>JAUCEE010000024.1:0-1200000 GCA_033558005.1 Phytophthora taxon juncus
CCCTAAACCCTAAACCCTAAACCCTAAACCCTAAACCCTAAACCCTAAACCCTAAACCCTAAACCCTAAACCCTAAACCCTAAACCCTAAACCCTAAACCCTAAACCCTAAACCCTAAACCCTAAACCCTAAACCCTAAACCCTAAACCCTAAACCCTAAACCCTAAACCCTAAACCCTAAACCCTAAACCCTAAACCCTAAACCCTAAACCCTAAACCCTAAACCCTAAACCCTAAACCCTAAACCCTAAACCCTAAACCCTAAACCCTAAACCCTAAACCCTAAACCCTAAACCCTAAACCCTAAACCCTAAACCCTAAACCCTAAACCCTAAACCCTAAACCCTAAACCCTAAACCCTAAACCCTAAACCCTAAACCCTAAACCCTAAACCCTAAACCCTAACCCCTAAACCCTAAACCCTAAACCCTAAACCCTAAACCCTAAACCCTAAACCCTAAACCCTAAACCCTAAACCCTAAACCCTAAACCCTAAACCCTAAACCCTAAACCCTAAATCCTAAATCCTAAATCCTAAACCCTAAACCCTAAACCCTACACTCTACACCTTAAACCCTAAACCCTATCTGACGGCTTAGATGTAAACAGCATGATGAGCATGGCACACCCATCACGATCTGCCGCATAGCAGCACATATAGTTGCTTAACGCATTAGCATGAACGTTTCTGCATCTGTTATACGGACTCATTCAAAAAATGGCCCACTCGCTAGCATACACCACGATTACCGGAGTTCGTTCAGGGTCGAAGTGTTTTAGTACCGGCGCAGCCGCGATCTTGTTCTTAGCATGGCAAAGGCCACCTGCGCGCGCGCTCATTCACGACGCTCCTCAGCATTTTGATCTGGTGCGCCGTGATCAGTTTCCTGGCCTTCGTCGCTCCGCTGCATTGCGTGGTTCATCTCGCCGATCGTACATCGACGACATCTTGGTGACGGTGAGTCCTGGGACTCCCTGTGTAACAAGGTCGAACGACTTCTGGAAGCTTGCGACCGGTTGTAACAGGGTTACACGCACAAGTGGCTGCTGCCACTTGTGACTTTAACAGATATCGTATCTGTTAGAGGTACAAAAGGACCTCCTCCGTTGGTGTTCACCACACCAATGGCTACATTGAGTCGGCCACACCATTGAGTGGCACCCATACATCAAGAGATTCGATCGGTAAAAAGCAGCATCTTTCTACCAATGAGCATCATGCACGTCAGCGAGATTCTGCCAGCCACCTGTTGCCAGACGCCTCTAATACATGTTATCACTTTAGGGAGGAAACCTAGCTAGGAGCTAATTTTAAATACCAGTTCTCAACTTGGATCTAAAGGACCATCTTACTTCCTTTATTTAGCTCTTATTATACTTGCGAATCGCAAGCATACAAAGTCTAAATAAATCTACATACACTTCCTCATACACGTAGTAAGCTGGTAGTGAGCCTAAGCAGGTCCACTACACCGGTGAAACCTCTCGATCAGTGTCGCCAAGCGTTTTTGGGGCCATTTCTTACGCGTACCATGGATTCGTCATCTCTTGCCTCCACGTACTCGAAAACATATCCTGCAAATATTTCGCCTCTGTAATCCAGTATTAACATAGCGTTTAGTAAGTACAGAAACACCCATCTCTACCGTATCGCAGTACCCCCATCGTTTTCTCCGTCATCAAAAACGTACCTGCCCAAGTGTATAGGTCTTGCAGTCCAATATTGACCGAGTGTTAAGAAATAACTATTTTTCCCATCTCTGACCCACCGAAGTACTACCATCGTGTTCTCCGTCATTGATAACGTACTTGGCTCGTCTGTATCCAGCCGGAGTACCACCATCATGTTTAGCATATACAACAACCTAGTACCTAAGTTTCAACCAAATATATCACGTTTTCAGTCTTGTAGCCCTAAGTAGTGTAAAGTCTGTTTTCTACACATATGACCAGGTTATGCCCAAACGTGCTAACTAAGTCTTGGAATGGTGCTGCTGGATACTTGAATAAAGTATGGTGCTCTGAGGTTGCCTCTGCGGTCGTAGTAGCGTTTAGTCGCATATTGGCATACAGAAACCAAGTGTAGTATAATAGAAGCTAGTCAAACGACCGTGCTACATACTTTTTCCAAATCAAATATTCAGTGTCTAGGAGTTGTGGTCCACATATCTGATGTGACGCACACAATACTGAATTAAACACACCAACCTCCTTTTAGCGAATGGAGGGACGCCTTCGCTGCGCTCGGCAGCCAGTAAGATCCTCGGAGCAAACAGACTCACACACTGACCGACGCGTCCGTAGGAGGACCAGCCGAGCGCCGCCGCTTCGCGGCGGTGGCGCAGTGTTAGGTCCTAGTAGGGGTATTAGGTTGCACTCCGTTTCGCGAGCTCGCGAGCTCGCTTCACTACTGGGTAAGCTGCCTGCGCTGCGCTCCGGCAGTGGCGTACCCGTTCCGCTCGCCTCGTCAGCTCGCTGCACTGCTCACAGTGTTCGGTTCGTCATTATTATCGGCGGCCTGATGGCCGCAACGCACGCACTGGTGACCGCCTCGCTTCGCTCGGCAGCTTTTTGGCCAATCATCTGGCCGGTTTGTTCTGGGATCAACTAATGAACTAATGAATTGCATATTGAATTGTAGGGGGGGGGTGAATTGCACGTGAATCGCACCTCATCTTCTAAAAGCTAAATGGCGGAAAGAGCTGGTTTGGTTTCTTCTTGTCGATCAGGAGGGGGTGGCGTACAAGGTGACAACTGCCAATTCTGTGTCTATCTTCTCTAACTACGTTGACCAGTTCAGATGCTGTGAAAGCGAAGTATGCGGACAGTCATTTGAAAGGAATCGCTTCATCCAACCTCCTCGTCTACGCCGACAAGACAGCGTTCGATGCGAATACTGCGGATGTTCCCACCAATTTGCAACCCTAGACCACATTGGGGTTTATGGAGCAAAAGACGCGAAGATGTACGTGGTTGTTCCGGACGGTGTAGCGCGACAACTCGCTCACGGAGCAAATGAAGATGGCTGTAAATGAGGCCCTTGAAGAACGTGATCTAAGCGCTCGGAGTACTCGATATCAACGTGCCCGCGTTCGAAAGAAACGCTTCTAAAGCAGCAATTGGGTTTTGGGTACTCCGCAGTTTCCGTCAATGAAGTGGTCGACGACTCGGTTCATGGTTATCAATGGCCAGCACTATCTGAGAAGCATCCAGACCAACGAAAGGCGTACATGAAGTACGTTGAGGAAAACTTACGCGATGCTTTGATATCAAGCCGAAAGCAAAAGGATTTCTTGAAGGATGTAGCTGGAAAGCGGGACTTACTCGATTGTGATGATCGAAGCAGACTTCCCTTCAAAGTGAAGGGAACAGCAGATATGATGATTATCGACGAACTGGCGAACCGAATGGACGACGTTTTCGCTGGTCATCGGGTCGTGATCGAAGTAAAGAAGGATCGTCCAAGCTACAATGAACGATGGCAACTGCTCTCGGATTGAAGAGTGAAGGGCGTTGTGCTCCTTTGGGTTTGCTTACTAACCTGAACGACTACTGGTATTTCTTGTGGTTCACAAAATCGCCAGAATGGTGCTTACTTGCCCAGCCAATGGATTCAAGACTATGAAAGAAGTATTGAAAGAGAGAAGTGGGCCCACGCGTAATGGACACTTTCCGATGCGTGTTTCTTTCTTGGGTTCGCCTCTTCAACTGAAGCGTCAAACGTTGCTTCGAAGTGCAAGTGGACGCGACGATGCTGCAGAAGAATTGCTGGAGAGATATGAGTTGATGTCGGATGAACGGACCGAAACCAGCCATGTCCGTGGTGTCGACAAACGCGGGGCTTCGTAAGATACCCGAACCGCGATATCGCCAACCTAGTCGAACAATATAGGGCGAAATTATCTGCTTTGGAGTTGGCAAGAACATTGGTCTGACTACTACGTCTATCCCAAGGATCAAAAGGAGAAATCTGTAACCATCACTCCTGTTAAATGAATTATGCGCTAGCTCACTGAGTAGTAAAGCGAAAAGGCGTTCAGATTTGAGACTGGAAGGAGACCAAATTTTGGTCTCCCCCACCGAACATTATAGTAAGAAAACTACTACGCGGACTATCTTTCAGGTGCAATTTTTTTTTAGTCTGAAAACTTACTTAGACGTAAATTCTTGCGAATATTACTAAACACTACCAATTATTGCTAACTGGAAGCTTTTAGGTGTTTATTTGCCGCAAAAAGCTTTGCCGGAGCAATGCAAGGCTACGGTAAGTAAGAACACCAAGATAAACAAAACATGTACAGAAGGAAGGAATTTGAGTTGATTAACTGGTTATCCTGGTACTACACACTTGGCTTGGCTATTGAGTTCTGAAGGTATGATCTGATGTCTGATGTTGATTTTAATTTGTTTAAAGGAGATATTGATTTCAAAAATGCTAATCATTCGGATCACTGATTGTTGGAAAAGTCCCGCGCTGGCGGGACTCGAACGCATGCCAAGTGCGTAGCTTCGATGCTTGTTGATCTCAGGACCACCAGGAGGCCCCAAACATGTACAGTGGTATACCAGCACCAATTTCAAATGCTCCGATACAAATACGAAAAGTGCTGGCCTCAGCCAGTGGCACATTACTGCGCGCTGAATTGTTTCGTAACCTTCAGAGCTGTTACTTTACATTGGCCAGACGCTCCCTTAACCCTTCTAGTACGAAGGACGTTCCGGATAATTCGTACTTCTTAACATATAAATTAACATATGCCGGAAAATCAGTACCATATATCGTGTATCAAGCCCTTTCGCATGACGCGTGGATGAGATAAGGCATATAATTGGCTGATGCGAAGAGGTGGGCAGTACAAAACCCGTCCAAAACACTGCTAATTGTGATCTCCCCTCAAAACCGTTACGACTTACAAAAACAACAACATAACAAGGACCATCATTCAACAAAAAGCTCCATTACTTTCCTACTCATTCATCTTCATCAGCCTCGCTACCAACCTCAGGCCTCGCTTCTCCACGAACCGAATTTTGTGCTGCATCTCGGGCGGGATGGCCATGCCGTTTTTCCAGACCTGGTGCCAGACTTCATATTGCACGTGAGAGCGCTGCCGTGCTCAAGTCAGCGTGCTTTGTTGCACAAGGTAACGCGCCCTACCTTCACTTTCGAGCACGCCGCGCAGAAGTAGCTCGTTTCGAAGCTACGGACAACAGGACCAGCGTATGCGGAGCACACCTTGCAGAGCCATTGGCGGCGCTTTCTCCCATTCATCTCCTTAGTCTTCTCAATCGTGTGAGCGCACCAAGGGAGCGGCCCCGTTACTAGATATGCCAAGTCGTCACACCCCGCAAAGTCTTTACTTGTCTGGCTGAGCAGGGCGATATGGAGCTTTCTCATGAACACTGCATGCGTTGGCACGGACCTCCCGCAGTGTCGCATCGTAAGCTTATCAATGATGAACGCATTCACCATGGCAATATCCACTAACCCGAGAAAAATGGTCTTGTAGTATTTCCTCATGCGGATGGCTCGCTGGATCGAGTACCTCTGCAGGCGCAACTGGTCGTGCACATCGACCCCTCCCATCGCCTCGTGGTAATCACGAACGAGTTGTGGGCACGGCACTCGGGAGTTTAAACCACCTGGCTCTCTGCGTGAGACGTGAGTGATCTTCGTTGAGCAGCCCGTTGCTAAAACTCTGACAGGCTTACTGTCCATCCATGCTAGACTTACGATCTCGGGCCGATTCCTCTAGACAGCAGTACGATACGTCCCTCGTGGCATCTTCTTCGGACGCTTTTTTTGCTTGAAATCAATGGCCTTGCACCAACCCTTGCAGTCTTTGCGAATCGTTCCGACGTGATAATGGTCCATGCTCAGTAGTTTGTCCGACAGCGAAATTGAAGTGTAGAAATTGTCCGTGCAAATGAGTCGTCGATTCGGCTGTCCTCGGAGCACCTTTGCTACATTATTCACCACAGCTCGCTGCGCGACGGATTCCTCGTTAGCGTTTGCCTTGCCGCAATAAATCTCCAGCCTAAGCACGCCAGCACAATAACGTTAGAGACATCTTGAGCACAAAACGGCTCGTGCGGAACAAATAACGGAATCTTCAAATAAAATTACAACGGACATCCGTCCCACACGACGTATATCCGTAACAACAGTATTCAGTACCTGGAGCAATACGCCGTCTCAGCGCAACAAGCCTTGTAAAACTTGGTTCCCCACTTGTTGGGCTTTGCAGGCATGTACTGTCGCATCGGGTTACGGCGGTTCCGCATTGGAACCATCCCTTCGTCAAACGAAATGCGAAAGCCGAGGCGATACCCGCGAAAGAATGTCTTTTGCAAAGCTTGGATAACAGGACGTATCTTGAATGCTCGATCGTCACTGTCCGGCTGCTTGTTGTTGTCGTTGAAGTGCAGGTAACGAGCAATGTCGTGGAAGCGATCACGGCTCATGAACTGCCCGAACGTCCCTAGAGACGAGCCCCCTCAGCCCGTGTTACCCAGTGGCGACTCAGACTCTCCCGACGTGGCTCGAGCGACCTGGCGATGTATTGGAGTTCGGGGCGCTTGGAGCTTGGACGGAGACGGCTTCGGGTCGGGATTGCAAAACCAAAAGTGAGTTTTATTCTGAAAGCTTAGTGGGGTGGTCCCAGTGGCTCAGAGCCACTCGTTCACCTATCCTACCCTGCCTTCCCTTGTGTCTCCCTTCTAGACCTGTCCTACCTTTGAGTAATTACGTGTCCGTAAAAACTTCCGTAAGAAGTCCGGTATGTGACATGCAAAAGGGAAGGCCGCTGCGTGGTGGGGGACGTAGCTCCAGGGGGGCGAAGCTCTGGTGAATTCCGAACACCAGGTCATGGTAGTTAGCCATAATTAACTTCAACCACGGCGGGATTTGAACCCACGCCCACCCGACTGGTGCCCCCCACACCAAACGACTGAGCCAATCGGATGCCTTGGCCCAGTCACGCATTTCACTAAGTACTTATGCAAAACATGCAACATCCACACACAGCTGCAACATCACTCTCCAACACGATGAGTAGTCCAATCAATCTGACAACCGCGTGAGGTTGTATAGCAGACTTGCGCTCGAGCTTTCTTCCGTACTCATCGAATGTTAGCACCACAGTTGATGGAGAGGTTTTACGGCGTCGAAGGGCACTTTCTCACATCTGCTGCGCAACAGTGTCCACACTGTCTCGACGGTACTTGTTGGTTCATCTGCAATCTTCCGCCATAGCTATTTTGGCAAGATAAAATAAAGATTGCCAATGGGTTTTCTGCATACGCAAGCGCAGCGCGAGTAGGACCGGAAGGACCATCATACAGAGGCATAGCGTCATGCAGAACTCGGCCCGCTTCTTGCTCCATATAAATCTGGAGTATGTCCAAGTCATCATCAGTCAGGTCAGACTCCACAGGCATGTCGTCATACTCCACTCCGGCGTCATCATCACTCTCGTCGCCCGCAAAAGACGCCCACTCATCTTCGTCTTCATCGGGGTCGTCTTCATCATTCAAAATGGACTCGTCAGCACCCTCAGTTTCGGAATCAAGTACCAGCAGTCAGTCCCCGTCGTCAAAGTTGAAATCGTCGGGGAGTCCTCTTTTAAAACGCCGGGCGCGCCGCAGCGCGTTGATGAATTCGTCCGAATCAAAATCATCCAGCGCAACGCCATTCCGCTCCACACCTTCAACGTCTTCTGGAGGCTTTGGAACAGGTCGTACAGCAGTATCCGGAACAAACACGGTCGCATCCCAAACAAGTTGCATCGCAGTCTCCGGAATAACAGCAGTAGTATCCTGAACAGTGTTATCTGTACAATACGTAACATTAGTACAGTAGTTCCATCTATGACCGCAACAGACTGCCTTACCTGTACGTCGACGCTTTAAACTTGATCTCGGGACGGGCGCCTTCCGCTTGCTTTCCGCTCGTGGGAGCTGCTCAGCTCTTGGTGTATCTGTGTTCGGAGTTGACTTCGCCGCACGTCTCGGCTTGCGTCTGAGATTCTTGCGTCAGCTGCGGTCACAGCAATGGGAGTGGATGGAGCATGATTCGCACTGGGGGGCGTTGAAGCAACTTGGGCCTCACTGGGGGGCGTCGCAGCAGCTTGGGCCACTTTGGGGGGGAGGAGGTCGTTGCTTGGGCTTCACTGGGAGGCGTCGCAGCAGCTTGGGTCACGGTGGAGGACGTCGCAGCAACTTGGGCCGCACTGGAGGGCGTCGCAGCGACTCGAGCCACGCTGGGGGAAGGAAGGAGGGGGGGGGGGGGGGGGGGGGGCTGCACAAGAGGGGGCTGGCTCGAATGACAGCCAACCCTGGCGCCGGCAATAATCCATTAAGCTTGTATCCCCTGCAGTATAAAAATGATTAGAGTGTGTAACACTTGCAACAACACGCCCACGACGTACCCAAAAAGTAGTCCTCGTCCTCTGTTCCTTTGAGGTTCCCACCCGGTGGCAGGTATCTTCGATCACCACTCAGTCCCAATGGCTTGCGAAACTTCCAGCCATTTTTCGTAGCACTTATAAAATATAAGTGCAAGAATTGCGCCACTATGCACATGAAGGCAGATAAACAGGGAACTTCGAATTTAACGCAACATATGCGGCTAAAGCATCGTCACCTGCTGCTACCAGTCTTTACGGAAATGACTTTGTTCTTGCGGACGAATGAGAGCTACTAGGACGTACAGACAGTTACGAATGTTTGGAATAAATTGCTTTCCCATTTTTCCTTTAATTGCAATTAATATCATAATGTATGGCGGATTCCTTGTCTTTTCATATGCACAATGTATGCGAGCCTTGAAAAATGAAAATAGATTAATGTAATTATCGGGAACTCTGCTCTCACCAGCCAATTATTGCGCCGTTTGACCCGCCAAGTGGAGGCTTATAACCAAAGGCAAACACATGAAGAAGTTAACGTTACTTTTAAACGTAAGAAAAACGCTGATCAATTTGAAATCGCTGAGGCAAATATCACCGTAGAGATGGAGGGCGCCGTTGTATAGATCTGTTGTGTAGATCTGTGACACATCACTAAAACGTAACATCTATACTAGTTTTGGTGGCCATAATTATGTAACAGAACTAACAGTTGCTGTTTGAGGTAGATTGAAAATTACTTAATTGCTAAAATATCTCTAAACCAATTTATCAGCTCTCTTCGCCAAGCTCAGGGGCTGCACAAGAGGGGACTGGCTCGAATGACAGCCAACCCTGGCGCCGGCAATAATCCATTAAGCTTGTATCCCCTGCAGTATAAAAATGATTAGAGTGTGTAACACTTGCAACAACACGCCCACGACGTACCCAAAAAGTAGTCCTCGTCCTCTGTTCCTTTGAGGTTCCCACCCGGTGGCAGGTATCTTCGATCACCACTCAGTCCCAATGGCTTGCGAAACTTCCAGCCATTTTTCGTAGCACTTATAAAATATAAGTGCAAGAATTGCGCCACTATGCACATGAAGGCAGATAAACAGGGAACTTCGAATTTAACGCAACATATGCGGCTAAAGCATCGTCACCTGCTGCTACCAGTCTTTACGGAAATGACTTTGTTCTTGCGGACGAATGAGAGCTACTAGGACGTACAGACAGTTACGAATGTTTGGAATAAATTGCTTTCCCATTTTTCCTTTAATTGCAATTAATATCATAATGTATGGCGGATTCCTTGTCTTTTCATATGCACAATGTATGCGAGCCTTGAAAAATGAAAATAGATTAATGTAATTATCGGGAACTCTGCTCTCACCAGCCAATTATTGCGCCGTTTGACCCGCCAAGTGGAGGCTTATAACCAAAGGCAAACACATGAAGAAGTTAACGTTACTTTTAAATGTAAGAAAAACGCTGATCAATTTGAAATCGCTGAGGCAAATATCACCGTAGAGATGGAGGGCGCCGTTGTATAGATCTGTTGTGTAGATCTGTGACACATCACTAAAACGTAACATCTATACTAGTTTTGGTGGCCATAATTATGTAACAGAACTAACAGTTGCTGTTTGAGGTAGATTGAAAATTACTTAATTGCTAAAATATCTCTAAACCAATTTATCAGCTCTCTTCGCCAAGCTCAGGGGCTGCACAAGAGGGGACTGGCTCGAATGACAGCCAACCCTGGCGCCGGCAATAATCCATTAAGCTTGTATCCCCTGCAGTATAAAAATGATTAGAGTGTGTAACACTTGCAACAACACGCCCACGACGTACCCAAAAAGTAGTCCTCGTCCTCTGTTCCTTTGAGGTTCCCACCCGGTGGCAGGTATCTTCGATCACCACTCAGTCCCAATGGCTTGCGAAACTTCCAGCCATTTTTCGTAGCACTTATAAAATATAAGTGCAAGAATTGCGCCACTATGCACATGAAGGCAGATAAACAGGGAACTTCGAATTTAACGCAACATATGCGGCTAAAGCATCGTCACCTGCTGCTACCAGTCTTTACGGAAATGACTTTGTTCTTGCGGACGAATGAGAGCTACTAGGACGTACAGACAGTTACGAATGTTTGGAATAAATTGCTTTCCCATTTTTCCTTTAATTGCAATTAATATCATAATGTATGGCGGATTCCTTGTCTTTTCATATGCACAATGTATGCGAGCCTTGAAAAATGAAAATAGATTAATGTAATTATCGGGAACTCTGCTCTCACCAGCCAATTATTGCGCCGTTTGACCCGCCAAGTGGAGGCTTATAACCAAAGGCAAACACATGAAGAAGTTAACGTTACTTTTAAACGTAAGAAAAACGCTGATCAATTTGAAATCGCTGAGGCAAATATCACCGTAGAGATGGAGGGCGCCGTTGTATAGATCTGTTGTGTAGATCTGTGACACATCACTAAAACGTAACATCTATACTAGTTTTGGTGGCCATAATTATGTAACAGAACTAACAGTTGCTGTTTGAGGTAGATTGAAAATTACTTAATTGCTAAAATATCTCTAAACCAATTTATCAGCTCTCTTCGCCAAGCTCAGGGGCTGCACAAGAGGGGACTGGCTCGAATGACAGCCAACCCTGGCGCCGGCAATAATCCATTAAGCTTGTATCCCCTGCAGTATAAAAATGATTAGAGTGTGTAACACTTGCAACAACACGCCCACGACGTACCCAAAAAGTAGTCCTCGTCCTCTGTTCCTTTGAGGTTCCCACCCGGTGGCAGGTATCTTCGATCACCACTCAGTCCCAATGGCTTGCGAAACTTCCAGCCATTTTTCGTAGCACTTATAAAATATAAGTGCAAGAATTGCGCCACTATGCACATGAAGGCAGATAAACAGGGAACTTCGAATTTAACGCAACATATGCGGCTAAAGCATCGTCACCTGCTGCTACCAGTCTTTACGGAAATGACTTTGTTCTTGCGGACGAATGAGAGCTACTAGGACGTACAGACAGTTACGAATGTTTGGAATAAATTGCTTTCCCATTTTTCCTTTAATTGCAATTAATATCATAATGTATGGCAGATTCCTTGTCTTTTCATATGCACAATGTATGCGAGCCTTGAAAAATGAAAATAGATTAATGTAATTATCGGGAACTCTGCTCTCACCAGCCAATTATTGCGCCGTTTGACCCGCCAAGTGGAGGCTTATAACCAAAGGCAAACACATGAAGAAGTTAACGTTACTTTTAAACGTAAGAAAAACGCTGATCAATTTGAAATCGCTGAGGCAAATATCACCGTAGAGATGGAGGGCGCCGTTGTATAGATCTGTTGTGTAGATCTGTGACACATCACTAAAACGTAACATCTATACTAGTTTTGGTGGCCATAATTATGTAACAGAACTAACAGTTGCTGTTTGAGGTAGATTGAAAATTACTTAATTGCTAAAATATCTCTAAACCAATTTATCAGCTCTCTTCGCCAAGCTCAGTACAATACAAATCTACCGTAGTACACTGAGCAAAGACTAACCTCCTTTTAACCAAGGTTAGCTAATCGTAGTTGATGTAGCTACTCGCTGAAGACACGAGAAACTGCGAGTAGCTAATGTCGGGGCGTAAGATTGATCTACTTGGGCAGTTTGATGTATATAGGAAAGTATGAGAATACTCGCTGCAACTGGCAATACTTAGCAAACCATATTTGCCAGGCATACTGGACACTCCTGCTGCCATTTGCCCCACTACGACTTCGGTACGCGCGCTTTTTTCCACTAATTATTAACCATCCACCGTCGCTCATGCGTGGGTGGCGGAACTCAGCGCAGCATGAATGATGGCTGCTTGCAGCGACTCACTTTCCGATCACCTACTATTAACAAAATACCTAGCACCCGACCGATCAAGCGCACCGGCGAGCTTACCGAGGGTTGTGCCGAGCAAAGTGTTGACCGCCTCAACGATGATCGCCAGGCAAGACGTTCCAGCTGTTCTCAAGAGACTCGAGCTGCTGCAACCGACGACGACGATGAGGGTGACTCGACATCTCTTGTGTTCGACCGCTTCGTGTTGAATGGGCAGGAATCAATTCTCCAGATGAGGAACGTTTAGGAGGAGGAGTTCCAGGGCGTTGTGGTGCTTTGGTGGAATATTGGCCCCGGCACGAAGGGCAAGTACGGCGACAATGACATGCTGCTCATGATGGTGGCTAAGCTGAAGCGCAGCGGCAAGTGGATTTATTGGCTAACATATTTGCCATTAACCCGCTAACTTGCCAAAATATGACATGGCGCTTAGCCAAAGACGTTAGCGCACAGTGAAGCATGACCTTGTTTTCAATTTTTTTATAAGATTGAGGTGTATTGTGTTACCATTGCCCATAAGCAGTAAACTCTAATAACCATTTCCGACTGACTGATTTAATCCTGTCAGGTCGTACCAACTCAGCCCGTACCCGGCTTGCCTCTTTCTCTCTCCTAGGCTAGACTTTCTAGCATATTATTCGTGACCGCTCGGCCGACATCTACTTCGATCCATCTCTTAACGTCACCGTCGATTAAGGGTTGCACTCCTCTGTTTAGGTAGTGGTGTGCGCCGAATCCTTTTGAATATGATCGCTTGTGGAGTGGGCCTGCTTACGCTCACTACCAGCTTACACATACGCGCTACGTGTATGAGGAAGCATAGGTAAATTTATTTATACTTTGTATACTTGCGATCCGCAAGTATAATAAGAGCTAAATAAAGGAAGAAATCGTCTTTCAAATCCAAATTGAGAACTGGTATTTAGAATTAGCTCCTAGCTAGGTTTCCTCCCTAAAGTGACAACATGTATTAGAGGCGTCTGCCAACGGGTGGTTGGCAGGATCTCGCTGACGTGCAGGATGCTCATTGGTAGAACGATGCTGCTTTCTACCAATCGAATCTCTTGATGTATGTGGGCCACTCAATGGTGTGGCCGACTCAATGTAGTCATTGGTGTGGTGAACACCAACGGAGGAGGTCCTTTGTGCGTGTAACTCTGTTACACCATCCCCCCGTTAAGGTTAGACTGCCGGTCCCGGCACGTCAATCAATGGTATCGATCATTGTCAAACCGGATCCTTCTTGGGAGAACCCTCGTGCTCATTCCGCAATGAGCACGCCGCAGCCAACGTCGTCTACGGCAGCCGAGACAGAGAGAACGATCTCTGTCGCCAAGTACCACGCGTTTCAGGGTGAGAAGCGCGGCGTGGACACCGGGACATGCAAACCAAAGCATGTCCTGGAAGGTTCGTGTGTTCTTTCCTTCGACGGAAGCAACGATATGTCGCTCGACTTCGAGAGCGATGCTCCTGAAGACAGCGAGGCCGAGGAAGAGGAGAAGGCCTCGCCTTCACAGCACAAGGACTCCTAGTCCTTGTCGGGGTAGACGCCCGATCCACAGTCAGGATCGCGGCGTTCGCGTGAAAATGGTCCAGACGCTTCGCGCTCGAAGCGTCTGCGTGGAGAGAGTGATTCATCGCTCTCAGCGTCACAAGTGTCGTCGCCCAGTGATACCGTACTGCGCGATCCGTGGATGCCGACTGCCTCTGCGATCGCGGGGCGGTTTGGCTCAACCATGCCACCGTACAATATCCCGTTGTACGTGTGCAGCAGCATTAGCGATGATGCTGTGGCGAGGGAGCTCAACTTTGAGTCGTCGACGACTCAAAGACGCGATTACTATATCGGACTCTCCCATGAGCTCCGATACTTGTCTGGGAAGAGAACTTCACAGAACCAAGGTGCCCTTCCAAAGTTGGAATGCCTTTGTTGAAAACTTTAACAAAGACCCAGCTGCTTACCTTGAAAGGTTAAGCCAAGCCCGTGATCGCTTCGGGAAGTTCTCGAAGCGTGGGCAGCTTGAGCGGATACCCAATGGTGCGCTCGAAGCTGGTGTTCCTTTCGCGGTGCCTCAAGGCATCGCGTGTACGCGCTGTCGCCCAGGGGCAGCGCGGCTAACGGACAGCGACGTAAACGGGTACACGGGCATTCGTGTACCTGATGATCTCGAAGAGCTCGGTGTTGTGGTGGCACGTGAGGCTCCGAACGTTGTAGGCGACTTCAACGTTCGTACGGTGTTTACACCCGCACTCCATGGTCAGCTTCGTACGCCCTCACCATTTCCGGAACGTCCTCCATCAAGACGTTCCGTTGTTCCCACGTATCATGTTGGGGAGGGAATCCTCTCCAACGAATACGAAAACGAGCCGGACCTTGGTCCGGAGCTCGATGATCCACAATGCGCTCAACAATCCAGCGCATTGCACCCCTCGCGTCCCTTAGGGGAGGTGGTGGTGGCGGGAACACACCCCTCATATAGTCAGCGGCCTGCTGACAATGGTCTTGTGGCTTGACTGGAAGCTGTTGAGCAGCTTAAGGCGTCTCAGTTCGCGCAGCTGAAGCAGGAGCTTCAGCTGTGTAAGGCTCAGCTTGCGGAGGTTTCGGAGACGACCTCGAACGTGAAGGTCGAGATCGGAATTCGCTCGCGAAGCTTTCGAAGCGCGTCGCCGCGTTCGAGGCCGCGAGTCACCAGCCGTAGGTGACTCGTGTTGCACGTAAGGCTTCAAGCGTCCAACGTAAAACGTTGGATGCAAGCGCATGCTGGACGGTATGTCCAGTGTGTACGCGTTACCATGCCGTGAGTAGTGGAGAGCACCCGATTTGATAGACGTCTTTATTTTTTTCAAAATTCGCTTAACCTCACCCTATCCAATCAACCTCTACAAGACCAAAAAAAAAGAGTATATTTTCGTTAGACCCTCTCCAGTGCCCCACATTAGCAGCTTTACCCCCTTTTTCATTTCCAGCGCACCATACCCTATTAAATTCAAGAATTACACACCCTACAGCTTCAGGTTCGTTCCTAAGCACCACACGCAATGAAACGTTCGAAAGAATACTATACAAAGCGAAGCTACACAGGCGGAACACACACAATTTAACATACGCTTTGCTAACTCCAAAGCAAAGCGAGGGATTATTTATTTTTCAATCGTAAGAGATAAAAAGTAAGTAATATACAAAGCAACATGGTTTATTCGCCTCAGAAGTATAATTAAATAAAGACACTATCAAAGCAACGCTAAAACGGTATTACCTTAAGAATCGTGATAGAAAAGCAAAAGAAATACGATCAAGAGCATAAAGAACACATCAAGGAAAGACACAAAGAGTATTATCAGAAACGAAAAACTAGAGTTAAGCTCGAAACGACTGAATACAAAGAAAATATTTGTTATCGTTAGTTTTAATATACTGGTGACGCTTTATAGCACGGTAAAAAGTGAGAAGGTTGAAGCTATCAGCTATATAAGACTAACCGAAACGTTTCTCATTCAGATAAAAGACGAATGTATATATGCTAGAAGAATTGATAGCGGCAGTTCTGTTGATCTTCTTTGAGTGATGAATGATTCATCCATTCTCTCAAAAGACGATCATTTGATTACTCCGAAATTAACAGTTGATATATAAAAGACATATCATATGCGCAACCGCAATCTAAGCTTTTTCAACAAGCATATCCACGAAGAGCTAATCGAAAAACAAAAAAGAAAAAAAATTTCGCGATAAAAGATAATACCAAGGATAATAGAAGTCAATGTGCAAGGCCGAGTTTATAAGATCGTGAATGAAGACGAATCAATTGTAGATATTGGCAGCACAACCAACGGGCTTTAAAGGCGTCTATCAGATCATAAATCGAACTATAAACGTTGGATAGAAGGAAAGCAAGGTTGTAGTGCAATGATATTTCATCATTTTTAAAAGCTTGGAATTGATAAGCTCAAAATTAAATTTGTATCAGAGTATAAAAAACTAAAAGCAAAGGAACTTAAAAAGATTTGAACAATCAGTTATCGAGTAAACCGTTTGCGTTAATAAATTAAAAGCTTATAGAACCGAAGAGGATATAAAGAGATGGAAAAGTCAATCTGTCGAATGCGCATGCGATA
This sequence comes from Phytophthora taxon juncus, assembly GCA_033558005.1. Classification (NCBI taxonomy): domain Eukaryota; phylum Oomycota; class Peronosporomycetes; order Peronosporales; family Peronosporaceae; genus Phytophthora; species Phytophthora taxon juncus. Next base: position 16,409 of record JAUCEE010000024.1, read on the forward strand.
GAAGCTATACGAAGAGCCATAATGTTCGACATGGTAAAACTCAATATCATAAAAAATCGTATAGATGTAGATTTTTTCTCTTCATCAAACTGTAGCTAGAACTTAATTAGCCGTGAATTCTTCGACTTCACCTGTAAGACGGTTATAGGTCAGCTCGTTCTTAAATGCAACAAGCACAAGCATGTTAGTTCCCTGACAAACAGCGTTGGTTCTCATAACCTGAATGCTCTGCGGGACATCCTTCTCAGTCATGCGCGATACATCAGCAGCTTTACACATATATATCTCCCCGTCTCAAGTGTATAGATGCACCGTCTCACCGTGTCGCATACGTGTAATTGATATCGTCTCAGTGTATAGTCCCTGTCTTAAGGTATAGTTGTGTATAGTAGTGTATAGAACCCCGGCTCAACCGCCCGGCTGAGCCGCCTAGCTCTATTATTTTTTGAATCCATATATCTTTGGCATAGTATAAAGTATAAGATTTCTGCGAGTTTTTCAAAACACATATATAGTGAGATGTTGCGAAAAAAGTATGATGCAATCAAGCGACTTAAGGTTCCACTTACTAGATGGGGCAGTAACTTCCGTGTCAAGGTCAGAAACAAGCATGGCGTCATTACGTTTGTCGGCAACGTGAGACACCCTAGAAAAAAGGAATATATTTGTAAACAATATAAGATTAAACCACTTAAAAAGGAGTTTAACTATAATTATATAGCACCACGAACATATTTACCGCTGTTCTACAATACGAAGGAGGAGCATGAGTTCGCTGGATACAGTGAAGACCAGGTCTATGAGAAAGTTCAGAAGCTACTTGAACGTTTAACCAAAACGATGAGAATTAATATTTAACTTGGATATCGTGACCGAACCACTGGACTTGAGCGCGACTACTACCCTGGCAGTAATACTGTGATTTTTTAGAATGGACCTGTTCATATTATCTCAATGGGTGATGTTGAACGTAAGATCACGTCATACATGAAAGCTGAGGACTTTGCTGAGAGTGTTAAATACCCTTCATCAGCATATCAGCTTAAGGAGATTAACAGCGCTACTGTTGTTATCGACTACAAGAACACGGCTTAGGTGATTCTGAGGTTAAGATTCCTGAATCTATCTCTAAGAACCGTTTCATAATTAACTTCCCTAAAACCGAAAACAAGTGTTTGTTCTATTGCATTGCATATCATCTAATTGAAGGAAAAAAAAACAGACCATCGACGTATGCTTAAACATGCTGAGAAACGCGTAGAGGAGTTTTGCAAGTTCGAGGTTAAAGTCTATTCCAAGGATATATTTAACCGGTTGACGCAATGGAGCTAATGCAATTTGAAAGACTAGGAGGATTGCTCAAGATTGCAATTAATGTCTATGAGATGGATCAAGACTCAGGTGTTGTAAGAAAGATCAGACCATCTGATAAGTTATATGAGAACGTCATTAACATCTTTGAGTATAAACATCATGCAATGTATATTACTGATCTAGACAAGGTTTTAGGTAAGTATCCATGCGTCACATGCGAGGCTGTTCTTGACACAGTTCAGAAGCTACACGATCATAAGAGAAACAAATGTCAGCTAGCTGTCATCGAGCGCTTCGTTAAGAAACCTAAGATGTATATCCCTAGCAAGAATCGAATGAAGTATTTGCTAGAGAAATACCATGTTTCTGGCACTGTTGTTCACTATATTGATCACTTCATCGTCAATGACTTCGAATATATTCTAGTTCCTATGAATGACTCTGCTGGAGCTAATACCAAATTCACGAAGCCTCATCAAGCTGTCTCTGTTTCCATATGCGATTGTCTCTTACCAATGAGGTGAGATGCTTCGTTAATGGTTCAACCAAATCGTTGCTTGAAGATATGTTTGCTTATATCATTGGAGTCTCTAGCAAGATCCGCAATTTCAGCGTTGATAAGTTTAAACCACTATATAAACGAATCAGTGAAAGAATAAGCAAGCATGAGTCATGCAAACCTAATATCAGTGGTGAGAAGGATACTAAACTACAAGCTCATGTTAGAATAGCTAAGAAGTTCCAAAAGGATCTTGAGCGAATAGAAGAGATTTGTTCTCAGACACCTCTATTTGGTTTCAACTCTGGTAGAAACGATATCAATCTCATGAAGAAGGATCTATTTGCTGTCTTAGGCGTTGATAACATCAAAATGGTTATTAAGAACCCTAGCTACGTGTGTATTAGCACAAGGGAGCTAAAGATTCTCGATATCTCTAATTATCTACCACCCCGCTACATCCTATGATAAATACCTTTCCACGTATCTAGGAGGTTGCGTTTGCGAAGATAAGATCAGATGTGTTTGCGGTCTTGCTAAGGGTGTCTTGCCTTATGATTCCATAACGAGCTTTAATAAGCTCAACGAAACAAGTCTTCCACCACGCGAGGCCTTCAACTCAGAAGATAAGAACACGAAGATCAGTGATGATGACTACGAGCGAGGAAAGTTCGTTTGGGAGCAATACGAGATGAAGACTGCTAAAGATTTACTTATCTAGTATAACAATCTAGGCGTTCAACCTTACGTTAAGGGGGTGAAGATCTAGCAAAGTTCTACAAGAGATTTGATTTAGATGTGCTAATGGATGGAGTATCACTTCCCGGCTTAGCTGAACGAGTTATGTATCAAACACGCTTCGATCAGATTTATAAGCCACGTGTAGAGAACAAAATCAGAAGTAAGTATTTTTTGATGATAAATGATTTAATTAATAAGACTACGACTAGACTATCTGCTTAAGCTCGTGAAGTCCATGCCACGCCGTTGCCTCGCTGTGATCAAAGGCAGGGGTGGACTGACTAAGTACTAACTTTTTTTAATATAGAAGTTTGTATTGGGTTTCATAGAAGGTGTATGTTTTGTCATAAAAAGGGGGATGGTTCTAAGATTTGTCGGGGGGGTGCTGAAACCGACAAACTGTATGGCAGCCCTGCCACCCCGGCAGATATTGCAGTTGTTAACACAAGTACTGCCTAGCGGCATGTTGTATAAACAACATACTCAAACAGCGTAGCAGAACACGCAGTAGAACCCGAGAAATTGCAAAAAGTGTATACGGATATGAGCGGTCCTAACAATTTGGTATATTTGTCAGAAATAAAAATAATTCCATTGAAGTGATCTGATTGGCTAAAAATGCACAGTGTGTCGAATGAATGTAGGCTGCTTCTCAGTCGAGAGCTTTCCGAGAGAAAACGATGGCGGAGGAAACGGAGGTGAAGCTGCGCTGTGGTGTGTATGGCGAAGCGAGCGTCTTTTCCGTCGAGATCGCGCGCGATGCAGAAGTGAGCGCGCTGCAGGAGAAGATCGCTGGCATCTTGAGCACTGAGCAGCACACTATTCCCCCGCGGATGTTGACGCTGTATTTGGCGCAGAAGAACGGGGAAACCACGTGGCTGGCGGACGACGACAACTTGGATGCTCTCTTGCAAGGAGATGTCGACAAGCAGTATGTGAAGATGCGTTCGTCGTGGATTATCGACGAAGATTGTTTTGGGAAGAACTTTCAGCCTGGTCGCAAGGAGATTCACGTGCTGGTGGAACTCCCACAATTGTCGGAAGCTGAGCTGCCTCGAGATCGCCAACTTGTTGTGGGCGATGTACATATCCCGATCACGCAAAGTATGTCGTTGAATCCACCAGCACTGGTCGCTTTTTGGGAAGCCTTTCTGAACGATCGTACCGAGGTCAAAGCTGACGCATTGGTCGAATTACCCCAAGACACCTATCTGCTTGGTGATTCGACACTAGGCTCTCGTATCTACATTCGTCATTGCTATCCTGAGCTGTGGAAGGTTTGTTGGAAGATGATCCACGATGAAGCGATGAATACACCCCATCTCGTGATCCTCGGCAATCCAGGTATTGGCAAAACGTTTTTTAGCTACGTCATATTGCTTCACCTTGCGCATGCTGGTGCGACGGTGGTATATAAGAGCGGCAAAAAGAAGCAACGACTTCTCTTCTCTCGCGACATGGTTGTACGAGGATCAAATGCAGACTTCATTGATGTTCTGGAGCAGCCTAAAACGTATTATATCGTGGATGCTCTCCGTCCAGAAAACTATGCGGCGAAGACGATTTTATTGACGTCACCGCGCCGCTCCATTTGGTGGGAGTTCAACAAGACTAATTGTGATTCACTCTACATGCCAGTTTGGACCTGGAAGGAAATCATGAATTGCCGCGAGTCGCTGTATCAGAATCTTGATGTGTCGATGGTGAGCAACCACTTCCGTCGATGGGGTGGTATTGCACGTTATGTGCTGGAAAAAGCAAGATCACGCCGCCAACAGCGCCATCTCGCAAAAGCCCTCGATAGTGTTGATCTGGACTTGCTGGCGAACGCGTGTGGAAAAGAAGATGCGCATGATGAAAAAGTGTCGCACAGGTTGTTACACTATCGTGTCAATAGCGATTTTGATTCGGATTACTTCGTGTTCGCTTCGGAGTATGTTCAACAAGAGGTTTACAAGCGTCTGTACGAAAAGGATAAGCGGAAACTTCTTGAGTTCATAGCTGCATTGGATGGCGTTGGCGCTCTTGCTGTGCTTCGTGGCCATTTGTTTGAAGGGCATGTGCATTCGGTGCTGCCGCGAGGTGGAACGTTTCGAGTTCGGCAACTGGTCAATCACAATGATGAAAACGATGATGATGGTGAACTCACAGAAGGAGAATGGGGCGATGAAGGCGAGGATGACGACGATGATATGGATGTGGATGATGATGCGGCGATGGAAGGCAGTACTGCTGTGACGTGGAATATCGGCGATGCACTTGAAGAAGTCGAGCTGCGGGAACAGCCAACTGTCGTTTTCAATAATGGCGAAGAAGTTCAAGATGCGAGTACAAATATCTACCTACGACCCTCAATGAAAAATTACAAGTCGGTGGACGCGATTATCAAGCCAGATATCCTGCTCCAGGTGACAGGTGCACACAAGCACCCTTGCAAGCAGAAAGGTCTCCACGATGTTTTAAAGCTTCTGGGAAATCCTGCTGCACCGCAGCTGTTCTTCGTGCTTCCACCAGACAGATTCACCGATTTCAAATATCAAAGGTATCTGGACTCAAAACGCAAGAGGATGACCACGTCAAGCTATGTCAACGTGCGCAAGATACAGCAGTTTGCAATGGAAGTCAAACTTGCATCGGACTAGGAGGGGAGGGCAGTTTCGAGGTTCCAAAACCGCGTTCCGAACCGGTTCCAAAACGATGTAGTACTTACTAGAGTTGCTGTGGTGCCTCAATTCTATAGTGAATTGCAATTTTTTGGCGAATTGTGGATGCCATGTTTTCGGAACCAAATCTTGATAACTAAAAGGGATGTGTTTCCTATACTTATAAAATTCTAAATAGGGGTAGGGTCGAGAAGAGAAAGAAGAGATAAAGAGACAGTGCTGAGTAGTTTTTTTGGAACTTACAAACTTAGTTGAGTACATTTTTGGAACTTAGGAACGGATATTTATCTCCAGGGACCACAATAAGCCGGGCATTTATCGCGAAGGACCACAAACGCAGTGATTGGTAGTTATTGTTGGTGTCGCTGGTAGAGGATTCCGATAGATAAACTTCGTTCACTATGACCATCTATAATTAATTCTGTAATGTACAGCGACTTCAACACGCCACATTCAAACTCGCAATCTCTGTTGCAATCTAAACGAAAAAACATGCCCAAGCTGAACTTAATGCAGATCTACGGTCAAGATGAATTGGTCTTGCATGCAGTCTTTGCTGATCTACCTGCCGCAGGAGCATTTGTAAAGGACTACGCATTGAATGCCAACATGGATGTATACAGAAATTATTCATTTGGGAATATGAAGACGTGGGCGTGCACGTCACAACACTGTGAATGGTTCGTGTCATTCACGAAGAAACGGCCAACTAAACCAACATCCAAGTCCAAACGCGTCACCAAGCTCACCCATGTACCGACAGGGGCTTGGTACATCTCTAAGCTAAATCTCGTGCATTCGCAGTGCTGTACAACCGTGCCAAACGTGCAAGGCCGACAACTTCAGGAGATGGCTGGCTTTAAGCTGCAATTGTTAAGGGTCATAGTACTGCGATGACCCGGATTGTCAACAACGTTAAGGAAATCGAGGGCATCAATCTTCAGCAAAAACCTGCACTCGTATACCGATCAATTCGTAAGGCGAAAGAACGTTTAAATGTTAGTGCAGAAGTCGAATACGGATTGTTACCAGGTTTTCTGACTGCTTTCGCAACAATTAATCCAGGGTCGCGGGTGTGTTTGCAATTGGACTCCAATGGCAGATTATATCGATTGTTCTTGTCACTTGGAGGTATCGTGAGCGTTCGAGACGCAATGCTTCCTGTATGGGAGGTCGATGGAACGCACATGAAGCTACCAGCATATAATGAAGTGTGTTTGACACTTCTCGGCAAAGATGGAGACAAACGAAATATTCCGGTCGCGGTGGCCTACGTTTACAAAGAGACGATTGACAATTTTGCATGGTTTTTCACTAATTGCAAAATAGCAGGAATTAAGCTGGATGATCGAGTAACCTTTACCGATCGAGGTAAGCAATTAGGAGCGCAGGAGCTCATGGCTCAGTGGGGGCTAAAGCTACATCTCAAGTTCTGTTCTCTCCATTTACGCTTCAATGTAATGGATAAGTTCAAGTCATTGAACTTGAACGAGTCGTGGGTCAACAGCGATGTATTTCGTTTGCAGTCCTCTCACCCGACCTGCGATTTTGATGGCTCGATAGCCCGTATGAAAACACGCTACCCGGTACCGATCACCAAATCGATAGGGGGCAAAACTGTGCATGAATTCATGCCTCAATATTTGCATGACATACACCCTACAAGTTGGTCTATCATCGGCAACATGCGAATGTCTGATGATGAGAAGGCATGACTGAAATCATCATGGAATGAAGTCGAAGCGTACCGTGAAGATTTGCCATTGTTTGGCGTTCGGACAACAAGCGGTGTAGAGGGCGACAACAATGGGTTACTGTGGGGTGGTGCTCGAACTCAACGCGTGTACAAGTCGCTACGTGCATTTTGCCTTCGTGCAATTTCAGTCTGCGCCAAGCGCCTCGCGCTAGGAACAAAGTGGGAAGCATCCGGCTTTGATTTGACTCCACATGCAATGAAACTGATGAAGCAAGAGGCAGCAAGCGTAGGAAAACAGACCGTAATGTCTGTGTCAGGGCCAGTCTTCCTTGTCTTTGATGCATTTGGAGCATCGGGAAAGGCTGGATGCACAAAGCTGTATGAGGTCAACATGGCGTCGGGTCAGTGCTCACGGTGTGTGGTTTCAGAGCAGCTCCAGAATCCTTGTCGACATATACAAGCTGTCATCTACAAGCTTGCATCCGAGAACAAGGCAGTGCCACTACTATACAAACCCCTCCAGTATTTCCATGGCTCGTACTCAGTAGCCACACTTCATGCAGCAATGACCAAGGTGTCGATTCACATGCCGGTCGACTCTTCTTTCCAAGCTAGCGATGCAATAAGCCCGCCTCCCTATTATCTGCAAGCTGGTAAACTCTCCAGCGAAGCATTAAAAAGAGAGATCGCGTTAGAGGAAGTAAGCGAAAGCGAAACAAAGGTGAAGGCAAGTCTAAGCGCGCAGCACGTGATGCAGACTTCAGGCCGACTTCTCCATTCACCATCGGTGAGTATGACGAGGTCGCGGAAACTACTGGTTTTTGTGAAGAAGAAGAAGGGCCCGCAATTGCAGAATTTTTTGCCACGCAGTGAGTGCAGCTACCGTGAAAGCGCGGCAACCTTATCGATGCAGCCAATGTGGGGAAACCGGGCACAACTCGAAAACTTGCACGAACACGAATCCAGAACGTGAAGAGGCTGGCATTCGTATAGAGCCCGGAAAGTATCTTGTTGGAGATTGCCCCTTCGCATTCTTCGGAATTTAAAGCGGATACGACAAACAGGTTGATAGTTAGTCGTTAGTATTACATAGCTTTGACCTGCATACAATGGCATCTTACATTGATAAACACCAGGATAACATTTTTCTCAAATCTCCACGTTCACATTGAGTAGAAGTTGCCAGCAATTGGAAATATCATCTTCGATAATCCTAAGGAACGTATAACAAGACGGAGTACAGTGAGAGGTAGGCAACCAGCGTGAACAATGAATTCAAATACCTTCTGCTGCAGCTTTGAATGTGCATTACGTGCTCAGATTACCGCAATATACATGCATTACCGCTCAGTCAACAAGGTGAAACGATGTCAAATAGCAAAGCAATTGCATGCGAACCATGTGATCGATTGTTTTAGCTTCATCTCCAATTGCCGTCATGTAAGCACACCTTCCTCGGTTTAAGCAGCCCTGGGCTTTATTACCACGCCACGCGCTGCCAACTCCCTCAGTGCTAGCGGTGGCTTGACATGAGCGGCACTTGGAGAATCAAGGACTGGTAGAATGCACAGCTTTCTCAGGTACTTTCCCACGTTGAACCCCATCACTCACCAACTACCAATCACTGCGTTTGTGGTCCTTCGCGATAAATGCCCGGCTTATTGTGGCCCTGGAGATAAATATCCCTTAGGAACTTAGTCCGGAACTTAGTCCCGCATTGTGTATAAAACCTACCATGATCACAATTGTTGATGTTACGTCAGTTCGGTGACATGGAACCGGTTCAAATCAGATTTCAGAACTTCACGCACTACTGAATTATCATAACTAGAATCACTCTCATGACGCGTCGTTTAATGTGTCGATTGCGGACAATGTCCGAGAATTCACATTTAGAATTACGTAACATTCCGCGTTCTTTCTCTTAGCGTACGCTAGTGGACGGACGTGGGGGGCCTCCTGGTGGTCCTGAGTCTACGAGCCTCGAAGCTACGCACTTGGCATGCGTTCGAGTCCCGCCAGCGCGGGACTTTTGCAACAATCAGTGATCCGAATGATTAGCATTTTTGAAATCATTATCTCATTTAAACAAATCAAAATCAACATCAGACATTAGAATCATACCTTCAGAATTCAATAGCCAAGCCAAGTGAGTAGTACCAGGAATAACCAGTTGTTGCTTTTGAGTATTTCGAAAAATTTAGGAGAATATATATTCCCTAAATTATCATTAAGTACGGTGAATTGGATAGGGTGAGGTGAAAATAATTTTGAAAAAAAAATGAAAACGTCCATCAAATCGGGTGCTCAATACTACTCTCACTATTTGGGTTGCCAATTCTGGACTTGGCTCACTGCGAGGAGGAATGCATACTGCCGCTTCCAGAAAGGTTCTGCTCAACTCCTCGTAGCTACAAGATGCTGACATGCCGACGGTGATATCCATCCAAGCGGTACAATGTGGGGTGGTCTGAGGGAAAAGTTCTCTCGAAAGTTACTCGCCTGTCTTGTTTTCACCGCAACCGAGGGTTCTCTTGCATTTCAAAGGGTTTAGTGATGGCACTGCGCATGAATGCTGTGGCAATCAAGAACTATGGAGCACGCAGATGATTTTGAGCTACGCGTGGGATTCGGGTGATTGCTGGGCACGAAGTTGCAGCTCCACAATTGATCGAGTTTAGGGTCGTCTGTAACTTTGCCGATTTTGAGAAAAACAGCACTAGCGAGCAAGTAGAACTGGCTGGGCGAGGTAAGGTGCCTTAGCGGGAGGTCGTACAAGGCTGCGGAAGTCGTGGAGCGGTTTCGAGACAAGTATTGGCTTCAGCTTGGGCTACTCTGATTTCTCGTGGTGTAAGCTCGAAAATTGGTCTGAGCTTCACGACTCGTTCACGAATAGATAGTGATTTCTGGATGCCGATTTATTGTTGTGGGGACGTGTGCGATGTCAATGGTGGTCGTAGCAGCTTCGACGGAGCTCTGGATGAAAAGTTATGGCCGCATGCGGTTTTCGTTCGAGGACAGCCGTACTAATTTCATCTGCGGTCATACTGATTTCGAGCAAGCGTTCTGCACTATGCTGAAACTGGTTCTCGAACAGGAGGTAAGACAAGACAAGGCTTTGCAAGGGTTTGGAAGAACTGCAGGGAGAAAGACATCATCATTTCTCATTTCACGCGAATAAATATATTTTGAGCTCCTGTCATACAAGTACCTCGACACCAGCAACCTTACATCGCTCCCGGGCGACACCGTGGGCACTCCCGCGGATCTGGCCTCGGTCGCGGCTTGTGTTTTAGGCTGGCGAGCGTCCATCGCCTCCACTCTTGGCGCTGGTTGCTCCACTCCGAGACACTTGTCGAGATTGGCTTCCCACACGAGCACGCACGTGCCCACCGCCCCCGGATGCGATGAGCCTGCAGTCGGGCGAGAACTCGGCGCAGTTGGCCGCACCATCGTGGCCCTGCAGCGTGTAGAGCACTTGTCCCTCGCGGACGTCCCACAGCTTGATGGTGCCGTCCAGCGACGTTGAGAGCAGGTCGTTGCCAGTCGGGTAGAAGCTGACGCTGGTGGCGCCGGCGTCGTGCGCCTTGTCGTGGTGCAAGTGTCTGCCGGGGTCCCAGAGGTTGACGCTACGGCCGAAGCTGCAGGAGGCCAGAGCGTTGTCGTCGCCCGGGTGGAAGGCCACGCCGCTGACGACGCCCGCGTGCTCGGAGAAGGTGTGCAGGCGTGGTGGGCGCTCGAGCGCCGGCTGGGCCGCCATGTCGGATCCGGCAGTACCGTGCTGCGACTCGTGCGATCTGATCGATTTAGTTTGAACAACGCTTAATTCAAGTAGTGCTTCTGCGGGGATGTACGTTTGGTCTTCGGCGGTGTCTGTACAATCTAGAAATCTGGCGGGACGCAGAATCAACGCCACAATCCGTCGCCTCAACTGGGGTGAAGTCAGGAACTCGCTGATCCTGACAGACGGCAGCGAAGGAGTTCCTTTGGGTGTTTTCCTTGGCTCATTGACTTCATATTCATCCTTCCATTGTTTGTATGCGACAGAATCACAACCAGCAGCAATCCCTTTCAGGTTGCCTTCGTTCAGTGATGGATGATACTTGGAGTCAAACCAACCCTCGAATTCTTTTGTAGCACACTCCTTGTTGAAATGCTCTACTTTTTGTTTGAGCACACAGAGAAAGGTCTTGCGCATCAAATACCAATCAGAATGTGGTTGACGAGCAAAGAATCCGGCGAGATTCCACAAGTTTTTGTTGTTGCAGAACAATCACTTCGAATCACCATGCATAAATGATACAATCGCTCATCGTAGGATTTAGTTGCAAGAAGGTATTCCACACCGCATTCAGCGTTTGCTTGTTCAAATGATTCACGGTCTTCACTGGACCTAAAGAAGAAGTTGTCAAGCATCTGCGATTCATCCAGTTCATTGAATTGATATTGCAAAAGGTATGTGTATCCGTCGTTTCCAAAGTTAGGTGTGACATCATCACTATGCTTGTAGTCGACGGAATCGCCAACTGCGTGCATCTTCGACTTGATCCAATCACTTGGTGACAATACGCGTGAATCTCCCAACTTGGGTTGATCGTATTTATCAACAGATTTGATGTGCTGAATGCAATGATCACCATAAATTTCTTCAATACATTGATCATCGTTGGTTCATCAACTGCAGGTTCAGCAACTACTGGTTCGTTAATCACTGGTTCAGCAACTGCTGGCTGATACTTCGCGTGGTGTCGGCACCAATCGCCTTTTAAACCGCACTGTTTGGGTGGTTTTTCGGGGAAGAAGTACTTACACATTATTATTTCTATATGTTTATTATTTTATCGCTCAACATGAACTCATTATTATTTAGTTTCTATAAATTGAGGAATAATTTGCCAAAAAAACAAAAAAATAATTATTTTGAAGTTATCCGATTGGCTAAAATTGTGCGGGTGTCGCATGAATGTGTGCTGTGTCTCAGTCGAGAAATATCTGAACATGGAGGAGACGAAGGTGAAGCTGCGCTGCGGTGTATACGGCGAAGCGAGCGTCTTTTCCGTCGAGATCAAGCGCGATGCAGATGTGGAGGCGCTGCAGAAGGCTATTGTGGACGAAAAGAAAGACGTCAACGATCGCTTTAAAGTTGATCCAGCCAGGTTGAAGCTCTACTTAGCGCGAAAGGAAGGGGAAACTACGTGGCTGGCGGACGACGACAACTTGGATGCTCTCTTGCAAGGAGATGTCGACAAGCAGTATATGAAGATGCGTTCGTCGTGGATTCTCGACGAAGATTGTTTTGGGAAGAACTTTCAGCCTGGTCGCAAGGAGATTCACGTGCTGGTGGAACTCCCACAATTGTCGGAAGCTGATCTGCCTCGAGATCGCCAACTTGTTGTGGGCGATGTACATATCCCGATCACGCAAAGTATGTCGTTGAATCCACCAGCACTGGTCGCTTTTTGGGAAGCCTTTCTGAACGATCGTACCGAGGTCAAAGCTGACGCATTGGTCGAATTACCCCAAGACACCTATCTGCTTGGTGATTCGACACTAGGCTCTCGTATCTACATTCGTCATTGCTATCCTGAGCTGTGGAAGGCTTGTTGGAAGATGATCCACGATGAAGCGATGAATACACCCCATCTCGTGATCCTCGGCAATCCAGGTATTGGCAAAACGTTTTTTAGCTACGTCATATTGCTTCACCTTGCGCATGCTGGTGCGACGGTGGTATATGAGAGCGGCAAAAAGAAGCAACGACTTCTCTTCTCTCGCGACATGGTTGTACGAGGATCAAATGCAGACTTCATTGATGTTCTGGAGCAGCCTAAAACGTACTATATCGCGGATGCTCTCCGTCCAGAAAACTATGCGGCGAAGACGATTTTATTGACGTCACCGCGCCGCTCCATTTGGTGGGAGTTCAACAAGACTAATTGTGATTCACTCTACATGCCAGTTTGGACCTGGAAGGAAATCATGAATTGCCGCGAGTCGCTGTATCAGAATCTTGATGTGTCGATGGTGAGCAACCACTTCCGTCGATGGGGTGGTATTGCACGTTATGTGCTGGAAAAAGCAAGATCACGCCGCCAACAGCGCCATCTCGCAAAAGCCCTCGATAGTGTTGATCTGGACTTGCTGGCGAACGCGTGTGGAAAAGAAGATGCGCATGATGAAAAAGTGTCGCACAGGTTGTTACACTATCGTGTCAATAGCGATTTTGATTCGGATTACTTCGTGTTCGCTTCGGAGTATGTTCAACAAGAGGTTTACAAGCGTCTGTACGAAAAGGATAAGCGGAAACTTCTTGAGTTCATAGCTGCATCGGATGGCGTTGGCGCTCTTGCTGTGCTTCGTGGCCATTTGTTTGAAGGGCATGTGCATTCGGTGCTGCCGCGAGGTGGAACGTTTCGAGTTCGGCAACTGGTCAATCACAATGATGAAAACGATGATGATGATGAACTCACAGAAGGAGAATGGGGCGATGAAGGCGAGGATGACGACGATGATATGGATGTGGATGATGATGCGGCGATGGAAGGCAGTACTGCTGTGACGTGGAATATCGGCGATGCACTTGAAGAAGTTGAGCTGCCGGAACAGCCAACTGTCGTTTTCAATAATGGCGAAGAAGTTCAAGATGCGAGTACAAATATCTACCTACGACCCTCAATGAAAAATTACAAGTCGGTGGACGCGATTATCAAGCCAGATATCCTGCTCCAGGTGACAGGTGCACACAAGCACCCTTGCAAGCGGAAAGGTCTCCACGATGTTTTAAAGCTTCTGGGAAATCCTGCTGCACCGCAGCTGTTCTTCGTGCTTCCACCAGACAGATTCACCGATTTCAAATATCAAAGGTATCTGGACTCAAAACGCAAGAGGATGACCACGTCAAGCTATGTCAACGTGCGCAAGATACAGCAGTTTGCAATGGAAGTCAAACTTGCATCGGACTAGGAGGGGAGGGCAGTTTCGAGGTTCCAAAACCGCGTTCCGAACCGGTTCCAAAACGATGTAGTACTTACTAGAGTTGCTGTGGTGCCTCAATTCTATAGTGAATTGCAATTTTTTGGCGAATTGTGGATGCCATGTTTTCGGAACCAAATCTTGATAACTAGAAGGGATGTGTTTCCTATACTTATAAAATTCTAAATAGGGGTAGGGTCGAGAAGAGAAAGAAGAGATAAAGAGACAGTGCTGAGTAGTTTTTTTGGAACTTACAAACTTAGTTGAGTACATTTTTGGAACTTAGGAACGGATATTTATCTCCAGGGACCACAATAAGCCGGGCATTTATCGCGAAGGACCACAAACGCAGTGATTGGTAGTTATTGTTGGTGTCGCTGGTAGAGGATTCCGATAGATAAACTTCGTTCACTATGACCATCTATAATTAATTCTGTAATGTACAGCGACTTCAACACGCCACATTCAAACTCGCAATCTCTGTTGCAATCTAAACGAAAAAACATGCCCAAGCTGAACTTAATGCAGATCTACGGTCAAGATGAATTGGTCTTGCATGCAGTCTTTGCTGATCTACCTGCCGCAGGAGCATTTGTAAAGGACTACGCATTGAATGCCAACATGGATGTATACAGAAATTATTCATTTGGGAATATGAAGACGTGGGCGTGCACGTCACAACACTGTGAATGGTTCGTGTCATTCACGAAGAAACGGCCAACTAAACCAACATCCAAGTCCAAACGCGTCACCAAGCTCACCCATGTACCGACAGGGGCTTGGTACATCTCTAAGCTAAATCTCGTGCATTCGCAGTGCTGTACAACCGTGCCAAACGTGCAAGGCCGACAACTTCAGGAGATGGCTGGCTTTAAGCTGCAATTGTTAAGGGTCATAGTACTGCGATGACCCGGATTGTCAACAACGTTAAGGAAATCGAGGGCATCAATCTTCAGCAAAAACCTGCACTCGTATACCGATCAATTCGTAAGGCGAAAGAACGTTTAAATGTTAGTGCAGAAGTCGAATACGGATTGTTACCAGGTTTTCTGACTGCTTTCGCAACAATTAATCCAGGGTCGCGGGTGTGTTTGCAATTGGACTCCAATGGCAGATTATATCGATTGTTCTTGTCACTTGGAGGTATCGTGAGCGTTCGAGACGCAATGCTTCCTGTATGGGAGGTCGATGGAACGCACATGAAGCTACCAGCATATAATGAAGTGTGTTTGACACTTCTCGGCAAAGATGGAGACAAACGAAATATTCCGGTCGCGGTGGCCTACGTTTACAAAGAGACGATTGACAATTTTGCATGGTTTTTCACTAATTGCAAAATAGCAGGAATTAAGCTGGATGATCGAGTAACCTTTACCGATCGAGGTAAGCAATTAGGAGCGCAGGAGCTCATGGCTCAGTGGGGGCTAAAGCTACATCTCAAGTTCTGTTCTCTCCATTTACGCTTCAATGTAATGGATAAGTTCAAGTCATTGAACTTGAACGAGTCGTGGGTCAACAGCGATGTATTTCGTTTGCAGTCCTCTCACCCGACCTGCGATTTTGATGGCTCGATAGCCCGTATGAAAACACGCTACCCGGTACCGATCACCAAATCGATAGGGGGCAAAACTGTGCATGAATTCATGCCTCAATATTTGCATGACATACACCCTACAAGTTGGTCTATCATCGGCAACATGCGAATGTCTGATGATGAGAAGGCATGACTGAAATCATCATGGAATGAAGTCGAAGCGTACCGTGAAGATTTGCCATTGTTTGGCGTTCGGACAACAAGCGGTGTAGAGGGCGACAACAATGGGTTACTGTGGGGTGGTGCTCGAACTCAACGCGTGTACAAGTCGCTACGTGCATTTTGCCTTCGTGCAATTTCAGTCTGCGCCAAGCGCCTCGCGCTAGGAACAAAGTGGGAAGCATCCGGCTTTGATTTGACTCCACATGCAATGAAACTGATGAAGCAAGAGGCAGCAAGCGTAGGAAAACAGACCGTAATGTCTGTGTCAGGGCCAGTCTTCCTTGTCTTTGATGCATTTGGAGCATCGGGAAAGGCTGGATGCACAAAGCTGTATGAGGTCAACATGGCGTCGGGTCAGTGCTCACGGTGTGTGGTTTCAGAGCAGCTCCAGAATCCTTGTCGACATATACAAGCTGTCATCTACAAGCTTGCATCCGAGAACAAGGCAGTGCCACTACTATACAAACCCCTCCAGTATTTCCATGGCTCGTACTCAGTAGCCACACTTCATGCAGCAATGACCAAGGTGTCGATTCACATGCCGGTCGACTCTTCTTTCCAAGCTAGCGATGCAATAAGCCCGCCTCCCTATTATCTGCAAGCTGGTAAACTCTCCAGCGAAGCATTAAAAAGAGAGATCGCGTTAGAGGAAGTAAGCGAAAGCGAAACAAAGGTGAAGGCAAGTCTAAGCGCGCAGCACGTGATGCAGACTTCAGGCCGACTTCTCCATTCACCATCGGTGAGTATGACGAGGTCGCGGAAACTACTGGTTTTTGTGAAGAAGAAGAAGGGCCCGCAATTGCAGAATTTTTTGCCACGCAGTGAGTGCAGCTACCGTGAAAGCGCGGCAACCTTATCGATGCAGCCAATGTGGGGAAACCGGGCACAACTCGAAAACTTGCACGAACACGAATCCAGAACGTGAAGAGGCTGGCATTCGTATAGAGCCCGGAAAGTATCTTGTTGGAGATTGCCCCTTCGCATTCTTCGGAATTTAAAGCGGATACGACAAACAGGTTGATAGTTAGTCGTTAGTATTACATAGCTTTGACCTGCATACAATGGCATCTTACATTGATAAACACCAGGATAACATTTTTCTCAAATCTCCACGTTCACATTGAGTAGAAGTTGCCAGCAATTGGAAATATCATCTTCGATAATCCTAAGGAACGTATAACAAGACGGAGTACAGTGAGAGGTAGGCAACCAGCGTGAACAATGAATTCAAATACCTTCTGCTGCAGCTTTGAATGTGCATTACGTGCTCAGATTACCGCAATATACATGCATTACCGCTCAGTCAACAAGGTGAAACGATGTCAAATAGCAAAGCAATTGCATGCGAACCATGTGATCGATTGTTTTAGCTTCATCTCCAATTGCCGTCATGTAAGCACACCTTCCTCGGTTTAAGCAGCCCTGGGCTTTATTACCACGCCACGCGCTGCCAACTCCCTCAGTGCTAGCGGTGGCTTGACATGAGCGGCACTTGGAGAATCAAGGACTGGTAGAATGCACAGCTTTCTCAGGTACTTTCCCACGTTGAACCCCATCACTCACCAACTACCAATCACTGCGTTTGTGGTCCTTCGCGATAAATGCCCGGCTTATTGTGGCCCTGGAGATAAATATCCCTTAGGAACTTAGTCCGGAACTTAGTCCCGCATTGTGTATAAAACCTACCATGATCACAATTGTTGATGTTACGTCAGTTCGGTGACATGGAACCGGTTCAAATCAGATTTCAGAACTTCACGCACTACTGAATTATCATAACTAGAATCACTCTCATGACGCGTCGTTTAATGTGTCGATTGCGGACAATGTCCGAGAATTCACATTTAGAATTACGTAACATTCCGCGTTCTTTCTCTTAGCGTACGCTAGTGGACGGACGTGGGGGGCCTCCTGGTGGTCCTGAGTCTACGAGCCTCGAAGCTACGCACTTGGCATGCGTTCGAGTCCCGCCAGCGCGGGACTTTTGCAACAATCAGTGATCCGAATGATTAGCATTTTTGAAATCATTATCTCATTTAAACAAATCAAAATCAACATCAGACATTAGAATCATACCTTCAGAATTCAATAGCCAAGCCAAGTGAGTAGTACCAGGAATAACCAGTTGTTGCTTTTGAGTATTTCGAAAAATTTAGGAGAATATATATTCCCTAAATTATCATTAAGTACGGTGAATTGGATAGGGTGAGGTGAAAATAATTTTGAAAAAAAAATGAAAACGTCCATCAAATCGGGTGCTCAATACTACTCTCACTATTTGGGTTGCCAATTCTGGACTTGGCTCACTGCGAGGAGGAATGCATACTGCCGCTTCCAGAAAGGTTCTGCTCAACTCCTCGTAGCTACAAGATGCTGACATGCCGACGGTGATATCCATCCAAGCGGTACAATGTGGGGTGGTCTGAGGGAAAAGTTCTCTCGAAAGTTACTCGCCTGTCTTGTTTTCACCGCAACCGAGGGTTCTCTTGCATTTCAAAGGGTTTAGTGATGGCACTGCGCATGAATGCTGTGGCAATCAAGAACTATGGAGCACGCAGATGATTTTGAGCTACGCGTGGGATTCGGGTGATTGCTGGGCACGAAGTTGCAGCTCCACAATTGATCGAGTTTAGGGTCGTCTGTAACTTTGCCGATTTTGAGAAAAACAGCACTAGCGAGCAAGTAGAACTGGCTGGGCGAGGTAAGGTGCCTTAGCGGGAGGTCGTACAAGGCTGCGGAAGTCGTGGAGCGGTTTCCAGACAAGTATTGGCTTCAGCTTGGGCTACTCTGATTTCTCGTGGTGTAAGCTCGAAAATTGGTCTGAGCTTCACGACTCGTTCACGAATAGATAGTGATTTCTGGATGCCGATTTATTGTTGTGGGGACGTGTGCGATGTCAATGGTGGTCGTAGCAGCTTCGACGGAGCTCTGGATGAAAAGTTATGGCCGCATGCGGTTTTCGTTCGAGGACAGCCGTACTAATTTCATCTGCGGTCATACTGATTTCGAGCAAGCGTTCTGCACTATGCTGAAACTGGTTCTCGAACAGGAGGTAAGACAAGACAAGGCTTTGCAAGGGTTTGGAAGAACTGCAGGGAGAAAGACATCATCATTTCTCATTTCACGCGAATAAATATATTTTGAGCTCCTGTCATACAAGTACCTCGACACCAGCAACCTTACATCGCTCCCGGGCGACACCGTGGGCACTCCCGCGGATCTGGCCTCGGTCGCGGCTTGTGTTTTAGGCTGGCGAGCGTCCATCGCCTCCACTCTTGGCGCTGGTTGCTCCACTCCGAGACACTTGTCGAGATTGGCTTCCCACACGAGCACGCACGTGCCCACCGCCCCCGGATGCGATGAGCCTGCAGTCGGGCGAGAACTCGGCGCAGTTGGCCGCACCATCGTGGCCCTGCAGCGTGTAGAGCACTTGTCCCTCGCGGACGTCCCACAGCTTGATGGTGCCGTCCAGCGACGTTGAGAGCAGGTCGTTGCCAGTCGGGTAGAAGCTGACGCTGGTGGCGCCGGCGTCGTGCGCCTTGTCGTGGTGCAAGTGTCTGCCGGGGTCCCAGAGGTTGACGCTACGGCCGAAGCTGCAGGAGGCCAGAGCGTTGTCGTCGCCCGGGTGGAAGGCCACGCCGCTGACGACGCCCGCGTGCTCGGAGAAGGTGTGCAGGCGTGGTGGGCGCTCGAGCGCCGGCTGGGCCGCCATGTCGGATCCGGCAGTACCGTGCTGCGACTCGTGCGATCTGATCGATTTAGTTTGAACAACGCTTAATTCAAGTAGTGCTTCTGCGGGGATGTACGTTTGGTCTTCGGCGGTGTCTGTACAATCTAGAAATCTGGCGGGACGCAGAATCAACGCCACAATCCGTCGCCTCAACTGGGGTGAAGTCAGGAACTCGCTGATCCTGGCAGACGGCAGCGAAGGAGTTCCTTTGGGTGTTTTCCTTGGCTCATTGACTTCATATTCATCCTTCCATTGTTTGTATGCGACAGAATCACAACCAGCAGCAATCCCTTTCAGGTTGCCTTCGTTCAGTGATGGATGATACTTGGAGTTAAACCAACCCTCGAATTCTTTTGTAGCACACTCCTTGTTGAAATGCTCTACTTTTTGTTTGAGCACACAGAGAAAGGTCTTGCGCATCAAATACCAATCAGAATGTGGTTGACGAGCAAAGAATCCGGCGAGATTCCACAAGTTTTTGTTGTTGCAGAACCAATCACTTCGAATCACCATGCATAAATGATACAATCGCTCATCGTAGGATTTAGTTGCAAGAAGGTATTCCACACCGCATTCAGCGTTTGCTTGTTCAAATGATTCACGGTCTTCACTGGACCTAAAGAAGAAGTTGTCAAGCATCTGCGATTCATCCAGTTCATTGAATTGATATTGCAAAAGGTATGTGTATCCGTCGTTTCCAAAGTTAGGTGTGACATCATCACTATGCTTGTAGTCGACGGAATCGCCAACTGCGTGCATCTTCGACTTGATCCAATCACTTGGTGACAATACGCGTGAATCTCCCAACTTGGGTTGATCGTATTTATCAACAGATTTGATGTGCTGAATGCAATGATCACCATAAATTTCTTCAATACATTGATCATCGTTGGTTCATCAACTGCAGGTTCAGCAACTACTGGTTCGTTAATCACTGGTTCAGCAACTGCTGGCTGATACTTCGCGTGGTGTCGGCACCAATCGCCTTTTAAACCGCACTGTTTGGGTGGTTTTTCGGGGAAGAAGTACTTACACATTATTATTTCTATATGTTTATTATTTTATCGCTCAACATGAACTCATTATTATTTAGTTTCTATAAATTGAGGAATAATTTGCCAAAAAAACAAAAAAATAATTATTTTGAAGTTATCCGATTGGCTAAAATTGTGCGGGTGTCGCATGAATGTGTGCTGTGTCTCAGTCGAGAAATATCTGAACATGGAGGAGACGAAGGTGAAGCTGCGCTGCGGTGTATACGGCGAAGCGAGTGTCTTTTCCGTCGAGATCAAGCGCGATGCAGATGTGGAGGCGCTGCAGGAGAAGATCGCTGGCATCTTGAGCACCGAGCAGCACACTGTTCCCTCACGATTGTTGACGCTCTACTTGGCGCGAAAGGAAGGGGAAACCACGTGGATGAAGCACGACCACACGGTGAAAGGCTTCTTGCAAGGTGGCACCAGCACCGAGTATGAAGAGATGCTTTCGTCGTGGATTCTCGACGAAGATTGTTTTGGGAAGAACTTTCAGCCTGGTCGCAAGGAGATTCACGTGCTGGTGGAACTCCCACAATTGTCGGAAGCTGAGCTGCCTCGAGATCGCCAACTTGTTGTGGGCGATGTACATATCCCGATCACGCAAAGTATGTCGTTGAATCCACCAGCACTGGTCGCTTTTTGGGAAGCCTTTCTGAACGATCGTACCGAGGTCAAAGCTGACGCATTGGTCGAATTACCCCAAGACACCTATCTGCTTGGTGATTCGACACTAGGCTCTCGTATCTACATTCGTCATTGCTATCCTGAGCTGTGGAAGGTTTGTTGGAAGATGATCCACGATGAAGCGATGAATACACCCCATCTCGTGATCCTCGGCAATCCAGGTATTGGCAAAACGTTTTTTAGCTACGTCATATTGCTTCACCTTGCGCATGCTGGTGCGACGGTGGTATATGAGAGCGGCAAAAAGAAGCAACGACTTCTCTTCTCTCGCGACATGGTTGTACGAGGATCAAATGCAGACTTCATTGATGTTCTGGAGCAGCCTAAAACGTACTATATCGCGGATGCTCTCCGTCCAGAAAACTATGCGGCGAAGACGATTTTATTGACGTCACCGCGCCGCTCCATTTGGTGGGAGTTCAACAAGACTAATTGTGATTCACTCTACATGCCAGTTTGGACCTGGAAGGAAATCATGAATTGCCGCGAGTCGCTGTATCAGAATCTTGATGTGTCGATGGTGAGCAACCACTTCCGTCGATGGGGTGGTATTGCACGTTATGTGCTGGAAAAAGCAAGATCACGCCGCCAACAGCGCCATCTCGCAAAAGCCCTCGATAGTGTTGATCTGGACTTGCTGGCGAACGCGTGTGGAAAAGAAGATGCGCATGATGAAAAAGTGTCGCACAGGTTGTTACACTATCGTGTCAATAGCGATTTTGATTCGGATTACTTCGTGTTCGCTTCGGAGTATGTTCAACAAGAGGTTTACAAGCGTCTGTACGAAAAGGATAAGCGGAAACTTCTTGAGTTCATAGCTGCATCGGATGGCGTTGGCGCTCTTGCTGTGCTTCGTGGCCATTTGTTTGAAGGGCATGTGCATTCGGTGCTGCCGCGAGGTGGAACGTTTCGAGTTCGGCAACTGGTCAATCACAATGATGAAAACGATGATGATGGTGAACTCACAGAAGGAGAATGGGGCGATGAAGGCGAGGATGACGACGATGATATGGATGTGGATGATGATGCGGCGATGGAAGGCAGTACTGCTGTGACGTGGAATATCGGCGATGCACTTGAAGAAGTCGAGCTGCGGGAACAGCCAACTGTCATTTTCAATAATGGCGAAGAAGTTCAAGATGCGAGTACAAATATCTACCTACGACCCTCAATGAAAAATTACAAGTCGGTGGACGCGATTATCAAGCCAGATATCCTGCTCCAGGTGACAGGTGCACACAAGCACCCTTGCAAGCAGAAAGGTCTCCACGATGTTTTAAAGCTTCTGGGAAATCCTGCTGCACCGCAGCTGTTCTTCGTGCTTCCACCAGACAGATTCACCGATTTCAAATATCAAAGGTATCTGGACTCAAAACGCAAGAGGATGACCACGTCAAGCTATGTCAACGTGCGCAAGATACAGCAGTTTGCAATGGAAGTCAAACTTGCATCGGACTAGGAGGGGAGGGCAGTTTCGAGGTTCCAAAACCGCGTTCCGAACCGGTTCCAAAACGATGTAGTACTTACTAGAGTTGCTGTGGTGCCTCAATTCTATAGTGAATTGCAATTTTTTGGCGAATTGTGGATGCCATGTTTTCGGAACCAAATCTTGATAACTAGAAGGGATGTGTTTCCTATACTTATAAAATTCTAAATAGGGGTAGGGTCGAGAAGAGAAAGAAGAGATAAAGAGACAGTGCTGAGTAGTTTTTTTGGAACTTACAAGAGTTTTTTTTTTGGAACTTAGGAACTTAGACCCGAACTTTGTCCCGCATTGTGTATAAAACCTACCATGATCACAATTGTTGATGTTACGTCAGTTCGGTGACATGGAACCGGTTCAAATCAGATTTCAGAACTTCACGCACTACTGAATTATCATAACTAGAATCACTCTCATGACGCGTCGTTTAATGTGTCGATTGCGGACAATGTCCGAGAATTCACATTTAGAATTACGTAACATTCCGCGTTCTTTCTCTTAGCGTACGCTAGTGGACGGACGTGGGGGGCCTCCTGGTGGTCCTGAGTCTACGAGCCTCGAAGCTACGCACTTGGCATGCGTTCGAGTCCCGCCAGCGCGGGACTTTTGCAACAATCAGTGATCCGAATGATTAGCATTCTTGAAATCAATATCTCATTTAAACCAATCAAAATCAACATCAGACATTAGAATCATACCTTCAAAACTCAATAGCCAAGTCAAGTGTGTAGTACCAGGAAATAACCAGTTAATCAACTCAATTTCCTTCCTACTGTACATGTTTTGTTTACCTTGGTGCTCTTACTTACCGTAGCCTTGCATTGCTCCGGCAAAGTTTTTTGCGACAAATAAACACCTAAAAGCTTCCATTTAGCAATAATTGGTAGTGTTTAGTAATATTCGCAGTTTTCAGACTAAAAATTGCACCTGGAAGATAAGCCTGAGCGTCCGCAATGTTTGGTGGGGGAGACCAAAGTTTGGTCTCCTCCCAGTCTCAAATCTGAACGCCTTCAGCGCATAATTCATTTAACAGGAGTGACGGTTACAGATTTCTCTTTTTGATCCCTAGGATAGAGGTAGTAGTCAGACCAATGTTCTTGCCAACTCCAAAGCAGATAATTCCGCCCTATATTGTTCGACTAGGTTGGCGATATCGCGGTTCGGGTATGTTACGAAGCCCCGCGTTTGTCGACACCACGGACATGGCTGGTTTCGGTCATGCAGCCTGTTTACTGCAGCTCTCGAAAACGTTTTTCCACAACAAGCGGTGATAACGGGCGACTCGTATAAGCAGTGGGTAATCGGACACGTTAGCATCTCCTCGCGCTCTTCAAGAACGAGTTGATGGCTTTGCCGAGCATCACGCGCTTGTTGAACGAGTTGTTCACTAATCGTGTTAAAAGTGTCCCGCTGCTCCCGCAACTGACGCGTGAATGCATCTTTTTGTTGGCGCAGGAGTTGTTCAACATCCATGACCTGGTTCGGGGTTTGCGAGGCAGTGGAGGAACGAATTTCGGCGACTGCTCGTCCAAGTTCCTGTATTTGAAGCAGTAAGCTCGAAAGGTCCGTGCTGGCACGAGAGTCAATGGCTGCTAAAGAAGTGTTACTCTTGTGCATTCGTATCATTGTGTTAATTCTGCGATCGGGACCGATTCGTTTGAGGTACACTAGGTTGTTTAAATCCTCATCCAGTGGCTTCACTGCAATGGCGTTCGGGTATTTAGTTCGTAAGTCCCAGAAATCAGCGCCCAGTGATTCGAACCAAGCGTGAATCTCAATATGCCATTGCTCAGCAATTAGTGCCTCGAGTAAACCTCTGTATATCGCCCTACCCGATCCCGCTAAGGCACGATCTCCCATCAACAATACCAGTGTTTTTGAACTACTCGCAGAGTCCGACGAAATTAGTTGACCTAGGTATTGCAAGTGAATTTCCAGGTCATTCGGCTTCGATTGCTTCTTTGTAACCCACTGCAGGCTCATCAACCCTTGAACAAGTAAAGGATGTGTGCCGTGATACGCCGCTACTTGATGCTGCACTTTCGATGAAGTGTCTCCACATACCCGGCGTGTCAGCCTGCGAAAATCTATCCTCAACTCTCTCGGACACGAAGCCTGCGGCACTCTCCGATAGAGCGAAGTGCTCTTGACAAGAGTGTCGGATATATTGTCTAGATCCATGAGCACGAACCGGTCACAGTTATGTTCAGGACGCTGTGTTTGCTGAGCGTCCTTTTGGTTCGATGATTGTCTTGGAGCAACCACGACTCCTAGAAGTCCCTTCAGCAGGCGATCCAGGTATACAATCTGAAAGCTGGTCGGGTGTGCAGCTCGAAGTCTGTCAACCACATCCACGTTCTTTCGGCGCAAGCAAAATACCTGCGCGCGCCACCCTGCAGCAAAATAAGATCTCAACACCTTCGCCACCGATTTGGTTACGCTTCCTAACCCAAGTACCAAAGTTTTTGCTTGCCTGCCCTCACAACCACGAACGTCTGACAGGTTACTCCTCAGCAATGCTTCAATCGTACGACGTTCACTTAGATCCCATCCAGCAGCAGCAAATAAACGCTCTTCCCTGGCGTGCTGTTTGCGGTAGACACCTCGCTGGCAGATCACAAGCGTATTATTTTCACCCGATAATAATTGTGTCACTTTTGGAGCGTCGAGCGAAGGCGAGCCAGCCAAATAGTCAGTTTCGAACACAGTAGGTTGGAGTTGGAGGTGCTCGCGCACGGATGACAAAAGACCATCCAGGTCAATAAAAAGGAAATGAATCTGCTGCATTTCTCGTGATACGGAATAGAAATCCCAGATGAAGGCGCTAAAGCAAAAACGATTGTGGCACTACGTTCGCGGACATGAGTCTCTAGTCGGTCTGCTTGTCCCATCCGTTTCTAATGCTGTGCTAGTTTCCATTTTTGTACGCAAAGTGCACCATCGCAGATTTGAGTGCACCGCAAACACAAGCTGGAAAAGAGTAGCCAAGCCGATTATGTTTAGATTGCGAAGATGTACAAACTAGTTCAAACACGCTATTTGAATTAAGCATGCACCACTTATTCAGTCTTTTTGTTCTCATCTTTCTTGTCCTTGTTTAGCTCGGCTAAACGTGTCTGCTGACTAATTGGTTTTGCTGGCTTGTTGAGCGGCTCGACAGAGGGCGCCGGTGCTTCCACTTGCACGTTTGTGGCATCAATCGCAGCACCCGCACCACTTTCAGGGTCGCGAGCTAAGATCGAGGCGGGACGAAAGGCCTCTATCATCGCTGGCTGTTGATAGACGCCATCGAGGAAGTCAAACGAATCGTCCTTCCGCTCTTCATCAACGTCACAGCATTGGTCGAGCGGTAGATTCTCCGCAGCACGCTTCAGATGTGATAGATCCACAGCATACCAGTGGAAAATAAGTGTGATGAAGGGTAGCATCGTTGTGAGTACGATTGGACCATATCCAGCCGACTTCAATGACAGTAGTCCAATAAGCGTGCACTGAGCGATGATGAGTGCGCCAATGACAAACGAGTAGAGTGGTGGCCAAAACACGCCCATGGAGTTAGTCGTCGCCCAACGCGAGCTATTAACAAAGAAGAAACAACGCTTGTACGAGAGCTCAGAAACCACAAAGAATATTGCCCCAAAGTATCCAACGAGAGGCGCGATCGGAGCAAACACAACGACAAACAGGAAGACGAGGTATTGTTGCGCAAGATTCATCGGTGCATCGAGATCCGTCTGATAGTTGACGGGGCAGAGACCCATCCAGTCTCGAGGCTGAGGGCGCTTTGCATGCATAGGAGCCAAAAGGTGATATGCTGCCGAGACTGCGACAGGCGATACACGCAACAGGAATAACGACATGTCCACACAAAATTGCGTGATGATGAAAGTGATGAACATCATTGACTGGTTCGCGATCGTGTTGCCGAGAAAGAAGAAAAGCATGCGCGGCTGGTCCAAAAAAAGCATGAACTCTGTGATAATGGAGCCCGCCAGCGCTGACACGAAAAACATTTGGAAGGCTTGAAAAAAGCATAGCTTCGTGAACCGGCTAGCTTCTACCTCCGAAATCGACAAATGACCCTCCTGGGTAGATAGCAACTTGAAAATTACGTTAGCCAAGCCGTTCATCGCTGAATAGACCAGCGGCGCCGTCTGTTGTAGGACAATTAACAGCCATGGATTTGTCTCCAAAAAGCCACCAAGCCAAGGAAATAGGTGCTGAAGTTCATCGACACTCGCCATAGAGGCGACAAAAGCTGTTGGCACAGTCCAGAAGCACCCAATCAATAGTGAAACTCCCATGGAGATGAGTTTCCACTTCGCTTTGAGTTTGTGTGGTAAACCGAAATTTTTCCACTGCACATCACGAATATTGGGTGCGGGAAGCACAACCATGCGGCGCGGATTCTCTACCTGAAGAAGTTGCTGTGCTGCTTGCGCCGACCGGATACTACGGAAACTCACGAAAGCACAGCTGCGCATGACATTTGGGCGCTTGGGCACAGGAACACTAATATGGAGCAGCGGCAGAGTTTCATCGCCCCATCGGTGGTCATCCATAGAGCTTTTAGTCCTGCGCAGTTTCTCGGCTAAGTCTCCTAATGCTGAAAATCCTCGCGGCGCCGCACTCGTCGAGCCATACTGCTTTTGACTCGTGACTTCCTGGGCCTTCTCAGCTGACTGTCGTTGAAGAATCTCATCCCGGATGCGGACAATCTCAGCCTCTAGCTTTTGCAACTCCTCAGTATAGTGATCGACTGCATCCACCTCCTTGCCACTACCGCAGAGTCCAAAAAAGCGACGGCCAATTAACTCTTTCGGCCGTTTGATTAGGTCGTGATCGCCAGCCTTGTTCTTGGCCTCTGTCAGCTTGATATTCGCTGCATAAAGATGGTAAACAAGTTCCTGACGTTTGTCCAGTAACTCTTCTAGTTCTGCGCACTCCACTCCAATGTATACCGAATGCACTGAGTCAGGAAACAGGAAATCCAGATACGCCTGCAACGTCTGCGGCCGACGTTGCGACTGCGGTAGGTCCGAGATAACGACGCTGTACTGTTGCGGATGTTTGCGCATGAGGAATTCGTGGCGGCGCTTGCGATAAACAGTGTACTCGTTGAGCAGCAGTCGCATGACGTAGATACTGATGGCGTAGGCGACCAACACAGTGAAGTACAACCTCCAGTCGTCCTTGCCCACGTTGGCAATGGTGAGTCTGTCCACGACGTCCAGCTTCACCTTCCCGTCCGAGGACAGGACGTTGGCTGTGCCGTTGCCGGCGTCCACCTGCTCGTTCAGAATAATCATCACCATGGACGTGACGACCGAGGCGTTTCCTCCCGTCGGCAGCAGCTTACTCAGGTGGTGGCGTTGCTTCTCTTGCTCCTGCGCCTCGAACACGGCGGCCGTAAAGAAGTACATGGGGAAGAGCGCCAGCGAGCACGCGACGCACAGAAGCGCCACCTTTCGCCCCATCTTCATGAAGCGCAGCAGCACCCAGGCGTCCAGGCCGCACTTCTCCGCCACCTCCGCCTCGTCGATGCGCCACAGGAAGGGCACCCAGCCCAGGAACTTGCGCTGCTTGGCCTGGGGGAAGTCCGCGTGGTTCTCGGGCGCGTACACGTGCGGCACGCGGGGGCGCAGCGTCTCGTACAGCAGGATGAGCATGACGAAGAGCGGGAAGTAGACGGCCACGCTCGTCAGCAGCACGTTGGCCGCCGCCTGCGTCGTTACCTGCTCCGTCGTGACGTGCATCCCCATGGCGACGTGACGGGGATCTGGCCGCTTGCGAAATGACCCGAGCCAGTCAAGGTTTGATAGGCAAGTGGGGGATTACTGAAACCAAGTGATTTTGATAAATCAGGAGGCATCATTAACCTGGCATCCACGGTAATGATGCCAGGTTCTAGGATCGACAGTGTCGAGTCCACACTGTCGATCAGAGAATGGCAAATACATCGATGGGTAGTTCGCCGTCATTGTCCAGTGAGCTTCTGCATGCATGGGGGCCATGGAGAGTCTAGGCGGGTTTTTGACATCGAAGTGTCAACGAAAATGTTGTATTCCTTGATTAGTATTGTGACGCACAACCTTGTCCATTCCAGCGCCTCGCTTCGCTTTCGTAGTCAACGCGCCTTAAGAAAGAATAGAAGCAACCACGTTGTAAAGAAGAAATACAAGTCGAAAATGAAATTAATACAAGGCTAAAGAACTGCAAAAATATGCCGCCTACACAACTCAAAAACTACGCTCACCTTTAGTTGGCCAGAGCGACATCGCGGATGTTGCACGTCAGCGCATACGTGTTGACAGCGTCCTGGTACTGGCAGCGGATGTCCTCGCCCTCGCCGTGGACCGCCTTCAAGAACTCGCGGTCCTCCGTCAGGTACATGTCGTCCCCAGGGAACTCGAACGTCAGCTCCTCGTCGCTGTCTCCCTGCAGCACCTTGAGCGTCGGCGTCTCCGAGTACGGCTTGACGACTCCGATGCGCAGGCCATCCGCCATGATCTCCAGTGATGCGTCGTAAGCCTCGCCCTGCAGCAGAGCGCCATGCACGAGGTTTCCGAGCGCACCACTCTTGAAGAACCAGTTGGCCACGTGAGCGCGCGGCACACGGTTTTCCGCCGGGACGGTCGTTTCGTCCACGGGGACCTTCTCCAAGTAGCCGATGTCGCCCGGGGTAAGGCTGGCCTTCACGCTGCGGCTGTAGACCGTCTCCATGTCCACCTCGCCCACGAGGTAGCGAGCAATGTCGGCAAAGTGTGTGGCCTGCTCCACGATGGGGCCACCGCAGTGCTCGGAGTCCCACCAGAATGGACTCGGGATATTCGCGTACGTGCAGTTGTAGCGCGCCATGAGGCACACAGGCTTCTTGCCCTTCAACAGCTCCTTGATCTTCTCTCCAAACAGCGAGTAGCGGAACATGTAGCCCACGGACACCACGAGCTTCTTCTCCTTCCGGACAGCCTCCACTTCCGCAGCGTACTTGGCGACCTCGTCCACAGGTGCGTTGGACAGCGGCTTCTCCAGGAACACGTGCACACCAGCTCGAAGGACCTGCAACTCAAGCGGGTACTTGTAGCAGCCGTGGAACGAGGGCGGCACCCCGATGAACACGGCGGTGGGCTTGACAGCGTCGAGCATCTCTTGCAGGTCGGCGTAGACCTCTGTGTTGGCCCACACATGTGCGAACTCCTCGTTGGCACGGCGTTCATCGACCTTCTCCTGGGCTTTGGCGACAAGGGGGTCGACGACGGCCACAATGACGGCTCCGAGTTTCTCGAGCCGGGAAGCGTGGTCCCAGGGGCCTTCGGCGCCTCCGAAGTTGACAGCGCCCGCGCCGACGAGGGCCACACGGGTTCCGGAGATGGATGCCATTGGATTTGAAGGTTGCTGGGAAGACAGTAAAACTGGGAATGATGAATTCACTTAAAAAAGCTGGTGCATGCATGCAAGATTGCCAAGGGATGTTGAAGTGACGAAGTGCTTCGGCGAAGTGCTGGAGGTACATCAATTTGCGTGTGGTTGAAGGTGAACATTGCCTCTGAAATCACCGTTTGTAAGAGATGACGAGGCGAGCAAATGACTGGCAATGGGTAGACGAACACAAAAAGCATAAACGCAAACTGCGGTACAACCAGGCATCTACACGACTTGGACAGACAAATCCCGCCACTTCAAGGTGCTGTGCTTCTGCTATAGAAATAGACCGTTTATGATTTTCCTTCTGTGGTTGTAGTGAGCGGAGTGTTCGAAGGGAGGAGAAGGAGTGAAAAGACAAAGTGAGATTTACTTAAGCTGGCGCACTGCCAGCAGCGTGCACCGACACGGTTGGTGCTGACGATTCTACACTGGAAGAGACTATACTCCATAGTCACTTCCTAAGTAACAGCTTTAAGAGGGTCTTTTGTATGGCTACATCACTTTCAGAGGGATCTGGTACCCTGTACTCCTATGGGAAGGGGAGTACCGTGACAGCCTCCCTGCCACTTTACATAGGTTCACGACTTGATCTTTTTATAAGGGATCAGATCAGAGGATATCGAAAGTTTAAACAGTCACTCACTCTCGAAGATTTTGGACTGTGCTGGAAGCTCTCGAGCCATTCCGGCAGCTGGTTAGCCTTAGCTCGTTCGGTTCTGCCGTTCGCGAAGAAAGCCATCGGGAGCACGCCAGTATGGGCAAGATCTGGAAGACAGAAAGGCCTCCTCCGCCTGCAGCTGCGGCGTCGGGCACGCCCGGTCCTCTGCCGAAAAGCAGGAGGCCGAGGAAGCCCAGGAGAGCCTACAAGATCCGGCAACTCAAGAGTGCTCGCAAGGCGAGTCCAGCGCACGCAGCGGGAGCGCTCCTGATGCTGTGTACAGCAGGGGAAGAGAATACAGCGTCCGCACACGCGGCCGTGGGGACGTCCGAGGAGTTGGTCAATGCTTCATCAGGCCAGGACCTTCCCGCCACCGACCAGGTGGCTACAGCCACAATTGCATGTATTCTGTCCACAATTCTGACACAAAATGTCATCAACTAGGGAGCTGATACAGTCACTCAGACTGTTGGTTCACATAGGGAAATTGCTGCCAACTGGGTGTGTATGGTATGCACATGTTGCAACGACTCGGCTGCTGTCGTATGCAGCAGCTGTGGGGTGCCATATAGGCCAGATCGTTTCGACTTTGAGCCTGGAAGCCCTGCAGATAGTACTGCCGATCCGCCGGCTAGCGTTACCGATCCGCCGGCTAGTGCCACCGATGACGAGCTCTTTTACCCAATCAGTGGGAAGTATTACATGAGCAAGTCGGTGACTCGGGAGGGCGCTTACGTTACCACAAAAAGAAGTGGAACGTGGCGCTCATCAACGATTCCCGCCAGACTCCATTGGGTAAGCAGTCCCGCGTGCTGTGGCTGAGCCGTTATGTGGCAACGCGGCGCTATAATCAACGAACATGGGAGCCAGAAAAGCAGCTTCGTCGAGACGGCTTTGGGGCTTCACTAGACCTGGTGGACCAATTTAGGTTGTCGGGGCACAGAAGGTTTTCTGAGTGGTGGCCGAGCGACGAAGGAGGCAAGAATGCAGTCGGTGCAGACACGTTGGGGCTGTGCATGTTCAACGCTTTGAGGCCGCCGCCGAGCTTGCCGGACGTCCTGATGTGATTACTCAAGACGACATCGATGCATTTGTGGCAGCTGAGCTTCAAGACCACGGCGTGGATTTGCACAGGGGAACATCGTGGAATGTGGTGCTGCGATTTCTTCGCAAGCTTCGAGACGACGGGCGAGACTTCGTTATCAAGGCGATCAAGAAGAACTTTACTATTCCAGGCAGGCGAGGATTTCGCGTGCTGGAGGAGGTCTCGCTTCGCCGTGGTTTGTACATTGTCATCGCGTACAACCACAATCGTATCGGACATGCATTTGTCCTCAAGGTTGACGGCAAGACTCGCCTCATGTACGAGTTGGAGGAAGGCAAGCCGGTTTCGTCAGCATGGGACTGGATTAACTTCGTGGCGTGCATTCGTCCTTTCGTCGTCTTCAAGAGTAAGTAGATGATAGGAGTCGATAGGATTTCAGCGGGTTTGCCTAATCGATAATGAATTTTCCTAGCAATCACTGTGCTTGGTGCATGGATAACAAATTTGTATGCCTATTGTAATTCGGTACTAGACCAGGGAAACCTCAACGAGGGAAAACCATATTGCAAACCAAAATATAAACCCAGTGGGAAAAATTAAAAAAAAAAGGATGCATTATATTAGGCACGCTTCATGCTGTTAGTGTTGTTCTCGTACACTTGACGGAATGGCTTATTTAGCGTCGAGGGGTTTCATCCTGAGCTTAGCCCTTAGTTCTCTGAACTGATGCTTGTCTAAAGCTTTCGTAAAGATGTCGCCAACCATATCTTTGGTATTGCAATAGGCGACGGAGAATTCATGGCGCTCAACTTTTTCTTGCACAAAACAGTATCGAACATGGATGTGTTTCGACCTCCCGTGCAGCTCGGGGTTATAGCAGCTTTTGATGCAGCTTTGGTTGTCCTCTTGAATGACGTTGGGTTGCGTTGTAGCAAAGCCTAGTTCTTTTAATAGCAATTTGAGGAATATCATCTCTTGCATACAGTGACATAGGGCAATATATTCTGCCTCTGTCGTTGATAAGACAACCGTGTGGTGTTTGCGTGAGAGCCATGAAATCGGACTGTTAGAGAGCATAGTCACATATCCTCCAACCGAGCGTCTCGTGTCGGGACAATTGGCGTAGTCAGAATCACTGTAGGCAGCGAGGTGATCAGCTAGATTTTCTGGTGTTACGTTTTGTGAACCACCCAGACATAAACCATAGTCTTTCGTGCCAGCAAGGTACTTCAATCCTCTAACAACTGCATTCCAGTGCTCCATTCCTGGATTAGCTAGGAACTGACTGACTTCACGCATGTAAAACGCCATGTCGGGTCTAGTACCTACCATGAGGTACATAATACTTCCAACGGCTTCGCGATACGGGTATGATTTCATCGCATCTTTCTCTGCTTCAGTAACAGGTTGGCTGCTAACGGACAGTTTGACGTTCCGATCTGCAGGTGTTGCAATTGGGTACGGAATGTAGTCGCTGAAACGGTCAATGACCTTTGTAGCGTACTTGAGTTGATGGATATATCGTTCGGTTCTTGCGGTCACGTTGAATGGACCAGCCGAGTAAGTAGTTTACCTCCCCTAGATCAGTCATGGAGAACCTCTTTTTCAGGGCTGATTTCAGCTCACTGATGAGGGCTGGTGTTGGCCCAATAATCAAAAGGTCATCAACATACACTGCGATATAGCAAGTGACGCCGGCAAACGTACGGATAAACACGCAACTGTCCTTGATGAGCTTAGAAAATCCTAGCTCAAGCAGAAATGCAGACAATGTTTGGTACCAGACACGGGGAGCTTGCTTTAACCCATATAGACTCTTGATGAGCTTGCAGACTAAATCCTCATTTCCCGGGATGGTGAAGCCGTCTGGTTGAGCCATGTGGATCTCTTCCTCTAGGAAACCGTTAAGGAAGGCCGTCTTGACGTCCATCTGACGAATCTCAAGGTCAAGGAGTGCTGCAATCGTCAGAAGTAGTCGGAGTACTTCCATCCTGATAACAGGGGAAAATATTTCGTTATAGTCGATACCATATTCCTGTAGGAACCCTTTGATGACAAGACGCGCCTTGAAGCGGTCGATTTCGCCAGTGCCGGTATACTTCACAACAAAAACATATCGGCTTCTCAGAATCTTCCGGCCTCTTGGACGGGGGACCAACATCCAGGTGTTGTTATCCATAAGCGACTGGTATTCCGACTTAGCTGCTTTGCGCCACTGTTTAGCATGAGAGGATGTCATGGCCTCTCGGTACGTAGTGGGCTCTGACACATACCGAATAGCTAGTAGTGTGTGCAGAAGTTGTTGGCGTTGCTCCTGTTCCCGAATGTCTTCCTCCGAGTTGAGGGTTACTTCCGGTTCATCGTCATTGAGACGGGGTCGCTTAGGAGCATGCGGCTGTGGGGGTTTCGTCGTCTCCGTTCTAAAGGAGTAGTGCACTGCTGTACGGTCAAGTGCCTCCCTACGTGGAGGCAGTCCTCGCTGGGCAGTAGAGGATGGTGCCACAGGAGCAGCAAGTACAGGGGATGTTACCCCAGGAGTAGCAGGCACAGGAGCAAGTGGCTCTGTTTGCGTCTGCTGGACCGACTCATTGGATGACCGTGCTGGTGTGTCCGTCAGGTTAGTCAAAGAAGGATATTCATCTTCCTTAAAGGTGACGTCTCGGCTGTAGACAATGGCATGCGTATCAAGGTCCATAAGACGATAGCCCTTCTTATGGTCGGGTATGCCGAGATGCATGCACAACTTGGCTCGAGCATCCAGTTTATCACGATATTGCTCTGTGATGTGGACATACGCGCTGCATCCGAAGACTTTAATATATCGCATGGATGGAATGCGGTTGTACCAGAGCTCGTAAGGAGTACGATTAGATGTCTTGGAGCTAGACGTCATGTTGATGAGTGTCGTAACATGACCGACACATTCAGCCCAGAGCTGCTTGGGAAGGTTGCCATCCAGCAGTAGAGCTCGTACCCGCTCCATGATGGTTCTCATACGACGCTCTGCAACGCCATTTTGCTGTGGAGTGTATGCATTTGTGAACTGGGCGTGTGTGCCGTATTTACGAAAGATGTCACGGCCAAGCTTTTCATACTCCTTGGCATTGTCTGCCTGGAGGACTTGGATGTCGTGTTCTTCAATTGCACAAGGACGCCATTCAAGCACACCAACGTCGTTTCTAAAGACATTCAGGGCTTTCCTCCTGAAGTCCTCATAGCATTCATACAGCTGACGTCGCTTTTTCATCGGATATGTGAACATGAATCGAGAAAAGTCATCAATAAAGACCACAAAATAGCGGCAACCAGTAAGGCTGTTCACGGGCAGTGGACCACAAATGTCTGTATGGACTTTTTGCAACTGTGTTTTGGCACGTTCAACAACTCTATTAGAATAAAATGGTGCGCGGTGCGACTTCGCTAATGTGCAGGCTCTACAGAAAAACTCCGTCTTCGAGCTCACGGTTGCAGTGCCATCTAGTCCTCGGACAGCTTCACTCCTAGTAAGATCATGCAGAATGCGAACGTTAGGATGTCCAAGTCGTTTATGTAAAAGCAGAAGAGATCGTTGCTTACCCGTCATGGCAATGAGTGCCGAAACTTTGGCCGCTGGCTTAGCTTGGAACTGATACAAATCAGTGTTGGGAGCCATTGGCGCTTTGATTTGAAAGCGCTGGTCGGTTTGCATAGCGCATTGCTTGCGATCAAAGCGGAAGCGAAACCCGTGCTTGACCGCAGCCGGAACCGACAGAAGGCTGAAGTGCAACTTCGGGGCGTAGAGCACACCGTGAAGGGTTAACATCTTCGAGTTGCCTTTGGTTGCCTTTGGAGTCAATGACGTCCAGCTCAACGCGTCCGATACCTTCAATAGGAATCTGGTTCTTTCCGCCAACAGTGATGGATCCACTGCTAGCAGAGATGTCAGCAAACCATTGGGCTTCGTGCGTGACGTGGCGAGTACACCCAGAGTCGATGGTCCATGCGGAGGCCAGCTCGACATTCACTTGAGCCGTGAGAGTTACAGGTGGATTTATGTAATAGGGCGCTGTCCACGACAGTCCCCAAAACACGGCACGCACGCTTGCGCTTGGAGGAAGACTTGATTCCCGACTTGGAGGGAAGGAGGAAGAGGAGACTTGAGTCGAACGCGGAAAATTTGCAACTGAATTAAAATCGAGTTATGGTTCCTGAATCCTACAAACATAAAACCACTACGGACCTATGGGGTTAAATGCAATCAACCTAGACATGCATCCTAAAACCTTTGGGTACATTGAGGTTGAACCCACAATGAATCTGGGTGAACTTGAACTTGAACTCCAGGTTCTTCTTCGAAGAACCTTCCTGCCACGTGGCACGTTGTGATTGGTTGATATCAACAACATGTATCCACAATGACACGTCGGCCTCGTCACCAGATAGTTTCCCAAGGAGGAACCATCATCCTACACATAGAAGTGCAAGGAACACTTGGCGTAATCACAATTACTGATTATCGTCAAGAATGTGCGTCAACAAACATTCCTCATGTTTACGTCACGCCTTCTTCCATGACGGAAGTGTGTGTGTACCACACACCAATCTGTAATCGGATTGTACCATATAATGGGAATTCGGACCCATTACAATTTACGGAGGAAGCAACCGCGATCAGACCGGTATCACGGCGCTCTTGACGGTACACCTTGCGGTCAGTGCCGTCAGCGTCGGCATCATCTCCACCAGAGTCGCTATCACGCTGTTTGCGTTGGTCGCGTCCACCGCGTGACTTATCGCGATTGTCGTTCCATCCACTGCGACCCCCGCTGTCATTGTTGCGTTTATCCTTCTTGTTGTTACTGCTGCCACCGTTACGTCCACGGTTTTGGTTCTTCGTGTTGCGATACGGGTGGTCGCGCTTTGAGTTTCCCTTAAACGCAAAATTCGCAGGAAGGGCAGTCCCAGCTTTCACACGACCATCTCGTAGGTCCTTTTGGAGGCCTCGACAGTAGCGGATGTTGTGGCGAGGGCGGTTGCAGTATGAGCAGACACCGTTGTCTTGCTCGGTTCGAGGAACTGGGGGTCCGCTAGCCACGAGAGCACGCTCGTTCTTAGTGGCAGTCGACTCTGGAGTGCCCTTTGACAGTGTGTAGCGTTCCTGCGCTTGAATGTCACGGACCTTACCCTCCATGCTCTACTTCAGGTCCTCGTACGGGATGTACTTCCGTTGACCCTTCCAAATGCGGAGATCATCCTTCCACGACTTGGGCATCGAGTGGAACAGATAGATAGACTTCTGTCCCTCTGTCATCACCGATTCGGTGACCTCGGACGCGGCTTTCATCGCATTTTCGAGCTTGAGGAAGAACTCAGTAAGGTCGGAGCCTTCTTCGTACTTGATTTCCATCAAGTAGTGCTGGATGAAGTATGGGTCGCCATGAAAAGCTGCTCCCTCATACTTCTCGCAGATGAACGTGAAAATCTTGTAGGACGTGTCCAGGGTTTTAACCAGCTGAACGTGCGTATTGTCCATGGTCTTCATCAAGAATGCCTTGGTCTTAGCTTCCTGGCGGCGGCGCTCGCGCTGACTTAAGGGCTGAGGCTTTGCCTTGACCACACGCTTGCGCTCTCGGTTCACTTGGTGACGGTTGAACGGCCGAATCTTGGGCAGGTCCGTGCTCTTGATCGAAGTCTCGGATTCGTCGCCAGAGTCCTCGTCAGAGCCGGAGGGCGGTTTCGAATCGTCGTCACTGTCTTCGTAGTCAACAGCGTCGGAGTCGATCTCAGGAGCAGGCTTCGCTGGCTTGGCCGCAGTCGAGTCGTCTTCGATGTCAGACATGTCGCTCTCGCTGTTCTCGCTCTCATCCTCGGAGACGCCATCGTAGTCGGCCTTCTTGACGTAGCCGAGGAGGTGTTTGCCGTCGAGGGCTGCGCACACACGAGTCTTCCACACGTCGAAGTTCTCGGCGCCAGTATTGGGGGAAGTCGTCGTTGGAGGCTCGGCTTGGGCTCATAACCTGTGGTTGTAGTGAGCGGAGTGTTTGAAGGGAGGAGAAGGAGTGAAAAGACAAAGTGAGATTTAGTTAAGCTGGCGCACTGCCAGCAGCGTGCACCGACACGGTTGGTGCTGACGATTCTACACTGGAAGAGACTATACTCCATAGTCACTTCCTAAGTAACAGCTTTAAGAGGGTCTTTTGTATGGCTACATCACTTTCAGAAGGATCTGGTACCCTGTACTCCTATGGGAAGGGGAGTACCGTGACACCTTCAAAGTGCGTTGCTCTTGCCGATCCTGACCAACCGATCACTTGCAATCTCTTCCTGGCTGTCAAGTGCAATCAGTTGGTGGTTAGCGGGCAGTGAAGTGGAGACCTTTACTCTTTCCTCAGATACGCGCAACATTCACTAAGAGACGGTATCACCACGATCTTTGAGCAA
The DNA here is from genome assembly GCA_033558005.1 of Phytophthora taxon juncus. Lineage (NCBI taxonomy): Eukaryota > Oomycota > Peronosporomycetes > Peronosporales > Peronosporaceae > Phytophthora > Phytophthora taxon juncus. The sequence goes on from JAUCEE010000024.1 coordinate 54,532, forward strand.
GCTGAGAATGGTTGAACTCCGATTCATCGTGCGCCCGCGCTTCAACCCACACATCACAGCATAACTTGACAGCACTTCTTGGATAATGGAGCTGCCTCATGTGGTCCATAGCATTCATTTATTTGCCACCGTGCTCACACTACAACTGATTTTCCGTGGCTATGGCTTCTGATACCGCCGAAACGACGATCAATGTCCTCGCGACCATCGCTACCGCCTGCATTTTCATCAGCATGATCCCGGGAATGCTTATCGTCCACAAAAAACGGAGCACCGCCGGTGTAATCTTCTATCCGCTTGCGATGATGTTCGGGCAGTCCATGGGCTGGGTGATCTACTCACTTGCGGAGCATGCGTTCTTTCTGGTGGGCGCCGTCAACTGTTTGGGTGCTGTGCTTGGAATCATATTCTCCGGCATCTTCATTCTTCATGAGAAGGAGCGTCGGTCACGCTACGTAATTTTCTTTTGCGGGGTGTTTGTGCTCATTGTCGCGCTCCTACTATATCGGTTCCTGGGAACGCAGGACGACGACACGATTGCAAAAGTTCTGGGATACTTTGCAGACGTAATGGCAATCATCATGTTTGGCTCACCTCTAATACTCATGGGTGATGTCATCAAGACCAAGAACTCGGAGCATGGGCTGGGTGGTTTACTGGATGAAGAACTCAGAGATCATCGCAGCATTAATGGCATTTCAGGCCTGTTCAACGGCGCGCTCTGGACTGCATATGGTATTATGCAAACCGACTACTGTGTCTCGTGCTGAACGCTATCGGAGGTATGCTCGGCTTCGTGCAAGTCATGCTTGTGCTGTTCTTCCCATCCGAGGCGAGCGACAAGAAAGTGGAGCTGATGGAAAGTTTTGTGGTGTCAAACCCTGCATAGAGGTATGTAGTCGTGAACACTAACTGCGGTGTCATGAAGTAAGTCATCTTTCATCCCGAAACAATGAAAGTATATGCAATACGTTTACAAGCTTCTACATGCCGCAATGACCTGTATGTTAGTGCTGATGACACTGCCACACGGCCAGACTGGATCCATTCCACACTACTAACACAACAATGAGTCGAAAATGCTTGTTTTATTGTCGCAAAAGCTGGTGCCTGCCAGTGAGCTACACCTCGCGGTCAACCGACAACTTCTCGAAGAGTTCTCCCCTGGCTTATTTCGGGGGAACACCACGACCAAGATGACCTGCACCAGGCACAGCAGACCACAAATAGCATTCGGCACTAGAACGTAGTAGTCTGTCTGCATTATCCCGTACGTGGTCCAAAGAGCCCCGTTGACGAAACCAGAAATTGCCATGGGCGCCGCAATGATGACTGCCCAAAACATGGCTGCCAGCGGGTAGAAATTAAGCCCCGCTTCTTGTGCACAGCGTTTATACCGGGGATCATGCTGAGGAAAATGCAGGCGGTGGCAATTGCCGCGAGGACGTTGATCGTTGTTTCAGCGGCGTCAGATGCCATTTTGACTGCGATGGTGGATTTGCGCGGTGGTAATGTGGCCGTATGTCACTTGCCTTGCAGAAGGCGAATTCGAAACTGAGGCACGAAACCAGCAGAACGGTGATGTGGTAATAAATGATGGAAAATTACAGTGGTGGCAGTAGTGTAGTGATGGTGGAGTGTAGCTGTAGACAATGTGCAGAGCGTGCGGACAATGAGTGCGCAAATCAAGTTGTAGATCAGAGCATACCATAAAAGCTCTTTTCTATTAATCTGCTGGCTACTTTCTATTCTTCGTGGCTATTATCTATGAAGCTAGCTTAATTGTATTTAAAAAGCTTTGTATTTTCTGTATTTGTTACAACGGTGAGTAAATCATTTATAAATCAATATAAGCACACTCAGGATTCGTCGTGGAGCATCCTGGGAGCTCAGGTTTCCGATTACAATGACTTCCGGTCGCACAATCTCGGTGCCGGTGTTGCGCCGCTTCTCGATTCAGCTTGTCCGCGTCCTCCGATTAGTACACTTCCTGCTCCTCCTCGGTCGCCTTCGCTGTCTTTAGCCGGTTGCCCCATGCTGTCCCTAATTTTTGCTCGTTTCCAGTTTCCACCGCCTCAGCGTGTGCCTTAGTCTTGTTGCAGCTTTATCTTATTTCTGTACCCGTTTGCTCGTTTTACCCCTCTTGTCCCCTGCCTTGCTTCAGCGCTACCAGTCCAATGCTCATAAAAAATAATATTAGAAACAACGGGAGAAAGACCTTTCCTTCCAAAAAAACTTTTTTTCATTATTTTTGGCATACAATAAATCCTCGGTAATGCAATACCGCCATTGGAATCCAATGTATCCGTCGACATGGAAAATAGCCTGCAATGCATAGAAAGCAGTCAAAAATGCATGGAATAGAAAATAGCTAAGGAAGGAATAGAAAAAATCCGCACCCAGTGCATACTTGGAAACCCTGATCCGTTTTCGTGTTTAGTTGTTGCGTTTGCAACCTGAATCTGCGGATTTATTTCTCGCACTGCATAACGATATCGTCAGTGGTGACTGTTAGTGTAGTACAGAATGAAGTTGGCTTTTGTTATGCACATAACGGATGAATTTCATACAGTTATGTACCAGAAGTGCTTCAACTTCGTTCGGTAATCTACATTAATCTATTCCAACCCCCCGGGTTATCCCAGTTATGCCAGTTTTTTTTTTCAGTCAACTCGACAAGCGTTCTATTGATTATGTGGACACAATCAGACCGAGCTTCAATGATAGGCAAACCACGGTGGAGCGTGGAGCAAGTTGGTCAGACATCCATGAGATTTTAGTGCGCTTAACTGAACGACAGGGTTCATTCATATACTGCACGCCGTGCAGTGCCTTTCGCCCCACATTCTTCGCATTGTTTGGGAATTTGAGAGAGGTCTACAATGTGTTTAGCCTGGTTTGCCAATAAACCACGCAGTCGTTTGGTCACATACATGCAGACTCAACTTTTAGAGCGAGGGGCATGGCATCACCAACGCTGACTTTGTATTCGGACCAAATAATCGGAAATCGGTGCAGATTATGCGTACCTTAGCTTCAACCATGTGCTCCACAAGCTGTCTCGTGGGATACATGAAGGTGAGTTGAAATATAATGTATCCCAAACCTTACTCGAGTGGCTAACCACCGGTCTAATGGCAACAGATAACCACTTCAGATCCGCTTCCTCTCCATCATTCTGGGTACTGCTACCAACCAAGCACATCAAGTCCCTACACACACCCAAGCTCTTTTACGTAACACTATGGCATTAATAACTGAAACCCGTGTGGCCCTCGTCGGCGCGGGCGCTGTCAACTTCGGAGGCGCCGAAGGCCCCTGGGACCACGCTTCCCGGCTCGAGAAACTCGGAGCCGTCATTGTGGCCGTCGTCGACCCCCTTGTCGCCAAAGCCCAGGAGAAGGTCGATGAACGCCGTGCCAACGAGGAGTTCGCACATGTGTGGGCCAACACAGAGGTCTACGCCGACCTGCAAGAGATGCTCGACGCTGTCAAGCCCACCGCCGTGTTCATCGGGGTGCCGCCCTCGTTCCACGGCTGCTACAAGTACCCGCTTGAGTTGCAGGTCCTTCGAGCTGGTGTGCACGTGTTCCTGGAGAAGCCGCTGTCCAACGCACCTGTGGACGAGGTCGCCAAGTACGCTGCGGAAGTGGAGGCTGTCCGGAAGGAGAAGAAGCTCGTGGTGTCCGTGGGCTACATGTTCCGCTACTCGCTGTTTGGAGAGAAGATCAAGGAGCTGTTGAAGGGCAAGAAGCCTGTGTGCCTCATGGCGCGCTACAACTGCACGTACGCGAATATCCCGAGTCCATTCTGGTGGGACTCCGAGCACTGCGGTGGCCCCATCGTGGAGCAGGCCACACACTTTGCCGACATTGCTCGCTACCTCGTGGGCGAGGTGGACATGGAGACGGTCTACAGCCGCAGCGTGAAGGCCAGCCTTACCCCGGGCGACATCGGCTACTTGGAGAAGGTCCCCGTGGACGAAACGACCGTCCCGGCGGAAAACCGTGTGCCGCGCGCTCACGTGGCCAACTGGTTCTTCAAGAGTGGTGCGCTCGGAAACCTCGTGCATGGCGCTCTGCTGCAGGGCGAGGCTTACGACGCATCACTGGAGATCATGGCGGATGGCCTGCGCATCGGAGTCGTCAAGCCGTACTCGGAGACGCCGACGCTCAAGGTGCTGCAGGGAGACAGCGACGAGGAGCTGCCGTTCGAGTTCCCTGGGGACGACATGTACCTGACGGAGGACCGCGAGTTCTTGAAGGCGGTCCACGGCGAGGGCGAGGACATCCGCTGCCAGTACCAGGACGCTGTCAACACGTATGCGCTGACGTGCAACATCCGCGATGTCGCTCTGGCTAGCTGAACTCTGGCAAACTAAGTTACCCTTTAACTTAACGTTGAGATTAGTAGTGATGGTAAGTGCAATGAATGTATCATGTGTCGGTGCTCTTTAAGGCCGGCAACGTTTGAATACGTGTTAAATAAGCGCCGTGCGTTTGAGCCGCTGCGACGCGTTGTCCATTATTCATTTGTCGAACAAGTTGCATCGAGGCCAATCGCACTCGCTTAGCACGCCAACACGCCTTAACCTCTTGCTACTTTGGATGATATCCCTACAAAAACCTATCTCCAGCGACCAGACTCCGGAGCACGTGTAGCCTCACGGGAGGAGCCTTCGCGGTCGCCAGCACGCGGCGGACGGTACGAGCCTTCACGTTGAGAGCGGCCGAAGAAGCGGTCATCGCCTTCACGGTCGCCGCCACGACGGAAAGAACCTTCGCTATCACGGTCACCACCACGACGGAAAGAATCACGGTCGCCATCACGACGGAGCGAGTCGCGGTTTCCCCAGCGTGAGCCGCCCTCCTCGCGGTCGCCGCCGACAGGGCGACGCAGGCCACCTTCACGTTCTTCACGGTCACCACCGAAGCCACGGCGAAGACCACCTTCACGGTCGTCGCGGTCGCCGCCGAAAGGACGACGCAGGCCGCCTTCACGCTCTTCGCGGTCACCGCCGAAGCCACGGCGAAGGCCCCCTTCACGTTCGTCGCGGTCGCCACCAAAAGGGCGACGCAGGCCACCCTCGCGCTCGCCACCAAAAGCACGACGCAAACCGCCACCCTCACGTCCATCGCGATCGCCAAAGCTGTCGCGAGGGGCCGGGGGAGGACCGCGACGCTCCCAGCGGCCCTCTGGCGCCGCAGCACGACTGGACGGAGCACTACGGTTGACGTGGGTCCACTCGCCATCTTCCCTATCATCGCCGCGTCGGTCGTCGTCACGGCCACGGTACGAGTCGCGGAAGCCACCAGACAGACCACGCGCACCAGCACTGCCGAAGCGACCCTGGCTGCGCTGTTCGATGCGCTTCTCCTCCTCCTCACGCTCGCGCTGGGCCTTCTCCTCACGCTCCTTCTCCTCGGCGATGCGACGCTCCTCGGCTTCCTCTTCTTCCTGGCGGCGGAGCTCCTCCTCCACCTCAATCTGGCGCTGACGCTCACGCTCAGCCTCCTCTTCGCGGCGGATGCGTTCCTTCTCTTCCTCCTCTTCGCGTAGACGACGCTGCTCTTCCTCGTAACGCTCCTTGGCGTGGGCAACACGGGCACTTAAACGTTCCAGCATCGCCTTCTTCTTCTGCTCCTCGGAAGCCTTCTTGTACGCCTCAATACGACGAGCCTTGTGAGCCTCGATAAATTCGGCACTCACCTGGATAGCCGGAGCCAGACGGGCTTTCTCCTGAAGGCCGTGCTCATGCTCCTCCTTGGCACGCTTCAGCTTGGCAGCCGACTCCTGCTCGTAACGCTTCAGAGCCTCAGCCTTAGCCTCCGCGGCCTGGCGCTGCAGAATAGGCTGTTCCTCCTCACGAGTAGCGCGCACAATGTAGTCTAGACGACGAGCGTTTTCACGCAGCTTCTGCTGAGCAAGCTCCTTGGCCTTGCGAGCCTTCTCCTTAGCCTCGTTCAGCACCTTCTCCTTGTCGATGGTAGCCAAATCCAGGTCGCTCACGTCCGTGTGACCCAGCTTGTCCAGCATCTGACGAGTCTCCTTGAGCTTAATCTCATCCTGAATCTTCTGCTTCTTCTCGGCCTCACGACGGCGAGCTTCCTGAGCCAAACGCTCCCTCTCAAGTTCAGCACGACGCTGTGCGAACTCCTGCCGCTTCTTTTCCAAGGACTGCAGCTTCTCCTGCTGCAACTTCTCGAGCTCCTCTTTCTTGCGTTCAATCACCTCGCGGCGCGCCAGCATTTCAGCACGCTGCCCCTGCATACGAGCACGGGTAGCGGCAAAAAGTTTCTTCTTCTGCTCGTCGCGAGCGGCACTAGCAGCGGTAGCCGCGGAAGAAACCTTGCTCATGGCACGCGAAAGACGCTCACCCAGAAGAGTGAGCTGAGTGGCATTGGCCTCCAGGTCAACTGCGTCTGTGAAGCGAATGCACTGCTCCACATGGTCAATACGAATCTTGGTACGCGTCTGAGCGGAGGAAACAGCATCAGCTGAAGACGTCTCAGCATTGTTGCTACCATGCTGAGTAACATTGCGGCGGTACATGCTTGACAGACTCGGGGCACTGGCGTGCGCGACAGTGCTCAGACTGCGGGAGCGCGCGATCAGCGTCTCAATTTCCTCGTAGGAAACGTCGAGGCCAACAAAGATCGAACGCAGGTGAGCGATGGTCACGCTAGCATACACGCGAGTGAGCTGGAAGAGCACGCGACGCACCACAAGACGCTCAACGCCATCCACGTAGGCCTTAGCCAGCGGCTCAGCACGAATCGTAGTGAGGAAAGGCTGAAGCTGGCTCACAATCTGCAGCGGGTCAACCTCCTGCAGTTCCACGCGCTTGAAGATCTCACTGGCAGCACTGGAAGCCATCGGAAGCAGACCAGCCGCTTCAATGTCCTCGAGCAGGTTAGCACGCGTCGGTGTCGTGGCAAAACCCAGGAGGGCGGCCATACGCGAGTTCTTGTCGCGAGCAGCAGCGGAAAGCGAGCTCTCGGCAACCTGCGCAGCCGAGGACTCGTCGTCACCCAGAACGGATGAGGATGCCTCAAAGTCCAGCAGAGGAATGGACAGAGCAGCCAATACGACACGAGTGGCCATCTCCTTCTGCTCTTCCTCGGACACCAACACAGGCAGCTCCTGAAGTGCTTGCGCACCAGCAAGACCCTGCAGTCCAGCAACACGCAGAGAGTACCACTTGTACAGCGCGTAGGCGTGGAAGAGGTGGTTCTTGGAGACCTGGAAGATCTGCGCCAGCTTCTCGTAGTACGTGACCAGCAGGTCCACACGCGGGGTCTGCTCCACCAGGTTCATGATGTTGTTAATGTCATCGATCGTGCGGAAGGCCTCCGAGAACAGCTCGAGGTCGGTGGCAACCTGCAGCTGACGGTAGCGGATTTCCAGCAGGCGCTCCACGCTCTCGAGCGTGAATCCGTCCCAGCTGCGCATCTGGCGGGTCGACTGGCTGGTAGGCGCGGCAGCGTGCTTCTGGAGCGCGCTCAGGTGGTTGCGCATGATCTCGCACACGCGGCGGAACTCAATCTTGCGCTGGTACTCGATGCAGAAGTCGAATGCCTGCATGGCCGTGGCCTTGTACAGCGGCTCGAGCTTCGAGTTGCTCTTGAGGATGTCGAGCACCGTGCGGTACGTCTCCCACATGAAGCGCAGCCAGGGCACGACCACTTCGCGGTCCGTGCGGTCGTTCGAGCCCTCGAATGTGGTGGTGGACAGCATCACGTCCTCGGGCGTCTGCGCGGCGTCCAGGTCCACCTTGGCGGCGGCCAGCAGGTTGAGCTCGTTGCTCTCCTTCTTGGCGGACGCGAGCTTGCGCTCGGCCTGCGTGACGAAGTGCTTGATGATGGTTTCGAGCGACGCGGGGTTGTGCTGGATGCACAGGTTGCGGTACTGGTGCAGGCCGTCCTTGGCCACGCGACCCATCTGCAGCTCCAGACAAATGTCTAGGTACAGGATCATGAGGTCCTCGTGCGTAGGCTGCCACGTGCGGTTCTTCTTGGCGATCAGCGCATCGTGCAGGATCTCGAGCGCCGAGTGCTTGGTGCGCTTGAGCACGCCGGCATCCACGTTGGGGATGGCCAGAAGCTCGCGCGCGCGCTTCAGCGCGTTCTCCGGCTTGTGGAAGAAGTGCGACATCTTACTGTCTGTGTGGGGGGAGCTGCAGCAAGCGGTTAGCGCAGGGAGGCGCGGCGGGGGGCGACGACAAACGTACTCAGGGGTGGCGCGAGGCTCTTTGACGACTGAGGCGGTGGCTGGCTGGCAGGCGTCAAGCGAGTGGTGTGGTGCACACCATCAGATGCATCCGCGAGTTGAAGTGATACGCCTAGATGCCCAGATAAAGTACACCCCTTCTACACTCTCGGCGTGCTTGCATGTGCGTAGTTAAAAGCAATTGAGAATACAACGGCCAGGTGTAGAGTGCTTTGTTGTTCATGGCAATGTACCCTCGCAGTTTTGGCAGACGCTTGAGCACTGCAAAATTCTCTGGAGTAGCATGGATGAGCTACACTGAGATGGCGTGGACAAGCGTCCAGCACGAACGTCATGGCAATTTAAGTCTCGCCGAGAACATCTTCACCTTGCGGCGGCTGCTCCAGTCATCGTCCATTACGCGCGACGCCGCTCGTGACCCAGCCTTTGGTTATCTAACACGACCGCGATGGCGGGGGCTGAGAAAAGGTCGTCTATCCTAGCGAAGCCCTAGCGCCGACGGACTTGTTGCCTGCTGCGCGACCAGCTTCGAGGCCGCGGACTGCCCTCCAGTACTATCTTCGTCAGCACCGAGAGCGCAGATGCCACCGAGCAGGCCTTGCCACCAAGATTCACCTGCTCGAAATAAATGGGCCAGGTAACGGAATTCTCAGCTTCTGCTTCAGCCACGTACGTGCGCACCTGCCTCGAGCATTTTTCATTCCGACCACTGACCGGCGCTTGATTGTCACCTGCGTCAATGCGTCCAGCTCAGGTGCCGCCTCAATGGCGCGGAGTTCTCACCCGAATGCCCAAGCAGCCGTCCGCCTCGGTGCGTCGGCGGCTCAAATCCAAGACCGCACACTCGAATCTCCTATCGCGAGTGCTGGTGCCCAGACGCTTCTCCAAGTGGCTCGCGGCATTCGCGCAACGTGTTGCCACGGCGATAACTTTCGACAGCCAGACTTTCATCCTCGCCGCAATGCACACGCCCGTTGCAAGGTTCACCGACGATTTATGTGGGCTCGTCCGGATGCAAACAGGCCATCCAGAGCTGCTGCTGCCGACGTCGCTCCCCGAAATCGACGCCCGACACACTATTGGAGAGCAAACGGACGGCGGTGGACTAGCTGACAAAGCTGTTGCGTGGATGCTCGCGCCCGTGTTTTTTTGTTGCGTCGTCGCCGAGAAAGCCAAGCCACCGCAAACGTGGGAGGCCACTGAAGTCTTCAGCCGAGTTGTCGTGGCGTACATGCTGAGGCTGTTTGTGATGGTGGCTGACCTGACAGGAGGAGGGCTGCAGCAGCAAACTGTACAGCGACTGAAGGAAGGCAAGTAGGGCATCGAGATTGTCACACATCACCCTGCGAGTTCATTCCTTTTTAAAAAGGTCGGCATTAAGTTATTAGGATTCAGCCCGAGTGGAGGGCTCGTTAACGTACCATTCGACAATAAACAGAAAGTAAAAATGCGAGCAGTCTCCCGGTAAAGTAAAGTTTCATGTACAACTTGTATCCTACAAGTGCGCGGCTAACAAGCTCACAGCCTTCAAACTCCGAGCTATAACGTGCTATTCTTACAGCCAAATAAGCAAAGTACTGCCTGTCAGAGAATACTCACTACAATACTACAGCAGCAGAGTTCTTCCCTCCCTCTACTGCCAAAGCAGTGCAGTGAGTGTGTCAAATTAAAGAGCAAGAACGAGTGCAAAATGCAGAGGTCAATGGTCCCGTTGATTATTGATGATGCGTCCGTTGCTGCACACACCTAACGGTGACAGATAACTTACAAAAGCCACTCAAAACACCGAGCAGCGGTATCCCATTAATGATCGCGCCAATCTTCCCAGTCAACGTTCAAGCTTCGCAACGGCACCAGCTCTTTCCGAATCCTGTTGTAACAATACGTAACATGGATGTTAGTTATCAAGCCGACGTGCTCGTTCAGGATAATAACTGGTACGCACGGATTCCAGACGAGCTCGTTTTCGTTGTCTGTTTTGGTCTCTTTATCCTGTGGACGATCCTTAAGTTCCTTGGACAGTGATTGCAACTCGGAAGCCGAGTTGGAGTTTATACTAGCTTCCAAATTCATTGCATGCATCGCACTTTCAGCGATGGCCTCCTGGTGTAGTCGGGCAATCTGTTTGTCCTTCTGGCGCTGGATTGCCTCGCGTTGCTTTCGGCGCTCCAGACTCACGAATCGTGCACGTGACCACTACGAATACAAAGAGGCATCGCTAGAATCTTGGTTCGGTCATTGTAAAAACAAAAGAATGAGTTTGCTCACCTCGTCAGGAAACTTATTTTGGTGATCCATCAAATCCATCAGCCCTAAGTCGATCTCATCGCATTGCTAACGTGTTTTGCAACGCAGACACCAGTATTGATATCAGCACGAGCATGTTCGGCTAAAGCACTTCTAATATTCAACCATACCTCGAGCTTTTGTTCAATCTTCGTCGCAGCCTCTTCCTTCAATTATTATAAAAACACAGCATCAAATCGGTTAGTGCTACAATGATATACACGTCAGCACTCAGCGCGCCATTACCTCATAGTCGATCATGTTGGCAATCGCCTCCGTGAGTTGGGTCTTCAAGCTTGCAATCTCACGGATAAATTTCTGTCAAAACAGCAAGAGCGAGCATGGACAGCGTTAATCTTCAGCAGAACCTCGACGATCTCACTCGGACTACATTCCCCACTTACATTGCGGACTTTAATTAGACGCAGGCAATCTTCTGCTCTCTGTTTAATCTGCGACGACGCCGTTGCTCTGTCTGCCACAAGGTCAGCTGCAGTCTGATACCTCATGACGCTGTCTTGGATCAAGAACTGGTGACGCTCTCGAATCTGTTGGTCCAAGAACTTCACCGCCGTCTTGTGATGATCAATTTTCTTTAGCACATCCAGCACTGGGTTGGCCGAGTGCGAGTTAAGCTTCATCGGCAGCACATGGTGCAGCTCCGCCCCCCCGTCCTGGTTTTCTGGCAGTTCCTCCATGTCTGCGTCATTCTTCGTCGTCTCTCCCTGTTTGGCCCCAGCATCGCCCTCTGCAACAGCCACCGCCTCCAAGAAACCTGGCAAGTCTTCACCTGTGCAGCGCCACATTTTGAGCACCTGGGCGTCGCTAAAAATTTCCTTTTCATGCCACAGCTCCAGGAGTCTTGTGACGTTCTGTCGGTCCATGGGGGAGTTGCACACGAGCGCCACCGCCTCCTCCAGATGCTGCACGAACAGCTCCACGAACAGCGGCGTCTTGGAGGCCTCCGACTCGCCGAACAGCGTTTTCTGGAGCACGTGGTTGGCCACGTAGAGGAACGCGACGCGCTCGGACTGGAAGTCGCTGGCGCGCAGCGCCTGGATCCAGCTGTCCACCATCTCGCGCGCCTGGGTCGCGTCGCCCGAGCGCTGCACACGCAGCATGCCGTCGCTCACGGCCTCCACGCGCTCCTGCGTCTCGTCCAGCTCCCGTAGGTCGGCCAAGAACTCGTCCATGGCGGCGGTTGTATGGAGAAATGTATCGGAGGAGGATTTTGGCTGGTTTCCAGCGAAAGCAGTGTCGTTTATTCGAAAGAGTGACAAAACGTAGCAAAAGTCACTGTACACTATAGTGTGAGCAACATAATAAGATATATATTGGGTTACGGTACGTGCTGCATTATCTCGATGGTCGAAGAACCATCACACTAAAAGCTCTTCCACATGAAGCGATTATCCTTGCACGCCAATGTGCGAACATGCAAGTCGCACGGCTCCAAGCCAGTCCATACAAGTTATAAACATTCTCGCCAGCTCATAACGGTCTAAAACGCAACGGCGTGCTTGCCGAACGAGTTACGCTCGTCTCTGACACGTTGTGCCGTTGCTACGGGAACGGTGCCTGCCGGTCGCGGATGGCCGCAGTCCCGGCAAAAGGCAGCGGTCGAGTCTCCGAACGGCATTTTGCACTTGAAGCACGACGTCATGGCAGGCAATGTACCGTTGGGCGCTACAGTCGATCGCGGGTACGCTGAGCTCGCAGACGCCCCCGACATTGCAAACGGAGAAGGCTGCCCAATTGACACATCCGACACCGAGATTCCGGATCGAGAGATCGACGAGCGCGAGAAGCCTCGGTGGAGAGAGCCCTTGGATTTCTTCGAGTACAGCGACGTTGGTGTCGGCTTGGGTGTCGAGGCAGCTGACGGCTTTGAATACAGCGAGCTGGGGGCCGGTTTCGCGTTTGCCTTGGACTGCTTGCCGTAAAGCGCTGAAGGGGCTGGCGCCGGCGTTGTGTTCTTCGTCTTGCAATACAGCATGCCCCGCTCGGCAGGGCTCGGTGCGCCGTAGTTCGGGTTGCCAGTCCGCGACACGGCTGAAGCTGAGTAAAGCGACCCCGAAGGCCGACCATAGGGCAACGGACGCGCATACGTCGGAGACGGGTTCGCGTACGGGGGTGAGCTCACTCGACTGTTCTTATTGCCCATGGTGTCTGTACTTCGATCGACGTTGCGGCGGGTAAGTCTCTTTTTCCGGAGTGGAGTCACGTTATGGCCAGCGCAGACAAGAAGCGCCCGTAAAGCGCAGCCTGCGTTGATAGGCGATAGCCGCACAGCGTCCGTTCATGGAGAAAGAAGCGCCCGAGTGCGACAACGTTGGCGCACCCAGACGGCTGGGACAGCTCGCATTGACCCCGCACACTGAAAACCTGCGGCGGACACTTGACGTTTGTATCGTTACCACCTTCCCCTAGGCGTTCGGCCATCAAATGTGGCCAGATGGACTGGAGGTCTCAAAATTTTTAGGGAAATGCCATCTTATGCAAGGCTTTCCCGTTGATGTGCGTCATTTTGCCTTGTTGCACTGCGAAGGCGGACCATCCTACCACAACCATCCTTGTTTTCTTTGGAAATGCGAGGCATCTGTTTCGCTTTGCTTCTTGGTTATGCCGAAGAATTAAGAAAGGCTGCCTTCTAAGACGCACACAATCACTTCATGGAACACGCCTGGTCGTCTAGCAACGACACCACCGAAATATTTAGCCTGGGTGCTGGTGGAGAGGCGAGCGACGCCTTCCACAAGCCGCGGCTTTGCTGAACGATCCAACCCAGCAGACGTCTAGCTGATGATTGCAGACGAAGATTACCCTGAACTATCCGTCAGCAGCGGATCGAATCCGAGCTGTGGTTTAATATTCGGAGAACGCTCTGCGCTGGGCAGGCTGCAGCCGATCGAAGGCCAACGGCGAAGTCTCCGAGGTGGACGACGTAGCTACTTCATAACAAAGAAAATGATTCCGAATGATTTCCGCTTATTTTTGCCAACCTGAATTATACAAACCGTTTCCTTCGTGTTTGCTTGCGTGATACACACTTCCTCGTGGCGTGGCATAATGTTTGATGGCGCGTTACCGGTTCAGATGGTCGCGAAACTTTGACTAAAAGCTGTCAGGAGAAATTTGGCGGCAAATGATTCAAATTTGAGCTGTTGCCTCCAAAATTTAGTCCTTCAAACTGCACGTGACGGCACTTCGAACTTCAACGTCCGTTTTTAGCGTCTCTTCAAGATCTCTTCACAGAGCCTCAGTCCGACAATAGACGCGGTTCATGCGTCATTGCGTGGTTTCGCCTGCGCCCGAAGATCTCCTGCTTGCACGCGGCTCTCCGCAAGGTCGGGGCGGCGCGATGGCTCGATCGGCGACGAGCGAAGACGACGACGGGGTCGGCCACGCAGCGCCGGAGTGCGAGGATTTGGACGCAGAGGATTCTCAATTGGAAGACGCCCCCAAGGCGTTTCCAGACAGTGAGGAAGAAGGAGAAGAAGAAGCGGACGACGATGATGAAGAAACAGAGCTGGAGCACGCAGCTCGAGCTGGGATTCGACTCTTGGAGGAGAACGCGCAGCTTCAAGAGGAGCTGCGTCAACTGCAGGAGCAGTGCGCACACACGGAGAGTGAGAAGGAGGAACTATTAAGACTAGTAGCTGAGAAAGATGAGAAGGAGGTCCAGTTGTCCGAGCACCTGCGCGAGTGCATCAGAGAGAACCAGAGCGTCTTGTTGGAGCTTACTAAGGCAAAGGACCAGATCGACGACTTGAAGGAGCAACTACAAGTGCAAACACAAGCTCAGGCGAGCCGACGTTCGCCTGGAAAACGGCGCGGGAAACGTTCACCTCCGCGCCTTAAATTGCAGTTGCAACTGGACCCGTCGGTGGGATCGGCTCATCAGGTTGCTACGGCTGACGAGCCTCCATCGTCTGGGGAGCCCTCACCGGCACACAGTGGTGATAGCCCAGCAAAACATGAACTCGTTCCAGTTGTTCGAAGAAACTCGATGCCTACTGTACTTGAAGGAGCTGCTGAAGTGGAAGCAAAGTTTGAAGAAGCTCACCGCCGCAACAGTGTCTTAGGGAGAGAACTTGCCAGCGCACACAAACAGATTGGCGAGCTCAAACCTCTACAGCTTCAGGTCCGTGAGGCCGAGCTCGAATTGCAGCTACTGCGGTTGAAAGTTGAAGAGCAGGCGCGTGAGATTGCTTTATCTGCCGAGGAACGAGAAGAAGAGCGCCAGCTGATCGAAAGCTTACGCCATACAATTGAGATCTACCAAACGCTCGATGATCCATTCGCCACCAAACTTGACGAGACGCGATCAGTAGGCACTCGAGTAGATGATGACATACCAGTCTCACCACGAAGCTCACCACGCCGAGGCGACCGACACCGACGACGAGTAGATGCTTCTGCTGTGTCTTCAGCGCATTCACTAGCTGCTGACTGCTCGTGCCCGGCTTTAGATGACCGCTTTAGTCTTCGCGATGAGAATGATCGCTTGCTCGCCGAGCTGGATCACCTTGGTCAACAAGTACTAAACCTTAAACTGCTAGAAGGAATTTCAAGAACAGTAAGGTCACCGAAGAAGCCGCCTCAAGGGGGTACAAGCTTCGCCAACTTTGCGAACCTCCCAGTGCCAGCAGTAGAGAACCAAAATCAAAATGCAGCTGCAGGAACCGTAGGCCCAGTAGGCTATGGAACTAGCTCACGAATGCGATTTCTGGAGCAACAAGCGTCAGTGCTACAAGATTTGCTTCGGCGATTTCGAGTGCAGTGGAAGTACGAATGCGCCACGCGACGTTCTGCTGAAAGTGATAAGGCCGATCTGCTTCAACGAATGGAGAAAATGCAAGTTCTTCTGAGACGTCAATGCCCGTCTTGCGAAAAAGAACGCGAAGACTTGCTGTATGAAGGCGACGATACATCGTGGGAAAACTCTGCGGCAGTGTACGAGACCCTTTTGGATCATACTGCACACTGCCAGACCAAAGAGGAACAAGCTGAGGCTGAACATATATGCTTCTCCATTTTGCGTCGCCTAGTAGACAGCTGGACCACCGACAAGGCTAAACGAATGCGTCTTCACGACTGGCTGACGAATGCAATTCGTGGGACAGGCAAGCGTCGGCCACTTTATCTATACGAACTCTCAGGTGAGATTGCATCAGGCTTTCAGGTTCTGCTAGTCCCCATTCTGCGAGAGAAATTTGGAGTTCAAGTTCAGGTGGAAAAGCGACTGCGGAATGTGATTGTTACAGATCTAAAGATGCAGGTCACGGGAGCTGATGCGGCAAAAGCCAAAGCTTGTCTTCAGCGCGTCAGTCGCTCGTTGTTGTGGCTCATTGACGTTGAATCGGCCCTGATTGAAGACCAAGAGTGGGTAGGAGAATTTGCACGCAGGAAAGCTGCCAAAATGTGCGCCAACATGTAGTCGGCAACACCTAACTTACAGCAAACGCAAAATATGAATCATGTACTATTGTTCGACGATGTTATCTGCTGCAGCAATCGTCAATTTGGCACTTCTTCAAACAACACTTGTAAATAGACGCTGATTTTCAGTCGAATGAGAGTCTGGTGACGTCGGTTCCGTTTCCGCGCTGTAGTCATTGACGAGCATCCGATAATCAGCTCGAATCGGCACCCTCTGGTTCATCGCCGGCTGCCGATAAACATTGTCTAGAAAGAAAAACTTAGGAGCTGTCGGATTACGAAGGCCTCGTTCAGTATCCAGGCGCACGCACTCCGTTAGTGGCAAATATTTGGACACCGGCGGATAAAGCGTGAGCACGTCGTAGTTGAACAGCAACACAATGGCGATGAGCACGAATATAAAAATTGGTTGTACAGTTGCCTTCTTGAGTGACAAAATTCCAATAAGTGTGAGCTGTGCCACAACGAGTGCAATGATGCAAAATTTGAACATACGTGGCCAGAAAGCTCCAAGAGCGAAACTCATCGGCCTGTATACCCAGAAAACCTGTCGCCGATAAACGATTTCGGCCACGAGAAAGAAGAACCACGTGAAATAGCAAACCAAAGGTGCGATTGGAGCAAACGTTAATGTGACGAGCAGAACAAGAAAGCAGTCCGCGAGAGGATTAGTCGGATCAAAAGCGTCTGTCTGCGCTATGTCGCGTAGTCCAAGCCACGGGGAGTTGCGCTCGCGTCGTGTGTGTTTTGGGGCTAACAGAGCAAAGAGCGCGGACAATATTAACGGAACCACTCGAAGCAACTCTAGAACCAATCCGAGACCTGTCTGCACGATCACATACGAGATGAAGAAGGTGGATTGCTGCGGCATGCTACGACCAAGCATGGAGACCAGCTTTTTAGGCTGATCCAGGATTTCTTTGAAGCTGTCCAAGATCGTACCAACGATCACTGTCACGAAGAAAATTTGGACGAGCTGGAAATACGCCAACTTGGAGAACAAAGCTGCACGAACTTCAGTGTTTGACGGGTGCCCCTCTCGCCCAGATAGAAAGTTAAAGACGATTGGTGCCAACGCGCTAAGGGCCACAAGTGCCAGTGGCGCGATCTGCTTGAATATTTCTTGAAGTATTGGATATTCATTAAAAGCTTTGTTCAGAAATGGTAGAGCGCGTCGAAGGGACTCGACTGTAGCTAGCGATGCCACGAATGCAGTCGGAATCGTCCAGAAAAGCACGATAGTTGCCGAGATTAAAGATGAAACAAGCATGCCAAAGGCACGAGTGCGGTAGCGTAGACCAATATTGTCCCAGTTAATATCATCAGCATGTGGTGCTGGCACAACAGCCATACAGGCAGGGTCCTTGGACTGTAAAGTTTGTTGAGCGACTTGTGCCGACATCAAGGACGTGAAAGAAATAAAGGCGGCACGCCGCATCACTCGAATCGGACGTTGCTTTCGAACCTGGTCACGTTCTTCTTGGCTCATTTCTCGCTCGTGGCGACGCGCTTTCTTCTCATCAATACTATCATCGTCATCACCACCAAAACTACTACGCAATTGCTCCCTCCGTCCTCGTCGATCAAGCAGCGGAACACTTTTTGGATCTTTATCTTTCTTTGTTTTCTTCAAAGCATGCTTCCAACGTGCTTCAGATTCCAGTAGCTCCAGCTCGTCACCGTCGTCGAAACTGCCCATTTCTCGCTCCTGTTCCTCCACTTGTATAGCGAGTTGTGCTTGCGCCTCGTCAATACTTCGAAGCTCTCGAGCAACTTCTTCATTCAGCGTTGCTAATTGATCCTGAAAATGATCAATGCTATCGACTTCGTAGCCTCGGCTACCAGATTTACACATGAGCATCCCAAGCCATGACCGCCCTTCTCTGTGGCGTGGTCTTTTATGAGATCGTTCACATTTCGCTAGTGCATGCTCTAACGCCCCGCGCACTCCCTCTCGGCGATCTACCAGCGCATCCAGCGTAGCACATTCCAGTGCCACGTACACGTTTCGGATTGATGAGGGGAAAATTTTGGCCATATATTTTTCCAGCGTTTGGCGTGTCCTCAAATGCAGTGGCAGGTCATTCACAAGTACTGAGTACTGCGGGGCCTCCATTTTGCCCAGCAGTTCATGACGACAATGCACGTACACTTTGTACTCATTGACCAGCAACCGCATCGCGTACGTCGCTATGACGAAGGCAACGACTGTCGGTGCCCACAAACGATCGCTACGTTCGGGCAAATTGCTCATAGAAATTCGTTGCAACGGGTCAATTGATGCTCGGTTGGTCGGTGGGGGCTCAGCCGTTGCATACAGCGGAAAGAGCACTGCCGAGCAGCCCACAGCCAATAGTGCCAATTTCTGCCCAAGCCTCAAGACCCGAAGATACGTAAGAGTGTCCAGCCCACATCTCTCCAAGATTTCATCATCCGACACTCGGAATCCCGCTGAAATCCAGTGAAAGGGACCATCTCGACGGGAACTCACACTGAAAATGTCCTCTTCCTCATGACGACTGTCGTAGACACGGCGAAAACGTCTACGGAGGCATTCGAACAGGATCAGAGCCACTGCTAATATCGGAAAATAGATGGAAACGCTGGTTTTAATGGTGCCACTCGGGTTGGCGTTCGCAGCCGCGGCGTCTTGCTGTGTCGTCATGACCGCGAACTTGGCGAAGACGAAAAGATTCTTTTTGATTGGGATGCGGCAGTTAGTCCCAAAAGTGATTTTATCTTGGACTCACTATGCGACTAATACTTTCGAGGTATGGAGTACAGTCAGATCATGAAAAACTAAACCGAAATGTGTGGAAAAGGAATAGGATTCATTTCAATAATATCTTGCCTCCAGCTGACTCAAAATGGACGTTACACTCCCATAGCACTATAGGAGCGTGCCAAAATGGAGTAGGACGTTATTCTGTTCAGGATGCGCGTGGTTAAAGGCTTACAACCACGAGAGACTGGACTTGGTGGGGCTGCTCTGCTCAACTAGCTTAATGGTTGTCGAAGCGACTAGAGAAGACGAGTCATGCACAGCTTAGCTTTGCCGCACTGCTGTGCATGTACCTTGTGCATCCGACTGCAAGAGCCATATCTGTACAGTTTCGGTCGCTTGTCATCTGTCGACGAAGACATTTCGCGAGTCAAATCTTTTGCCTTTGCTCTCAAATCTTTAGAACCCGGACCCTGGATGGAGCTCAGTAGCATGGACCACCGACAGAACTTTCAGGTCTTTTGAGTGCTTGCAGCTGCGACCTAGTTTATATACAAGCCCCCCCCCCCCCCCCCCCCCCGAGTGCTAGCACGGCACAGCTATTCAAGGGTCTCACTGAAGTGGCTAATGGCTGTAGGTACTCTAGCATGTATGTACATGTACTACATCCTGCCAAGTTCAATATTTTTCTGTCACGCTGATGCTCCAGCTACACCACAGGGAAGCTAAGCTTCAGCTTTACGACATGAGAGACGGAGCCGGGCGCGTGCCTCGAACCAATCACCCCGCATAGTGCACGTGCCCTTCAATGCACAGTTTTTAGTCGCGATTGGACAGTAAAACCAGTACAACCCCAGTGCACCACGTGTCGTTCAGCGGGTCAAGTGGGGGTAGACTCGTAGCCTTTTCCGATTGCAGCATTTGGTGGCTACTGCTCCGGTCGACAAATAGTCCAAGTCATGTAATAACGCTTTGCTTTGCGAGGATTACTGTGATACTGGGGGCAATGTACCGTGTGGGTCGATTGGCGTGGACAAATCATAGGATTTCAGGCACCTTGCAAGAACAAGTCCTGCAAAACCGTACAAAGGACAACTACAACTTGGTCTGTCACACTTTTGGTAGCACGTCCCTCTCTAGAGAGATTGGAGGGTTAATCTGCGAGTCCGAACGTAGCGAAGGTTTCCGCCCGTATGCAAGATCACCATCTTGTTTGTGTTCTCGGTTGTCCGTTGCAGTCAAGAGCGAGCAGGTCCACTCAATGCCCATGCCTTAGTATAATCTGACCCGACCGTAAATCTGCTCATCGATGCCAAGCTCACTTTTTAATCCTCCGAGCAAGCACCATGCAAGCTCCCGAGCAACGCAAGCAAAGCTCCTATGCGGAGATCAAGTCGCCCAATGTGGAGAACGGTATCTCCCTGGGACAACATGAAAATGGTGCTCTCCGTGAAACCCGTGGATCTGTGTCGGTGTACTCGTGGGAGAACCTCGGCATGGCGGCGCACTCGGCTGGTGTCGGCATTGTGAACAGCACCATCAGTGGCGTCGTGTACGCGGTGCTCAACAACTACCTTCACATGTCTGCGACCCTCGTCGCGACAGCGGTGGCCCTCATCCAGTTTCCGCGCAGTCTCCGTGTGTTCACCGGCATGCTCACAGACACCGTTCCGATTTGTGGCTACCGCCGCCGCCCCTATATCGTGATCGGGTGGGGAATGACTTTCCTGTCATGCTTTCTTATGGCGGTGTTGCCTCTTGGTGACCCGTACTACGGAGACCAGTCCATCGCTGACTTCGATACGAGCGAGCTGACTGCCGAACAACTTGCAACGATTGACACCGACGCGCCCAACCGCGGCATCAAGATGGTTATCCTCATGATGATTGCCAACTTGGGCACTGTGCTCGCTTACAGTGGCTTCAACGGCACCATGATCGAGATTTCACAGCAGGAGCCGGCCAACATCCGCGGTACTGCCATGGGCGATTGCGATGTCGTGTTTTACTGCTTCGCGGTCGTGTCGGCTTTCTTCACGGGACTGGGCCTCAACAGCGAGGACTACGGCGGAACGTTTTCGTGGTCGATCGGGTTCAACTGGATTATGGGGGTCTGTGCTGCAACTTCACTCATTGTGTTGCCCTTCTGCTGGTTCTGCATCCAAGAGGAGAAGGTCACGTCCGGTCCGTCCAAGTCAGTGTACGTGTTCCTGTACGAGCTGCTTCAGCGCAAAACCATCTACCGGTACATCGCTTTCCGTTTCTTCTACAACGTGCTGGCGATGATTTCCGTGACTTCCTCAAGTGCGATTCAAAGTACGTGGGCTGGAGTGGAGCCCATTAACAATGGTATCGCGACGATGCTTGCTTCTTTCCTGACTATGCTCGGAACGTACCTGATCAAGAAGTACGGCCTGGCTTGGAACTGGCGATACATTATCATCTTCGCGCAGATCCTTGTTGTGTGTCTTGATATCATTCCGACGATGTTCACTATCTGGGATGTGGTCCGCAGCCAGTGGTTTTGGCTTGGTGTTCCGCTGCTGGAGAAGATTCCGTACGCGGCGACGGACTTTGTGGGCGCATTGTTCATGCTCGAGGTAGACAGTGAAGACTTTGAGGCGACGTTGTTTGGTCTTGCCGTGACCTCACAGCGCGTTGGTATTCCTTTTGCAACGGTTCTCACGAAGACGGTCGATGGCTATTTCGACATTGAGCGTGAGTACATTCAGCAAGACGACCACCACGTGCGCTCGCAGGTCACGTACGCTTACGTGATCGCGTATGCGATCAACCTAATTGCCATCGTGTTTGTGGTGCTGCTTCCGCGTCAGAAGGAAGAGCTTCACCGGATGCAGCGCGACGGATCGAAGAACAAGACCATGGGCATCCTAACGATTGGTGTCCTCATCTTCGCTCTAGCCTGGTCGCTGATGACTAACATCCTGAGTCTGTTTGACTCGACGAGCTGCTTACGCATTGCAGGTGGCAGCGGGTGCTAATTCAACTAGAGAGTGTTTCTGTGCCAATAGAAATTGGCGACTTAGATATCGTGCAGTGCGTGTACGAGCACAAATAAACTTACAGCTTATCCTTGATCTGCTGTTCTACAGCGGGTCCAGGAAGTCAAGGTACCCCCCCCCCCCCCCCCCTGGTAGCGACACATTATCGAGCCTCCTGGAGGCACAACAGCTTTAGTTGACACGCAGTTTTTGCGGTTATCTAGCGGGCTCCGTTGCTGAGAAGGCCATACGATCGTTAGAACGCTACTACTACTAGTAGTATTTGAATGAGATGAGCTTTCTGGACCCGCTGTACCAATAAAAAAACATTGAGAAGTATCGTTCGAACGAATCAAAAGGGTTACCTGATAATCTACCTACACTTCAACAGCTAACAACATTTTCATCGTCTCCTTGGCTTTTCACTTCAAGCCATCGTAGCTCACTCTTGGCGTTTACTTCGGCGCGTTAGCAAGAGTTTGGTAGGCGTTCCAGCACTCAAAGTGCACCTTACCGATACCGCTGGCCAATTCGTAGAAACGACCGTCAAATCGGCCGAGGATCTGCAAAATTGGCTGAGCACAGTGCACACACTTGGGTGCAACAGACTGCTGGTATTGCTCCCAGCATTCGAAATGCACAAGGCGCTCACCCTCGATCTTGTAGAAGCGACCGTCGAACTTTCCTGCGATCTTGATCACAGGCTCACTGCAGTGCACACAGCGCTGAGCGGTGGCCATCTGGTACGCCTCCATGCACTCTCCGTGGCACTTTCCTCCATTTACCTGGTAGTATTTGCCGTCGAACCGGCCAGGGATGGCTGCGATCGCATGCCCGCAGTGGATACACTTCTCGGACGTGCGGATCTGGTATGCGTCAATACACTCGGCGTGCACGCTTGAACCGTCAGGAAGAGTGAACATGCGCCCGGAAAAGCGTCCATCCACAACTTCAATACGCTGGTGACAGTCCACGCACACAGGGGTGTTACGCTCACGATAGGCGTCCACACATGCACCCTGGCACACGCGGTCCACCTTCCTCTGTCCGTCTTGCTCATGCGTGAACGTGCGGAACGTGCCTGACAGGGCCTTTTGACAAATACAGCATACAGGTAATGAGCCCGTATCTGAAACAGGCACCACAGCTGTCGGCTTTGATGTGAAAAGTGTCATCGAAAAGCCCAATTGGTACGGCAGGTGTCCGTCATATGTCGCTGGAATGATCACGAAAGGCTTTCCTCCTTCAGTCGGCATTAACGGAATCTCCAAGACGCAGCTACGGTTCGAAATGAACGTGCCTGTAGCTACTACGTCCTGCGATAGATCGATTTTGCGCACTTGGCGCTCACCATTCTTCACGACAACGGGCGCAATGTACGAAGTGTATTCCGTCTCCATTTTCATTCGGCGGGATGGTTGTTCCAGGTGGACAACGAGATTGCAACCATTTGCCGCCGGGGAGAAGAGCTGCACCTGTGGGTTCAAGTGCATGGCATCACGCCCACCACTTGTGATGCCATTCCACTCGCCCGACACGATATGGATGCTTAGGCTCGGTGCAAGCGGGTTACCAATGCCATCCGGAAGCGAGCGGAAGTTGTACAAGTTGCGCGACTCAATGACAGTGGTGAAGAAGCAGTAAAACGCGCTGAAGTCCATCCAGTATGTCTGGTCTTCACGGAACTGGAAACCGCACTCCACCTTCTGCATACGCGAAAAGCTGTGCCACTTAGGGTCCTCGTTGGACCAAGAACCCTTCCACTTCTCAGGCTGTTGATGAGTTCCAATTCCCCAACTGTTACGCAACTGTACCAAGCGAGTGTGCTCACCTTGGTAATCTAGTTCAACAAGCTTCATGATACCGTATGCGTCTGTCTTACGCAGTCCGGTGGGCAGCTCGGCTGCCATATCTTCGTTGCTGCATCCGACAAGCGAGCCCGCCTGAAGGGCACTGCATATCGTTTGCCATGCAACCTCTTCGCTCGGGCATTTCTCCTGCAACTTATAGCGCGCAGGCACACCACCGTAGATGTCCTGTAGACAATACCCTTCCTGTCCGCCTACGATTGCCTCATAGCCGCCGTGAAGTTTTGCGTATGCCTTTTCAACCAACAAGGACCAAATTTCAAACTTGCCGTTGTTTCCCGTGAAAGATCCGAACACAGGCTTGCCGTACTGGCTGCACGGAATGTAATCGTCAACAACAACCACGCGACTACGGTTATTACGCCAGAAGCGCACAGCATACACGCCCTCTTCGTTGTACTGCTGCTCCTTCGGAAATGCCGTTCCGACCTCAACGCGATCCGGCCGCACCAAGTCATCACTTAGCTCCGGGAACACTTGCGATAACGCCAGCTGCGACGTAGACAATATTGAAAGTGCACCAAATACGTACGCATCTGCAAGTCTACCGACACGCATGTCTCCAGGGCTAATGCCGACACCCGAGACACGACTAGCAGCCTTGGACTCGCGCGAGCGGTCAAAGAGGCACGTGCCCTGCGCATGGAAATACACGGGCACCAAAACCGAGACACGTGACACAACGCCAGCTTCTGATCCATCCACACGGTAGCCTGATCCTTCTCCAACACTGGCAAAAGCGAGAGGCTTGTAGTGGTCCAACAGGCTTTTCTCCCACATCAACTCAAAGCGCTGAAGTCCGTCCTGCACGAACTCGCTCATGTGCACAATCATATTCTTGGTGAGTAGCAGCAGGTGGTCACGCTTACGTTTCGTGACACCCGTCGTCACCGCATCCTTAGCGATCTTCAAAAACTGCGGGTCGATCGGCGTCGGGTTCTGACGAATCACCTCTAGAATGCTCTCGGCCTCAGCAGGGTTCTTGATTGACATGCTGCAAACCAGCTTCTTGTCGTCATCCAACATGGTGATCTCCACGTATGCGGTCTCATTGAAAAAGTCAGTCACGCGCTTCCACTTCCAGATATACTCTTGCAAATGGGGGTACTTCGGGTTAGTTGCATCGCGGAAAATCGACGACGCATCAGGCGGGAACTGAGGGTCCGTGAACTTGGAGCCAGCCTGCCGGTTCTTGCGCAGGATTTGCAGCCACTCGCCGTTATCGGGCAGCGTTCGCTGGTTGTAATAGCGCTCCTCCACCGGGTCAGCGCGTTCGTTCTGCACAATCGTGATGGTGTCGTTCACCTTTGTCACATTGTAGCCTTCGCTGCGCTCCTGCGGGTTGGTTCGGTTGCGCTCCACCGCGTTGGAGATCTCCAGTCTGGTGCTCAGCGAGTCCATATTGCGTGCACGCACAACCTGTCGGATACTGACGCCCACACCCTTTCCGTCCGGTTCGTCGCGTTCGCCCTCCGGCTTCGCGCTCACCGACAAGTTCGCCAGCAACGTGCTGATGCTGCTCCCGGACGGCGCAGCCTCCAGATTCACGGACGCCGGGGGTTCCACCGGAGCGGCCGGCACTTGTGGCGGCGCATACGGATCGTACGCTGATGCGGCCGCCGGAGTCAGCTCCGGTGTCGGCACCGGCGCTGCTGGGGTCGGCGCCGCAGCGTACGGCGGGTTGTAGCTCACACTGGCCGAAGCGGGGAAGCCGGAGCCGCTTCCGTAGCCGGCAGACTGCGGCGCTGCAGCTGGAGTTGAAGCTGGCGCGCTGTACGACGTGGACGCCACGCCGAACAGGTCTCCGCCATCGTCATCTGTCGCGGGGGCTGCAGGGGCAGGAGCCGCCGCTGGACGGTGGGCGCCGCACTCCCCGCAGAACAAGGCGGTCGAGTCTCCGAACGGTTCTCCGCATTGCGCGCACTTGGTGTTGGCAGCTGCAGGCGTCGGGGCGCTGAAGCTCTGCGCGGCGGTTGTCACGGGCGCAGCGGGGGTAGTGTACGCTGCAGTGGCGGGCGTCGACGAGCTGTAGCTCGGAGCCGCCGAGTAGCTGGCGGCCGGCGCCGCGTACGCCGTCGAGGAGCTGAGGCTGGAGGCCGCGGGCGCGGGAGCAGGCGCAGACGCAGACGCGGGGGTCGACGCTGCAGGCGGCACGTCCTCTCGGGGGGCGCCGCACTCGGCGCAGAAGCGCGCGCTCGCGATCTCGTCGGGCTCCCAGCGGTGGCCGCACTCCCCGCAGAACATGGCGCGTCTTAGTCGATGGGGATCTGGAAATGAGGAGGGGGCTAGAGGCCCGGATAGTGCGACAACCCAGATTACGACTCGACGGGACAACGGCAGGAGCTTCAACGTGCCCGCTTCAGTTCATTAAGGCACGGTAGCACGAGCACGAGATAGATATGTATATGTGTCCTGGGCAGGACTACGAATAAAGGGAACTACGCTGGCTCAGCGTCGAGGAGCGGCAAGCTGCGCCGGGGCGGAGTTCGCGCCGTCCAGGGACGAGACCTTGGCCAGCCAGCGAATGAGGATCTGCGCCAGGAACTGCGGCAGACGGCGGCGGCGCAGGAAGTGCCACACGCGCAGCCCGATCAGCACCACGAGCGCCGCGCGGAACGTGCGGTTCCGCACCCAGCCCCGTACAATCAGGAAGACCTGCCGGACGCGCGCCTCCACGGCCAGCAGCACCGAGTTCTCAGCACGGGCGACGATCTCCTGCTGGCGCAACGCCAACCGCTGCAGCTCCGCGGAGTGCTGCTCGACGTCGTCTTCCAGCGTTTTGACCAGCGACACCAGACTGGTGCGGATCTGCTCCACCTGCTCGATCTGCTCGTTGAACATGGAGCGGTTGTCGCGCGTGAAGTGGAGCAGGTGTGCTTCCAGCTCGTCGCGCTTTTTGGCCTCGTCCTCCACGCGGTCCTGGAGCTCGCCCAGCTCGTCGT
Source organism: Phytophthora taxon juncus (assembly GCA_033558005.1). Taxonomy (NCBI): domain Eukaryota; phylum Oomycota; class Peronosporomycetes; order Peronosporales; family Peronosporaceae; genus Phytophthora; species Phytophthora taxon juncus. The sequence goes on from JAUCEE010000024.1 coordinate 81,023, forward strand.
AGATGCGCGGCAAGCGCTCGAACATGCTGGTGGATCTCCTCACGCGGTTGCTCGGAGTGGCCGATCCCGCTTCGGACGGCGGTCGGCCGGGCGAGGCGTCGCTCGCCCCCATGGAGCTGCTGCGAGGGTCGGCAGCGCTGCGCAGGTTGGCGCTGCGCCGCCAGTCGTCCACCAGGTTATCCAGCGCCGTCGTGTAGCGCTTCATGGCTTCCTGCCGGGTCATGCTGCCTAGATTGCGCCACTTCTCCCTGCATTGCGTCGACGTAGATGTCAGTTTCTAGCTGTAGTCTCCCGGGCCCAGACGAACCCCGCCGTACCATTTGGACAGCTCGAGCTTGCTGAGCCCCGTCGGCGGCACCGTGGCCGGACAGGGCCCCGCCGTGGCCTGCTGGTAGTAGGCGTAGAAGTCCTTCTTGGGCGACGAGTTCTCCTGCGTCAGGATGCGGTGCGGGCCCTGGTAGCTCTCCACGAACAGCACGGCGGCCGCGAAGTCTGTCTCCAGCTGCGCGCACGACTCGCACGTCGAGTGCGAGTGCGCGGTGGACGACGCGGCGCGGCTGGAGGACGACGACAGCGAGCGCAGGTCGGCGGCCTCCACGTCGTCGGCGTCCTCGGCCTCCAGCGACGGCGCCGTGGACAGCAGCCGCGCGCGCACGGCCTGCACGCCCGAGGCCTGCGCCACGACGGAGCTGAAGAGCGAGGACGAGGGCGCGGCCAGCGACGGCATCGAGCGCTCTCTGATCCTTCGCCGTGAATGCAGAAGTGCAGCAGGTGAATCGGCCACGAGGTCGACGTCGACTCAACAGTACCGTCTGTCTGCGCTGCCAACAAAAATCTGCCGGCAATAAATTTCATGTAGGTTTACATAAAATCCATAAATAAAGCTCAGACGGTAGCCAAATCCGTAAATACATTATTATTCGAGATATTAAAAAAATATTTTTAGTAATTTATTGCGGATCCCTCCGCTTCTTCCTGCTCGCGATGGTGTCGACGTCGACGGCGGTGGCCGTGGTGGTGCTGCTGTCCAGCGCGCTGCTCATGCTGGGGGACCGCGTGGACCTGCCGCCTCTGGACGCGCTGCGGCGCCAGTGGGCGGCCAGCAGCGGCTACGACCTGGCGGACCTGGCGGCGCCCGTGCTGTACGGGAAGCCGCTGCTGGCGCTGGCCTACGTCTCGCGGCTGCCGGTGCTCGGCCGCATCCTGTGCAACCAACTGGCCAAGGACAACAAGATCCTGGAAGTCCGCAAGTAGGGAAAGGCTGTAGCGTTGAGAGTCGTAGCTCGTGTTGACGTCGTTGCTGCTGCCAGGTTTGCGGCGTCCATCCCGGACTTGCCGCTGTACTACCCGTACCTGGACCCTGCGGAGAATGACAAGAGGAAGCTAGCTGAAGGGGAAGCGCCCCTGCCGCTGGAGGAATTTAGCAAGAAGGGGGTTCGAGGCAAGAGCGCCGACACCTTCTTCAAGCACTGGAGCATTGCAGACTACACGTCTCGCTACACCTCGGGGGAAGTGACGCCTGTGCAAGTGGCAAAAGCTCTGCTGGCGGCAGTGGAGAAGAACCAGCAGAGCGAGTTCCCACTCAACTTGTTTGTGGAGAAGCACGACGACGAGATTCTGGAGCAGGCCAAGGCATCGGCGGAGCGCTACGCGCGTGGGAAACCACTGGGCGTGCTGGATGGCGTGCCCGTGGCCATCAAGGACGAGGTGCACATTAAGGGCCATCGCATGTTCACGGGAACGTCTTTCCTCGGATATGAGGAGGATGTAGCGGCGGAGGATGATCCACCAGTTGCCAGACTTCGTGCAGCGGGAGCAATTATCCTTGGAACTACGAACATGCACGAAATTGGTTCGGGTGTTACAGGATACAATATGCACTACGGCACGGTGCGGAACCCCTACAACCCGAAATGCTACACTGGCGGATCTTCCAGTGGGTCTGCAGCAGCAGTTGCATCGGGTCTCGTGCCGTTGGCACTCGGTTTGGATGGAGGTGGTTCCATTCGCATCCCTTCCGGGATGTGTGGAGTTGTTGGAATTAAGCCCACGTTCCAGCGTGTTCCTCCTGCGGCAGCCGACTGTCCGTCTGTTGCTCATGTTGGCCCGATTGCAGGCTCCGTTCGCGACGCAGCTATCGGTTATGCTATCATGAGCGGCGGAGACGAGGCAAGCTTTCCTCGTGGCCTGACGCAGCCACCCGTGGATCTACATTCGTTTGAGGATACCGCTTCGCTGAAGGGGGTCCGCATCGGCTACTTCAGCGACTACACGAACCACTCGTCACCGGAGATCGCCGAGGCAGTCACCAAGGCGCTTAAGGCTCTTGAAGCTCGTGGAGCTGAGCTGGTGCAAACGCCACTTCACCACCTGACACCAATTCACATCGCACACAGCATCACTATTTCGTCCGAATTCGCTCAAAATCTGGACAAGTACTATGAACGTTTTGGCGAGATGTCCCCGGAAGTGCAGCTCATCTTGACATTCGGACGAAGCTTTACAGCCATGGACTTCCTCGCAGCTCAGCGTGTCCGTGGGTTCGCTCTGCGTCAGTTCCAGGAAAATGTGTTAAGCAAAGTGGACGCGTTCGTGACGCCGTCCACCGGCATCACCGCGCCCGAGATCCCGGCTGAGGCATTCGAAGTGGGCGAACTTAACGCGCAACAACTTGGAGCTATCTTCCGCTTCAGTGTGTATGGCAACCTCATCGGTGTGCCGGGCGTGGCGGTGCCTATCGGCTACGACTCGCGCGGACTCCCGATCTCCATCCAGTTCCAGACCGGCCACTGGCAGGAGGACACCATGCTGCGTCTCGCCCACGCCACCGAAGCTTTGTACGCCAAGGCTCAGAAGAAACCTCAGATCTACTTCTCCCTCCTGGACGACGCGGCAAAACAGACCAGCGACTAAGTGCCGAACACACAGAGTCCAGTCTAGCATTGTCTAGCATAGTTTAGTCTAGTCAAGCATTCTAGGCTAGCATTGCGTACATGTAGTTGCCGTCGACTCATTCAACATGAATTTTCGCCTTTCAAAGTTTCCCGCCAAAATGTATTGCAACATTTGCGTTACCTCGCCATTGTCATTTTGTGCCACCATGGAGCCCCCGGCGCCGGCGACGGAGGCCGAGACGTCCGTGCTCATCATGGGCTACAGCGTCGCCTTCCCGGCCGGCAAGAGCCCGTTCCCGGCGCAGCTGGCCGTCATGAGCAGCACGCTGACGGCGCTAAAGCGCCAGCAGCACGCGCTGGTGGAGTCGCCCACGGGCTCGGGCAAGACGCTGGCTCTGCTGAGCTCCAGCCTCACGTTCCAGCGCGACTACATGCGCGAAGCCATCGCAGCTTACGAGCAAAGAGACGCGGAACGACAGCGAAAATTGCAACAACTAAAAGAGCGGGCTCAGCAACAGCAGCAGCAACAACAGCAACAACAGCAACAACAGCAGCGGCTGCACCAACAACAACAGAGCCAACGTCAGAGCCAATACAGTGAATCCTGTGAATCCTCACAGTCAGTTTGGGGCGACGACGCCTTTGGACTGCTGACACGCAGTGCTAAGAGGTTCAGGAGAGAGAATATGGCGTCCATTGACTACATCCCCATCTCTCAGCAAAGTACTGTGGAAGAATCGCAACAGGAAGCAAGGCAGCAAGCGACGCAGGACGAAGCCGCGTTCGGGCCAAATGACCTAGTGAAAGAAAAGCGTCCGTGTGCGCCCAAGATTTTTTTCTGCTCACGGACACATTCGCAGCTGACACAAGCGGTGAAGGAACTGAAAGGCTGCCCCGAGTCGTACATGCAGTCACCAGAGTGCCCCAAAGCCGCACCTGGCACAACAGAGCTGAGGTCTTGTGTGCTCGCCTCGAAACGTCTTTTATGTGTTAACGAGGAAGTTAATGATGAGCCCGCATTAGTGAATGAAAGGTGTCAGGAATTACGTGCCCAGAAGGAACGCCGGCAGTATGCAGGGGATGACGAAGAAGAGGGAGAATGCCCTTACAGCCAGACGTCTTTTAGTCGACTGCGTGTTCGGCTGCCGCAGATTTGGGATATTGAGGACGCCACGAAGCTTGCCCCGTCTTGTGAGGAGTGTGCCTACTTCTTCTCGAAAGGTGAGCTTGAGACCGCACATATCGTTTTTTGTCCGTACAACTACGTATTAGACCCGCAAATTCGCAAGGCTATGGGTATTTCGTTGAAAAACGCTATCGTGATCCTGGATGAGGCACACAACGTGGAGGACACGTGCCGCGAGGGGGCCAGCCTCGAAATCACTGACAAGATGTTAGCTAGTGCCGTTAAGTCTTTCGACGACGTTATTTGGCACGAGAATGAAACCAATCTACCGGCCGCCTATGATGCGGTCCGTAGTATGCTAAGCTGCGTCGAGAAGTGGTTTGCAAGCAAGACAGACGTCGTGAGGGAACCAGAAGAGATTGATGATGATGATTGTTACTTGCTTTGGAAGACAGAAGACGCGCTACAAATGCTGCGCGACTGTAGACTTCTGGACGTGTCAAGCGTTGATATCGCAGAAATTACACTGCATGAGCAACAAATGCTAACATCTCCAGGAAGAAAAACTATGCTAGGCAACCGTGCCTTAAACACAGCCACGAGACTTATTTCCGTTGCGACCTACATGTTCAGCGACGACGGCAAAAACGCAGACGATTTCAAGTTGCTGATTACGAAGAAAATGAGACTCAATGATAAGGAGGAGGAAGTGGTTGACACGAAGCTGTGCATTTGGTGCCTAAGCGCAGCGGTAGTATTTGCGGAGGTTGCACGCGATGCACACAGCGTGATCCTTGCGTCTGGTACGCTGAGCCCGATGGACTCTTTTGCCGGGGAACTAGGTGTGGATTTCCCAGTTCGCTTGGAGGCTAACCACGTAGTAAATATGCGCAAACAAGTTTTTATTGGTGCACTGATGAACGGACCAGGAGGTGTCGATTTGCTATCAACGTACAAGAACCAGCGGAATTTTCAATACCAGGACGCGATGGGCTACTTGCTTCTTCAATATGCCCAGGTAATCCCGGGTGGAATTCTCATGTTTTTCCCGTCGTATGCGCTGATGGGTATCCTTAAAGCCCGCTGGGAGCGGACTGGTATTTGGGCGCAGCTCCAAAAGCATAAGCACATGTTTTGCGAACCACGCCAGGGCGGAAAAGACTTTGACGCACTACTTGACAATTACAAAACTACTATTGCGAGGCATGCAGCTGCCCATGATACACCAAGCGGCTGGGACGGTGGCGATTCTGAACCGAAGGAGACTGGGGCGATTTTCCTCGCTGTTTATCGTGGGAAAGTTAGCGAAGGTATTGACTTCTCCGATGATAACGCACGGGCAGTTCTAGCTGTTGGGATCCCTTTTCCGAGTTTCAAGGATCTGAAAGTGTCGTTGAAGCGTGAATATCAAGATTATAAGTCTCGTACAAATAGGAAGTTAGTGGACGGCTCGTGGTGGTATAACCTTCAAGCTTTTCGAGCACTCAACCAAGCACTTGGACGATGCATTCGTCATCGACGCGATTACGGTGCTGTCATGCTGATAGATTCAAGGCATCGAGGAAACACGCATGGACGCTCGCTGTCTAAGTGGATGCGACCGCACGTGCAGGAATTCCGATCATCTGAGGATTGCAACCCGCTATTCGCCGAATTTTTCCAACGGAACCAACTGGAAATGCCGGTTGTGGTGCATACACCCGAACCTGAGCCAGCCCCTGCGCCGTCGAGACCAGTGTCAAGCGGTCCAATCGTTCTCGAGTACGAAGAGGATATTAAACCAGAACCCCAGACAGTTCCATAAGAAATGACTTTCAGCTAGATTGACTATTTAACGTTACTGGTACGCCCCTCTCGACGGCGCAGGGGCTGGCTCAGGTTCGGGTGTACGCGCCACAACCGGCATTTCCAGTTGGTTCCGTTGGAAAAAACTCGGCGAATAGGGGGTTGCAATCCTCAGATGATCGGAATTCCTGCATGTGCGGTCGCATGAAAAGCAACGCTTATTACGAATGGAGAATTCCATGTACACCTTAACAATAGTGTGTCAACTCCTTTACAGTTTTGGGCTGAATGAGATCGCATTGGCTAAGCAGCATCACACGTCGCTGGCGGGTTGAACAGGAACTCATGCACGGCTTGCGGGATGTGAATTTGACCGTAGCAGCAACCTTGCGTGCCGGTCGAGGAGTATTTGACTGTTACTGCCAGCAAGTCTTCCAAGAACTTTGTAAGCTTGCGCGCAACCCGATCGTTGCTGGAAAACATGAGCAGAAGCCCGTCAGGGTTTTCTCCGAATACGAACCAGTTTAGTATCGCAGAGCACAGCTCACAGCGTAGGCCAGAGTGGGCCGAATCCACGATATCGTGAAGCTCATCGGCAACATCTTTAAACTCCGACAGCCCTCTTTCACAGCGAGCGCGTGGTCCTGCTTCAGCTGTCAACATTCCTGAACAACCGTTTGTATCTGGAGAATCCACAAACACGTCCACGGCGTAGCGCGTCTTGCTGCCCTTCCCAGAGGAATGCGAAATGCGAATCGAGTTCACATTGTTCAATTCGTAGAGAGCGTTGCGTCGAGCCGATACATTCGCAGGTTCAGACGCGGTGGGCAGCATCACCTGGAGCGTCGCACCCCACCTGTCCGATAGGTTCGGGAGCATCGCTTCTCTTGGTAGGTAGTCGCTTGAGCTGGGAGGCGCGGAGCAAATTCGAAAGTGAACTGCAAGAGCCGCAGCTACATGTTTGAGTCGGGGGTTCTGGCGTGCCCGCGGGCATCACGTGGCTACCACTACGGTCACATCTCCTCTATAGACGCACAGAGAGCTGAGCTCCACCCTTCCATTCTGATTGTTTGGTTGTACATACCAAAACTAATCCTATCGTGATGGCCATCTAATCGTGCGGGTAGTCATCGGCCGCTTTATCGCCTATAATGCTTCGAGGAGCGACCAAGTGTTTGCATTGCAGCCCCACGACCACAGGAACAAGCAACTACTCATGTAGGCTTGGCAATTTACAGTCTTGCAATCGTTCATGCTAGAGCTACTTCTCACACGAGATTGGTATTGTAAAACACGGAGAAACGGGGCATTAGGCTATGTAAGCCATCGCTCAATTGATTGCAACAATGGAGAGAAGAATCTACTTCGAAGTGCACCGGCAGGCTCTAGTCTTGGTCTGTAGCCGCGCCCAATCAACACCACCACAATTAACATGTCAGCAATGTAGAAAGACGAACACACAGCATCATGAAACCAACACTCACGCGCTCGCAGCGGATCGTCGACATAATGCTTTCGCGCCTTGGTGAAGGTCTTCGTAAACGACTTGTCTCCCGCCTTGGTGAGTCTATTTCTTGCTAGGCTTCGTAGGGCCTGAAGCACACATCAACCAAAACACCACGCTTGAGATTCTTTTGCCTTGCTCCTCGCAACTGCAATGACTAGCTACCTCACGTCTCTTTTTCAGAGGCTTGGTGCGGTTGCGCTGCATGACGACAATAGGGACAACACCCACGGCCAACACCGCTACGAGGCCCACCCAGTTCATCAGCGAGTCCTCCACGCCCTCACTCGCGAAGCGAGCAGCTTCGTCAAAGTTCCTACAATTGTAAGAACAAAAACGCATTATTAATGCACTCGCAAGCGTATCTAGCACCCCTGCTGAAACTTACTCGAAGCCCTGGTCGTCCGCGATGCCGTACACGTCGTACTTCTCACGGCGCTCCGGGTCCGACAGCACGCGATAGGCTTCAGCAGTAGCGTACAATAAATGCAACAAAAAGTAGTCAGCGCTACAATCGCCGTATCAAAGTCATACTGGAGACCACACCGTTGGAGATCTTGACAAACTCCTCCTTCATAGCCTCGCGAGTCTCCTCGGTCTGCTTGTCCGGGTGGTACTTGAGCGACAGCTTGCGGTACCTGCAGCCAAAACCCAACAGTTCCAGCAGTTTGTGAGATTTCCTGGTGTCGGCGGGAAACTGCGTCCGGTTCGACCGCTACGCACGCGCGCTTCATCTGGGACGGAGTGGCGGAGGCCGACACGCCCAGCAGCTCGTAAAGGTCCTGGCCGAGCGCCACCGTGGCGCACAGCAGCAGACACAGCGCGCCCAACAGCACGTGCTTCCCCATCATGACGCTCGTTTCCAAATGCGAGCTACGCGGCACGACGCCAGCTGTGGGCACTTTCAGCCAATGGATGAGTTTATAATTTCGTTTCAGCCAATCACTGGACAGATCTTTATTGGCAGTTACTCGGCACTGACGCGGATGACCTCGTCGGGGGTCACCACCACGTCCAGCATGCGGTCGTGCGCAGCTAACGGCACTTGCTCCACGAGCTGCGGCGTCAGGCAAAGACCCTGCAATTGCAATTGGCACAGAACAAATGAGGCAACTTCCTCGGAGTTATAAGCATTGCATCGGCACGTACGATGGTGGTTGGTGGCGGGTGTCCGATGGCGGCGTAGTGCTCCGTCAGTCGACGCAGGAACGAGTCTACAGCAGCAAGAACAGTCAGCACTAGCCCACATCATAAGCTGCCTTTGAACCAGCAAAGTCGTCACCGTAATATCCCTTCCCATGGCCCAGCCGTCCTCCCCGGCGATCGAAAGCCACGCCGGGCAGCAGCACGAGCTCCAGCGCGTCGCCTTGCACGGCGTCGTCACGCGGCGCGCCGCCGTCCGCGAGCAGAGGCGGGTCCGGGATCTGCCACTTGTCCTGCACAGTGTCCGATCAGATCGCTGAACAGCCTCCTGCTCCAAAGTCACAACATCCAGTCCGCCCACCTTGGGGAAGCTGCGGATGTCATCCATCGACTGCGCGTGCAGCATCTTCAGGTCGTCGGCCGAGCGGCCCGTGATTTTTGGCACGAACACCTTCTTGTCGGCGGCGAACGCGGCCTCCAGCAGCGCCCCCGTGGCTGCCTCCTTGGGCATCTCCAGGTACACGCTGACGCCGCGCGCGCGCGCGAACTCCGGCAGCGCGCAGACCCGCGCGGCCAGCTGGCGGCTCTGCGCCGCCACCTCGTCGTCCGGCAGCGTCTTGAGCGCGGCGGCGATGCGGCGCCGCAGCTCCTTCTTGAGCGACGCGGCCATGTCCTCGCTACTGCTCGCGCCCGCCGCGCTACTGCTCGCCATTATTGCCGCACCAAACGCGGGACCAAATGCCGCGGCGGACCAAAAGACGTACCTAGATTACACTTGATCTCAGTAAACTTGTGAGTCCCGAGCACATTTTTCTCTGCCGCCGGAACAAAGTTGAAATGATATGTGCCGCCATACAAACGCCAAGTGCAGAGCAGCTTTCGGGTTTCTTCCATTTTCGGGTGCTCCGACGTCAAGAAAACGCCGGTCATAACGTCTTTCGCCGGCAAGAGACGAAGACTATGAACCGCCTCGAGAGGGCGCTGTCCTCCAGCTCGGCGCTCGACGACGACGCGCCGTACTCCGGTGCGTGGCCAGCGTCTGCGAATCGCGAGCTCTATTAACGGAAACCTTATGCTGTCGGATCCCTATTCGACGGTCTGTTGTGTCACAACGCACAGCCCGCGGCTCCGAGTGCTTCGACCTGGACCTGGACGAGGAGGAGGCGCTGCGCAAGGCGGCGCGCGCCGGCATCCAGCTACTGGAGACCAATCAGGCGCTGAACGAGGAGGTCGCCGCGCTGCGCGAGCAGGTGGCGGCGCTGGAGAGCGAGCGGCCCAAGCTGCTGGCGCAACTGGAAGCCCGCGAGCAGGAGCTGGCCAGTGTCACGGAGAACCGCCGCGACCTGCTGAAAGAGGCCAGCACGCTGCATAATGAACTGAAGGCCAAGTCGGCACTCGTGACGGATCTACTGGAGAAGGAAGATCAGCTCAAGCAGCAGGTGCAGGAGGCGGAGACGGCCAAGGTGCTGGCCGAGAACCAGGTCGCCGTGTTGCAGGCGGAGCTGGAGCAGCAGAGAGTAGATGCCGCGAAGGCGGAGGCTGCGGAACAGAAGTTTGCTGTCATGAACCCCGCGTCGACCTACGACTCGAACCAGGCCAGCGTCTTCACGTACGCGGACTACGAGGAGCTGCAGCATCGGCTGCAAACCACTTCAGACGAGAACAACGCGCACACGCTAGAGGTTAAGAGTTTGCGTAAAGAGGCGGACGCGCTTCGACGCAAAGTGGCCAAGTTACCCGAGTGCATTGCCCACATTGAGCGACTGGAGAAACGTAACGAAAAACTGCAGAGTGCAAACGATACGCTGCGGGAAGAGCGTATGGAGGAGCGTGCGGTGCTGGATAGTCTCCGCTCCATGAACCTAGTGTACAAGAAGATTGCCGAGTCGAAGCCGTTTGCGGCTGATTGCACGTGCTCACAGCACCCAGAGGAAGCGGACCCGCAGAAGTTGGGTGTGACAGTGCGGGACGTACTCATTGAGACCAACATGAAGCTCGAAGCCGACTTGCGCGAGTTGCGTGCAGCAATGGACTTGCCGCAACTTGCTTCAGAGAATGCTGAAGAGGAGGTACTGGAGCAGGCACTCAAACGAGTGGGCAGTAGCAGCAGCAACGGCTCAGTAACGTCAGATACGACAATTAGCAGCGGGGAGTCGATGGAGTCGGTAAATGAGCGACTGACCCGCAAGCTGCAGATCATTACTGAGAAGTATAATCTGTCGAAAGAGATGCTTCGTCACACCAAGGTGCAATGGTGTGCGGCAGTAGCCTCACAGAAGGCATTAGAGGAGTGCAACAAGTCGGCGCAGGAGGAGATTTCTCGTCTCACGCAGCAGCTGGACTACCCAATTGCAGCCCTCGCTGACTTGGATGTTGACGAAAAAGAGAACCAAATTAGAGCACTCGTAGATGACGACAAGAGTGGCAAATGGATAGAGGAGACGGCGCCATTCCCAGCACTACCCGGCGACTTAAATTCACCGTTGATCAAGTGCTTGCTGGACAACTGGACCACTGAGAAATCCAAGGTCATGATGCTCACGGACTGGTTGCACAATTCCATCCGAGGCACGGGCCGCGCAACCCCTCTCCGGCTGCTGAGCTTGAAGAGTGAGGTCGCGGCGGGCTTCACGCAGCTCTTGGTCCCGATCATGCGTGAGCGGCATGGTGTTTCCGTCAGTGTTTACCGTCGCGACAGCGTTCACGTGCTGTCGGACCTGGTACTCCAAACAAACCACCCCATCGTAACGGTGCAGTCGTGCTCCACAGCTGCAACCAAAGCCAAATTTGTGCCAAAACATCCTCGCGACCCGGAAGAAAGCATCGAGCCCGAGCTGGACTCTGCATCGTGTCGTACACGAGCTAGCTCTGGCGACAGCATGTTGCTCAAGGGTGAAACGCAGTTCCTGTACGGATGAGAAGCAGAATATTATGAGCTCGAACTTGCCAAGCCACCAGCTGGCGTTCGTTCCAAGGTAAATGCAAGTATATGCCTTTCGGTAAATCACGGTGAAGATACCTCACCGCAAGCTCACAGTTCCATTTTGGAAGCCACGTGACCTCGCCCGAAGACCCCTCGATGTACTCTGCTGACATGTACCGACCCGTTCGGTGAACTGCACGTGTGTAGCACTCGTCACCCGCGCGCCCGTACCTGCATATCGCTTTCGCTGGACCTTCGATGGCAGCTCTCGAAGCCGTGCTTTCAGTTAGTGTCCGCTCTGCGTGTATAGGATAGATATCGCGACGAAATGCACTAATAAGCAGCGATGTTGAAGTTGTTCACGTTGAAGTGAGTCGAGCCATATCCGACGGACAAGAGGGTGTGTATCGCGAGGAGCACCCGTTTCCTGGGGCCAGAAAGTCTTTTAATGTCATCTAGCGCAGCGGAAACGGTGTGCGTGTCGCCCGGCGACTTGCGTCAAGTTACGGTAGCACCGATCTCACATCTCACGAGCGCAAAACTCGGTATCTGGCCCCTAGCTGCACGTTCCACCCAGGACAACGTAGCGCCGAGTGATATATCGGACGGCCCACAAATTTAGTCGCTCGAAGCCGACAGCCGAAGCGCTCGCTTTTCTCTGCTGTAGGTTCGCCCGGCGCCTGATTAGGGAGTTTCGGCATGGGATGCCGCGCAGATTCACGAGAAACCCCCCTCGCCACTCGACGTTACGTTCAGCCTCGATACCGGCGAGGTGAACGATGAACACGACATTGCGTGGAAAGCCGCAGCGTACGACGCTTGGTGCGGCGCTCCTTGACTCCGGCGAGGCACTCTCGAATTCTCCCTCGCGCGCCAAAGCCGACGAGTCTCTCGGAGAGAACCTACGCCGCCGTTACCGGACGCGTACACAGCAGCAGCGGCCCTCGACCTCAGCTCAGCATGCTCACGGACAAGCAGTCGGAGTCGGCGTCGACGCTCCCGCGCACCGCCAGCCCGAGCCCGAACGGCGCGGGGCTCTGGAAGAGCGACGCCACCGACGTGTCCACGCTCTTCTTCCCTGCCAACTTCCTGGAGCCCACGACGCCCGAGACGTTCCTGGAGCTGGACCCCGCCGGCTTCTTCACGCACAGCAGCTGCAGCAGCAGCAGCAGCAGCGCAATCAAAGGAAGTTGCGCCGCCGGCTTCGGGCGCCGACCGTCCGCGTCGCAGCTCAGCAGCGCCGCGTTCGCTTACTGGGCCAAGCTGGAGCCGTCCCACGAGCCGTGCACCGACGAGATCCCGTGGCCGGACCTGGTCTTCTGGCTGGGCAACTCGTCAACGGGTGAGGTGGTGTGCTCATGTGCGCAGTGCAGCCGCCGCGCCATGCGGAGCTGCAACGGGAACCTCATGCGGCACCGGTACTCGCCCTACCAGCAGCAACAGCAGCAACAACAACAGCAGCGCCGGGTATCGTCACGAGTGCCAGTGATTAATCTGCCGCGCATCGAGGGCGTCAACTGAACTGCTTCGCCCCGCGCCGCCCAGTCCGTCTATATAAGTTAATGCCCCCGCGGTTTTTGAATACCAACGCTGAAGTGTGCCTTGCCTTGCCTGCTGCAAGACTCCATTGCCCTTCGCCTTTTCGAGTTGCTACACCCCTCATGTCAGCAGCGTCCGAGCCTCGAGCAGAGGTCACCAGGGTAAGCTTTTGATGCGTCAGCCGCCCGCGACCACACTTCGTAAACCGCCAGGCGCGGCGTCGGCCGGACCTGCTCGGCTTTCGAATGCCTTTCGAAAGCCCCGCGGGCTGCTTGGCCTGCTACGGGTGACGTGACGAAGGGCTAGGCGAGGTCGCCGGCGCCTAGAAAAGAGCCGGAGCCACCTTGAAGCGAACTTCGATGTCGACGTCGAAGTTGGAATGGGTGGCGGGCGGCCGTCGGCGGGGGCACAGTTCGCCTACGGTACGCCAGCGACATATTTCCCGGATAGTTGAAGCGCTCGATTTGACACCGGGCTCCGCCGCCGGCGAGCAAGTGCGCGGGATCCGCTGCACGGCGGCCGGAGCGGCAGGCGGCCCGCTTTTTTCAGAAACGTGGAGGACGCGTGCGGTGATAGGTGCAAGAGCAGGCTGTTGAAGTCGGCGCGCTGGGCGGCGCTCTCTGCCCTGCGCGCGACCCGAGGAACGCTCGCTCGCTTGCTGGTTTGGTGGCCGCCGCGTTCCCTGCGCGCACCGCCGCAGGACCGCGAAAACCGGCTGCGCTGTCAAACCCCGCGGGGGGCAACGCACGCACACGTGGCGGGATCCCATACCCCATCGTCGTCGCCGCGCGCGCGCCCGGCTGTGCGAGGTCGGCGGCCCAATACAAAAGCCAAGTACAAAGATTGGTGGCCACCACCGCGCGTCACATGAATAGACGCAAGCCCCGCCTACCGCGATACCCCGCCTATCCTGCGGTCGAGCAGATATCGCAGCAGGATGACTCAGCGGCGGCAGTCGCGTTTGTCACTTGGCGGCCCCCTGTAGCTGCTTACCAGCACTGCGGACTGCTGCCAATGACGGAGGGTGCTTGCTGGAGGGGCGGATGCAGACTGCTTGGCACAATCCGCGATGCGACGCGGCTGTCGGCCTCACGATACGTGATAGCACTGCCTTAGAGGGTCCTTTCCGAACCTATTCGGTTCGGCAGGTCAAGAAGATATGTCTCAAGCGGTCCTCTTCAACCAAGCGCGCAGCCGGGGCGCGGGAATCGCTTCAACAATCCGCTGCGAGAGGGCTCGGTGTGGTGCCAGTCGCCCACTTCAACGCGGCAAGATTCAGTGGCGTCCGGCACCCAGCGGCAGGCAGCGGATCGCGCTGTCGGGCGTGCCGGCGCGCCCGACCGCAGCGCGAGCCTCGACTGCGGCATTCGGCGCGGCGGCCAATTGTGTTTCTTTTTTGTTGAAGTTGCAAGTAGTCAGAGCCGGGGGCGCTTCTGTTTTGCGCGTCGTCCAATCACGCGCGCCGATCTTTCACTTCAACACTTATTAACGCCTGCGTCCAAGCCTTTCCGCCCCATGTGCGCGCGTTCACAATCATCGAGCAGTCCGTCCGGGGCCGTTGTCGTCGGACAGCGCCACTTCAATACTGAATCGTCAATTGACGACTGGCCCGCCACGATTGGATGAAAAGCGTCTCGTTGCCGCGTCATTGGGGTTGAGGCAAACGGGGGGAGAAATACGTAGGACGCGTTTCCAGCCGGTGGTGTGTGGCCGCTTCGCCTTGAACTCGGCGCACTTCGCAATTCGGATCACCCCCGCCAGACCAGACAGGCCGATGGACATGCGCTCGCTGATCCACCAGGGCTCGTCCCCCAGCGCCAGCGCCGCGCCCAGCAGCAGCGGCGCCGCGCCCGCCAGCAGCTTCTCGGCGCCCAGCGCGTCGGCGCCGCTGCCCGTGCCGCCCTTCGCCGCCATGCGGCCGCAGCCCACCATCTTCCAGCGCTCGGCGGCGCCGCCCGCCGTGCCGCAGGCGCCCACGCTGGCGCCGCTGCGCTTCATCATCCCCAGCTCGCGCACCTCCAGCGGCTTTAGCGGCGCGGGGCTCACGGCCTCCGTGCCCTCGTCCGCCGGCCAGCCGCTCTACAGCCTGGGCGAGCCCGAGCGCGAGCCGCAGCCGCAGCACTCCATGCTCTACCCGCAGGACCGCTACACCATGAAGACGGAGCAGCAGCAGCTGTCCCCCACGGGCGGCGACCTGGACGACCAGAAGCAGCCCAAGAAGATCACGCCCAAGCGCGCGCGCACGCCCAAGCTGTCCAACAGGTCCACCAAGAGCAAGGCCCGGCCCGGCCTCCGCAAGGGCAAGTGGACCGAGGAAGAGAGCCGATACGCCACGCAGCTCACCAACTACTTCAAGGAGGGGCTGCTGCCCCTCGAGAGAGGCACCATGCTGCGCCTCTACCTCTCGCAGAAGCTCAACTGCGAGCCCATGCGCATCACCAAAAAGTTCACCGGCGGCGAGTGCATCGGCAAGCAGGTCTTCCGCCCCTGCAGCCCCACCCCAGAGTCCCGCGTGCGGATCATGCAGGCGCAGCTCGAACTCGTGGCATTAGAGGCCGCCTTCATCAAGCGGCTCAAGGAAAACCGAGAAGACCCGCCTGTCCCCACAGACGAGTTCGACGTGCGATCCTCGTCGTCAGGTCACCGATCACGCCCCGTGCCGCTCAAGCCCCGCATGTACCAGCCCGGCGACGAGGACTCCGGCAAGGAGGGCGACGTCGACGACGCCAACGCCGTGGGCCTGCTGCTCGACTTCTTCTACAAGGCCAACCGCAACGAGAAGAAGGGCGGCAAAAAATCCTCTTCTTCTTCGACCAAGAACGAAGACTCTTCTAGCAGCGACACGAAGAAGGAGGAAGAAGATCAGATCAAGAAGGAGCCCACGGAGATCAGCGCGCCGACGTCACCCAGCACAGAGGCCACGAACAGCGAGAACGATACGTCTATCAACTCCCCGACAAAGCGCATGCGCGCACTGTCGGTCAGTGGCTACGTAGATCCTGCCGCAGCCAAGCGCTCCCGCGTGGGCTCGTTCTCCACGGTCCCCGCTGCGTGAGCAACGGAAGAGAACGGCCATCCCGACAGAGGGAGAGCCATAGGATAGTCTTAGATGGTAGGAAATTTTAGCCATTTTGTCCAGCTTTGCATGTATCAAGATCACGAGAACCGTATGAAAGCATGCTTGATGGTGTAATACTTGCGAAGCCAGAACTCGCGACACGTCCAGGGGCAGCGTCGCATTCTACAAAGCAACGACCATGCTCTCTCAGCATTTGCTTCGCGCCGCCGTGCCCAACAACAAGTTTTGCTGCAGCTGCCTGCAGTGATATTTTTCACGCTAGACGTGTCCCTCCCACGTTGAAGGTGTCGATCAGCGGGAAGTTCTTGTTGAAGTGCACGGCAACAGGATGTGCGTAGCCATCTGCCATCTACAGGAATCGCGCGATTTGCTGCTAGGATCGTATGCTAACCGGCTCAGCGTCACATTTTGCCACGAGTATGCATATGGCGCTCTCGACAGGGAAAATGAGCGCCACGACTGGAGCTCGAAGAGAGCAGTCTGCCGGCCTTCAGATGTGCTGGCAATATGTCTTGCCCTCGGTGGCTTGAATCAGGTGCTGGACTGCTTTGGCCGGATCTAAACTCGGACAACGTTCACAGTGCGCGCACACGCACCGCGAGGCTTGCCTAGCACTGCTAGGTAGAAGTCGACAATACACAGCACGACAAGCATAAGCAAAGACGCATTCGTCAGTCGAAGGTCATGTTCGTACAGTCAATTCAACACTACGGGTCAAATCGATCTCGCTAGTCGCAATCGCTTCATCACCTGTCTATCTGTACGGCGTGTTCGTAAGCGTGATCTCATACAAGTCGATCTTCTGCGCCGCACCTACATGATGTTGCAGCGCGAGGCCAGGCCTCCAGCGCCAGACGCAGCTTGCTGTTGCTGCTGGGCTGCGTCGCCCATCTTGACCGTGAACGCGTGGATCTTGCCGTAGACAGTGCCGATCACAGCAGGGCAGCGCGGGTGGTTCACGAGCGTGAGAATCGTGGCGTGCAGCGAGCGGAACGCTTCCTGCAGCTGCGGCGATATCATGTAGCGCACGCGCAGCACCTGCCAGTACAGCACCAGCAGCAGGAAGTTGCGCGACGGCGTGAGCACCTCCAGGATCAGCGCGACGCCGATCGCCACGTCGATATTGGCCGCCACCTGCGGCATGCGGGTGTACAACTTGGCCCACTTAGCGCGAGTAGCCAGCGCTGGGAAGCTCGGATCGCTGATGATTAGCGCGGTGAGCGGCACCAGCGCCTTGCTCGTCACGAGCGTCACGACAGAGGCGTTGGCCAGCCCCAGCACCTGCAGCAGCGACTGCAAGTACGCGAAGTAGTGCACCATCTCCAGCAAGAAGACAGGCATCATCGCCATGCCGTGCGGCGCCGAGACCCAGAACACCAGACAGAAGAAAAACGCCTGCGCCGCCGGGTCCAGCAGCAGTCGCTGCGCGTAGGCGGCGCTCCACTTGGGCACGCCGTGCGTGAAGGCCAAGTAGCTGGCGTGGTTCACCAGCGCCAGCTTGAAGAAGTTGGCGTAGGCCGCGTAGCTCGACAGCAGCACAGGCACCCAGAAGTTCACGAAGCAGAGCAGCATGAGACTCCGCAGCACGAACTGGTACAGCTGGAACATGCTGCGTTTGTCTCCAAGCAGGAATGCCTTCAGACTGGCAGCCGGGGGCGGGGTCGCCGAGGAAGAAGAGGCTCCGTAGGACGTGCCGGCCCTTTGCGTAGCCAGCTTGGCCTCCACGGAGCGCAGCCCCTCGAGTAGTCCGGCATTGGTGGCTTCGTGGCTCAATCCGTCCTTGTAGGCGCGGTAGGCGTCGGCGTAGCGGCCCAGCGCGTACAGCGCCGAGCCGCGGCGCGAGTAGCCCTTGGGCCAGCTGGGCTGCAGCGCGACGCACTGGTCCGCGTCCTTGAGCGCCTCGGCGGCCTTGCCGAGCTTGAGCTGCGCGGCCGAGCGGTTGCTGTAGAACACGTGCGCGTTGGGGGCGGCGGGCGCCAGCGCCAGCGCCTCGGAGAAGCAGGCCACGGCGTCGGCGTACAGTCCGGCGGCGAAGGCGCGGTTGCCGCGGTCCTTGGCTTGGTCGGCGGCCATGATGCGGGAGGAAGAGTGACGTATGCGGCGGGCGGCGACGAGGATCGAGATTGTTCGACGGGTTAAACGGGGCTCGGCGATTTGCACCCCGATTTACATGTATTACGCTTATTTCGGAGTGAGCCTCAAATGCAAGTTTCGGTGGAGTTGGAGGCAAATCTGCTGCAAGCTCAAAGCTCTGCAAGGTGAAGTCGACGGCCTTTTCGCTTTCGTGCTTGGTCTCCGTTTCGTTCACGGTAGGTGCTCCTTCGATCAGAATGTCCTGCTAGAAAGACAAAGTAAGTACATTTCTTTTATGTTTGAGAACGGAGACACTTACGGAATGTGGTTGATGCGATTGAAGCAGGTCTTCCACTTGCTTGGACAGTTGGATGTGTCGGGCTAAGTTGTTTTTCAGCTCGCCATTCTGCTGTTCAGCTCTGCGGCGAGCGCGAAATTGTTTCATTGCGATGCTGCGCCACACGGCGGCTTCATCTGTGGTCGCACCTGCAGTCTCAAGCGTTGATTTGACCTCCATCATTTTCGTCTGCCGCAAACATGTTAGCTGCTTCCAAGTTTTCAAAGGCATTCAATGGATGAGAGCGAGGGCTCTTTAGTGTTTCCAGGTGGCTTTCCATCTTCTTCACCACTGTTCGCAATTGAATTAACTTCTCACGCATGCGAGTACGACCTCACCGTTCTTCCGGCTTCTTGGAGTAGCTATCTCGGTGTTTTCAGCAGCAGCCAAACTTCTGGCTTAATCAGTTTTTGATTCTCGTGACGAGATGCTGGGCAGTATTGACCTTTCCTTCATGTTCAAGCTCTCTGTTTTCCACTGTTGTTGATCCAACTTCACGTGTGAGTAACGTGTCACTCCGTGGGTAAGCAGCTTGAACAGCTTCGGCTGCAGCCTTGAGCAGTTCCCTTGCAGCAGCTTCTTCAGTGGGTACGGATGCGGAGTCCTTCATCTTAAGACGCTCCACGTCGATGCAGTCAAGAAGTGCTATCGCATCTTCCAGCAATTCGTCACTATCCACATCATCAAGTACAATAGACTCTATGGTGAACCTCTGCTCGGAACGCTTGAATTTGAACAGTGATGGTAGCGATGGTGCTCATGCAAGTCTGCTGCAGTAAAAATCCTGGCGGTGGTGCTGTCAAGCCCGTGCTCATGGTGTCTCTTGCTTGCGAAGTGATACCTGCATTCTCGAGGAGGCGGATACCGAATCGATACTTATCGATCCGACTCTGTAAGCAAGACGATATGAAGCTATCACTGCGAAGGTTGTGACAGGCGCTTTGCGAGTCATCAGCGGATTGATAACTCCTGTGAGACGTCGGTGCGAGCTTCAGTAAACGCAAGCCCCCTGGATTATATGTACACGTCACGCCGTATCCTACCTGGTGTTCTATCGACGGGGTTCTCTGTCAGAGAGTTCGTCATCACCAGGTAAATGCGTCTCCGCACGAAATATGCACGATGGTGACTCTGAACTTGGCGTGGCTGTTATTGCCGAGGACTGCATCATGCACAGTGAAAATATGGCGACAAAACTGAAATAACGGTTGTATTCAAAGTGATAACGGTTCGCTGACGGGTTTTACACTGCCACTGCTTGTCGATGCTAATTTCACACTAGCCAACAACCCACGGCATGGACACTTCCAACCAGCACACGTTCGACCTGTTGACCGCATGGGGTGAGATTGAAGACAAGATCATCGCGTCGCACGTTAGACCGTTCTTTAAGCTTGCAAAGTCGCGTAGTGGCAAACAGGACCGCGTTATCCAACGCGCTCTCCCTAAGGAGGTTAGCGAGCGGATGAAAGAGCCCATGCACAAACAAGTCAGGGAGAGCGGAGTGATTTGTGCGCTACATTACATCTATAAGGTCATTCGGGTCGGTGTGCGTGTTTGCATTCGTGACAATGCAGTCACCGCTTTCATTCCATTTGCCAACGCGGATTACTTGAGCAACTGGGCCGACGTGATTCGTTTCGAAAAGCGCCACCGCGACAAGCAAGGCCATTTGGTCCATCTGACAACAGATCGGGTAGACGAGTATGTCCGCGAGAAGATGAGGCATCTTAAAGAGGTACGCCCAGTCGAGTTCGATAAGACTAAGTGGAGCGCCAATGCTTTCTTCGTCAACAGCTCCAAACGTGACGACGTCTGGGGTACGCATTCGCTCAGCGAGTTCTACGACATGATTAACACCACTCTGAGGTCACACCAAGTGAGTGACTGCATATTTTTCCTGAACAAACGAGATTTCCCGTTGTTGCGCAAGGATCTTCACGAACCGTATTACTCCTGTGGGGTGGCAAACACCTCCTAAGGTCGACCCGGCACACATTGTTTCCAAGGCTCAATTGCTCCAATCATGTCGCCCTATGCTAGCTCCGACTACCTCGACTTGCCGTTTCCAATAGCAGAGGACTGGAGGCTGGCTTCAGAGCCCCAGCACTACTTCAACGCGGACAAGCTGCAGAATGACTGGGATAGCAAGATTCCAACTGCATTCTTCCGTGGTTCGTTGACAGGACGGGTAGACCCGCAGCTAAATCCTCGTGCTATCCTTGCTACACTCGACGCGAAATGGGCTTTCAAGAAGTGCTTAACAACAGCTGATGGTCGAAAGATTCCCCATCTAGATGCAGGTATCACCTCTTGGAACCTTGTAGACAAAGTGAATAGCGACGGGGTTGTTACCTTCACGCATCCAGGGGAAATGCCGTTCAAGAAAGCAAATCGTGTCTCTATGGATGAATCTGTGCGCAAGTAAGTACAAGTACATTCTCAATGTTGACGGCCACGCACGCCCGAACAGGACAAGCTTTCTCCTTTCATCTGGTTCGCTGATGCTCATGGTGGAGACGCAGTTCGTCATCGGATCCGTGACGTGGATTGACGAAGTGCTAAAACCCTGGGTTCACTATGTCCCAGTAAACAGCAATCCGTCCAACCTCGAAGAGCGTATCCGTTGGTGTATTGCTAACGATGTAAAGTGCAAGGAGATCGTCGCTCGCGCAAAAGCCTTCTCTAATAAGTACTTCACACAAAAGGTGATTACCAAGTACGTGGCATCAACACTATTGCAGCCCAGAGCTCAGAGCTGCTGATCTAGGTAATATTCCTCGCAGAATTACTAGCACTCCAGGCAGCAAACTAACATTATTAATCAAAGAAGCTGATACTCAAATCCGAGCGTATTATGTAAGAAACTTCAGAACAAGAGGTGTCCCGTATTCTTTTTAGGACCAGCGTCCTTCCGCTGTTGCTCTGCGAGTGTTAACGAATTATTTCATTCATACAAGCTTGAAGATATGTTGACTTTACACCCGAAAATACGCTTCCTCCTAAACACAGAATTTGTTAGCTACGTCTAATCGGAGTCGTCGTCTTCCGAGGAGTCAATCACAATCACGTCCCACGAGCGCACGGCTGATTGCTGTTCCTCAGCTTTAGCAGCGGCAGCGGCAGCAGCAGTACCATCATTTTCACGTGGGGAGGTTGCAGTCTTAGCTTTTTCGACTTTTACTGGATCCGCAGCTGTGCCACGACGACGCGTTGAGCTGTTCGCAGCCGCAGGAAAAGATGAGGCTGAAGAATTCGGCTGTTTTTCACCCTCTTTTTCTTCTTCATCTTCGTCACTTTCCAGAAGAATCACTGCATCCTCCGGGGGTGCGGATACTTTTTCCTCAAGGTCAGGCTTGTTGCAAGTTGCCACCTTAAAATTCTTTGTCACAGACTTCGCTTCGTCGAGCTTGGCCAGCTCGGATTTCGATTTTTGCACCCGAGCAGATTCATACGAATCTTCTAGCTGCATCAGCTCTATCTCCTCTGTGGGCGTCAACCTTTTCTTTTCATCCTTCGCCAACGATTTGTCGTCTTTAGTAATCGTGGCAACTTGATTTTGGGTAGCGGCAAGCTTTGTTACTGCTACTTTCTCCCGAGCGGCGTTGCTCTCGATGAGTTGGCGTAAGCGTACTGTCGGAACGAGGTAGGGATCTTCCTCACGCATACCACGAATATCCCGGATGCGGCGTCTTGTCTCGGCTTCTTGGTTTGGCTCCGGATGCGAAGGTGGTGTCTCCACGGCTTCAGAAACCTCCGCTTCACCAGTAACGTCCACGTATGCATCATTAGGGGTGCGATAGGCGCGAGCTTTGACAATTAAGTTGCGGCAGGCAAGAGCAAGAGCAGTGACATAGTTTTCCACCCAACTTGAACTCGGGAAAGGGGTCACTGTGTTCGCGGTGTTGAATAGTGGTAGTTTCCAAACTGAGGCAAGATGTTCGTCAAGTCCATAACATTCTACACCTTGCAGCAACAGAATGTCATGACGAGGACAGCTCCACCAAATAGGGTAATCCGTTGAGGCTGACTGTGCTCGGACAACCCGACTTACGAGTTCCACGAGCTGCGCTGGTGGTAACACTAGGATCTGAGTTCGCAATAATCTAAATAGATCGACACGGTGTAGCAATCGCCGGCACTGCGTTGTTGTCAACAACCAAAATCCTCGCTTTCCACCCAAAATCGAATTTTCTTCACTGGGCTCAGCAACCAATCCATCAGCGTCGCTACGCAAGCGCTGACGACACACACGCTCCAAGTCCAGAGCCTCAGCAAGTAGCTCCTCCAACGGGCAGTGGCCAATGCCAAGCTGGCTATCTTGTAGGAAGTACCGCCACTTCTCGTTGCGTTCACGCTCATCTCGGCACGTGCTCACATCCGGAATTCCGTATGAAAAAATCAGTTTAGCAAATTGGTTGTGACGTGAGCCATGGAACGAAGCACTTGAGTAGTGGCGAGCCTGTTGGACCCGCTGCTGCTCCTGCTGGCGAAGCATTTGCTGCTGTAGTTGCTCATGTTGACGCTGCTGCTGTCGATATTTCTTTGTTGATGTTGTACCCAAAGCAGTCGCGATAGACGGTGCAGGACTAGCAGGCTTAGTCTTTTTGATAGCTGTCCACAAGTGAAGCAGCACCTTGAGGCGTCGGTTCAGCACGGCGAGAGTAGGCCATTCCGACACCGGATACCGCTTAGCGCGATCTCCAAAAAGCGACGATGAATCCACCAAACGGAATGGTAGGGTTCGTCCCTTTATCCATCCATCACGACACACGTACATCATGAGTAAGACATCATCGACCCGAGGAATCCACCACGGTGCCACTGGTTCTGGTGAGTTTACAGGCGGTAGCGCCTGGAGGATCCTTATAGCCTGCTTGCGCTCAGCTTTCAGCTTCGCCAAATCCTTTTGTTGTTGTTGATTCACTGATGCTCCGGTTGATATCGGAGACCTTGACGCATCGCTAGAGGTATTCGGTTGCACAGGCGGCGTCTGCTTGTCCTTAACTTCAGTATTGTTTGCGCTAGACTTGAATTCGCTCTCTGTAGCTCTGGCACTGCTGCTCTTCTCACCATTTTGCAAATTAGAGGAGTCCTTAGCTACGGTATCGCCATCATTGCGGTTACCATCCGAGGCAGTCGTTGCAGTACTATCTAGTGGAGTCTCAGAGGTAAGCGCTTCCGTCATAGGCGTACTTGCTGACGAGTCCTTAGTCGTATCGTCAGCATCTGCAGCCTCAGGGGGTGAAGGTTTTGCGTTGCGGTTCTCATGTGTAAATTCAACTTCTGTCTCGCCCTTTGTAGCAGCCGCAGCAGCATCAGATGTCAAATCTTGTCGTCCTTCTGCCGCTGCAGGATTTTGAGCCGAGGACAAATCTTTCTTTCTGACACCGCTGTCGGTATCACTATCTTGTATTTCCAAAGATGACAGCTCCGACTTGGCAGTTTTGTCGGATCTTACACCAACTGAAGACAACTTGTCCTTGTTCAAATTTTCGGCAACATGCATTGCTTCACTTGGTGGAGGAAACGTACCAGATTCAATCATATTATGAACCTCAGCTTCATTTCCAATTTTCTGCAGATCCTTGATCAAGGCTACGAGCGGTGAGGCAGGCACGAATTTTGCTCGCACAAATTGGCTCAGTTTGAACATCGAGTCAATCTGTTGTAGCTTTGAACGGCAGGAACGGGCAGCTCGGCTTTTACAATCGGTAATCCACATTCGGGGTGGAACAGTGACAGCAAGTAGATTTGCGACCCTCATATCCTTCAGCATAGCTTGCAGGAAACGGTATCGGCGACAGCTACTATTTAATTCATGTGCATATCTCTCAATTAGCGATGCATTTCCCATATGCGGAGGGGGAGTCGCTGTCGAGACGATGTACACTCTACTAGGCTCAAGGTCAAGTCCAATACGTGGGAAGGCTGTTATCGCTGTGGACACGCGCACTAAACTTGTGATGTAGTCTTGGGCAAACTTGCTCAGCTCGCTTTCCGAATATCCTTGTAAAATTGGTGCATAACGCTTCATATCATCCCACCGACCGTATCCAAAGCTACTAAGAAGATCCGCAATTCGTTCTGTATGTGAGTGTATGGGAAGTACTGGCGCCTTTGAACGCTTGCGCTTTCCGTTAACTCCTAAGAGATCGTCCTTTGCCAGAGCAGCGTCACTCGAGTCATCGTCATCATCGTCATCATCATCGTCGTCGGAGATCACAAACTCTTCGTCCTTTTGAACTCCTAGTTCACGCCATTCCTTCTTACGGGATAAGGACGTTTCATCTCCGCTGTCCTCCATCATAAAAGCCTTGTCATCTTCCGTAAGATAAGACTTTACTTTTCGACGACAGCGTCTCTTTTGTAAGGGTGACGGCTCTTCCTTCTTCTGCTCCTCCACACCATTCAGTCCAATAACTTTGGTCCAGAAGTTAGGGTCATCGATGTCAACCAACTCGTCTGGATTAGTTGAACTTACAAAAGTTGCCTTAGAGAACGACGACATCACATTCTTCTTTTCGTTTCCATCGGCATCTTTAGTGGGGTCGTGTACAATAGTAGTACTTCGGCTAAGAATTTGGTCAATGCTTTCTTCTCCAAACTTTTTACTTGCTGCCTCGGCTTCGCTTTCCTGCTCCTTAAACATTTCGTAAGCACCATGCTTGAGCAAGTTCTCAATTTCCTCCTTTGACATTCTATCGTTCGCTTTGCTCTTCGTTGCAGTTCCTTTTAGTTTTGCGACAGGGTCGTCATTCTTTATTCCTCCCAGAACTGCTTGATCAAGGCCCAGCTTCAGTGACGCCTTATGAAACATATGCAGCTCATATGTTTTCGACGTAAGCAATCGATAAATCTTCACACTTTTCTTCTGACCGATACGGTGGCAACGCGCTTGAGCCTGAAGGTCATTTTGGGGGTTCCAGTCGCTATCATAAATAATCACAGTGTCGGCCGCTGTCAAATTAATACCCACGCCACCTGCACGTGTGCTCAGCAACATGATGAACGAGCTACTGTCTTCTCGGCAAAATCGGTCAATGGCTGACTGCCTCTCGTTGCCAGTAATGTTACCGTCAATGCGCTCACAATTGTATCGGCGCAACGCTAAATAATCCTGAAGGATGTCCAGCATAATCTTGAACTGCGAAAAAATAAGAACGCGGTGTCCGGTGTCTTTTAAGCGAGGAAGCAGCTTGTCCAATAAAACCAGCTTACCAGAGGTGTCTACCAGGCTCTCACTTATTTGCCGTTGAATCTCTTCTCGTGAAACGGATGTCTGCTTTGCAAGACGTTTTACCTCCCGCTCCTCCACGCCTTTTACGAGGAAGGGGTGGTTGCAGCATTTACGGAGCTCCATCAAAACATTCATCAAACTAGGGGTATCTCCTTTTCTGCCACCTCTAGAAAGAAACTCGGTGTTCTTCTCATAAATAGCGCGATAGTACTGCTTCTGCAGCACCGTAAGTTCTACTTCGATGATGGTTTCTTCCTTTGGTGCCAGCGATTTCTCCACATCCTCCTTCATTCGCCGGAGTAAGTATGGCTTTAACTCGGAGTGCAAACGCTCGACCTGTGCAGAATCCGTCAATTCGCCAAAACTCTCAAGGAAATCCTCCTTCGACGCAAATTTTTTGTCGTCGAGAAAATTTAGCAGTACCCACAGCTCCTCCACATTGTTTTGAAGCGGAGTGCCAGTCAGTAGCAGCATGTTTTCGAACTTAAACCTGGTGTGCAAGATATTTGACAACTTGGAGTTCCGGTTCTTTAGGCGATGGGCTTCGTCAACTACCATTAACTGCCAGTCAATTTGAGCCAGCTTGTACAGATCCGTAGCAGAGGCCATCTCGTACGTGGTGATCAAAACATCGAAGCGGTAACAGTTGCGCTTGGGTCGCGGTGAAGATCGCTTGCCATTGAAGTTAGATTTCTTACCTGAGAGTTCTTCTGCACGCAGTAATTCGTCCTCCGACAAGAAAAATTCGTAGTCTTGTAAAACTTCGCGGGCAGCAGCCGATCCGTGGTAAACGACTGCATTGAGATTGGTCCAACTATCGAACTCACGCTGCCAATGCCCAAGGGTAGAAAGTGGGGCCACGATGATAAACGGTTTCGGTGTGCGCTCTACAATCGCCAAGTGGTTAATGTACATCACAGTTTGTACAGTTTTACCAAGACCCATTTCATCTGCCAGCATCGAGTTACGTTTTTGGTACCAGTTAAACAGCATCCAATTTACACCCGTAAGTTGGTAGTCGCGCAGCTGAAAATTCTGCTCTTTCTTGCACGGTGGTGGAGAGTTCGCAGTGTAACCCCTGAAATTTTTTCGCTTATGGTGTGGCGTGTGCTTCGCGAGAGCAACCTTCCGAAAGCGCTTAGCAGCCCTAATGATGCGATCGTTGTATTGCTCCACAGCTGCATCATCACCCACATCATCCTCCCGTTCCCACGTAATATCATCGTAAGATAATGCCTTCCATTTCACTAAGAAATACAAGAACTTGTGTTCACCGCTGGTAGCATCATCTGGAGCAAAATCATCGAGTGGTCGATCCCTAATTTCAAGGATACGGTCTACGCTTCGGAATTCCGGGTTGAAATACTCATCTCCTTGAACATCCTGCGAGTACAGAGCTCGATGCTCTTTTTCACGGAAGCGCTGGATCTTTCCCTTCGCGTTTTTATCTGTCTCTAGTAATTCTTCCTCCGTTTGCCAACTTGTGTGAAGGTACGATAGTGTCTTCCACTTAATCAAGAAGCGTTCCTCGCCTGCATCTTCAACCTCATCGTCATCGACGCTAGCTTTTGGTGTCGCAGGAGCTTCGCTCTCTGTTGAAGTGGACTTCTCGCCATCTAGTTGCTCCGTACTTTCTTGCTTCTTGTCCTCCTTTTCTTCTTCTTCATTTGGCAAGAAAATGGAGCAATGTGTCAAGAAGCGCGTATTCTTGTTCCAGCACATTTTCTTCCACTCTTTACGTGTATGCACCTCACGCCCCAGCACCTTGTCGATAATAAACCCATCTGACTCCGGCTTTACGCGCGTTTCCACAATTTCCACATCACTATCCGCGTCTAAAGCCTCATCACTAGAATCAGACGACGAGCGTTTACGTTTGCCTTTGCCCTTCGCTTTGCTTTTCGCTGCCTTCTTCTTTGGTTTTGGCTTCGGCTTTTCCTCCTCGTAATCGTCACTGCTCAAAGCAAAGTCGTCATCCGACAGGTCAATTACCGTCTGCACAGGCTTCCGCTTTCTCCCGCTACGTCGTCGATTTGGATCTTCCTCTGGCAAGCGTTCATCCTCTTCCTCGGACGGATTCGGCGTCTCCACTTGGTCCTCGTAATTCTCAGTGTCGTCCTCGTCCACTTCCTCCTCTTCCTCCTCGTCGTCATCTTCAACGTACTGCAGCCATTAATGATTACCCAAACATTTAAGAAAATGTAAATCTTACGAAAATCCTAAGAAACTCTTTCACTTTATAGTAAATAAAAATGCTTCGTACCTGGACCTTCTTGCTCGCCTCACGTCGCCGCTTGGCCGGCCGCTCGCCCTCGGACGACTCTGGCGACTCGTCGTCGACCTCCAGCACCGCCGGGGCGCGTCTCGTGCGCAGCTTGGGCCGGGGCTTGACGGTGGTGCCGCCCACCGTGACCTCGCTCTCGGAGCCGGAGCTGGAGAGCTCCACGATCTCCTGCGCCGCGTTGCACGTGGACTAGAGACACAAAATTGGGGTCAAAAAGAGCGCAATCAATTGCACCATAGGCAGATACAGCGGCCGGGCTCGCGGACGCTGCTGGGCAGGCGGCAGGGCGGGACGCACCATGCTCGTCGACTTCCGCGCGCGCACCCGACTCACTCCCCGCGTGGGCTTAAAATGGTGGCAGGAGTGAATGTGACGGGGCGTGCGATTGGCCGAAAGTCGTTTGACAAGGTTTAGGGGTTTAGTTTTTTGTATTTAGACGTTCGGGAGGAAATTTTGACTTTTAAAAAGGGAGTTTTATGACGCAGGCGACGTCGACAGCCCGAATGAGTGGCGTGGAGGACGAGGCTTCGACGGTGGATACAAACTTCAACATGTCCATGGTGGCGGTGGTGGTCGACCCATAGCGGCGATTGTATCGCTGTAGACGTATTGATTTGCTTTTTGCGCTCGTACTGCAGACGAAAAACGGAGTGATTAAAGCCGTGCTCGTGTTGAAGTTGCCTGTTTAGCGATCGTTCACTGTTTCACGCACATCCTAGGTAGCTTTGAAATTTGTACGGCCGATTAATTTAGGGTATCTTGGATTATCAATTAGACCGACGTTGTCAACAATTGCGCTATAGTTGAAGTTGTCTGTTGACTCCCGACGAAGCAGCTTTTGACAAATTATTTTGTAATTCCTGGCCTTAATGGTGGCAGTCGAATCTCTCATTATGACAGAAAAAAGTTATTCGGTCCATTCGACCTTCGTCGGGTATAAAGTACTGCTGCGGCCTAATCTACGTTCGCTAGCTGTCCAACTACTGAAAAGCTGAGACTGCCCCACGGTATAGGAGACTTTCATGCGCGTAATCCATTTATGGCGCCCTGCCATCTGCCCCACTATTCATTGCGGCCAGCCGATTGCCTCTAAAACACGTGTTAGCTACAAGCCGGCAGCAAAGCGATTCTCCACGCAGCGGGGTTTCCCAGTTGGCGCAAATTTTCCGTCGTGAACGTCGCTGACCAAAGCCTTGTAGCATGCCTTAAATACTGCATCCACGGTACATATCAAATTACCCAATTTTAAAGTGTACACTTACCGAAACTACGCTACTTTAGGCTTATCCGACTCTCCGCCCCAAATTACTGCCGAAAAGCCCGAATCAGTTTCCTCGCACTCGCTAAAATCCCGGTAGTGCCGGAGACTCCGCCCCTTGTCTTGCGCTGCACGATGCGTCTCCCCGCCGCCGCTGCGCTGGACGTGGATGACCACCCCAACCAGGAGAAGCGCCAGTCGTACAGCCATGAAGAACTGGAGGAGGAGCTCTACGTCGGGTAGGCGTCCCAGCAGTTTTACGCCGTCCCATGGGCAGTTATCAGCTCGCTGTCTAGTGCATTCTTCTAACGGTGCTGATGAATTCCCTTATTTCTTAGAGAGGACGGTCTAATTTCCGTATCGTCAATGGATGACAAGAGCCGTCTAGACAAATTAAAGCTGCTATTGGAGCAACGCGAACGAGTACGAACGCTCGAACGGCTTTGGAAGCGCCGACAAGTTTGCTGACCTTTGCTCTGTGGTATGACTTTATCAGGAGATTAGGCAGGCGGCCGAGTACGGTCTTGGGCTTCTAGAGGCCAATGAAGAGCTGCAAATGCAAGTAGCGACGTTAAAAATCCAATTGGAGACCGAGACCGAGGAGCTCTCGGTGGAGAGGGACATGTGGCAGCGACGCTCGGAGCACGCGTTGCAGGAGGTGGCGCAGTGGAAGCGAAAATTTGCACGGGTAGAAGAGGAGAAGGCAGATCTTGCGGAGGAGTTTGAGCAGTTCGTAGACCGCTGCGAGTGTCGCGGGCCGGATACTGGTGTTGCTACAGTTTCGACAACCAGCAGTGGACGGAGGTATTCCCATCATTTAGATACGATTGCTCAACTTCAGACAGAGCTGCAGGTACTACAAGCTGCAGAGCGTTCGAACGAGGCGGAGTTAACGTCCTTAAGGCAATGGAAAGAAGTCGCGGAACAGCAACAGCAAGAGGCCCAAGAATGCGAAAAATTGGCAGCGAAGAGCGATATATCATATAGGAAAAAGATGGAGGCAGAACGGGTTGCTACTCAGCATACTCTAAAAGAGCTGAAGAGTGACAAGGATCAGCTGCGCAAGGTAGCTCAAAAGTGTGAGGAGGAAATACGAGTCCTAAAAAAGCAGCTTCAGTTTGCAGAGGAAGCGAGGGACGACGCACAGGTTCGTAGCAACGAACTCAGTGAAGAACTGCTGTCGTCAGAATCGCGTTGCAAGCGGCTTCAACGAGAGCTCGAGCTCCTTGAGCACGTGTCATATTTTTCGCAAGCAATTGTAGACCTCGATGATGAAGAAAGCGACGAAGACGATGAAATTGCTGAAGAAAAGGAGATAAAGGTAAGTGTCGTGGTTGAAAAGTCAATCGTCAGCACAAACTCCAGTGAATCCGCACGCGAAACTGAAAACCCGGCGTTGCCTTCTCCGTTGAGAATTAAACGAAGACGCTCTTTTTTGGTGGCTAACGCGATTCCGTATTCTCCGTTTCCGACAACTACGGTAGCTGAAGACGGTACTCGAGTGCAGGTGTCAGAATCTGAGATGGAGACGCACAAGAAACTGCATCACTATTTCCACTTGACAGCGTTGAGCATCATCAACGAAAACAATTTGCATGAACGCTGCTTCAATTCGTCGAGCCGCCTAACGATCGATATGTGGTACCGTGAGATTATTGCAAAAGAAGTTCCGTTTCTATCCTGGCACTCGTGGCTTATCAACCGCATCAGCGAGGTGGCAGCATCTGTGCAGGACGAGAATGATGTAGCTCGTCCACCTACCTCTTCTTCCAAGGGATCAGGAATTGGTGGTGCATTCCATGGCTTTTCACTTCGGAAATCTAGCGGTAGCGGCGACACCACATCATCGAAAAACTTGCTGCATTCTCCGCCAACAGTTTCGTCGTCGCCAGCATCTTCACCTGTAGCTCGAGTACCGTTTACGGTAGCAAGAGCGTTCTTTCGCTTGCTGCGTAAGAGCACACATGCTGCAGCAGACTCTTCACCCGTTAGAGGATCTCCGATCGAAGGAGAGGCAATGAGTTAGAGCGACGCCAGTATGTTGTATCCACGAGGCCACTTGCGCTGCCACTGCTTTAATGAGACAAATGTAGCTTAATCCCGTAGTACGTCAATGGAGAGAGATGATACCAATACACCCTACGCACTTTCACTTGCAAAACTCTACATAAGCACATAAGCAATATGTTTGCTTTGGCCAGACATAGTTCATTACTGCAGGGAAATTAACGCGAAAGATAGCAGAATTCGAGCTCGAACTGTCTAGTTAGCTTACGATAACCCAGCCAGAATCGAAACGATGAGACCGACTCCCGAGAATGCCGCAAGTCGAGCAAACTGGTCAGGCAAGTGGTTCAATCTCTCTAATCTGAAGTCCTCACTGATATCCTTTAGCTTCACAATGGTCACGACAAGAAGGAAATTCCCGAGATGACCCATGGCAATGCCCAGCACCAGCATGCAACCGTAGAACGACACCATCAGTAGTAGGAACCCCTGGAAACTCCACTGAAACCCCAATCTCAACGCCAACGACGTGTCGGAACGTTCCATTCGCCGTGCAAATGGTGCATCGCGAGCACTTTCCAGAACCAGATACGCATACGCGAAGATCATCACGACATACGCGTACAACACGACTGCCCATGGCACTTCCTCAACAAGATACAGCGATGTGCTCACCATAGCGACAGGGCCGACAGCCCACGCAACTATAGCTTCCCGCAGGCCCACCAGCGGCAACGGTTCTTCGCCACGACGGCAGTAAATCAGCGTCAACGTGGCAAGCAGCACCATACCTCCCGTGATTTCCACGCTCTTGTCATAAACGACATGCGTCAACCCCAGCAGCGCGAGCTGCATCCCGTAAAACAGGAACGACCAGCGTCGAACTTGTGTTAGCGACAGCAAGCTACACGAAACAAAACACGCATCAACAACTGCAAACACTTTAACCACTAAAAAATAATGCAAACAGTACTTACTTGAGGACGATCTTGGCGTCTGAGGCTCCCGGCTGCTTGGGCTGCAGCGTGCGCTGGAAGTTGCTGTACACCGCGCTGAGGTTCCCCAGCAGCTGAGCCAGCACCGCGCAGCCCAGAACAGCAGCCACGTCCAGTCTGAAGAAGGACACGTCTGTGGACAATATAAAGCATTAGAGTCCAGTCTCCACAGAAGAAGAGGGAGTGAAGGAACTCGCCATGCGACTTGTGCAGGAGACTCACGGCCACGAGCACGGGGCAAGCGGAGGCGAATAAAGTGCGGGGGCGAAGGGCGCTGCGCTGTGGAGGGAGAAGCGTTAGGATGAGAGCGAGGCGCAGGAGCACAGGACGACGGACGCACCACACTCTTCGCGTACTCCATCTTGGCTCGCAAATGGCGTCGTCCGAAATTAGCGCCGAAATTAGGAAGATGCTGTGTGGCACACACTATAACTTGTGTAGCCATTTTGCTGTTCACGTCATGAGTGAGTTGATCAGGCCCCTTCACTGCGTGCGAAGCAAGGCGACAGTCTTTGTTTGGTAGTGGTGATCAAAAGGTTGCTCAATCTAGGCTTTGTCGGATATAAATTTGATCATGTTTAGAATTTTGTCGCGGCGATACTGAACTGTACGTAGTTTGGCGGAGTTTTGAGGTTGACAGACTGCCCTTCTGTTGGATCGGGGTGGTGAGCGCCGCGGTAGCACGCACTTATCAGCAGCACAGTTTGAAAACTGGTAGAAGTGCAAATAGCATTCGAGAAGATAGAAATGAAGTTTAGAGCTCGAGTGTTGGGAAGAACTGCTTCCTGTACGTAAGCAGCTTTACTTACGTACATGAAGCAGCGTTTTGCGACGGTATCCTAATTCAGGATAATCCGATACGCCGTATAGTATACGAATACAGAAGTCCGACACAAAACCCAGCGAAGACTCAGGTGAGCCCCAAACTCTCACGCCAGCAAGGTTGGCGCTGGCGCATGGTTAACGAACGGAAAAGCCAGCAGGAAGTTTACAGAATCAGTCTTCGACGCTACGACATGAACATGAACCAGCACGTCACGACACGAGAGGGTATTGACGCTGCACCTTGAGATGATTGCGAGTTGACGTCCAACCTCTAGCTTGTACGTGCCGAGTGGAACCCGAGACAATACTCAAGATACTCTACACGACATTGTCGTGCAAGAAACACACACAACCACTTTTTGGTTACCTGTTTTTGCTGTGCGATTACCCTCGCACAAAGTAAGTTTTGCGCCGCAAACTTCCACATCACCCAATCTATCCCATCTGTTGCCGGAAGATAGTTAACAAATTGGAAGTAATCGACAGGTCTGTGAGCTTGCGGACTTGAAAGCTCGTTTGTTCGTTGCAATCGCCCGGCTTGTCAGCCACGAAACTCCAGACAATTTGGGAACAGCGCTTTAGGCTCACTTCTGCATTCGCCACGCAGGGCACAGCAGGATGTTGAGAAGCCCCGAGAATGGCTCGACGAAAGTGCCAGGCCCGCGACAGGAAGGGTCGGACACCCAGCTGAGTGTGATTGAGATTTCAAATGTTAAAACCTCGACATCTACTGCTGAGTCGGAGGAATCGGAGGACCAGGCATTCATAGGACAAACCAACACCAGCACAAAATCGACGGTTGAAAAGGCTCTTAACTCCAAGATAGTGCCTACCACCGGTCCGCCGACAAAGGTTCTGTTTCTCGACGGTGTTCGTGGTCTTGCGGCCATCCTGGTTGTTGTTCAGCATTCACACGAGTACCCCACGCAAGGGCTACACCTCGGTTCAGTGGCAGTTGATGCGTTTTTTGTGTTATCATCGTTTCTGTTAACATGGCTCTTCATGAAGAAGAGCATGAAGCTGCTGGCCCAACATGCGAGTACCCGCTCGTGGATATTCGCGTTGGTGGATTACTTCCAGAAGCGTTTCTTTCGAGTGTATCCGCTGTTTGCTGTGACGGCGATCACACTCTCGCTCATGTCTTTCGAGGATAAGCATCGTTACTTCCGCCTGAAAAAACCAGAAGACTTTGAGCTGGGCAAAGTGCTGTTGTTCTACACCGGTTACCGTGCCCACGTATTCTGGACGTTGCCGTTGGAGATCGGATACTATTTCGTTATTCCTGTGTTTGTCATGGTTGCTCTGGGCATGCGTCGCTACTGGTGGCTAGGTGCAGCTCCACTGACAGTGTGGATCGTACACGCAGGGTTTTACGTTTACAGGAACAGCCACATGCCTCTCGAGCCTCATCTTCAAACGTTCATGGCTGGTTCATTAGGAGCTGTCGTTTTTGTGAAGACGGACTTATGGATCAAGAAGACAGGGTTTTCATTTCGCTGGTGGCACACACTGTTTCTCCGTGCTCTCGAAGGTTTGGCAATTGCTCTGATGTTAAGCGTCTCTTTTCAAGGTCTCTTTTTCGACTGGGTGCATGAGGATCCGGTGCCTGCAGCTCCCGGGTTCGCCTTTGTCAGTGTGCAGTTCACCACAGTGTTTGTGATTGAAATGATCTGCCCGTCGTGCATCTCGACAATGTTTGAGTGGAGCGTGTTGCGATACTGGGGCAAAATTAGCTTCTCTGTCTATCTTCTGCATTCTTTCATTGTGGACTACCCTCCGGTTAGTCACCAAAAGAAGTATTTCAATCGATTGTTTGCTCGGTTTGGGCTGATTTTGCTCTTAGCAACAGCGAGTTACCACCTCATTGAATATCCATCGCAATTGGCAGCTCAAAGGATATCACGGTTCCTCTTTGCTCGAGAACAAAAGCGACCTGGGAGTGGCCTGGTAAGATTTACATGCATGGAACGGATCAAGCTGAGAAAACAAAGAGTCCCGGTGAAAGAAACAATGTAGTGTATGCACAAGGGTGGTTTTATAATTGAAGTCTTAACTCATTTAACCTTAGACAAACAAGCCAAACATCTCATCGCCTCCATGGTTTGGAAGAACTATTGTAGAGTAAAAAAAAATGGGCTTGTGCGCGAAAACGCTTTTAAGCAATGCAATTCGGTGTGTATTGCATTCTCTGGCTATGTTCTACGAGTACAAACGTGTCTTCATAATGTATGGTTAGTTTATCTGTTACTAAGTACATGTAGTAAGAAACAATATATAGGAGAAACCATTTCTTCACGTTTATCAATCTTTGCTTTATAACAATAAACACAATTCTAGCCGGTAATGACACGCACACCCAGCGCTGCGACTTGATGAATATGCTTGGTGCCAGGCTGTCGGATGAACATCATATTTGGAGGAACACGCAGCTCTTCCGAAAGCCAGTGGACAAGAGCAGTGTCAAAGCTCGACCCGCAAACGTGTACGAAGTCAATCTTGAGTTTTGGGTAGGTCAGATCGAACACACGCGTCATCTCCCGCATGTCTTCGACGTTCTCCCTCTCAAGCTGTCGGCGTTGCACATCAGCCTCCGTCACCTCCGCGCTAGTACTGTCATCTAAGTTTGCATCCTCACTTACGTGTACTACATGCAAATTGTGTGTTTGCTCGTTCTTACGCACGTAAAGGATAGCCTTGTTGAGCACCGGTAGATCAGGAGCTTTGATGAAGAACACGATCGGTGGAAGGTGAATTTCTTGAAGCACCGCAGTGATTGTCCGTCCCCCCTTGGCCCCTGTGCGCAAGGCGTTTTTTCCTTTATCTTGAGCTTTTGCTGTTTCAATGTCTTCGACAGCACCATCACGAGTATTACGAGATGGAAAAAGTTGCTGCATAATGTAGAGTAGAATTCGCAGAATGAAGACGCGCTCCAGCATAATGAACATGGTCGAGGCAAAAACCACGAAGTACAGAGCGAAATAGGTAAAAATCGCTGGATCCCCTAGCAGATTACCCAGTAGTCCAAGCAGCACCATTACCAGTCCGAATATGCAGCTCCACCAAGGTGCATGAACGTCACGCGGGATATCTTCACGCTTTATCTTGAGCAGCATGCACCCAAACGCGAATAGAGCCATCACACCAAGGAATGCAAACGTAAACACACCCGCCAGCACGGTAGCATCAGCGTGTAGCAGAATGACGAGACTGGCCTGCAGGGCGAAGAACAGCAAAATGATGTGGTGGTTCGTGCCACGCCACTTGTTGATATGAGTGAGAAACGCCGGAAGTACCCTATCAAATGCCAATCGACGCACGAGGCCTGTAATACCTACATACGACGTCAAGACGCCTCCAGCTAAAACCACAAAGGCGTCAATGGACACCCAACTTTCCAACCATTTTCCAGCCACCACGAGTCCCATTTTTGCCAGTACCACATCTTTATCGCTGTAAATCCCGCCAGGTCCTTCCAGCGGTAACACTGCCAGCGACAAGAAAGACAACAGCAAGTTGTAAAATGTTGCGAAAACCCACATATTCCGCAGCGTTTTGCGGAAAACACCAGGCGCTTGTTCTTCCACAAACTGCGCCGACGTCTCGAAGCCCGTAATGCCCAACATCGCCGACGAGTATCCGAAAAAAATGCCCGTCAACAAATTTCCCTTAACTACATCGCCCGCAACGTTCACGCTCGGAAAATTAGTTTTCATGTTATCCAGAAAAATGTTCGGGTGTTGCAGTGCGAAGTAGAGTGAAAACCCGCTCAGCAGTGTCAGCGTCGTCACATGCGCAATGAAAATCACCAACGCAACAGTAGCACTTTCGGCAATGCCGATAATGGACAGCACAGCAAACACAAAGAGCAACGTGACGGTGCCCGGCACCACACTCACATCCAGTTGCGTATCGAGATAGCGCAACGCCGACGTGCCGGAAACCACGCCCGTAGCTAAGTACGAGATGATCCCTAGCGTGGCTGCAACTGCTGCTGTCCTCTTGGACGTGGTGTTAAGCAACACATTGTAGGAGCCTCCATTTAATGGGATGGCAGTCACCGCCTCCTCGTAGATGGACCGGAAGAGGTACAGCACGAAGGCGACGAACGTTTGCGCCAACGGAGTCAGTTTGCCGGCTTTTGCAGCCACAATGCCCGACGAGTAGAGCACACTGGCCAGAATGTCGTTGCCGCAGATGGCAGTGGACGGCCACTCGCCCAAATGCTCGTGGGGGCCTTCGAGGCGCTCGCGGGTGGCCTGCAGCGCGTGCGGCGGCACCGACAGGCGCCGCGTCTCCCCCTCCGGCGGGTACATCCAGCTGGGCAGCGAGTGGCGGCCGCGCAGCTTGAAGTCGCGGATGCGGGGCGAGCGGCGCGGCGGCGAGCTGGCGGAGGAGGCGTCGGGCAGCACGGCGGCGTCCGGCGCGGGGGAGGACAGCAGCGTCACCTTGAGGTCGTCCATGGCGGCGGAAGATCTGATTATGCGCAGACGCAGGAAGGGGCGGATACGGATATGAAGCACGATGGGATGCAGCAGGTGCCGCTGCGCTGGTCGTAAAGGAGCTCAGGCGATGTCGATCGCTGCATTTGAGCAGCGCTTAACTGCGGGGTGGTCGGTGCCGTCGAGCAGTACCGCCGCGGAAACCTCAAGATCCACCTTGCAGATACACATAGCTGCCTACACCCTATACTTGTAGTTGTCCTGGTACGTTAGGCTGTCTAATAATCAGACAGAACCTTCTGAGACCGGCAATTCGCAATGCAGACTCGTTTAACGTGCGAGGTGCTGCCCCACGTCTCCAAGACAGAGCTTGGCAGGATGTCTTGGCTTGCTTGACGTCGAACACCGAAAGCGGGGGGCATTAGCCCGTGGTGCCGAGCGGTAGGCATCTGGGGTGGACACTTGCCTGTCATGCTGGCAGTTGCGGACTCCACAATGCGGAGCCAACTAATAGGTGGAGGTCAAGCATGTGCATTGCGCGTTCCTCACACGCACGTCAACACTAGAAAAAACTGCTGCCGCTATCTGAGACCAGCTTGTGCAACATGCCCCACATGCGACTCGCATTGTGAGCTGCCGTGAACATATCAGATCCCGCAACTCGGGCTCACCTCGTCGGTGTGGCGCAGCGGCGACCACCGTCGTCTTTGCTCGCCGTGGTGGGTGAAGGTATCAACCGGCTTCAACGCCTTCCTGGCGTGTTCAGCCGACTAGATCTAAACTTCTGGTCGAAAAATGGCTGAAAAATCGCCGCGATCTTGGGCTGAGTCAGCGTGACTCTATGGCGGGCAACCCGGCTACCGGTACCGTCGCCAGCGCCACCTTCCCCTCCGCTCTCCGACGCAAACGAAGACCTTCGCAGCGACTGCCAACGCCGTCTCCTGCGGCACACACACATAAGTCTCCGTCCATGAGCCATCGGTAACGCTCCGGCCGAGCCCATTGCTGGCTCTTTTCTAGGAATAGTGTCGGGCGCTTGACTTGCGCTTTGTATGGCGCCACCCTTTCTCTACCCGCCCTGCGCGTCATTCCAGTCAGCGGTTTTCTATGCCAACTGCCGGCCACCAAAACCCAGTGCAGTCGCCTGTCGAGCGGTGCAGCAGCCACTTCCCATTTCGCACCAAGACGCGCCGGTAGCTTTTAGTCGCAGCGGACACCATGGCGGACGCGGCGAGCGCGGCCGAGAGCGTCATCGACGACGCCGCCACCGAGGACCTGACGCCGTCCTCCACCATCCTCGACGGCATGCGCGTGTACTTCGTGATCGGCGCCGTGGGCTGGCTCGCCTTCGAGCTGGGGCGCGTCAAGCTGCAGCGCGCCTACTACTGCCGCGAGGGCAAGGCCGAGACCGCCAACGGCATCGTCACCCGATGCCACGACGCCAAGGTGTTCGGCTGGCTGCGGCTGCTCTTCTTCACGCGCGACGACGACATCCTGGAGCAGTGCGGCATGGACACGCTCTTCTTCCTGCGCTTCCTGCGCCTCTGCGAGAAGGTCACGGCCGTCGGCATCCTGTGCTCGGCCGCCAACTTCCCCATCTACTACTACGCCAAGCGCGACAAGCTGGACGCGCTCTACCGCATGACGCTCTCGCACCTGGACACCGACGAGATGTGGCGCTTCTGGTTCACTGTGGTCACCATGTACCTGGTGTCGCTGACCACCTGCTTCTTGCTCTGGAAGGAGTACGAAGAGTACATCCGCCGCCGCCACGAGTTCATGTCCAGGAAGCACTCGCAGCAGTACACCGTGGTGCTCAACGGACTTCCCCCGAACCTGTGCACGCAGCAGACGCTGCGCAACTA
The DNA here is from genome assembly GCA_033558005.1 of Phytophthora taxon juncus. Taxonomy (NCBI): domain Eukaryota; phylum Oomycota; class Peronosporomycetes; order Peronosporales; family Peronosporaceae; genus Phytophthora; species Phytophthora taxon juncus. The sequence continues at coordinate 120,339 of JAUCEE010000024.1, forward strand.
TTTGGAGCTGCTCTTCCCCAAGTCGGTGCTCCACGTGTACGTTGCACTGGAGTGCCGCGATCTGGAGAAGTTGGTTGCTGAACGCGTCAAGGTTCGAAACAAACTTGAGCACGTTCTGGCGCAATGCGCCAAAACTGGAGAGCGAGTTATGACTCGCGACAAGCTGCTGGGAGGTGAACAAGTGGACGCAGTAGAATTGTATCAAGACCAACTCAAGGATTTGAATAGGGCGGTGGAGAAGGAGGTTCGAGCCATCTTGCGAAACCAAGCTGGGGTTGCCCGTCAACTGGTAGAATCCAGCGGTGACGATGAAACTCGCGGTTTTAACCAGAATTTCGACTCGGCTAGAAGTGTGAACTTCGCTTACAAGGAGGAGGAGCTGGACGGCGATGCCCTGGAATCGAGGTACATTAAATCGCTAAAACGACAGGACAAGAAGGCGGTCGGAATCATGCGTGGTGCTGGCTTTGTGACTTTCCGCAGTCTTAAAGTGGCCCAGTCCTGCACTCAGATCCTGCAGAGTGCTGATCCTACTCAAATGCAGGTGGAACCTGCCGCTCACGCGGATGACGTTGTGTGGGAGAACATCGGTTTGTCCAAAAACATTAAGGACACCTGGTTCCTGATATCGGTGGGTCTGAGCGCTGCTATTATTCTGCTGTGGACGGTGCCTACGGGTATTGTAGTGTCCTTCGCCAAAGTTTCCTCGCTGGAACAAAACTGGGCGTGGCTTGCTAAGGTGATCAGGGATTATCCATGGGTCAAGTCGCTGCTTGAGCAAATCTCACCGCTGATGCTGTCCGTGATGACAGCGCTGGCTCCAATCATCTTTGGTATTTTGTCCAAACGTGAAGGGCATGCGTTTGCATCTCAAGTGGACGCTTCGCTGTTGAACAAATTGGTGATCTACCAGATATATGTGACGTTCTTGCTGCCGATTATTGGTGGTACCGTCATTGATGCCGTCATGGGATCCGGCGATACGGATCTGACGGATGTGAGTGCTGTGCTCAAAATTATCAGTGATGCCGTTGCTGTCCAGTCCTCCTTCTTCATCACTTATCTGCTCGTCAAGACGGGACTCAACCTGACATTGATCCTTCTTCGCGTGACGCCTATTGTCAAAGCAGCCATTTATCAAGTGTTTGCACCGAAATTGACTCCTCGCGAACGTGCGTCACCGTGGTTCGGGCTCAACTCGCTTGCACACCCAGGCGACTTTGGTGCGTCGGATCAAGTGTCTGAGTACTACCTGGTGCTAATGCTCGTGCTGGTCTTCTGCGCTATCGCGCCCATTCTTAACTACTTTGCAATCGTGTATCTGGTGCTGTCGGACTTCGTGTACCGATGGGCAGTTCTCTGCGTGCACGATCCGTCGACGCAGACAGCAGGCACGTTCTTCCCATCGCTGTACCGCTTCATCATCGGTGCGCTCATGTTCTCGCAGATCATTATGGCCTCCGTGTTAGCTACGAAGCAGGTAGCGCTGCCGGCGACGTTCTCGATCATTTTGCCGTTCATTACGCTGGCGTTCCACCTGTTTGTGGCGTCGCGCTACCCGAAGATCGCTTTGAACCTGCCGTTGGACCAGGCCGTGATGATCGACTCGCGCCGCTCGCGCCAAATGGAGGACCTGGAGAGAGTGCTGGAGAATGTCTACATGCAGCCGGCGATGTTGGAGCGTGACCCGCTGGAGCCGGACTACCAAGGACTGACGAGCGACCCCAACCCGGAAAACCAGCTCGCGTCACCTCCGCCTGTCGAGGTATGCGCATGACGATGAGTAGTTTAAAGCGATCGCGAGCGGTTGACTCATGTTGCTGTTGTGTGTTTGCTGCTGCAGAAGGACTCGTTCCGCTCGCAAGACAAGCACGTGTTCTCCCCGGTATAGATACTTTTTGTACATGCGCTGTCGCTAGTAGCGGTGCCAACCGGCACCGCGTTGCGAGATTGTAATACAGCGTTTTGATGGTCAGCATGCTTACTTACGCGTCCTGTCTGTATGTGTTGCATGAACTTCAGAGCGACGGCGTGCCGTACGAGCGCATGGATAGCAAGACGCGAGACGGCCGCCACGATTCTGACGTAGGCGGCCTGGTATGATTTGGCGTCAGCGTCGACTGACCAGCGCCGCGATGCTAACGCTGGCCACATGCCTCGAGAATAAACTTATGTATTACCGACGAGTAGTGCGATTACCATCTCGACGCGGCTGAGCCCATGTATCACATGGATCCGCCGCTGCCTTATGATCTTAATCAGATTTTTCGCCACGGCCTTCAACCTGACTGCTCGCAGCAATGCACTCGTGACTACTACCGGGGCGATGCGTGCTGAGTCTGGTATCGTTTTCGACACTGCAGAGCATTTTGGTATGCGAAGCGGAACCGAGGAAGACGGGCATATCAGCGAGTTGAAGCTCTCTTCACGAAGCCTCACCCAGAATCAAGCAGAAGGACTGCACGCGATAGTCAGCGAGGGCGCGCCGAGCGGCTATCCAGCTCCCGGAGCGCTCGCTCGAGCGCCTTGCGCGGGATTCAAGACAGGCCGCAGCCGGAAGGGGTCGTAAGTGCGTGGCGCGTATGCCTGAGCCGCTGCTGGAGCTGCTGTGGCCGTGGTCTGGCTACTTTTTCAGCCGTTTCCCGTCCGTTACTCAGAAAAGCTTCTAAAAAACCGTCGTGGTCCAATCAGAACGCCGAAATTTTAAAATAGAACCTTTTTATGGAGCCCGTTCGCCGAATAAGACCGGCCCACGATTATAGTTAGCTGCACTTTCCGAGTTGCTCCACTTGCCCCGCACCTGACCACTTGTGCGCGGTCGACCAGCTGCACGAGCTCTATTGCCTGCCACACAACAGACACAACAGCTTATTGCACACACCAGCCTGTCCTGCGGACTTCAGCTGGGATCACCAGGGCAGAGAGGATCTTTCAGGCTGGGGCCCGTCACTACCGACTTGGCGCCGCGCTGGGACGTGCGTCTTATCCACCCCGACCGACCCCGGCGATATTGCGGTGGCAAGCTCCATCGCCTCCTCCACTGAGAGACTCGGTGGACCATGCACTCGCCGCTGGCAGTTTCCCAGATCTCGCTGTCGCAGTCCAACAGCTCCGGTTACGCGAGCCGCAGTCAGGCCAGCCGCAGCAATGGCAGCAGGATGTTCGACGTCGAATCACCGTCCGCGACGTCGGCAGCGAAGGAATTCTTGTACCAGAGACAATTAGCCCCCAATGCTGTGCCGCTGCTCGTTAGATTGCAGCGGCATCGGATACTCGGCACGGCAGTGCTGGGCGTCTCGGCGATCGTTTTGCTTATGATTTTTCTACAGCGAGGAATTGTGCTCAAGTCATATTCTGTTAGCAGAAACGGACCCACCAGCAGCGGTGATATTGATGCCTACAATTTTTACGTTGGATTGTGCACATCAGTGTTGGTAAAGCCACTGCTTGGATTGGTGTCTGCAGTGGTGCCTGCAGTTCTATTGTGCTTCTTGACACAGCTGACAATGCAAGAGACGACCTCGCGACGAACAAGGTTTGCCCTCGCGCTGCTGGGAAATGTAGTGCTTTGGTTTCTGTTAAACGGATTCATGGCCCTCTACGTGAGTGAGGAAACAGCCCGAGTGGACGCAGTAATTGGTGAGAGCGATCTAGCAGAAGACGACACTGCCTCCGTCATCGTTTCGGATCGTGCTTCGAGCTCCGATACCATCTTGCGGAGCGCTATGCAAATGCCTGATGCAACTATGGAAAACGCTGTGGGGCAGTGCAGCCGACCGTCGCCTCGAAGATTACCCGCGCAACTAAATTACGGCTTTCCATCACGTAGTTGGCTTAGTGAGATGCTGCCGTTTTCACCCGAGACTACGAACACGAACACACTCTCCGTTTCGTTAAATGATAATGCTTCTGCTCGTGAAGACATGAAAATGCCAATGGAGATGACTGCCGCAAGAAACCTCGTAAGCTATGCGCTTCGCGCCACTGATGATTTCTACCGTGAGCAAGACGTTCAAGCCAACGCTAGCCTGTTCAAGCTAGAGGGTTTTCCAGACAGCTTTGATTTAGCGTCGCCCGATGATTCGAGCATGACTCAGGCACTCCTTCACGCTCTAAACACTACGATAAATCTTGCTGTTAAAACGCGATCGCACCTGAAAAATTTTAGTGTTGCCGAGGGAAGTGTGGAGTTTGTGCAATTCCCCTGGACGACGGATAGCGGTGATTTGGTATTCGAGGGTGTGACCCTGGAATTTCCGATGACCACAGAGTTCTTGCGCCGGGAGGTAAAGCTTCTCAACGATACGACACAGTCAGTGGTATATGGATCGCAGGCTCTCAACGGACTTTTTGAGATCAACGCAAAGGAAGAGTGCGGCCGTAATGGATGCGTGGTGAGTCCGGTAGGAGCTGCACTAACGACAGCACCAGCTGATGAAGGTAGCCAGGTGCGAGCATTACCAATCTGCTTGGATTCAAACGGTAACGAAGACTATGAATCGACGATGAACATCGACGGCAGCGAGTGCGAGCAACGCTCTACCAGTTCGATGCTGGTTCTCAGTTTTGCCAAGCGTATTGTCGGTGATGCTATCAGTACCTCGCTTGTAAATGGGTCCACTGGAGAGGCATTGGTTGTGATGCTGACAAACGCACGGAAAATATACGAGGTGACAGCAGGTCGATTGTCGTGGGAAACTACAGACCTCGCGTCAAAGTATGAGGCCTCCTGTGAGGTCAGCGATTGCGAAGGTCTCGCGTTTCCGCTGTCAGACGGTGAAAGACAGGTCATCGTGGGCAGCGCACACATACCCATAAACAACTTAACGATTTACACACCATCTCTGCTGTTGTGGACACCTCTGGTGACTTCAAGTGTGCAAGAGGTGGACATGAGTGATATCCTCAAGAGCGATTTTGTATTTCCTAGCAATTTTGAGGACACTAGTGGCTGGTCTCCTGTGGATGGAACACGCTGTGAGCGCGAACGCGGAGCGTTCATGGATCGTGTGCAGAGCTCACACTTGTACTCAGAACGATCTCTTCAGCCAGCGTATCAGTCTGCACTCTTTTGGTTGTTTCAGCATGGGGTGGTGAAGCAGAAACTAAGTAAAACCACCTTGGCGTTTGAAGCTAGTGTCAAGTATGTCGATGTGACGCTGTCAGTTCCGCAGCTTTCAGCCACGCTTACGTTTGTGGGGTGTGCCATGCTAATTATCATGGGTGTGCTTGTTTTCTTCGGAGGAAAGAGCCGCGAAGCTGATGTCGAAAGACATTTCAAGCCGCACCATTTAGCTCGTGTACTTCTCGACGACGAAGCATTTTCGCATAGATTGCTCAAGTGCGACCTGCTCAACATCGGGAATAAATATTTGAACAGCTCCGAACTACTTGACCAATTTGAGATCAGTGGTCTCGCGCTGCGACATCGAAACCGGCCTTCAGACGTATTGATTGTACCGAAGGGCCAGCAGTCCACAACCGCGTCCGCCGCGTCCAGCCAGGCAGTTCATATTGTTTAGTAGTGTAAACGATTCATTATAGACTCTATTTACTATTCCTACTATTTCATGAAGCTTGTCTCAGTGTGCATTCATCTGGCGATCTACGAGGCGTTTGTAGACACCTCCGCGGATTTTCATCAACTCATCGTGCGTGCCTAACTCTACAATAGCCCCTTCCTGCGTCACCGCAATGAGATCGGCATTGCAGATTGTTGACAACCGGTGTGCCACTACGATTGTCGTGCGTCGTTTGAGCGACATGAGGCGGTCTAGCGAGGCTTGGACAACACGTTCACTTTTGTTATCCAGCGCGCTGGTGGCCTCATCCAACAGCAACACGTCTGGGTCTCGGAAAATCGCTCGAGCAATGGAAAATCGTTGCTTCTGACCGCCAGACAGCTGAGCTCCACGATCACCGACATCAGTGTCGAACTCGTTTGGAAAGTTGGCAATGAAGTCAAATAAGCACTGGCTTGTTTGGCAGCGTCAATTATTTCTTCTCGAGAGGCACCAGGTTTGCCGAGCGCAATGTTCTCAGCGATAGTTCCAGCAAAAAGAACAGGCTCTTGGCTTACAAGTGAAATGCGTTCCCGCAGCCACGCCAGATTAAGTTCTCGTAAATCATGGCCGTCGAGCTCTACCGTGCCGAAGTCTGGGTCGTAAAACCTCTCAAGCAACGAAATAGCTGTACTACTTTTGCCACTTTCACTGGCACCGATGAGCGCCACAGTTCGACCACGTGGAATCGTCAGGTTATAGTTTTGGTAAATTGGAGCGTTTGGGCGTGCCGGGTAGGCAAATTTCAAGCTATTAAAACCATGTCGCCGTCAATGCGCTCGAGAGTCGTTTCGGACGAAGACGTAGCATTAATTTCAGGCTGGTGATCATGATGCTGAAGATACGTTGGACAGATCGTTTAGCCTTCGCTCCGTCAGTTGCACCCTGCGCCGCTGATCCCGCGGAGAAAAAACCCAACAACCATCAGTACAGCAAACATGTCCTCGAAGGAGATAGTGCCGTTCGAGATCCAGTGACTGCTGACGTAAAACACCAATGCTAACACGAAGAACACAACCCCCAGTGAAATGCCATAAGCAATACCGCCCACAAGTCCGAACTTGATGTCGATTTGGTTCGAGGGAATACACAAACTTTGCGTGATTTTTCGGTTATTATTTTATCCATGCTGAAGGATGCCACAAGCACGGGTGCTGCGGCCAAAAAAAATAAGCGCCATCTGCCAACTATAGTAGAAGGTCACTGCGAGAGTGAGAACCATTGTTGTTACGTTCATAAGTCCTCGGTTGAGAGTCTCAGCTGTCATCGCTTGCAAAGTTGCTGCGTCAGTGCTGAGCCTAGCAACAAGCGCACCAGATGCATTTTCCTAAAGGTCAAACCATTCAATTTCCTGGTGCAGCATCGCGCGAAAAGTCCAGAGGCGTACTCGAGCTACGAGGTTCTGCGAGGATACTGCGAAGCCGTAATGCTGCATGATAGGCGACAAAGCGAATACAAGCCCAACTCCGACAAAGCCTAGCGCCCAGATCCGTGCATCGTACATCATGTCGTGCTTGGATTGATTTATGTCGAAGTAAGCACGGTAAGTTTGCTCAGAATCACGCCCCACGCCGGGTAAATGGCCGCGTTAATAACTGCTCCCACTGCTCCCATGACCATGGACTTCCACTCTGGCAGTGACATCTTCCAGATCCGAGACGAACTCACAACAGGCAAGTCTTCGGTATCGACTTCAGGGGCATCTGCTGCATCCACGTGACTCACACTATTTCTGCTACTTAATCTTCGCAGGGAGTGTGACTGTTGACCTGATAACACCTCACGCTCCTCGTCAAGCTGAATGTTCTCCTCCATTTTCCTAGAATTTTGGGCTTCCACTAGTCTACTTTGCGGTAGTGTCCTTCTGGAAGTTGCATCAGCTCGTCGTGAGTTCCAATTCTCCACAATTGCTCCGTTGCTATGAACGGCAATGCGACTAGCGTTACGAATAGTGGACAATCGATGTGACACAATAATTGTTGTACGGCTTGACTCAGAAGTTTGTCCAACGATTCTTGAACAACGCGCTCGCTCTCCGTGTTAAGGGCGCTTGTTGCTTCGTCTAGCAGCAAAATAGGCGGGTTCTTGATGATGGCTCGTGCAATCGCGATACGTTGCTTCTGGCCACCAGAAAGTTGTGTTCCACGCTCACCTACCTCATTCGCAAAACCTTGTGGGAAAGCCTGAATAAAATCGTACGCGTTTGCCATTTTGGCAGCTTCGATCACCTATGGTCCGTTGCCGACGGATAGCCGTAGCGATTATTCTCCATTATCGACGTCGCAAAAAGAGCGGGCTCCTGGCCTACTAAACCGACTTGCTTTTTTAACCACTTAACGTTTAATGCTTGGATGTCTTCTCCATCAATGCACACAGTTCCGCCCAATGGGTCGTAGAAGCGTTCTAAATGCGATACAATTGCATTTTTGCCACTCCCACTCGGGCCAAAAAGTGCTACCGTCTCACCATCTTCGAATGTCAATGAATAATTGTGGCAAACGCGAACACCAGGACGAGTCGGGTAAGCGCAAGTCACATTTTCAATCCCAATCCGGCCAGCGACCTTGTCAAGCGTTTTGCCTTCTTCGTATTAGTGGGTCGATGAGAGATGCTCGATGAATTGTTTGGAAAACATCATAGGCAGCAACCCGTGCAGTGAAAACAGCTTCTGCACTCGGAGCCGCCTGTCCTCCAGACATCGAGCCAACCAAAATTGCCATGAAAACTGTCAACACTCGACCACCATTGTAACACCCAGAGCCTGTGCAATCTCCCTCAATCTAATGACTGTAGACTTTGTACGCGCCATAGTCCATCCCAGTGCATACGTGCAGAACACTGTGAAAAACATAACTCCCGTTCCCCACCCGACCGCGAAACCTTTCTTGATGCCAGCTTTCGTAGACGAATGAAGTGCTTGTTCGTACATTCCAGCGAAGTGTTCGATTGAGTTGAAAGCATAAACTGTTCGAACATTGCTCAGTGATTCTTGGGCAATCGCTCCCGCTTCGCCGTATGCATCGATACCAGTTTGTGTGTCTTTGGAGAGCTGTTTCATGGAGAAAAACGCTGTAAAAGTGATAAATGGCATAAGTGCCATGACGACAAGTGCCAACCCCCAGCCTTTGACTAATCCAATCACTATTCCGGACACTGCTGTGGAGAAGTAGTGTATTCCGTCGCCTACCTTCCGCCCCATTCCTTCCTGGATTTTGACGGGGTCTCTGCGACCCGAGACGGCAACTGCATTGGGTCGTTTACATCAAACCAGCCTATCTCTTTCGTTAGAATCGCCTTCACGTACGCCCCCCGATGCTAGGACTGTCGTGCTGCAGTGATAGACCAACACGCCACCTGCAGGCATCCTGATAAAAACACTGCAATTCCAACATAGACGTACAGGAGACTCGCAGCCCTGATGTTGTCAAGGATACTATCCGAAATATTGGATGGATCAAAGTCGTTGAGGACGTCTCCGAGTAGTACAATCATGAGGGGTTGATCCAACCTGCGCCAAGCGCTCCGATAGTGCCCAGCGCCATCAGGATTTTGTCCGTACGATCCGCGTACGAGAACAAGTCGGCGAGAGGGGCCAGGTTGCTGGTCGAGGGCTTGTCAGCGTGAGCATTTGTATTCAAAACTCCGCTACCTTTTGGTGTTTCGACCTCAGCGTAGTGAAGAGATGACATCACTAACGAGTCCGCTTGTCCATGTTAGTCTTCGTTGGAATGAGGGTCTTGCTGGGAGAATGGAAATTGCAGAGTGAGCAAGTTAATTTGCTAAGATGTCGCGACATTTGATTCAGCATGGTGCTCTTATTGACTATCAGGGAGAACATGGGGAAACTGCACTGAACACTGCGTGTGAACTGGGCCAACTCGACGTTGTCGTGGTCCTTGATCACGAGGACCACGACAACGTCAACTCCAGGCCTCTACAGGTATGGCTGATGACGGCTCAGATGGAGGTGATACTAACCGTACTAATCCATTATACGGGTTCAAGATTACACTAAAATTGTATTACGGCAAGCTGAAAAGCCAAGCGCTTGAGCATTTACTAGCATTGCACAATACTAAGCAAACCATTTACAATCGTGCGAGCACTACCGCAGTGCAAAGGAACGATCAGTTGAGAGCGCTAACCATTTTTCATCCAAAAGTATGCATTTCATTGAGCTTCCTATGAATCGTCATGAAGTGTTTTACGCGTACACAATTCTAAACTTCTCGAAAGCGTAGAGGAAAATAACCATGTCTAGCTTGCTCCCCCACTCGAGGTCAGCCCAATCTGAAAAAGGAAGAGGAGTGCCGTCGACTTCCATTGGTACTGCATCCTGGTCCGCTAGCAAGGCCGAACTTAGTACTTCTTGAGCGATATCATCCAGCTCTACACTAATGGTAGAGCTATCTTTGCAATTTATCGACAATAACCCGTTGAAGTCGGCATTACCCACTTGTGCACTCACAACACGACTTCGCCAAGTTGAAGGCTGCATTGCTGAAACTTGGTTAGCGACGAAAGTATGTTATTTCGTGAATGTGTCCACAAGGTTGACTCCCACTGCATTCATTGAAAGTCTGGAAGTTCTGAGGTTAATGAAGGCCAAGTTACTGACATTCCCTCAGGAAAAGATGGGGGTCTCAGCACCGGGCATGGCTCGGACATCAGTTCTGAGCCACCAATAGCAATGGAGGCTTTAGTAAAAAAAAACACACGACCGAAAGGAAAAACAAGTCTGGCTTCTCAACAGAACAAGGTCGACGAAAAAAAGCAGAAGTAGGAGCACTTCGTCATAAAATTAGTGATTTAGAGGCGTGGTTGACACAGCTGGAGGAGAGAAGTTCCAATGCTATGAAGGCTGAGTTCAGCGGCGATAAAAAGAGGTCTGATGGACAAAACGACATGGGCAAGCAATCGTTAGCTGCAGTCGCGATGAACGAGTTCCTAAAACGACAACAGTCTGAGCGAATCAATCACACGCTCAGAAACATTCTGGCCAACCAAGCAAATGTGAGCAAGTCTGCCATTCAAATTTTCCGACAAATGCCATTACACGTAAGTAAATTCAAGTTTCTTTACATTTTTTGGTTTTAGGAAATGAATTTGGTGCTTCCCAAAGTTCACCAACCTCGAGCGCTTTTTCAAAGAGATGAAACCCCAGTGATAATTCCTAGTCTCTCTGAGCAAGTATCGCGGCTGTACTGGACTGCGACTCATGTTTCCCGAAAGAACAACTACCCTCATTTGGCTGCAGCTTGAAGCCAGCAAAGCACACATATCGGGGCAGGACGATGGAAATCGTAGCACAAGCTCCCGTAAGCTGCCCAATGAACCAGGCCAGCGATATTTTGTGGCGGGAGTTTTGTACCATTCGAACCTACCCAGACAAAGTCTACCGCTATGTAAGGTTTACCCTGCTTTCATGCAATGGTGTGGCACTTTAGACACTAAAGACACTAACGTGGTTTTCTTCGCTCCTTATAAATGACTGAATGTGGACCAAATGCAGTGGCCAAGGGGTTTGACTTGACACTCCGAAGCCAGCACGGAACCACAGCTGTGAACGGGTTACAGTTCATGAAAAGGTTTAAGGAAAATGATCGCATCGTTTAAGTTCGCACCTACAAGCTACTTCTCCCGACTGAAGGGGTATATCTACGTGGCAATGCGTGGACAATCATCTCGAAGTCGATGACAAATCCCTCCCTCGAGTGCCAGGTGCAGCTCTACCTGCAACTTTTTGTCGAAACTAAGAGTGGTTTTTCAGCTCAAAGAAAAAGACATGGAGTACATCCAGGATGTCGGTCTCGGGACATGGAGTCTCATGATGCGGACGTACTCGCTTTAGCTTCAGGACTTAGTAGTGGAGAAGGCGACCTCCGCGCAGACAACTGCATCGGTATGATTGCCCACCATATCGAAATGATAGCACCTAATGCAAGTTGAAGTCATTTCCGCACGCATTTCCTAATTACCTTCAACATGGAGATGACTAGCAGTGTCATGCGTTTTGCCTTGGCCACGTATTTCATGAAGCGCGGGGGACTTTCCTCAGTGTTCAGCGCCGCTTCTTGTCCCTCTCCGTCCTATGAGCCTAGTTTCACTACGAGCCAGCTCAGTGATGACGAAGAAAAAGAGATTATCGACTCTAGCTTCTCCCACGTGGTGTCGACCCATGTGTCGAACTTGAGAGAGTTGCTCGTGGAGCAACGCTTCCAAGACTGGTCCAAAGGCATCGCTGAGCTTCGAGAGTACGTGGCAGCTAATAACCAGATAGATTTACTGGTAGCTGTGCTCGTAAAGATGATCCAGAGGCAGGAAGAAGACGCGGTGTGCATCGTCCAAGGTATTAATGCAAGTTGTAGTTTTCAGTCTGTTAGTGGCTTAAGTGTACGTGTTGTTGAAGTGATCGAGCACATGTGCTTCGAGGATGACGGCGAGCCGTCTGTAGTGTTTGATCAGGTAAGATACAACGTGTAAGCGCTGCTTGGGATTCAGCGAGGTTCTTACGATGATGTTAGACGGTCGGATTCCTGTTTGAGGAGCTGGATCGATGCTGCGAGATCAAAGAGACCAGCGTGGCAATATGGCTTCTGCGAGCGATTGACGGCGTCGCACACGGACTTCGTCAGTTCCACACCCAACGATACGGGGCTCCAGGAGGAACGCAGCACGACATGCATCAGGTCTTCACGTTGGAAGAGGCGACGGCGAAGCTCATCCAAAACTCTATCTGATTTTGAGGGGGAACCAGCTTACGGTGGTGGAATTAACTTAAGCTGCATCTACGTAGTGAAACTCACTTCACAGTTCACACAGCTCAGACACTTTGTATTTCTTTCTCCCTTCATCGTTTCATTCATCTACGTTGACGATCAGCACTAGAACGCTGTTCTGTCGAAGAAGCCTTGTCTTGCGTTTGGCTCTTGATGTTCTCTTCCTGTAGATACGACGTCGATCCCCACGCTCCTTCTACTACCGTCGAAGCGTTCTGGGGGTACTATACAGGAGCCATCGCTTAACTGTTCTTCATGGCATCCTTCACGAAGTTGAACGAGTCGTCTTTCTTCTTCATGAATCCAAATCCTGACTCAGACGCAAGGCCATCCGTTGGCTCTTGAATGGTCTTGGCGATGTAGCCCGTCGGAGTCATCGCGGCGCCGATGACCTGGGAACCTGGGTTGCCACCCATACCTTGCATTTGTTGCATCTGCATGAACTGCATCTGCTGCATTTGCTGCATCTGTTGCATGTACTGCATTTGCTGCATCTGCTGCATCTGTGCCATTTGCTGCGGCGTGTTAAAGTTCATCATGCCCACGTTCATCGGTCCACCAAAGCCCTGGTTCACAGGAGCAGCTGGCACTGGCTCCAGAAGCGGGTCCAGAACCATAGTCTTGTTTGCTGATGGTGCCGGGGCAGGCGCTGCCGGAGCTGCAGGGACGGGAGATGATTGCTGAACAGGTTCAGGTGCAGACGCCGTGCTTGCTGTACTACTTTGAAGCTGCAGTCCACCGAACATATCGGCCATGTCATTCGCTGATGTGGTGGCCGCTGACTGCTGAGGCTCTTGCGGTGACTGTTGAGGCGGCGCATTAGTCTGCAGTCCAGAGAACAGCGATCCGTTGTCACCCGAGGAAGGCTCGTCGTCAAATCCTCCCAGAAGATCAGCCTCGGCTGCTGCTGGTTGCTTCCTGTGACTAGATGGCTTGCTCTTGGGCTTCGAAGATTCACGGCTAGAGGTAGATGCTCCCAGCCCAGCAGAAATGCCAAGGTGGTTAAGCACCTTGACAGCACGGTCACGCACTGCTGCCTTCTCTGATTTAGCGCAAGACTCAATCTCGCTCGAGTTTTCGGTAAAATATTCCTCGAATTCTTCACATCCGTCCGTCTTCAGAAGCGCATCAATCGTCGCCAGCGCTTTCGACACAACCGTCCATTGGTCATCCGACAGGCAGTCCTCCAGAATCGGACCGACGATCTCAGCGTCAAGAGTAATTGCACTTTTCAAGAACGCGTCCATCTTGTCCTTGGGGGGAATAGCACGCATGCCGCCTGGGGCACACAGCGCTGTGACCAGGTTTCGTTCATACGAGCCATCCGATTGAGCTCCAGAAGTCTGGCCAGTGAGTACAGGAGGCTGCGGGAAAGGTCGAGGGGCCTGAGGCTCGCGACGCTTGCTGTAATCGTCGTCGTAGTCGGAGTTCCGGGAGTAAGAACGGTTGTCACGGGTGCTTCCGCTAAAGCTCTGCGTCCGGCCTTCTTGGCCACTGTTTTGCATCATACCAGAAGAATTGCCCAGGTTCGACGGCAAGTCTGCGTCACTCCACGCACCACCGACACGGCCCTTCTTACGGTCGCCATCTGAAGGAGAAAAAACATTGAAGAAAGTTAATTCTCGTGGCCAAATCAAAGAAGGCAATCAAAGCATCGCAGCTTTGGCGTACCATACGACTTTTCACGGAGCTGCGAGCTGGCAGATTCGCGCAGGTCCTGCCCGTAAGAAGACGAACCAGGGCGGTAGCCTCCTCCAGCATATCCAGTCGGGCGGTACGGCTCCTCAGGGTTGTACGGTGCCGGCGTCGGGCCGTAGTTGCCACTGGTCGGTCCGCGGTTGGTAGCAAAGCTCCAGCCCTCCGGTGGGTTGGACGATCCCGGTGGGCCGCCACCAAAAGTAGGTTTGTCCGACTTGGAGTACTTTGACGCCACCTTCTCCTTCAATCCCTTGAAAAATCCCTTCTCGTCGGCTGATACACAATCAAAAATCAGTCAGCAACAATCAAATCTCAACAATAAAAACTCCACGCTCGTACCACGCGGGTCCTGGTACATCGGGTTGCCAATGCCGGAGAACTTCTGCTCATTAAACGGAGGAGGCGCACCGCCGTATTGGTTCGGGGGTGGGGCGCCGTACGGCGGGTTGGCCGCGCCGCCAGGACCTCCGTAGGATCCCTGCTGCGGGTACTCTGGCTGGTACGGCTGCTGCTGTCCGTAGGGCTGCGGGCCGCCGTAAGTTCCCTGGTTCGGGTCGGTCGGGTATCCGTACGGCGCTCCTTGCGGCGGGGCGCCATTGTATCCGCCCATGGGCGGGGGTCCGGCCATCGGCGGCGGCGGCAGCGAGCTGTCGTTCGAGTTCTTGCCTCCCCAGATCTTGGAGCCCCATCCGGAGCCGCCGCCACTGTTGTCACTGGGCGCAGCGCCCACACCCTGGATGCGGGCCGACATGCCCATACCACCAAGCCCGGGCGTGTTGTCCGTGTCGTAGATGGCGTCCAGACACTCCTTGGCCGACTCGCGCACGCGGCGGTAGTACTCGTCGCCCTTGAGTGGGTCTGGCACGCCACGGAACTCTATAATAACATAAGAGAAAAAAAACATCTAATAAGAAAAAAAATTCTTCTTGCAAGAAGAAGAAAAACACAAAAAAAAAAAAACACGAGCACGCACGCAGACACTCCTTGATGGTGGGGATGTGCTTCTGCATCTCGCGCTTGAAGTCCACGCGGCCCTCGCGGCACACGTGCTTGATGACCTGCAGCGCCTTGTACTTGATGGTGTGGTGCTTGTTCTTGACGCGCGAGATCAAAAAGTCCTGCACCTTGGAGCACGTGTCGTAGCTGTGCTGCGTCATGCGCGCGATCTCGCCGTACAGGTAGCCGGGCGTGGGCGTGTCATCCTTGCTGGTGGCGCGCGTCAGCAGCGCCTTGTCCATGGTGCGCGGTGGGGGTGGGCGAGATCTGCGCGCGCGGGAACGAGGGTCAGGCACGGAGGGAGGCGGGGGCCGGGAGGGATGACCTACTTGCTCTGTGCTGCGCTCGCGGTCGCTTTCGCCTCTGCCTTGCTGGCGTTGGGGCGATCGCCTGCACCGTCGCTGCCACTCCCTCTCAAAGCTGCTGCCGCGTTTCGCCCAGTTGACGTGGCAGCCTCTACCAGCTGCGCGGTATGGAGGGTATATCTGCAATTGCCATTAACCTGTACTAGATGATAGATAGATGCAGAATACTATACAGGATACGCAGTTAAGAAGGTGAAATTGAAGAGGATATCTTGGAGTGATTGAACAGATTATCAAGGGTATAATCAGGAATGGCTACAAGGAATTGGATATTTGCCATTATAATCGGAGTGGAGGCCACGACTTCTCATATTTACGAGTGCGACAGCCAAAGGAGACGCGAAAGGATGCAGACCCGGACTTGACTTGACACCGCTACTCGCCAGCGAAGAATGAAGCTGACGTTGCTGCCCGTTGTTCTAGATTGCACATGCTAGAATATTTGAGTAGTACCATTGTCTTGGGCAGCCTGGACTAGCGTTATTTCATTGCCTGCAGTTTGGACCTGGTTATTGTTGCCAACACTTGAGGATACCCGCCAATTTGCTGTCCTCAAGTGAGCGCATTGTCTCGAAGGCTCAACATCTACCACCACTGGCGACCCACCAGGCAATGTCCTCTCGCCAACGTCGAGCAGTCAAACAGCCAGATTGGAGTACATCCTGGGCGTGAAGATCACCCACGGAATGCACACCGCGACTGGCGCGATCGTGCTGAACTGTGAAGTCGAGCAAAAGCCAATGCACTTTTCCATGATAGACGACGGCAAATGTTGAAAAATCTCTCTGAGATGCTGTGCACTTGAGCTTAAAGCAGAGCCTTCGTGACTGAAAGCTTCCACAGCGGCGAAGTTACATTTGGGATGAAGTGCTTTACGTGCCTGTCTGTAACGGCGCTGTCCTCGACGGAGACGCACGTTGAGTTGCCTGCAAGCTCTGTGGCCCATCTGCCTCCGCATCGATTACTGAAAGCAATGCTTTTAAAGTGATGGATGGCCGATGACATACTTCTGCACTCGATCACCAAGTAATAGGTAACGACCAACAAGTTCGCCAAGCCTGTGTTGAGCAAGAACCTCAGTAAAGTGTCCGCCAATGCTTTCTCGGTCGGTCTGCTAGCGCGGAAGCGCTAACTCTGAGGGACACACCGCCGATGCTAGCTTACCAGACCCCGCTACCAGCACCTGAGGTGGTGACAACACCTGTCACGCCACCATCTGCCCATCATGGACTGACAGATTCGCTCAGATTCGTAGTGCGCCTTTCAACGGAATTAGCTTCGTGGCTGTATGCGATGGGTACAGGCGAGCGCGAGGTATCCCGACACCTTCCGCCGTTGGTGATGAACACGGCATTCGCGATTTTACCCGTCGGAGCTCAAGCCGTGAAGAAGACCACCTTCCAGGCCGATGGCGACCCAAGCAACTGCTTCAGCCTCGCCGAATGAGGTAGTGACAATTGTCCTTGTCGACGGCACTCAGCCCAAGCACGGACTCCTGATTAACCGCGTCGGGGAGCACCGACTGATGCAATGCTACACGAGATTGCCACTGAAGCAGAAGATCGTCCTGGGATTGTTGTGTGCGGTCGTAGCTGTCGAAACTCTCTACGTGTTCGTGCTCGTCGTCGACCACATTGCCGAATGGTTCATCCTGCTCTTAGCAGCGGCTCGAAGGGTGAAACAACTTCGCTCACAAAACCAAGTCTAAGAGCGCTGTCAAGAACCTGTTGACCAACGTTTGCCGTGTTCAACAAGCCCTGCACGAGCTGCACCACTCGATGCGAGCTAACACTATCACTATGAGTAAATAATATCGCTGTATCATTTATCATCTGCCGGGCAGCAACTTCTTCGATGCCTCTGAAAGGTGTCTTTACATTTGTTGATGTTAACAGTTACCACGACAACCCCAGCCAGCAGCGGCGAGGGTTTCCGTTCTACAACGCTCGAGTAATTCAGTCGCCGCCTACCGCACGGCGCTTATCGTCGTACCCGAGCGACGCTTTTGGTCGGTCGTTGGCAAACCACCGGAGAAATAACCAGTGAAGAAGCCGTGAAGGAGGTGGACAATTCTGCGTAGTCGAAGCGCTGGATGCAAAGCCTCAGCTGCCAGCTTCCTGGTTTCGTCGAGCAACTTGCCAATTTCATCTTGATTTACTCGTAGTCCGAGAGGGGCGGGCAGCTGCACACGAGGTGGCGGTCGCCGTGCACGTTGTCGACACGCCCCACCGACGGCCAGTACGTCTTGTTCTTGCCGCCCTGGTGCCACGGGGCAGGGAACGCAGCCTGCTCACGCGAGTACTTGCGGTCCCACACAGCAGCCGTGACCTGGTCCACCGTGTGCGGGGCATGCTTGAGCGGGGAGTCCTCCACGGCAATCACACCCGTCAAGACGTCTTCGATCTCGCGGCGGATGATGGCCAGAGCCTCGCAGAAGCGGTCCATCTCGGCCTTGCTCTCACTTTCCGTGGGCTCTATCATGAGCGTGCCGGGCACCGGCCACGACATGGTAGGGCTGTGGAAGCCAAAGTCCTGGAGACGCTTGGCCACATCCTCTTCCACGATGCCAAACTCCTTGAACGGGCGCATGTCAATGATGAACTCGTGCGCACACGTGCCGTTGGTACTGCGGAAGACCACCTCGTAGTGTTTTTCCAGGGTCTTCGCCATGTAGTTGGCGTTCAAAATGGCCGTAGACGTGGCCTGCTTGAGACCGTCCTCGCCCAACATGTTGATGTACATCCACGGGATCGGCAGAATACCAGCGCTGCCAAACGGCGATCCGCTGACGGCAGACTTCGTCTTCTTCACCGTGTGCTCGCCCTCACCGCCCGTAGGCATCACCGAGTGTCCCGGTAGGTGAGGGGCCAGGTGGGCAGCCACACCAATCGAACCCACGCCAGGACCACCGCCACCGTGAGGGATGCAGAACGTCTTGTGCAAGTTCAGGTGGCACACGTCGGCACCGATGCCGCCAGGGTTACACAGGGCCACCTGCGCGTTCATGTTAGCGCCGTCCATGTAGACCTGAGCACCGTGTGAGTGGATGAGGTCCACCATGTCCTTGATACCCGGTTCGAACACACCGAAGGTCGACGGGTACGTGATCATGAAGGCACTCAGGTTGTCCGAGTGCTGGGCAGCCTTGGCAGCCAGGTCTTCACGGTCCACGTTGCCGTTCTCGTCCGACTTCACAACCACAACCTTCATGCCAGCCATGACAGCACTAGCAGGGTTCGTGCCGTGTGCCGATACCGGGATAAGGCACACGTTACGGTGGCCCTGGCCGATGGAGCGCTGGTAGTTGCGAATCGTGAGGAGACCAGCGTATTCACCCTGCGCGCCACTCTGCGGCTGCGTTGACACAGCGCTGAAGCCCGTAATGACGGCAAGTGAGTGGTTCAGCGACTCAATGAGCTCGAGGTAACCAGCGCTCTGGTCCTCCGGCACGAACGGGTGAACGTTGGTGAACTCGGGCCACGAGATGGGGGCCAGCTCCGAAACAGCGTTGAGCTTCATCGTGCAGCTACCAAGGGAGATCATGGAGCGGTTGAGGGCCAAATCCTTGTCCTCCAGCTGCTTCAAGTAGCGGGTAAGCTCAGTCTCCGAGCGGTACTTGTGGAAGACGGCGTGGTCAAGGTACGGCGTCGTACGACGGAGGGCCTCCGGGATGCTCTTCTGTTGAATTTCCTGCGCGCGAGCACCCAGGGTCTCCTCCAGCTCCTTAGGCAGGTCGCTCTCAGCAGCACCAAAGGCCAGCAGCAGCTTCTTCAAGTCCTCCAGGTCGACGCTTTCGCCCATGGAAACACCCACGCGCTTGTCGTCAATGACACGCACGTTCACGCCGTGCTTCGTAGCTGCAGTCGCCACGTCCGCCGCCGACTTGCCTGACGCCGACACGTCAATCTCCAGCGTGTCGAAGAACGCCTCGTTCACCACCTTGCAGTTCGGTGCGAACTTCTCCAGGCCAGCGGCCAGCGTCGCAGCGTATAGGTTGGCACGACTAGCGATGGCGTTCAGGCCCTCGGGGCCGTGGTATATGGCGTACGCAGCGGCCATGTTGGCCAGCAGAGCCTGCGCCGTGCAGATGTTGCTGGTAGCCTTGTCGCGACGAATGTGCTGCTCGCGGGTCTGCATGGCCATACGGACGGCCGGCTCGCCGCGCGAGTCGACCGACACGCCGATGATACGGCCGGGCATCTTGCGGTGGTACTTCTTAGTCGTGGCCAGGAAGGCTGCGTGCGGGCCGCCGAACATCATGGGCACACCGAAGCGCTGGGCGGAGCCGAGCGCAATGTCGGCGCCCCACTCGCCGGGCGGCGTGAGCTGCGTGAGACTGAGCGGGTCCGTGGCCACAGCCACCACAAGCTTGGACTTGTGCGCCTCGTCCACGAAGGCGCGGTAGTCGTTGACGTGTCCGAACGTGTTCGGGTACTGCAGCAGCACGCCGCTGTAGCTCTGGTCCTGCAGGTCGAGGTCTGTCTGCGGGTTGCCTACCACGAGCTCGATGCCGACGTTCTCGGCGCGCGTCTGCATCATGCCGATGGTCTGCGGGTGTGCGTCCTGGTCCACGAAGAACTTGGCGCGTTTGCCGTTGAAGTTGCCGTGAGCGAGCGCCATAGCTTCAGCCGCGGCCGTGGCCTCGTCCAGCAGCGACGCGTTGGCGTACTCAAGGCCGGTCAGATCCAGGATCACGGTCTGGAAGTTGAGCAGCATCTCGAGCCGACCCTGGGACACCTCGGCCTGGTACGGCGTGTAGGACGTGTACCAGCCCGGGTTCTCCAGGATGTGGCGCGCGATGGGCGCGGGCGTGAGCGTGTCGCTGAAGCCCATGCCGATGAAGGACTTGAGCGTCCGGTTCTTCTGCGCGAGCGCGCGCAGCTTGCTCAGCGCCTCGCTCTCGCTGAGCGGCGGCGGCAGGTCGAGCGGCCGGTCCAGGCGGATCTCGGCCGGCACCGTGGCGGCCACCAGCGCCTCCACGCTGTCGAAGCCCACGGCGGCCAGCATGGCGCGCCGGTCCGTCTCGGACGACACGCCCAGGTGGCGGTGCAGGAAGCCGTCGGCCGGCGCGTAGGCCGACGTGGCCAGGGCGCGCGCGGCCGCGCGGGCCAGCGGCAGGCGGCGCGCGGTCAGGACGCGCGGGAGCAGCATGAGAGCGGGGACGTGCGGCCGGCGGCGCAAATACGCGAGTGCGGCCGGGGGGCGCCGGATCTGGTGGTGACGCACCGCCGCCTTCCTATCGCCGTCGACCGCATCTGCGGCATCCAATCGCGCCGATCATGGCGAACTTCAATTCGCGCGCGGATTGGTTGAAAGCGGCGACGCGCGGCGACGTGATTGGATGGAGAGCTGCGATTAAATCCAAATTCGCATGGGCCAATGGCGCGTAGGGTTTGCCGCCAAACACGCTCGAAGCGATGGGAGGCATCGTCCTCCGCGTTCCAGGGAGTTCCTGGCGCTTCCAGGCCACGACAGACGCGTTGAGCGCTCGGCACGCGACTCGTCTCAATGTGGACCTTCATTGGCGTGAAAAGATGAAAAGGTTTTGCACACGCGGGTTTTCTAGGAACGTCGAACGCGAACTTTGAACGCGTTTCCAAGTTTCTGGTAAATTCTCAACACGGTGTTTGTTTGGAGGATCCAAACCTCCACTCAACATTGTAGAAAACAGTGAAGAAAATGAACAGGGTCCTCTGAGAATCAAGGGAAAGGAAAGCGTACCCCAGCCATTTCGTACTAGTAGTTTACAACATCGGCCCGAATAGTTTAGTTGTTGTGTTCACAGTTCTGTAGTCAAATAGTAGAGATGGCATTGACACATACATACTCCTCCACACATATACTTTCGCACGGATCACAGTGCGGACGCAGCGACAATGCTAATGTCGTGGTTGATATCGAAGCCCAGTCGGCCGTTGCGTCACCGCCAACAGAAGAATGAACCAGTCGGCAATGTATCGGACTGCGAGCCAACAGCCAGCGAGCATGGCCACAAACAATACGCCACAGAGAGCCTTTTGCTTGAATGTTGTTGTGTTGGAAGGCTGGAGGAAGCCGTCTTTTTTAATCTCGCAGGTGCGTGTGTGGACATCGTGGACCCTGCGGCTCTGCATCATCACCGTTGTCGCAATCGATACTTTGGTTGCTGGTTGGACGGCGTGTGTTCTGCTTGATCTCGCTTGTGTTGTCAATCTTGGCACTTACGCTGCTGCTGGAAAATGAGAAAATGACTTAAGGAAGCCTTTCCAACTGGGGAGGATGGACTTGATGGTTGAATCTACTGTGATTCTTCACTATACTAACTGGCGGATGCATGGTGCTTCAACGTTAAGTACTAATGTCGCGATCAATGGTGTTTCAATAGTATGTCTTACAGCGGCGAAAAAATCAATGTCGGGTTGGACTGGTAGAGCAGTTCCTTCACAGCCACATACTCAAAGCTGCCGGACTGAAGGTTTGACAGAACTCGTGCAACGCTCTTGGTGAATTTCGGCACTCGTTCAGTGTCGCGCCTGCGGCCATCGCGTCGGACCTTGCCTTCCCAGCCATTTTCTCCGCACAATGTCAGCCACTTCGACTCCTTGAGTATTAGAGGCTGGTAGTGCTTGCCTCCGGCTGCAGGATCTTCGATAAAGGTGAGAAATGCCGACAGCTTTTCGTAGCTCGTCTGTGGCTGCAGAGATGATCAGCAAGTCGCACGTTTAGACCATTTCAACATCAGTACAAAACCATAAGTTACTACGCACGCACCCGGAACCAGAACACCATTCCAGCCTCTTCTTTGAGCGTTAGCATTTCGAGAAAATCTTGCTCGAAGCACATGTACTTGTAGTCAAAGTGCTGCTTTTGTAGGGCATTGTGCTTGTCAAACACCCTAAAGAAAAGCATAGCGTCTGATACATGAGCTGGTTTTGTCTAGAATCCGGGAGGACAACTCGCACCATTTTCTCTCAGTATCAAAAATGAACAGCGCAGGCTCCAGGACATCTCGAGGTACCAACTGATACGTGCGCTCCAGCTCGGTGATGGACAGGAACACGGTGCGATTAACACAGGGGGCTATTGGCCATTTTGCAAGCGAGGGAGGTCGCTCCACCCGATACTCGCTTGGTGCCAAGTAGTTTCGTTTTTTAACGCGCTGTTCATGCAATTGTGTGAGCTCCTTCGTGATTGATTGCACTTGTTCGACTTCCTCCTTTCTAGTCGCCTGCTGCAGTCGTTGCATGCGGCTCTCTTTCATGACTAAATTCTGCAAGCGATGCATCTACAGGGACAAAGGGAATGAGGCCCAACGTCTCCTTGAACGTGAATAATGATCACTACTCACCAATTGCTCTGGTTGCAAGTTGATCTCGTAGGCATTGCGTGCCTTTAACTCGACTCGCAGCTCGCTGGTTGACATTGCCCAAGGATCACAGATCCTTCCCAGGGACGCAACACGTAGGTAGATGGTGTCGTTGTTGAGGATATCTAATAAACAGAGCTAAAGGTTAGGCCAACTTGTCAACGGAGATCACCTACCAAACTCACAGTAGCTATCAAGTGTTCCATCGAGGCGAAGGATGCGGCCTTTGAAGGTATAGAAGTGCTCGTCAAGGGGAAGCTTAGCAAATGGGCTCTTGGAGATGACCCACTGGCTCACTATGAAGCGTTGCAAGTCTTCCATCCTGGCAGACGGCGACACGATGGCAGGAAATTTCTCTTGTTTGAATACTGGCGTGCTCACATCGATTGGTCCTCCATTGCTAGAGTCAGCATTGTTGTTGTTCTCGTTTGGCACAATCTGGCAGGTTGCGACGAATACTGTAAACTTCTCGGTCTTTACCGTCGATCGCTTCTTCGCTAGCATGGGCAGCCTCTGCGGAGACTTTTGAGAATCCATTATGGTTGGCAGGCTTCCTGCTTCAGCAGAACACGAAACGACGCCTCAAAAGAGACCCAGGATTTCTGCATGACAAATGACACCAAATCGGTTCGAAAGAGTTCTCGATTGACCTATAATGATGTCTAAAGCAGATACATCGCAGACAGTTGGGTAATAAGAGCTGACTGCGATGTATCCTTGCTGATACATCCTAGCTGAGCCAAATGGCACGAATCGAGACGACCACCACCAGCGCAAAGATGAACACGAACACGTCGTCCAGCGACTTGCGTCCCTTCACCAAGAACTCTACACGTCAAACAATAGTTCGCGAACAACCGTCAGCCTCCTTGCATACCATCTACCACCTCAACAGCCCACACCAACCTTTCAGCACTGGACGACTCGACAGCGCCAGATTCGCCAGGAAGCCCAGATCTCCCTCCTGCGGGTTCTTCACGTCCGGCAGGTCCAGCGCCTTGTGCACCGCCTTCGCGCCCGTCGACACCACCAGCCGCACCAGCAACACACACAGTGCGATGGGCGGATGCGCCACCAACGACGACAAGAAGAAACCCACGTCCGCCACGTCGGGCAGCCACCCGGAGCTGCCGACCGACGTCATCGCCTCCGTCTTCAGCTGTTGCGTGAGCAAGAGCTCCAGCTTCTCCCTCGTCTCGGACGACACCTGCTCGCGCTCCACCTGCTGCCTGATGGCGTCCATGGACACGCCCTGTGCGATGAGGTCCTGGTAGCTCACGAAGAGCTGGTCGTCGGCCGCCAGCCCAGCCGCGATGGAGCGCAGGTCCATGCACACGGCCGCGTAGCCCGCCGCCGCCACCAGCAGCAGCAGCACCAGCTTCTCCTCCAGCGCGTGCAGCCTCAGCGCCGTCGAGTGGCGACTGAACGTCGGCTCGGCGGCCGGCGCCGCGTCCGTCAGCGGCTTCAGCTCCGCCGCCTCCCGCGGCGTCTGCGCCGACGCGCGGCCCAGCATCTGCTGCACCGTCTGCTCCTGGCGGCGGCGGCGCGCGGCCGCGTCTCGTCGGCGCTGCGCCGGGTCCACGCGCGCCGGCACCTGCAGCTCGGCCGCCTCGCCGGCCAGCAGCTCGTCCACGCCGGCGTCCAGCTGCTGCTCCAGCGGCTGCGCGGGCGTCTGGAGCGACGCGATCTCGCCCTTCAGCAGCTTCAGCCGACTCTCGCCGCCCTGCAGCACGCGCGCGCGACGCGCCGCCCGCTTCTCGGCCGCCGTCGGCGCGCGCGCAGTCCAAGTGGCGTCCTCGTCCATGGCGGTCAAGGAAGGTGACTTGGGGAATGGAAAGTGGAAATATTAGTTGTTGGAGTTTTGGGGAAGGAGGGTTTTTTGGTGCGAGGACTTTTTGGTGCGACAAACAAAATGAGACCACTCATAGCCTCCTCATCAATTGTATCGCGCGATCTCAAAAGCCTCTTTTGGGTACACTCACTGAGCTCCACCCACATCCGTGGCAGCCGATACGCCATCGTGGTTAGCTATTAGGAGGGTGGCCGCCGCCATGAGCAGAAGGTAGCAGAAGCGCATGGCTAGTATTGAGTGGAGGCAGATAATATGGCGAAGACGGTTTGCCGAGTAAATTGAGAACTGAACTACTGTCCTTAATTCGATCCACTACCCATCCATTCCTGCACCTGACAGAAGTACCTGTACATGCCTTAGAATTGTAATTTCTTATCATAATGTTACGTGAACACTATTATTACTAATAAGGGGATCATCTGTATGTCTTTACTAATAAAGACTTCTGTCGTGTTGTTGCCAGCCTCAAGAAACGTTTACGATCTGCGTAAACGTTTCTTGTGCTCAGAGCAATCGATATTCGACTTAGCCGCCTGCGAAGACTTGAGTGGCTTGAGTGGTAGCACACTTCGCAATTCGCTCGCCAACCCGCAAAACCTTCTCCTCCATTATCAACCACCGTTCAAGACTAGCCATGCGTTTCTGTTACCTTCTGCTCGTGGCGGCTGTCACCCTCCTAGCTAACCGCGACGGTGTATCGGCTACCACGGATGTGGGTGAGGCCAAACAAAGCTCAGTGACCGCGTCCAACTCTGCCCTGTCGATCGAAACGAGCAGCAAGAGGCTTTTGAGATCGTACGAGACGACGGATGAGGAAGCTGCCGATGAAGACGATGAAGAGAGAGCCTTCTCAGCAACCCCCGAATGGATCGCGAAATGGACTGCTAGGGCTGAGCGATGGGTGGAGAAAGGAAAAACGCCAGGCCAGATCAAGGAAAACTACGGCATTACAAAATTCACCGATCCGCGTAGTAAGGTGAAGCAGAAATATAATCTGTTCCTCGCAGCCTGGCTGAAGGAGCACCCCGGTGGCATCTGAGGCAATCCTGATGGTCATCCATAGGACGATCGCGCTCGACGAAGGAGCATTCAAGCGCCTGACGATGTCTAGCTCTCTGTCTCGAGGATCCTCCTCATGCATTCTTGAATAATACTCCGCATTCAGTTAATGAAATGTTTTTATTTCTATCTACTACTTGGTTCTTCTCTCTGCCAGACCCGTCATGATTAAACTTTTATCTGTGTGGTGGACTACGCTGGGGTCAGCAGAGTACAAGTAGTAGCATTTTGTCGAAAAGTCCTCCTTCCCCAAAACTCCAACAACTAATATTAACACTTTCTATTTCCAAAGTTACCTTCCTTGACCGCTATACCACGCGCGCCGACGGCGGCGGAGAAGCGGGCGCCTCGTTGCCTATTCATGGGAGATGTAATAGTACGTTCGTAGCTGGGTTTCCTGGGTTACGTAAACCCTACGGTTTAAGAGTGTGTTCGACCATGTTGAAGCCTCTTACTCATAAAAACATAGATATTTTTCAAGTATGTGCGATCCACACCAGGAGGAATGCATTTCGCTATGCGTGTGGCAAGCAAAGTAAGAGTTTCAAGCTTCATTATCATTTCCTTCAGAATTCGACGTACAGATTGTACCCTCACTTCCGGCACGGGTCCCACTTTCTTTGCGCTGCAGGGGCATTTATTATAGAGAGTCACTACTTATTAAAGCTGCAGTGAAGACAGATTCAGATCCGCGAAGAATGTCACCGACCGTACTGCGTCCGAGTTTGTGTGGGAGATTACAGGTTTGCCAAGCCCACTCACCGAGCTCTCCCTGCGTCATCGCGGGACACCTGACTCACTGGGCGATGATTTATCGCTTCTGGTGGATGGTAAGCCAGCGGGGCATGGCGACGTTGAATATTAGAGACATCAACGACAATAGCTAACCAAGGCAGTAGGCCGTTGATGAGAGGTCATTCCAGTTAGACATTAACTGATAAGAGAACACCCGTTGTGAGTAATTGTGACTATGGGGAGTCCTGGAAAGTCTCTGAGGAGCTCTCCGTGAAAGGAAAGAGGCCACGATTGGCCCTCCCCCGCTCACCAGAGTGAGCCGCAGTAGTCACTGAGTCTGCGGGTTAACACAACTGGCCTTGCTCACTTTTAGATTTCCTAACTGCATTGCAAGTGACTCCATCTGCACACTCTTCCGCAACCAAGTCTTCACGCCCTTCCTAGTGCTGGCGAGAGGAGCGGAGCTCTCGTATGTTATGAGCCCAAGACGTGGTTTACGGGCATCGTTTCTTGGACGTGGGGTGCAGTGGGCAGAACTGCGAAGGGGAGTAGCTGGGACACGGACCTCGATGGTAGGGAGTGCCAGTGGCCAGACGCTACCACGCAAGCGGCTACGGCAGCGACGCAGGTCGGCGAATAACGACAAGCTGCGCAGCAGCAACAACAGCAACAACAAGTAGGGACCGCCGGTGGAGCGGATGTAAGGCGCAGGTGTGGCTCGAAGCCGCCGAGGACGGCGGATTCGGCCTGTACAGCGCTCAGCTACAAGCGTTTCGGGACAACATGAATGCTGGGAAGTCGTAAGTGGCACGACGGCTGCCGACCCTGGCAATCCTCAATGATCAGAGCAGAATCAATTTGCGCGCTACTCACTCCTCTTTGGTTTATTGCCCAAGGACTGAAAGCAAAACTGCAAAATGCAGACCGCACGTGAAATGTGGAGCTCCTTTGAGAGTGAGAAACCAAAACGGGCATACGACAGTGAAACTCGTCGTCGTCGTGATTTGTATGCTGCGAAATTTGTACCGGGCGAAAGCATGGAGAAGTACTTGGATAGACCGGAAGACATGCGCCGCCAGTTAGCGAACATGAATGCAGTGATATCGGACGAGGAATGGTAAACGTTGTGCTGCAAGGAGTAGTGGACAGCCATCGCAACGTAGTCCGGTTGTTTAATCGAAACGGTGTTGGAGGCACAGCACCAGATCTTGCCACGGTGAGAAATGTTCTGCTGGGGGAAGATGAGACCGATAAGGATAGCTCAGCAAATACTTCGTTCAAGGTTCAACCTGAACAAGCGGAAAAAGTGATGTACCAACGCCCTACAACCGCAACTGGGAAATTAAAGAAGAAATTTAAGAAGGGAGGCAATGTGTAGCCTAGGCTGCCCTGGCCGGTCTCGTGTCTGCCACCATGCATGTTCAAATTATAGCGCAAAGCAAACACTGGTGCTTGGGCTTCTAGAATACAGATTCTGGAAGCTGCTAGAATTCGTAGCGTACTCCACAGGCTAGACAAAGTAGTGGTTAGCGTGCTGCGATACCAGTCAGAATCAAATTTGCTTTCTTTCGATCGTAGGTGACCACACAATGGCAAGAAGGTGAGCAGCCAGGAAACCCGGCGATGCTTCTTTTGCAAAAGAAGGGTCTATACGGGCGGAATGTTACGGGTGGAAGGCGCTGCAGAAGAAGAAAGGCAACGAGCTAAGGAACGACGAGGACAATCATAACGACAGGAATGGAGCTCCAATGAAATTAGTGTGGACAGGTGAGCTTGGAGACAGTGACAACCCGCCAGTGCCCATCCGCATGGTGCAGCACCATGAAATTGTGCCAACTGTGACCTCTGCTCATGACTGGATGCTAGATAGCGGTGCTGGAGCTCATGTCTGTGTTAATGGAGGGTCATTTGTGAAGCTAGTGAAAAATCCCCTTGTGACTTTAGATTGGCAGGGCGGCATGGGCACAAACGAATTCTCGGGATTAATCCGAATAGAAGTACAGCCAGGGAGGTACCTGGAGTTACCGGCCGTCCGATACGCACCAGGAAGAACCGTGAACTTGATTAGTCAAAGACTACTAGAGTCGACGGGCTGGAAGCCTTCGTACTCGGATACTGACAACGCACGACTGCGGTGCAGGTACTTTGACAAGGACGAGTTTCGTCTCGAATTCAGGAAGAAAGGAGACGGGTTGTACTGGAGGAAAGCAAGCCCGATTGTGTCAGTCCCAATGAGAGCAACCCGAACAGTAGAAACACTAGAAGACAATCCGGTCATGAAGTGACACCTGAAGCTTGCTCACCTGAATGAAGCTGCCACGAAAATGGTCCAAGATGGCTTGGCCGATGGCGTGGCTGGAATCACTATGGATGATTTCATAAAGACGCCCCTCAAATGCATGGCCTGTACTGGAGCAAAGGCGAAACGGATGGCATTTAAGCGCCAGGTTGGCAAGCGCGCTACTGAGTGTGGAGCCCGGCTCATGTCGGATGTATGTTTTGTTGGAATCCAGACACCAGGAAAAGCAAAGTACTTCCAGCTAATACAAGATGAAGCCTCACGGTTCAAATGGGTCTATTTGCTGAACAAGAAGAGCAGCCAACTTACCGGCATGCCTCTGGGGTGAAATCCTTAACAATGTCGTAAAATCGACAACATGAGTGCGACCAAGGCACTCGAACATGTGACGCCGTTCCAAAGACTTAATAACCGCAAACCTGACATGAAAAATCTGAAGGTATGTGGATGCTTGGCATACTATCATGCCCGAAGGAACAGCAATCAAACAAATTGGAGATAAGGGCAAACCGGCACTATTCCTTGGTTTGGCAAAATCGACACCAGGTTATCGGCTTTTGGACTTAAAGACAGGGGAAATTCTTCAACGTAGATCAGTCACGTTTCGTGAGGATGTTGCAGTAGGCGGCAACAACGTTGATTGGGAAGCAATACTGTGACAAACAAGTCACGCTACCAAACAATATTCCTTTCGTCCTTATGCCGGTCACCCAGGTTGCCGTTGCCCAGGATCCGTCCGAAACCATGGCCGTACAGCCAGACGACGAAAATCATGATGAGGACGAAGAGAAGGGTCCAGCCCCGGACACATCTCGCGTCGACGGCGAGGAAATTGACAGCAGTAGTGAGGAAAGTAACTGGGAATATCTAGATGCAGTTGATGGCGATGAGGACGGTCACGAAGAAGATGATGACGATCACGGAGAAAGTAGTGATGCTGCAGGACCCACCGCAAGTACGAGCGGGTCAAGTGCAAGTGGCGGTCAACCAGGTGCTCGATCTAGTGGGAGTAATCAAGCTAGTGGGGGCACGAGCGGCAACGTGGATAATAATAATCGGTGTAATGGAACGGCAAGTGCAAGGAGAACCGCAGGATCTTCAAACTCTGCCGGACAGACGGCACCATCCACTCCGCGTCGGTCAGGTCGCCAACGCCGACCAAACAGCAGGTATTCGCCGGATACTTGGGTGATGGCGATGGCCTTGATGCAATGCATGATGATAGGGCAGTCAACAACCTACTGAATCCAGTGACGCGCCAAGAAGCGTTGGCGTCAGAACATGCAGAGGGTTGGCGCCGCCCAATGGATGATGAGTACGCAGCGCTGATGATGAATGGAACGTGGGAATTGGTGCCCAGACCCAAGAAGAGGAAGGGACGACGCCGATTTAATGACGTCGGTATGGGTATTGGTGGTAAGACGAAATGCAATGGTGATGTAGAGAGGTTGAAGGCAAGACTGGCTATACGAGGCTTCCTAGAAGTTTGGCTTGGACTATTTGGCAACTTACTCTCCGGTGGTTCGCATAGAGTCTGTAAGGCTAATACTTCTCATTGCGATGTTCTTGGGGCTCGAATACAAACCATAGACTTTGTTACAGCTTTCCTCAACGGCGAACTCGTGGATGTTATTATCTACATGGAGCAGCCAGAAGGCTATGATGATGGAACAGACCGAGTATGCAGGCTTCGGAAAGGACTCTATGGTTTGAGGCAAGCGTCAAAAGCGTGTCGTTCCATATTTTTTAAAAAAAATATATATGGAACGACACGCTGCACACGGTGTTGAAGGAACTAGGCTTCGTGGAGAGCACATATGATGCTGGGATATACTGGAGACGGCGTGCGAGCCGTATAATTTTCCTCACTGTTTACGTTGATGATATCGTCATGGCTGGGTGCCGACGGACCTTGACGAAGTAATTAAAGAACTTGCGGCGCGCCTCAAATTGAAGAACCTTGGACGTGTGAACAATTTGCTTGGTATGGAAGTGAATTACTGTCCTGGAAAAATGTTGTGTCAATCCCAGACGGCGTATATCGAAAGGCTTGCAGAGAAATTGGCTTGACGTCTGCGAAGCCGGCTCGATCACCAAAAATTCCACCATGAGCAGATCACTAAAATTGAGAAGGACATTAGAAAAATCAATGACCCGAAGTTGCCATACAGAGAGATCGTGGGATCATTGCAGTATCTGGTCATGTGCACTCGCGCAGACTTGGCAAACGCTGTCAGAACACTTGGGCGCTACACCAATGCATACACCATTGAAAATTATCGATCGGCACAACGTGTGGTGCGCTATGCACTTGCGTTGGGAATGGTGTACAGGGCGAAGCCGGGATTTCCTCTAATCGACGCATACTGCGACGCAGACCATCAGTCATGCCCAGACACGAGCAGGTCGGTAACGGGCTACGCATTGCGGCTGCATGGCAACACTTGGATGTGGAAGAGCCATGGACAGCGGCGCGTGAAGACACATGCAGTTATGAACTGGTGGCATGCTGGGAATGCAGCAAGATGGTAGTATGGGCTTGGGAGCTCCTGCTGGAGCTAGGCTATGCCAATACAGGCTGCAAGTACCAATTTACTGAGAAAATCAAAGCGCGATTGCGGTCGTGGAGAACAACGGTAACACGTCACGAGTGCGGCACATGGCGAAGCATGCTCGGTTCATCAAAGAGTACGTCCAGGCCAAGGAGCTGGATGTGATTTTTATGTTCCAAGCGCTGAAAACCTTGCGGATGTGTTCACAAAGGCGCTAGGTCCGGCGGAGTTCGAACTCCAACGCGATCGTCTAAATGTCGAAGATGTGAAGAAAGCATGGGAGGTGGTCGGTGCCACGACAAACCCCGGCGCTGCGGCACAGGGGAGTACGAACTCCGACATCGAATGCAATAGGCGTAACGCGTTAAGCCCAAAATGCGCGATGCATCGCGCAATGCATGAGTGCATGTCTAACGAGTGTCCACCGTGGAATGAAGTAGGAGAAAGAGACATCAACGACAATAGCTGACCAAGGCAGTAGGCCGTTGATGAGAGGTCATTCCAGTTAGATATTAATTAATAAGAGAACACCCGTTGTGAGTAATTGTGACTATGGGGGAGTCCTGGAAAGTGCTCTCCGTGAAAGGAAAGAGGCCACGATTGGCCCTCCCCCGCTCACCAGAGTGAGCCACTGTAGTCACTGAGAACTGAGAGGGGTTTTTGTCTGCGGGCTTTCCTGATGCAACACAACTGGCCTTGCTCACTTTTAGATTTTCTAACTGCATTGCGAGTGACTCCATCTGCACACTCTTCCGCAACCAAGTCTTCACGCCCTTCCTAGTGCTGGCGAGAGGAGCGGAGCTCTCGTAGAATATTCTGGTTGGTGATCTTGTCGGTGGGGGCTTGATGAAGCTTAAAAAGTGCGCCACGTGTCTGTAGTCCGTAGGAGCCCATTTTCCCGCCCACATCCGAGTTTCAAACTGGGAGCATCGTACTGCATAATCTAATAGTATAGATTTCAAACAGGTTATAAGCAGACCCGCGTGCCGGAAGTGAGGGTACAATCTGTATTCATTTGCCTCCTACCAAACCTCGACTCAGATAAAGCTTGATTTGCGTCCGGACCGCGAACTTGTTGGCTCCCGTGCAGAATGCAAAAAACGCATCGTGGTGCCCTTACAGTTAGTCAGCTACTGACTGTTGTGAGGGATTCTAGATTGATACTCATTTCGAGGGATTTCGTGCAGAAGGTTGATTGGCTATCAGAACCACGGTTTCCGCGATAGACTGAGCTCTCCTCGAAAAACAAAACTCTAATGTAGAAGATGAAAGCTCCAAGTAGAGAATGATGCAGTTTATCTATGAAATGAGGGACAATTGTTGGCGTCTGAAGTTCCTTCATTACCAACGAGCTAGAAATTATCTTTCGCGATTACCACTCAGTCGACTCTCAAGCGACCACTGCGCATTGCCTTCCAAGCATCCTTAAACATTTGATACTTAAGTGCCTGCTTACCAAGCGGGTCAGTGTCACTTGTAAGTTTATATATCTTCTTCATGTCGGCAGGAGTGTTTCCTTCCTGCAGCCAACCTAGCGTAATCTCCATACTTCTCAGTCCAGGCAATAGAGGGAACATATTCTCTCTCTTCTTCTGCTTCGTTTACATCCTCTTCGTCGGTCGTCTTGTGCGCTCTCAAAAGCCGCTTGTTGCTCGCTCCAATCGGCAGGGCATTCAACGCAGTCACTGTGTTTAACTGGGCCTCGTCAGTATCAACTGTAGCGGATATAACGTTTGCGCTAGCTAGGATAGCGGCAGCCGCAACAAGCAGAAGATAACCGAAGCGCGTGGTTTCGTCTCGAGTGGTACTTCGTACGACGGAGAAGAGGGGCTTGTGGGTTGGCTCGCGAATTGCGAAGTGGGGCTCCATCCTCAGTCTTCGCAACCATTCATAAGAGATCCAGCTCCTTCAACGCAACATTTTCGCTGACCTGCCAACGTGAAAAAAGCACGACAGCAATCATGCGACAGCACTTCTCTTTCCCAAGGCTGTAATCGCATTTTTATCGGTATTTAATACGTACAGTGAATAATAATTTAGGCTGAGAGCTGACTCAACGGCTTGATCTTGAGAGTGGAAGAGTAAGCACAACAATTATGGACATGATATCCATGAATACAGATGTTGGGAACTCAGATCATTATATGCAGCATTTCATTCAACAGCATCAAAGAATGAGATGTAACCAAAATGAGTCAGTACAGTACAGTTATGATGTGTACCAAGTAGCTGAGATTTGTGGCAACTCCCTCCTCAATCTCAGTTGAGATTTTAGAGTTTTAACTGCTATTAGCTCTGTAGTAGTAGTCTATTACTCCGCTACAATTTCACTATGCGAACTATGCAGTAAACTGCGTGATGCAATCATTAATTCACTGCAGGTTTAACAACTACCATCTATTCACACTTTCGAAGTCATATCATACCAGTCTGTAAACCTTAATAGAACGTAGCTGTAAGCGCGATCGTTTCTAACGCGAGTAAAAATACTCATTACGAGTCCTTCGTGTTTAGTCCTTCGTGTTTTTCCTCAAGTGCCAAGCCACAACAGCACTACAGCAATGGTGAAAACAGGTGCTTTCTCGATGCTCGCCGAGACGGCGGTAGGGAACAGTATCTTGGTTATAAAAGCATTCATGTTCTTCAACTGAATCTGCTTCTTATGCTATCCAAACCAGGAGGAATATATACAACTAGAATGCGCAAGGAGACGAAATCAGGCGAGTCTCAAACGCCGGTCATCACTTCCTTCACAATTTCACGTGTCCGGCCACAAGTCGCGACTTAAAGAAAAGCTTGCCCAAGCTCGACGCCATGCATTTTTGTTGCGTGCCGACAACAAAGGTGCGCTGATAGGTATCATTGACAATGTGCGAGAGCTTGCAACTAGTGGGGAAGATGGTGACGGAAACAAATCGTCTCAGCGCAGCAACGGCCCGAGTCCTCTTGAGCGCGATCGATTTATGACGTGGGCTGCCCATGTAGAGAAGTTGCTGATTGAATTTGAACCGAGTGAAAACCACGCCGATGATCCCTTACTACAAATTCTAGAGTACCTTCAGTTTCTTCAAGACGGTCACGTGTGTCTTGCAGAAGTAGCGATGGACGCCAGAGCTCTACTTGAGCGATGGGACCGCTCTGGGGTTTTTGACTCCGAATCCTCAAGCGAAGAGGATGATGACGATAACGATGTAAAGGGTGACCATATTCCAGACCACTCTGGTTTTCTTGCGCCTGATTTGACGAAAGACAATCTCAGGCATCTCGAGCAATCGTACGCCTACCAAAACGTTCGGCAGCGAGCAGCAGCAAGTGTTATTAAGCGCAACGTACTCACCTGGGTACGCTCTAAGGCTTCATTTTGTGAGCGCGTTGCAGAAATTGAAGTCTTTGGACGCACCACCGAAGCTCTCCTAAAAGAACTAAGCTTGACATCTGCGGCTCTCGCTGGAACCAATACCAACGGAAGCACCGATATATTCGCTCTTGCAACAGGCCGGTGCGACCCGAAGTCCCGATACAACGGCAGCATCGCTTTTAAAGACTTGCTCCAATTCTCTAAGCACATAGCACTATTTTCTGTTGATCAAGCTCTTCGAACGGTGGAAGATGTAACTCGACGCCAATATCTTTTTGATTCACGATGTGCCATGAAAATTCAATCTGTTTGGCGGCGTGTTCGTGAGACTGTGAGAGCTCGGCGACTGAGGCGAGCAATGGAAGAGCTGCGTTTACAACGGGAGCAAGAAGCTCAAGCAAAACGAGAAGCCATTAAGGAAGCTAAAAGGCGCAAGGCGTCTGAGGCAGGAAAGCGCAAGGTTACCAAAGCGTTAAAGAGATCTAGCACTGCTCGGTCATCAGTGATTGCTTCAGCCATTTCAAAACTTACTCCCGCACTTGAGGAAACTAGAGATTCATCAAGGGAGACATCAGCCCTAGAAAGTCGGGCTTCACCAGAAGAAACAAACGATCAGCGACATCCAGCTTCTCCTTCAGTGTCAACATGTGATGCATTAAGCCCTAAAGCTAGGACTCGTACCAGCCTTGTTGTCGGGCAGGACGAGAAACCTAAGCCTCAGACAATCACCCCACGAAGCAGACAGAGGCCATCTCGAGGTGTTGCTACAAACAATAACGACAGCGATGAGGATACCATCGACGTGGAGGCGGCATGGAAATCCTTCATGGACACGGTGGCATCAGACATGCCATTGCAAGAAGCCCCTAATGAGGCTGATACTTCTACAGCTCCAGAAAATGTTCCATTCAGCGATAGTATACCACCCGTCATTATCCCGCCGATGGAAGACAACTGGGAAGCATGGTCAGACGATGGATGTGACCTCAAAAACGAGAATCTTGATAGTGATGATAAGACTAGTCACCCGCTTAGTTCTGCAAAGCCACCTACACCATCATCTGCTAAACCAGCACCTCGAATAAAGGTTGTGGTGTCTGTGAGCAAGAATAGTGTATCCGACACTGCTGCTCACCGTTTATCTCGCAGAAAATCCACGATGGCAAGACGGATTCATGCGCGAACACCTACAACATCGAATACTTCAGTAATAAGACCACCGTCATCTCTTCCATTTGACGCCACCTTGCAAAATCACACGGGCCCATATACTGGTGCAGGACAATTAAGCTTAATGGCACCTTTCATTGATGCAGATAGAACTAAGAAGTCACAGCCAAGTGTCGTTCCTGAAAAAAAACATTTGTACGAACTCGACTTTAGCGGTGCTGAGAGAAAAGATGCCTCTTTTGTACATATTGCTCGGGCGATTACAAATTCCCGTGAACCCGAGGAGCAAGGCCCACAAACTACCCCACCACAGCCGAACACACCTGATAAACTAGTGGTTACAGCAGCCGAGACCCCACGTACAAGCTCAAGAAGAACGACAGTAGCACGACTTCGCAGCATAACTGGAGACAGCGAGCAAAATGCGCGGGCGCGCAATTTGCTTCACCCTGAAAATCAAGAGATGGCGTCGTCCGACGAACAGCAGTTCCGGGGTTTTGCACAGATATCTCCTCGCACAGATAACAACGCAAAAACTCCTGGCTACTTCATCTACGGAGCCCAAGGTAATATTCACAGTATTTTTTGAGGGGATCGAAAGTGTTTCATGTGCTTGACGTAGCTGCGTGGTTTTCAACAGGTGTGAATATTCGACGAGAGGTGTTCCTGCGCAAAGGAACCATGGTTTATTCACCGCTATCGGGGCCACCGGAAGACGAGTCAACAAATTCTGGTGCGGCTGACGTCAAGGAAGTCAAAGCATGGCATCGTTCGACTATTGCGGCAATTCCGCAAGAACTAACAACACCACATCCTCCAGCAAAACGTTTTCAGCAAGCTCACAGAAGACGACCTAAGGGGCTACGACGACAGACATTCGCCAGTGAGCCCTCAGGTCAACTCGAATCGATCGAGATTCCAGCAATCGAATCGGCCAAGCGACCGGATAAACGTAACGAGCTGCCCTTACTGTTGCGTCGGTCACGAGCAGCAGCTCGCCGTCGCGAACGAGAGAGATCCAATGAACTGGACAACGAAGGTGAACAGGAAGAGGCCGCCATTGCTGCCCCAGATTCCAGCAAGCAGATGTGGAAGCGTGGTGGAGAGCTTCCTGAGCTCGCACTGGCCCAGATTCGCGATCGCATAGGCTACAAACGGAAATCGTCGCATCAAAAACGCATGTCAATTATTGCTGGACGCGCACCTCCATCCTCCGACGTCCGGAGTGAGGATGGATCATCGATTGCATTCGAAGAGCGCCCAGAAACGGTTTTCACCGTCGATGAAGAGCCTGAGGAAGAAGACGAGGACACACAAGGCCACGACGACGAAGCCAACCCTGACATCAACGAAGACGACAGCGAGCAAGACACCCCACATGACATCAACACCAACGATAAAGACGTCGGTACTCTGCAACGCGTCGACAGCATTAGTCGTAAGAAGAGCGAGGAGCTGAACGAGGAGTTCCGTCGTCTGCATGTGGCCAGTCGTAAGCGCGAGCTCACACGTCGCCGCTCTCTATTATCCCAACTTCAAAGCGAAGAGGATGCTGCTGTAGCCGACACCCGTCGCCGCTCCAAGGAACTCAACGCCTCGGAGTCCAGACGAATGTGGAGACTTCAAAGTCAAGCGGCTCGCAGCACCAAAGTGGAAGGCGTCGTCACCGTCCCCATAGACGACATGGCCGCATCCAAACTGCACTTCAGCTCCAGCGACGAGGACTCGGACGTGCCCAAGCGTCGACGTCTTCGCATCAAGACGCGGGACGCCAGAACCGACTTCGCCGCTCTCAGCGACGACGAGGAGGTCTCTGACGAGTCCGTCGAAGCTGAAACTCAACCCCACAGTTCCATGACTCAACAAGAGCGAGGCGCCGCCTTCCAGACGCTCCTTACGCAGTACTTGGGGCTGCTACAGTGCGCACCGGCAGAGGTGGCGCGCCGTCTGCACGTGTCTAGTTGACCATCACTCTTGACTATTCAAGTTGCCTTTACGTCCTCCACACCATGTTCCTGTCCAAGCGCATGCGTCATGCCGCCACATAGGTCCGTGCTCTCAGTAGCAATAATGGACGCTACGACCGCGCACGACGACGAGATGCTGGCGCTGACGCTCGGGGACGTGGAGGACCTGGAGCGGCGCACGCAGCCCAAGCCGCGCGCCTTCGAGAGCTTCAGCCACGACCAAGCGGCGCAGAGCGAGGCGCTGTCCATGCCGCTCACGCTGCCGGCGTCGCCCACGCTGCTGCCGCTGAACTCGTCGCCGGCGGCTCCGCACCGCCAGGCGGCGCCACTAAGCGTGCAATCCTATTTCCAGAGTGAAGGAAGCTCTGCCGGAAGCTTCGCCGCTTCCAGCGACGAGTACCGACGTCTTAAAGACGCTATGAGCCTCCCACCGGCCACTTCGCCGCCGCACGTCAAAGCCGGCAAGAAGAGGAAGCAGGGAAACAGCGTGAGCATCGACCTGCAGACCAAGATCCGCATCATTGAGGTGGCGGAGCAATACCAGTACGACCCGAAGAGTTCTAGTCGCAGCAAAGAAGGCGGCGCTGTGGCAGGACACGGCAAAGAGATGGTCAACGGCATCCGACTGGCGGAACAGTTCGGACTCAATAAGAGCACGGTGAGCCGCATTTTGAAGCGCAAGGAGGAGTTCAAGAAGGCGTATTACAAGGACAACATCTCTGGCTGCTCCAAGCACATTAACAAGAAATCCAAGTTCGACAAGCTCAACCGGCTTGTAGAGAACTGGTTCGACATGAACCGGGAGAAGAACGGCACGATATCCGACACGCTGATCCGTGATGTTGGGAAACGCTATGCTGAGGAACTCGGCATTGAAGACTTTCGCGGATCGAACGGATGGGTGCGCAGTCTGCGCAACCGCAAGGAACACACTGCGCGTAACAGTGTATCTATGGAGCAGCAGGAGGTGGAGAGGAGGAAAAAGGACAACGAAGCGATCGAACGCATGCGGACCATCTTCCCGAACGGGGTCAAGGATATGGCTGGCTTCTTCAAAGACCTGTCGATCTACCTGGAAAGGGATGGCGGTGGTATGGGTGGTTTTGGAGACATGGGTGGCCACACAAGTAGTAGCAACAATAACAGCAGCGCGAGAGATGCTGCTGCGGTGCTCGCTGGTGCATCCTATACAGACATGGAGGATGATCTGTCGCGTGAAGACGACGGTGTTATGGCAGAAGAGTTTCTTAAGAAGAAGATGGTTGAGTCCCTGCGCGTATGGTCACAGGAGCTCATGGCATCCGAGCTGGCCAAACTCAAAAAGCGCATGAAGCCACGGCAGGCAGCTATCCTATAGCATTATATTTGACGTGACCTGTGCGTGTGCGTCAGCCGGCTATCTATCCAATTTCGAGCTTGTAACATGTTATTGTTCCCTATGTAGTCTGTCCTTCGCGTTCTCTTTTGTACATCAGTGACTGATGATCAGTCTGCTGACGAGCTTGTTAGTACGGGCTCGATAGTATTTGCGAATTTGTGTTGTCAGAAGCCCATGATCCCACTATTTTTCCGCTAAATTTACCGATCATATTGGGCACTCGACATTGCCACTTGGACATGCTGATCGTGAAGTGATGGCCCCGCGACGAATACTCCTGCGGAAAGACCCAGCTTTGGACCGTGCCGCCAATATCGGAATCACGTTACCAAGCTTCAATTTTGTGGAGGCTCGTCCGCCTCGACGACGACGTGATGGCCCGCGCTCGGTTACTGCTACGGCAGACTTTCCAGCTTTCAATGGACTAGATCAGGAACCTGCGCCGCTGCAACCTGCAAAGATCGATCTGGATGAAGTTCTATACGGCACAGTTTCTCGACGAGCGGAGCAATTCGAAGACCCATCAATGACTATGGAGACTAAGATGGCTCGCATTTGGCAAGCATTACTCCGGCATTCAGAAAGAGGGAGATTTGGGAATCCAGAAGCAGTTGGCGTCAACCCGATCTGCACTGCTCTCTGTCTTGAGGCCGTAGATCAGATCCTCGCAGCCTGTGGTGCATCAACATTATTACGTGGTGTACTTGTGGGTGGCATTGCAAATTCGGTATACACCAAGTATGATCCTGACCTGGGGTTTGAAAAACAGCAACAGTACGCGGATATCGTAGGGCGTCAAACAAAGCAAATAAATGCTCAAGAAGAGGAGATTGCAAAGCTCGTAAAACTGCGCGAACTTGCGGAGCAGCACGTGTTCGATCAGCTGAGTGCGGCTGGTGTAGGTCAACTTTTGCAACAAATGGATCTGTCACGTCGTGTTAGTGCTGTAACGGAGATGCTTGCACCTGTGCTCGACGACGAGCTGCTACTTGTGCTATGGAACGCCACCGCCACGACACAAGCATCTGCTAACCAGCTTTTGCGGGCTAAGACATCAGACAGTAACACGGTCGATCCCTCTCAAGAATCCATGTCGTGGGACGAAACTCGAAAACGAGGAGCAGCACTCGCAAGCCTCGTGCTCCAAGAGCGAGTTCGTCTTGTGATTCTTGTGTGGCAAAGACTAAGTACAGAAGAGAAGCGTTTAGCGTACAAAGCGCTTGATCCGTCTATCTCCGCCAGCCACGCGGCTGCCACACTTAAAAGTGTACTTCACGCGCTGGAGGAGACATACGTCTCCGAATTGATCCATCACCAGCGCCAGCTCTCAAGACGAAACCTGAATCTAGCGTCACAGCTTGGAATCATCAGCGAGTCCGGTCCAAGCAAGGCTATTGCCACGGGAAGGCATGTTGCCTTGGCGCCTACGGCCCCACGAGCATTAGGAAAACTTCGTGGTTCCCGGGGACGTTCACGTACTTTATTGCTCAGTGGTGATTCTATGGACTCACCTTACGCAGCAGCAGAACCGAAGGCCTCAATTCCCCAAGTCCTTTTGGGCGCTTTAGTCTCATCAAGTCCAGGCTACGGGCGCCTCAGCCAAATTCAATTGTCACCTAACCAAGGACGCTCAAGACCTGTTAGCTCCGGCATTCTACCAGAGCAATTGCTTGCGTCGCATAGCGATGTTCTCCGTACGTGCGAGGACGTCTTCGATCTCCTTTGTGAAGTGGAGCAGCAGCAAGTGGCCGCCTTTGAACGGCATACTGGTGAGCCCGGCAATCGCCCCGAGGAGATTGAGGAAGGAATATTAATGCAAGCTCGGATAAAACTACGAGATCTACTGTGCACATACGTCGAGCCTTCCGAGCCGATTCAAGAGAGATTTCACCGCTGTGAGGATGCGCGCGAAAAGCGTTTGGAGCTTGACCACAGTCGCTCAGATGACGAGCGCAAACTCGCGGATTTAATGCATGCCATCATTTCTGGGCAACGTCGCAACCCAGAGCTGCTTGTCAATGCCGTGAACCGTAGCCCAGAAACACTGCTGAGCGCCATTGCACTGAATCCTGGTATGCTACTTTTTTCCATCACGAAATTTCCTGAACCAGTGAAGCGATTTCTGTCCTTGGATCCGAAAGCCTGCGATTATTTGGACACGTTAGTCCAAAAACATAAGGGAGTGCAGCTACTTTGGAAGCCTCCTGGAGGGAATAGTGGTGTTCACGAAACTTTTCTACCACTCAATAGGCTGAGAAAACTATCAATTGCTGCTGAGGAGCTAGCCTTGGCGTTGCCCTCTGGTGATTCCTTGGAGCAAGGAGCACTGTTGTTATTGGAATGGTTCACATCTCATTTGAACGATTTGACCGATCTGTTGTTAGAGCATCCAAAGCCGTTGCAAATGCTATTCATGAAGATGCACCAGCGTGGTGACGTGTCTGCTTTTTATCAGCTCATGTTGTTACTGCAGCAGACCCCCGGTGTTCAGAATTTTATATCTCGTGCATCCGTGGCAACCCTCGAGCGGCTCGCTTTGGAAGACCAAGCTGCCGTCCTCGCCGTCTTACGAGAAATATTTCAATACCGCGAAAATCGCGGAGAAAATGGTGGTGGTAGTCCCCAGTCTGTTCATGCTAATCACGATCTGCTTCACGAACTACAAGCGTCGCCACATCTCGTGGCATGTCTAAGCGCCATGGATCCGAACGTGCTACAAGAAGTTTTTCTGGGAAACATCGATGTATGGGCACCATTTTTTGTTGACATGGTGGCTTCCAACGATCCATTACTGCGGCAAAGTATTACTCAGCGGGTACGTGCGGTAGATTTGTGTGTACTTTTGGTCGCCTGACGAGTTCTAACGACAATTTTATCTTTTGCGTGTCAAGACTAACCACGTGGAGGGTGGTGATACTCTTTTACGGCTTCTAGCTGCAGTCATCGATGGAACGACTGCAGTGCTCGACCTTGCAGCATTGGATAGGGCTCTGTGTGCTTCGGACGTAGAGCAAGCAAAGCAGCGTGAGGCCAGCGCACGCAGAAAAGAACACCAGTGCATTTATCTCCGTGGTCGCTCTACTGTGTTTCGAGCTGTTGTGGCTCCCCAGATCGCAGTCATCGGGTATAACCCACGGCGATTTTTGTTGTGTCAGACTGGGACTGCTGTGGCCACTGTGGGGATTTCTGCGGTAGCTGCTGCAGTTGCCCAGGATCGAGTTAGCAAAGAAAACAAAGGAGGCAGGACCCTGCTGCGTCCGGCTCGAGCGAAAAAAGCTGCCCCACCAGCGCTTACAACAGGGAGAAAGCGCCAGCCGAGGAGTGGTGAAGCTGGCGGGTGCCAGGTCGCAACATCTTCTCATGGTGACAACAGTACCAGCGAGAGGATTATAAGCGCTAGAGGAGGCGAAGTACCGCCGATGTGGCAGCTGTATCTTCGAGCGCACACTGCACTACGCTCTAGAGAGGATCCTGATGGAACCAGAGAGCCTCTTCCTGCGTTGTCTAAGGCGCGTGTAAAAGCACTGATCCTAGACATTTGGCTCGAGTTCTTGAAAGCTGATCATTTGCAGCTCGAGACGACTAGTCTCTGGTCTGTTGCCCCATTTGTATGCGATTATTTGATTGCGCGCTACAACGCACCAGCAGCGGTGGGCGCACGGCTCGAGAATCTGCTTAATGGACTGATATCATTCCAGGATGATCCTCGCGTGGCGTTCTTTGCCTCGGCTTGTGGCCTAGGAGACGTAAAAGCATCGGACGCGTACGAATCAGGTCCACCAAGTTATGACGTTTTCCTGTACTACATGCATGCACTCGCGCACATATTCTACGGGCAGATGAAGATCTTTCAGTCCGGCAAGCGCCTAGATGAAACACCGAGCGGAAGTTGCCCCATCGATGTCCAGCACGCAGTGGCCGTCACTAATGTGCTGTTTACATTCTCACTGACGGACTATGCCATTCGTGCTGTACGTGCGGAAATTGAGGGGCTACCACGGGTCAAAGCATCGGCTATAGCTGGAATGGCCGACATCCCCGTTGCTGATTGTGCTGGTGAAGATAATACAGTCGAATTCAGTGACGATACTGACGATAAGACTCGCTTCGTGGAGCTCGACGACGTCATGAACATTTTCATGAAGCAGTGGACAGCAAAAACTAACCAAACGGAAGAGGTGAGTAGATCGCTTTAGTGTTTGTGTCTTTGTACGCCACTAATATCTCGTTTCCGTGCATTATAGCGCTACCGTCAGGCGTTCGCAGCAAACGATTTGGGCGGTGATCGGATCGGACTGGACGAGTTCATCAAGATCGTGACAGGAGTGACGGCGGGGCGTATATCAGCACGGGAGTGTCGCCTGGTGTTTGGTGATGCTGGCCAGGAATTCATGAATCTTGAGATGTTCCTACGAGTAACACGTGCGTATCAGCTTCGCGCTTTTGACACGCATCTACCTGAGGTCAGCCTCGATGAACGAGACCTGCAGGACTTGCGACTCTCCGTTGGCCGAGCCAATATCGCGTCGACTCAACGAGAGGTAGAAGACCTAGCGCGCTACTGGCGAAGTGTTCGCTCCGACGTGGTGCACCAGCTCGAGGCAGCTCACCAAAAAAAGACTACGAAGTCGATTCTCAAGAAACAGAGCGCTCTGATCGAGAAGCTGGTGGCCAGTACGCCCCCGCTGCATCAGCAGCTCCAGGTTCAACAACCTTTTGCCAAACGCCAGGCCACGACCTCAGCTCATACTGCAGCGTTGCAGGAGAAGCTAGATCGCGTGTGGCATGAAGTGCGCACTTGCGTCAAGATGCTGCACCGAGCTAAGCTCACGCAACACTACCTGAGCGGGATTTTCATCCGGTCTAACATGTTGCGCTGGATCCGCCAAGCACGCAAACGTGCTCACGAAGAGGAAGAGCGCCACCCTTCCCGCCTCTCCACCCCGTTGCTCCCATCTAGCTCAGGCATCTCCAAGACAGGTTCTGTTCATAGTATCACCTCCCAGACTTCCATCTCATAGACAAGAGTAGTGTAGCCATCCTAAAGCTAACATGGCTGCGCTTTCGATAGTCGAACATATCTTTCGGTGTTCGTTTGTGTCTCTTCGCGAGCAAAGATCCTTGCAACTGGAGACAGCGATGCAGGAGGACAACAGCGATACCAGCCACACGCAGCATGCAAAAAGGATTGAGCGAGTTCGAGGCATCCAGAGTGGAGAG
This sequence comes from Phytophthora taxon juncus, assembly GCA_033558005.1. Lineage (NCBI taxonomy): Eukaryota > Oomycota > Peronosporomycetes > Peronosporales > Peronosporaceae > Phytophthora > Phytophthora taxon juncus. The sequence goes on from JAUCEE010000024.1 coordinate 164,673, forward strand.
TTGTTTGTCCGTCTCCATGGAGCGGCGCTGTGTGAGCCTCACGGAACTCTCCACGGCGCTCACCCTTTTTTGCGGCAGCTCTTACATCTTCAAGACAATGATGCTGCAGCTGTGCGGCGCCTTGTGCAACCGAGTGAGGAAAAGTTAAGATATAGCCGCAACTTGAGACGGCGTGTACGGAAAAGAAGACGCGCAGCGCAAAAGCGCTGGAATGCTATTGAAGAATCTGTCAAGACGTACAGCGGTAAGAGTTTGCTGCACGCACTGGGTCCTAATCCTGGTGTGCATGCGCTGGATAACTACTGTAAGAAGCTTCAGAGACTTGAGCACATCTACAAACAGCACGTAACTAGCAACATATTGCATCTGTATGCGCTGCTTCAAGCTGAAAGTCAGTACATCGCAGCTTGGAGCAAGCGCGAGGAAGCAACATGTCGGGACCAACGTGCATTAACGAAGCTGCTGTACCAATTCAAGTGCGTTGTATAGTTTGCTCGCAATGGTGATGTTTGTCAGCTAACTAGTGGTTGCTGGTAGTTCTTTTGCACTACAGCTTGAAAGTGAAACGTCCGGGCAAGTGAGAATGTGGAGACTACCGCCGTCAGATGCACAGCGAGTACGTTGCGTTAAAGCCGCCACTGAAAACATCAAGAAAAACTATCTTTCAGCGTCGACGCAACATTTGGAGGTGCTTGAGGTGTACAAGATCGATAACCGCGTGTTATTGAATAGCTTTCAAAGATTTACCAGCTCACTGGCTCAATCCACTCCAGACATCAAGATCAAGGGGCTATTTTGCAGTGTGCCACCCGAAAGCGTCGAGCGCTGCGTTGTGTACGGCATGAATAATCCAGGCGGCGACGATATTGAGCCTCGCCTTCTGGATACCCAAGGAGCTGAGATGAAGATTTTCAACCGCTCCGTGTACGTGCTATCAACCACGGCATTTGTTTTGAGTTAGAAGAGCTCACTTGTCGTCTTGCATGCAATTTTATAGACTACTACAGGGTCGTGATGACGCCCCTGGAACAAGCATGGCATTTCGAGCGCGCTCAAAAGTGACCAGCGGTACTCCGTTGTGTTTTCCGCGGCGCTTCAGTAGATACAGCACACTTGAAGAAGCACGCGAGATCATGACAACTGCTTCAGCACGCTCGGAGGACCAGTCACCCGTTCAATACTTGGGCCTGTGTCGGGTAGCCATGGGGAAAACAATACGTGTGAAGGACAACTCCCTCGTTTTCCCCGATGACCCCAGAGTTGGCGCACTTCACTTCACGAATGAGGTATGTAAGCGTAAATGTGCCGGGAATGAGGTTTTACTTACGAGCTGTGTGCACAGGAGGAGTATTTGGTAAGGTGCCCGGATGCCGTCGTGCCTGAATTTATTATTCAGTACCGTGTAGCGACACCGTCTCCCCCACTAGCAGTAAGTTTCACCATCGATGGCATTGCTCCAGTGTCGCTGACCGCCACGACACCCAGCCTAGCGTCCAGTGGCTTCCAGGACTTTATCTACAGCGCGGCATTCGACTCCACAATTTCTGCATTTCCCTTAGCACTGCCAACCTCAGATCGGCACCGTTTCTTTTTCGCACCAAATGAGCTTCCGGCTAGCTCAAGGTCGACTTCACCCGATGCTCCGGGACAAGGTGAACATGGTCTAACCAAGAAAACTGACGAGCAACAGGATATATCGCCCGAAATTGTCTTGGCAAACTGTGTACGACAAAAGACAGAATTGCGCGAAGACTTGCAACGTCTTGAGAGACTGTTTTGGGCGCGTGCGCGTGAAATTTGGGAGGAAGAAGCTATCCGAAGTGGCCTTAAATTGCAGCGGGACAAGAGAATCCATACTTTTAGTGAAGAAGCGCAGGCAAGAAACCAAGAGCTTCGTGGTGAGCTGGCTATGCTAAGCCAAATGCAAGATGACATTGATCGCGTGACGATTAAACCCACGCACAAGCCCCGAGCCCAACATTCAAAGCATCCAGCGTCAAATTCCCACCGACGACGGTAGTATAATAGTTCAACAGGAAGAAACTCACAACTTCATTTTTTCTTATTACCTCGCGCTTCGTTTACTCCAGTACATTTCACCTCCTCACGCTACGAACTCAATGATGTACTGCTTCACATCAGCCTTGCCCGGGTTCTGGAAGGCGTGGACGTGCTTCTCTTTCTCGTTCACCTCAACGCACCGAAATTCACACGCAGAGAACGACGTCACGGGTCCCGTCGGTTGCAGTTCTTCATCCAATCCACGGGTCTTGCAGCCTGTGCGGTTAAGAAACACGTAGGGGTGCAGGTGCTCGTGAAGTTCGCAGCTCACCAGCGAGGGCACGTGGAAGTCCCATAGATTGACGTGCTCGTTCGAGAGCAGTAGACGCGTCCCGACGCTTCCAGGCACGTTGCTCACGCTTGAGAGCGTGCGGCGTGGTCCTTCCGGCTGCTTGAAGACTGTGACAGCCACGAAGCCTCCGGGCTGCTGCAGTGCATCTTCCCAGCAGTCCGCAACGTCGACGCCAGCAGTACTATCGACCCAGAGACGCAAGCTGGCGAGCTGGTCAGGGCTGGGTGCAGCTGCCAGTGGCAGCAGGAGCCGTCCTGCTGGTCGTAACGCAGTGCCAAGTTGACGCGACAGCTGCTCGTCTTCGAGCAGCAGATCGGAGACTTTGTGGCTGCCACCAAGTGAAGGAGATCCCAGCAGCCACATGGCGAAGCGGGGCGCCAGGAAGAGTTCGCGCGGGCGCAGCAGGGTGGAAGGTGCCATGGAGAATGCCACAGCGACTCGCTGCGGTACAGCAAAAAGCTTCTACTTTCTCGTAGGTTCTACTTTTTTTCGGGTTGCGATTGGCTGAAAATGGTTTGGAGAATCTATCCCAAAATCTAACTGTAGCCATCTGTTTGATTACCTTGGAGCTCGTTAGCTTGAAGTGATACACTCGGCTGTGACTCAGATTGGCGCCTGTCCAAGGCCTTTCACTCACGTCAGACAAGTGTGCGGGACCGCACTAGCAGTTGGATTGGAACGGCGCGACTGGTCTCCTACACGAAAGCAAATGCTCGTGTGTTGACAATCCTTGCAGCGGACCTGCGCGAGCTTTGTAGCGATCGAGTCAAGTGACGCAAGGATCAAGACAGGGCAAGCGGCCGATCGATGCAATTCTTTTCGGGTCTTTCCACTCGTGCAGGCTTGGTAAACTGTCCTTTCGATGATGCGAGGTATCGTCTCGATTTATGGACGATCTAAATGAGCCTTCGATCGATGGGACTTTCCGGAGCTGCGATGGACTGGCGCGAAGGAAAGCCTTTGCGCATTCTCTGGATGTGCTGAGTACACCGAGACTGCAGACTGAAGCTGCTTTAACTCTTTCATGACACGAGTTGGTGTCACGGGGTGAGCACGAGTGCTGTACCACCTCAATAAATGCTGCCAACGTGGCAGCATCATCATGCATGCGATTGTTTAAGCCTAGTATTGCTTAGCAGATCTAGTTGCGGCGTGACTATCGAAATGCCGAGCGGCTTTGCCTCGTTAGTTTATACAGCCGTAGCAGAGGATCTCGTTTGGCGTGGAGTTTTTGCTTCATGTGATCACAGCCGGCGCTAATGTAACGCGACTTAGTGGCCTCGAAGGCCCCCTTAGACCGCAGCTGGTCAACGACTGGAAACGAGACGAGTCGATAGCCACGTGGTGAAGTGGTTGCTAGCGCAACTTCGTAAAGGAATGACGAGGCGCCAATGGATAGACGCCGATTGGATCGGCACGCACCGATTTGGGGCAGCGAGCTTTGACCGCAATCTGATCCACTCTCGTGGAAGTCCCCGTGTCAAGTCGCTTCAACTCAGTGAGTCAGGTGGTTCAGAGATCTGCACCGAGATGGTGGTCGCGGGATGAGCCCGTCGTTGACTCGTCCTCGAGGTCTGCTCTATCCGAGCTGCATGGTACGCAAGGGGGCAAGATCGGGCACCATTTCGCTAGCGACCACGTATTGCCTGCAGAGGCGTGAAAGATTTCGGCCAAGGCTACTCAAACGAGAAACGGCACTAGCGCTAGAGAGTGGGCATTCAAACCTGTATGTCGTTCAGCAGATTTAATCCGTTGCGGCATCGCGCCGTGCGTTGCATACGCCGTGCAATTGCCTCGGCTTCGTGAGCTCTATAACTCTGCCAGGTGTTCCCGTCCTCGAGTCTTCTCGAGGACGAGAGCCTTTAATAGCCTTGAAAACACTGACAAATGGCGCCTCTAAGGTAATGCCCAGTTGGCTGCGCAGGAGCTTTCTACTCGCGGGAGCGTTGCGGCTTGCAGCGACGCGAGCACACAGCCCCAACGCATCAACGCGTATATTGCCAGCAAGGGCTGCGGCACTATCTTAAGTGTGTGAGAGGGCTTATTTTTGCGGAGTTCCACGAAGATGTGAGATTTTACGCGATCTCCAAGTTGAAAGAGAGAGCAAGCGGCAGCGCGTCTCACTGGTAAAATGGAGGTGGGGCTGCATTCACAACCCTGAAATTCCCGCGATATTTTTGAATTCGCCGTTGATGCCTCTTAATTGCACCGAGATCGTGCTGTTAGGCCGAGAGGTTGGTATTATTATACATGACCACAATAGCCTCTTCTCCATCGAGTCTCTCGTGGCACCGGTCTCTGCCAACGCCAGGTGGTTCACCGCTCGCTGCAATTGCGTGCGGCAATCATGCGAACAGCTGCATGCCAGTTTGCAATTCTCCCCGCCGACCATCTGCCGAGCGAAAAGCCGACGGCAGCAGGCTCACCCACCCACCACCACACCTCTGTCTGTTCGCGCACAGGTCTGCAGCGAGTCCTGTACCTTCACCCTCGCCCCGTTCAACAGAGCTCAGTTCCGTTTCCTCTCCCTTCGACGCACTTCCGAAAATGATGGCAACCCCCAACGCGACCTCCACGTCCGCCTCGGCCCAGTACAGCCAGCTTCCTCGAAGCGTGAGCGGCTCAAAGCGCGAGGCTGAGCCGGTGAGCATGACCACCAACGGTGAGCCCGCGTCGAAGCGTCCGTACTACGGCAAGTGCCAGTACAAGACCGGCAAGTGCTTCAACGAGCGCACACTCAAGCGCAATGGTGACGCGCACTCCCTTTGCGAGGAGCACCGCATCAAGCAGAACTTGATCCAGCGTCGCAGCGACCGCAAGTATCAGACGGTGCACGCTATTCGTCGTCGTGAGCGCTCACAGCGTCGCGCAGTGCTCAAGAAGCAGGTTTCGATGGCCGTGGCCCAACAGCTTTTCTACGAGCACCAGCAGCAGAAGACACTCGGCATCCCGCTGCCGCAGCACCACCCGCTGCACCTTCTCACGGCCAGCAATGGTGGCTCAACTCCGACGCCTGGCGCGTCTGGAATTGTTGGCCTTGCGCCTCCAATTCAGGTACCGCAGTCTTCGTCGGCTTTCATGCTGGAGGGTCAGAACGGCATTGGGTCACCTCTCGTGCTATCGTTCCAGCCCCAGAGCGCTCGTACCGACGCCACTGCAGGAACGCACACCAAGATGGGAGCAGTAGCAGTTCAACCTGGCAACGGCATCAAGGACGAGTTGACGCCTACGGGCATCGATGACTTCATGCCTGACTCGTTCTTGAACATCCCGATGCCTGCGGGCAGCCACAGCATGCCGGCACTGCGGGACGACGAGATCGAGGAGACGGGCAGCATGGGCGACCACTTTGGCTACATGCCGATCGTCTCTTGCTCGGGCGACAAGGAGACGTGGAGCGACGACGATATCGAGTTCCTGCAGACCATTCTACTGGCCTGAACGAGCCTCCACCCTACCGAGTTGTTCGAGTGTCGCTATACCATTTTATAAGAGCGCCATAGGAAGACTCTTTACATCTGTACTGATCACAAATAAAAAAGCAAAACGCATTTACCAACCTCACTTCCGATTGCTGGTTTTGGTGAATCTTTTAAAGGCTAGGCGAGGAACCCGCTCCATAGCAGAGGGCGCCTAGCGAGAGACCCAAGTGCATCCCCACGCGTGAACCACGCATGAATCACGGTTTGCAGCTGTTTTCCATCGTCAGCGTGAGTACGCGCGGACTCTCACTCGCCTCTCATGGATTTCCACCGATACCGATGACATTTAACATGACGCGTAAGTAATCTCCACCGAAAGCGCGTACGGAGCACGCACTTAAGCGTTTTTGAGGTGGTCCCTGAGGTGAGGCACTGAGTCCTACGAGCAGAGCCCACTGCTCTAAGCAACCAAGTAGCCCCCCATGCAACTTGCGGCCAAAGTGACCGCGGGGCTTACCACCCCGGTCGGTGTACCACACTGCACTCGCGTGCAGACGACAGTGGATTTTGAGTGCGCCACCAACGACAGGAAATAGATACCGTCTGGAAAGCTCACATCGAAGGGGACACACAGCGCGTTCTGTGGTCGCGGATACTCCGTCCTCGTTAGCACACGGACCGAAATCGAAGACCACCGCCCAATGAGTTCGTCCTGCATCCCCGACGCAGCATCAAACTGCAGAAACAGTCAGGACATGACCGCACCACGCCAGATTTCCTTCAGGTCAGGCGGCCGCGCGAGTTTCTGCTTCGTCAATACTGTCGTGCGCTTGTCCGTCGATTTTTCGACGTCCGGCACGATGCCAGCAGCATCATGCCACTATGGACGCCTCCAGCGGGTCAGGCGTGGGGGCCGCTGATCGATTCGTTTTGACGCGAAAGCAATTCGGCTTGACGCCCAGTCCGACGCTATCTGACTCCCCGCCGCGCCAGACCCGCAGTCAACGCGCCACGCAATGACGTCTAAAGCAAGAGCTTGCCAACCCCCAGCATTCAAAGTCGCCTCTAACTTTGTCTGCAGCAACGCGGCGATAGCCTGTCAACTCGTTGACATTCCGGTCCAAACAAGAACGAGCTGCCGAGAGCGATTTGCGAGTGAATTATAAACTTCTGGGGGCTGCAACCGCTTCAAGTTGAAGCGCGTGTATAACGCATGAAAGGTTTTGGACCCAATCCTCAAGTCTCGCTGTTGGCGCGCGCTCGGTTCGTGGCAAGTTGCGGACGTGTCGCGGGCGCGTGCATAGGGCGGGGCAGCTGGGCATGGCTCTTCGGCCCCGCGCCTGAGTTACAAGGTCCAATTGCGGCGACTGCAACGAGCAAGGGTCGCACGGCACCCGAGTTTCACCGCGGCGACCAGCAACTCAGGTCACTTAACACGCCAGTATCAGGCGCCGTTTCGTCAAGTGCTCGCGTCGAGCAGAGCGGCGCGCGTCAAGCAAGAAGATGCAAATGCTGCTTCACCGCGGCGTCGGCGCTGGCGCCGGAGCAAACACGTACAAGCTCCGATCCTCGACGCAGGAAGTTGCGAATATTAGCTGGCTTCGCTCCGTTCGAGCTGAAGTGATGCGCGACGCCGACGCCGTTTCGGTGAGTCAACTTGCCCGCACGATCCCCCCTACGGGTAGCGGCGATGACTGCCCTCCTCGCTCGCAGCGGAGACCCGACGCGTTTAACGACGGCCGAGATCGAGTCTGGCATGGTGAGCGCCGGCAAAGTGGGCCGGCCGAAAAATTCCACGACCACTGGCAGACGGTCGCCGCTAAGGCGCGCGATGATGCGATCTCCCCCGGCCAGGCATTCCTGGGGCCGAGTACTCGCCCGGCCCGCGCGGCCAGTAATTGCGGTCAGCGCATCTTGCCGTCTCCATAGATCCCGCGCGAAATGGCGCCACGCGAGCGGTTCTGCGTTGGCGCGCGCCAAACCGACTATATGGCTGCGGTGTCCACAATGCTCGACGGTCAGGCGCGTTGGTGATGGCGCTGGCGCAGGCGTTGATACGCTGACACGCGCGCGGGGATACGGCGCGAGCAAGATCGCGCGAGGAGCGGCGGAGCCTTTCGGGCTCGGATCCTGCTCCTCCGAGCTCGCCGGGATGCTCGCCTGCTGCCCGTCTACGGGAGACGAAGACAGCGGCAACGCTGCAGCGCCCAACCTCCGGTCCGACGCCACGCTCATTCCCCCATTTGCTTCCCCGGCAATACCCGCAACGCGTCCGCGACTCGGTTCACTCCATACTCCGCCAGCATGGGCATCCGCGCGCAGTACCAACACAGCAGCACCAGCAACCACTGCCACCACCTCCACGGTCTCAACCTCACGGCGACCATCCTGACCCACTTGGCGACGCACACTCCAGCGATCCCCGGCCGTCCCCAGGTCAAGCTGACGCGGCTACCTGGCATTCGGTCGCTGTTTACCGACACTCAGCTCACCCCAGCTGCCATCCTGCCCCCGTTGCAGTGCGCCGTGGGGCTCGTGCACCTAGGGACCCCAGTTGACGGGCACCCATCTCCCGCTGCCAAGGTCACAGTGGGCTCGCCGACCAGCCCCGGGATGGTCCCGACCAGTCCACCGTGCCAAGGCGCCAACTTCCCTAGTATCAGTCCGAAGACCCGCCGCCCTCTATCGCTGCACGACTTGCTGTCAGCCGATGTGGCACCTCCTCCGCCAACCCACCGCTGTCCGAGCGTGCACCACCGGCGCCAATGCGGCATCGCCGACTGCCACAAGTACGCGCTGACCGGCGGGTTCTGCATCCGCCACGGCGGCGGCAAGCGTTGCAGCGCCGAGGGCTGCCAGACGGTGGCGCAGAGCGGCGGACGCTGCAAAGCCCACGGCGGCGGCAGCAAGTGCAAAGTCCCGGGCTGCGGCAGTGTGGCGCGCCGCAAAGGCTTCTGCATGACGCACGGCGGGCGCCAGCAGTGCAAGATCGATGGCTGCAGCAAGTGTGCGCACGGCGGCGGCTTCTGCATCTCGCACGGCGGCGGCAAGCGCTGCGCCTCCAGACTTTGCGCCAAGAGCGCGCAGGCGGGCGGCTTCTGCTACAGTCACGGCGGCGGCAAGCGCTGCTCCGCGCCCGAGTGCTTCCAGGCAGCACGCAAGGGCGGACTCTGCATCCGCCACCGCAAGGCCGGCCACTGGCCGTAGATGACTACACTTCGATTCGCTGCGTGTGGGCATTTTGGGTCGCGCGCAGCTTTTTGACTTGGACTCTCTATCGATAGGGCTGGACGGCCTCCTAAAATGTCCACGCCCTGATCGTGCGTTCATTACTCGGCCGTTTTGGCTAATCACTGCGAGCGACCATCACTCACAAAGTACCCCGACCGCAACCATTACTCACACGTATTTTACAGCAAAAAATGTCGTACTATATCTGACAGTTCATTCGTCAATACATTCCTGTTGGTATCGTCTATCCCTTTCTATCCGATTCGAGCGAAATACCATCTCTGTCAGGTGGTTCTACAATCGTCTTTTCCTCATCCAATCACAGCTGTCTTCCGCCGCCAACTGCCGCCGTAACTGCATTCCCCCTTTTGACCCGAAGGTCCCCAGTCGACCCGCCCCGAGCCGCCGCCTGCCGAGAGAGAAGAAGCCAACGCGCGTGTGGCTGTCTTAGCTCGTTCTCTGACCGCCCCCGCCGCTTCTCCGCCCGCTCGCGTCGCCTCCCGACCGAGCTAGACTCTGCACCCGTCGCTCGCTTCGTTCTCTTCAGTTCGCGAGCGTTCACAAAATGAGCGCCGCCTCAGCCGTCATTACTACCCGCTTCGCTCCCAAGGTTGGGATGCGGGGCTTCACGCTGACGCCGCAGGGTCAAGAGCCCCAGCGGCTTCTTCTCGGCGCCTAGGCGCCGGGAAGCCGCTTCCAGACGCGCTCTCGGAGTCGTGGAAAGCCGTCGACTCGCCGCTTTGCTGGGACGAGAGTGATGGCCTTTCGCTGCTGCCTGAGAGCGAGCTGGAAGTGGCTACTGCTTGTCGGGACGTCTGTCTTGACAAGCTCACCAGAGAGAGGAGGAAAAGTGTGGTACTGGAAGGAGAGGGAGAGTGGAAGGAGAAGAAGGAGGGCGTGGAGCAGGAAGACTCGCTCAATGTGGACGAGCTCAGCGAGCTCTTCTCGTGCGTGGAGCAGGAGGAAACGTCCGGCGTGGACTTCAGCGTGTTTATCGAAGACGAGGATGCCATCAATGTGGAGGAGATCAGTCAGATGTTCTCGGGGCTGGAAGACAGCAAGAGCTTTAGTATCGAGGAGGTGGTGTCGGCGTCCCCCGTCGACGTCGTCGACACGAAAGAGCTGGAGACTAATGTGGACGTACAGAAGTCGTTGCAGCACTTTAGTGACCTCGGTGCCGTTCCTGCCAGCCAAGGACAGGAAGACGCGGATGCTGAGAATGTGTCCATGTTGTCGGAGATTTTCTCGGCGACGCTGGAGGATCAGGACGCGACCGAACGGATAGCAGCCCCGACGCCTACGTACACGGTTGCCGAATGTGAGGATGCCAAGAACGTAGATTTGGTGGCAGACCTGTTTACCTCTTTAGAGGCAGACCACGACGCGCGCCAAGAAACAGTAGCAGACAGATCGGCGACGCAGGACTGGATCGATGTGCTGGAGGTGGACAACGTGGCTTCGTTGTTCGCAGACCTGGAGCAGGCAGAGGAGATGAAGACGAAGACGCAGACGGTGGCGCCCGCCCCTGTCAAGGTGGACTCGCGGATCTTTGTGCCAACATTCTCGGTGCGAATCGACGGCTCGCGAGCAGGACACCGTCCAGCAGTCGGCCCAAACAGCGACTTGCTGGTAGGTCCACCGAGCGTCCTGCTGGCGGGTCCACCGGCCCCGTCCCGCGAGGACCGCGTCGGCCGTTGGAAGTCGAAGCGGAAGACGCGCGCGTTCGTGACCAAGCCGCCGGACCCGTCGATCTCCGACACGCGCCGCGCCAGCGCCGCCAAGCGCCAGCGCGTCAAGGGCCGCTTCGTGAGCGACACGCACACCTTCGTCTCCATCACCGCACTCCAGCAGTGATCGATCCCGCACCCATCGGACCTTCTCCCTCTTGCCAAAAATGCATCAAATTCCAAATCGTTGCGTCTTGCACAGGAAGCCGATCCTAGTGGATTTAATATCCGCCAGTAAAATCACGCGCGGATACTCAAAATTCGATTCCAGAATACACGCGATCTCGCAGTCGACTCTCCGTCCCAAACAAATCCCACCAAAATAACCACTATAGATTCTCAGAAGACACCACTTGTCGCAGGTGTGCCGTACCGCGGGTGGTTGAACCACAGCTTTGTTCCGACCTTCTCGCCATTCCGCAAAATTCCTCGCAATGTGGAGTTTCATGGCGTCGGCGCTGGGCGTCTCGAGCCCCAGCGAGGCCCCCGCCGCGACCTCCGCGCCCAGCAACCAGGACGGCGACGTGGAGCGCGCGACCTTCCGCCTGCGCAGTCGGGGCTGGCTGGACAGGTGAAGCGGCGCGACGAGGCCCCAAACCTGGCATTTCAACGACGAAAACTCACTTTTCGCTCGTGTTTCAACAGGGAAAACGAGTTGTATCTCTCCGTCCCCAAGACGGCAACAGCAACAAGCAATGTCATTTTCTTTCCCGGAGACGTGCAGGACTTCAAGGCCGCCATGTACGTGGCGGTTGCAATATTAGACAGCTAATTTTTTTTTACTGAAAAAAATATTTTTGTGTTGGCTAGGTTGGCAGGACCTTTCGCCGACTATAGTGACTACGCCTACGAAGCGGTGGCGGAGCTGCTAAGTGAGAAGTTTGGGGACACGTGCAACGTGTGGGTCGTGAGACCCAGTCGCTTCAAGAACGGAGCGTACAGCAGCTTTGACAATTTCGTGAGAACCAACGAGTTCGGAGCTGCAACCGAGTGTACGTGCCTGCTGTGCTGGGAGCTTGCTGGTTTGAGTTTATGAAAATACCGACACTTTGTGTTGCAGACGACCCGAGTGGGTATGCTGCCAAGCACTTGGCATCTCTGATGCAAAATACCCAGGCAACGATGAGGCGAAAAGGAGGTAGGCGATGCTTTCTTATTGTCATGCTTAGAATTGTCTTGATAGACGCATGGCGACTAAATGTTGGCTTCTCTATAGTGAATGTGTCGACGGCATTGCCGATGCACCTCCTTGGGTTTAGTAAAGGCGGTATCGTGCTAAATCAACTCGTAACGGAGCTCGTCCGGTATTCGTTTAATAAGAAACGATCAAACAGCGGTCAAGTACGACAAGGATCTGCCTTCGCAAGTACGCGTCAGTTTTTCTCAGCTGTAAGTTCTCTCTGCTCCTCAGAAACAACAGTACAATAATCACTAATTTTTTTTTTTGCTCCGCAGATCGATTCGATTCACTGGCTTGACTCTGGGAATGGTTCGTTGGAGGGTGCTTTGCCTACAGAAGAATCAGCGTTGGCTGTACTCGCGCGTTATGAGTACGATGCATACTTTTCACAGTAACCTCTCTTCCTGTCAGAACGCTAACTATTTCCTGCGAAATGTTTCTTTCCCTTACCAGCAAGCTCAGGCTATTCGTTCACGTAACACCGTACCAATACGAAGCCACAACGCGGCCATGGATAAAGGCGGAGGTGAATAGCTTCGTCAACAAAATGTGTTTCCTCGGGTCCGATACCCAACTTATTATGTACGTACAGCAGATGATCATCAATGTGAGTTGTTTTTCTAACGGTACAAACACTGGCTACGTTTCAGATATTATGAAGGTGACGACGGCTCATTATCATCTCATTTTCATATTCTGCAAGACTTCGAGGCTAGCCGCTCTTTCAAGTCGAAAGGGGAAGGCGTCACGAATTCGCCAGAACATGCTGTGCAGCCTGTCCGGATTCAAGGATGCAAATAAACTGATCCTTTTATTTTTGATATTCCCCTAGGCAATATGTTCTTTTGAGTTCACGCCCTCTGCTAACGCTGCTATCAGCTACGCTTCCTGTTCCTGTTACAGATGGCCATAATCACAACCAGACAGCGTCACCTCTGGTATTTGTGGTAGGTGGTGGCTAAAGATTTGTGTCGCTAACAACGCGCTCACGCATGATGATGCCAATCAGCAATATTTGATAGTGGAGAGATAGATAGCTGTCAAAGTGCTTTTATGCCACCGATAATAGCGCTTGGTTCTCGTCAGCATTCATGAATATATTGCTTTGTATGCAGCGAGGACTAGACAGAAGGTGTCCGGCAGCCAACCTGTTTCTAAAAGGCAAACAACTTGATAAAATACAAGGGAAAATTCATAATTTGCCACCCGAGTTTCGGACTTCAATAAAATGCCACCGCCCAAACTATAGTTTAGTTAAAATGCCACTCATTCTTAACTTCAACTCACTATACCAACTTTCGACATGGCATGTGCACTATAGTAGTTCTTCATCCTTACGAGCGAGAGAATCCGTCACACTTTCATTCTTGTGACTAAGTGAGAGCTAGGCGCTGGACGGACGGGTGTTCGCTCACTCTACTTTTGTTGTGCTTCTTCTCAAAATTGACTTGACATGGGGAGACCTCAATGGTAAGCTCCTTCAAAACGAGCTCCCTTGTACTATAGCATACCATGTACGTAGATGTAAGTATCCTCCTAAGCATGTATTAGCCTTAAATCTCCTATTATCTGTTGAACTTACAAGGTAGATCGTACCCAACGAAAGGAATTGGCAACTTCACGAAAAGCGAAGCTTGCCCAAGAAACCGAGTTTGAGGCACATTTATGCCCGAGTTTCATTGAACGTATGCACAATGCTCTATCGTTAGCACTCAAAAATACACATACCAACGAACAAGGCTATGGAGAAGAAGGAAGTTGTTGCCCTCTTTGGGAGCGCATTTGCAGTTGATCAGACCTACTCGTCTAAAGAAGAATCGGTTATTAGACTTTTTACGCTTGTGGTTGCATCTCAGCGACAAAATAATACTAATTACGTATGCAAGGACAAGGGATGCACGTAGATGCTGCGTGACCTTGGCATTTTATTTGGTCTGAGGGTTGCGCTGCATTGTATTGAAGTCCTGAAACTCGGTTAGCATTTTATTACTTTCCCTAAATACAAATATATCCTACAAGATCTACAAAATGCGCAAAGGCCGAGGCCAATACGCTGCTGGAGCAAAATGAGCACGTGGCCGCCAAGCAGACGGCTAGCGCCAACTTGAGTTTGAGCGCGTCGGTGAACGGCCCCTTTAAAAAGACCACTACCACCAAGTCGGCATCGACTTCTCAGAAGCGAAGCAAGAAGGGCAAGAACTAAAAGCTAATATATATGTTTCCTAGATCCAACACAACGAGGCCCGGTAGGAAGAATATTGTATTCTGCTCGAATGGACACGCGTGAGCTGGATCCACTGAAGGTGTATTCCAGTTTCTAACCTGGCGACAAAGATATCGTGTTCCATGCCTGCTCTTGTGGTTCGCAGTGTCCTCGTATTGTCGGATATACCTCGCGTTGGTGCCATCAACACTTAGAGACCGCTCACTGTCCACGTCCAAGTTTTGTAAGAATGATACTACCCCGAGGATCGGGTTGTCTTCATCCACCCCATAGCGGTAGACATCGGCAAAGGCGCACCCCCCCCCCCCTGCTGATGCATTGGCATGAATTCCGAAACTGTTAGGAATCATCCAAGGAAAACCAGGAGATATCCTCGTAGACTTTGGACATTATCCTCTTCTGCCAAAGGGACTAGTGCCAGTGATGATACCCGTCAACTGGAACACGGCACCTCTACGACGAGGGGGTCTTCTCCTGAACTCCTACAGTGCTCCAATTTAGAGAAAGGCATCATAGCTCCCTGTTCCGCGCGCTTAGCGCTGTTGGTAAACACTTTGAGGACAGCAACAACTTTGGCGTGGTTGAGTTTGCATTACTTTTGCACAGACTGTAAGAATTTACTCACGCTGGGGTCCTCGTTAAAGATAATCAACTAAACTCTGGTGTTATGCTCCACCAGCCAGAACCACACTTCACGCTCCATTGCTCGCCAACTTGTCATCAGTTGCACTCCATCAATGTAACCGTGAAAATGAGCAGAACTTGGGACCCAACATTTACGACACGCACGGCATCATACTTACTGGAGCTTGGCAACACAGTTCGTTCTGTATTGCTTCTTCCATTCAAACTGAATACACTATTCTTCCTAACGAACCTGCGTTTGGCCTGGAAACGTATCATTTGCAGTGTGTAGCATCTGCATGAGTGCTCTTAGTTCTTGCCTTTCTTACTCCGCTTCTGGGAAGTCGAAGCCGACTTGGTGGTCGTTGTCTTTTTAGAGGGGCCGTTCAGCGGCGCGTTCAGGCTCGAGTTGACGCTAGCCGTCTTCTTGGCGTTTTTGCGCTTCGCCTTCGAGCCGCGCTTGCGGGCGCCGCAGCACAGGCCGCACGTTAGCACGCACAGCGTCGTCGTGAAGAGCCACCACACAAGACGCACCGCTAGACGGATCTGGAACAAAACCAGCGGTACCGCCAGTACGATCAGCACACTGTCAATCACCTTCTGGGCGTGGGCGGCCACGTGCTCATTTTGCTCCAGCAGCGTAATGGCCTCGGCCCGTGCCACCTTGGCGCGACGCAGTGCCTCTTGCGAGTACAGCACGACCTGCACCTTCGCCTTGGCAGCTTCGTTCTGCACAATGGGCAGATACTTCTCGACGTGCGGGTGCACGGCCTTGTGCACATCAGCGAAGATCGGGTCCACCGTCTTGTGCACATCCACGAGGATGGGGTCGAGCGTGGCGGCCAAGTTGTCCTGGTAGAACTTGCTGGTGGAGTCGCGCGCCGAGTTCTTGGCGTCCTCCAGCTTGCCCTGCAGCTGCTCCAGCGTGCCGGACTGCTCGTCAAGCTTCTGCTGGGCATACTCAACAGCCTGTTCGGCCAGGACCAGCGCGTCGTCATAGTATGACGACAGCAGCGAGGCGATGGAGAGCTCCACCGACGTGGTCTCGCTAAGCTCCTTGGCCAGCGCCTTGTTCTTCTTCTCCAGCGTCTGACGCTCCTTCTCGAGCGTCGAGACGCTCTTGGCCTCATCTGCCAGCTTAGCCAGCGCCGCCTTCAGCTCGGCGTCGCTCTGCGCAGCTGCCGAGCGTTCCTGTTGCAGCTCCTGCTTCAATTTAGCAGCGTCGCTGTCGCACGCAGCGGCGCGTGTCTCTTCGGCGCTGAGTTTGTCCAGCACCGCCTTGAGCTCGGCCTGCGTCTGGTCCGCGGCCTGTTTGCTGGCCTTTACGTCCGTCTCCAGCGCCTCCACGTCGCTCTTGAGCGCGGCGATCTCGCCCTGCAGCTTCAGCACGATGCTCTCGTGCTCCTCGGCCACGTCGGCCAGCAGCTGCGTCTTGTCGGCGGCGTGCGCGTCCACCTGCAGCTGCAGCGCGGCGTTGGCCTGCTGCAGCTCGCCCAGCTTGGCCTCGTAGGCGGCCACGACGTCTGGCGCCGCGCACTCGGCGCTCTCCGCCGCGGGGGCGTCCTGGGCGCAGACGGACACGGCCAGCGCCGCGGCGAGCAGCGTCCAGCGGGCGACACGCATGGGGGCAGGTGACTCGGAGACCTGCGGGGAAGACGGCAAATTGGATACTGAGCTCTTCGACCAGGTGGCGCATACAAAGTGGAAGGCGACAGGATTGGGCCAATGGGCGGCGGGGATGGTGGGCGCCACGTCACTCATGAGACCTAACTTTACTCGAAGGTGCTGGGGCCAAAGGAAGCTTCATGGAAAGAGGTTCATGCATGTAGGTGTTTTTGGTGCTTATCTCGATGGTTGCTGCGTTTCGAGGCGACCGAATGTGTGGTCACTGCACTGGCGCCGCTGCGGACTTGTCCAGCTGTTGCGCTTCAACTTGAAGGTGGATTTCGCCACTCGTCAGCGGCATCACTTCGGCGCCTTGGCCGCTACAGTGGAAACTGGTTAGGATGAGAAGAGTGCAATGTGGCAATAGGGACTACGAACCTGGTATGCGGCGTTGGGTTGGCTTCCTTGAGCGTCGCGAGCGACTCGACGAATGTCGACGGCGTGAGCAGCGACGTTGTTCCCAAGAGGACGTCGCGCTTTTCTTCGGAGCGGACTTCGTAGATACTGCGAAGCTGTGGATTGCAAAAACAAATGTCAGCACTACAGGCAGGAAACTAGTTTGGACGAGTAAAGCAGAGTGGGTAAGTACCTCTGAGTATGTGGCGCCGCCACTGACAAATACGACCATCTTCTCACCAGTAATCGCCTCGCTCTCCTGAAAAAATTCGTGCACACCGATAGAACTGTAAGTACAGATGTTGCTACTCGTGGCGTATTAGCTCACCGGTGGGACTTCCTGAGCGCGACCTTTTCCTGCAATTTTCCTGCAATCGTGGATCGGGCGGGTTAGTCGTACAGCAGCATTCTTCATTGACGACAGACTGCTCGTACTTTCGCAGGGATACGGGCCCAGCCTTCTTCGAGTCGTCGGCGGTCGGGCTCTGGGGAGGTGGAGTAATAATGTACGGGTACTCCGTTTCACTGAGAGTCCGCTTAATCGCGCTGGCCACGATTGCCTTGATCTTAGGATCGTAACGCGCGTTCGAATATTCCACTGCCTCTGCCTTCTTGGTTGCCAATTTGAGCTCTTCACTAGAAATCACCGAATTACCATTCTGCTTGTACAGTGAAGCGCCGGCCACCAGTTGCATATTTTCTAGGATGGCCTCGTGCTTCTTCGAAAGCATGGCGGATGCCATGACCTTGTTGCGTTCAGCTTCCTTCATAGTGTCTTGCGTTAGCGCAAATATCGCTGCGACTCGGAAGCGGTCCTTCTCAGTCAGCTTCGGATCCTTGAACAAATCTTCGAGCTGCTTCGCAACAGAAGCGTGCTTCAGCTTCTTTCCCGATGCTTCCACACCTGTGGCCAATGTTTGCTCAATGTTTGAAGCATCCAACAAGGCCGTGGAGGTGAAAATGTCCATTGCTTTTCCCGCCAAAAACAAGTGCTGCGACAGCTTACCCAGCATTTCACGGTACTCCGGCAGCTCCCGCAGCCCAGCAGCCATAGCATGAAGATCCGTGCTTTTGCCTCGGCCAAGTGAAGTACCCGCATTTGAAGCTGAAAGCGCAGTCATCCGCTTGCCAATCTCCGTGCTAACTTTTGCAATATGCGTGTGTCGGAACTCCACCCACTGTTTGTCATTCTCGTTCAAAAACGCCGTCTTGGTCGTTGTACCTGCGTTTGTCTCCGCTTCGTATGAAATCTGATCATCTTTCACCTCCAGTAAGTCGTACGTCATCGCCTGGAAGGTGCTTTCATGCATCAGCGGCGTGACCATATCCTGTCCGCGATCAATGAACAGCAACGTTCCTCTCTTCGGCGCGTACGAGAAAGATGAGTTCTGCGCCAAGTACTCGTTCATCTTGTTCTGGAACATGTTTGCCAGCGTCTCCATGCGTGCGTGACCAGCCTGGTACCTCACATACGGATACTCTTCCAACGTCGCGCAGACCGACACGAGTTTGCTGCTGATGAGTTGCATCAAGTTCTCGCTTTCGCTCTTCTTCACGACAGGCGAATACAGTGTGTGAAAAGCGTCGTGCATGCCAAACGTGAACGCGCACTTCTCAATCGCTAAGAAGTCCACGTTCACCTCTTGTAGTGCCTTAAGTCTTTGCAGCAGCGCGGGCGGCGCGTTCTTGAGCTCGCTGAGCGCGTCGTCTCCCGCGTGGTGCAGGAAGAACAGATGCACCTCGTTGTACTTGGGCTTGGCTGCGTCCTGGAAGTCCCTGACCAGGCGCCGCACGTTGGCCGCCGTGGGCGCCACGAAGTACACGGCGTTCATCTCGGGGAAGGGCTGGCGCTCCAGTTCCAGGCGCTCCAGCAGCGACACGCCGCAGTCCGTGAGCTCGCTCATGCGCGCCACCTGCGCCAGCGCGCGCGTGGCCGCGTCGTCCACCACCAGCACCACCCAGCCGCGCGTCTGCTGCGTCACGCGCTTCACCATCTGCAGCAGCAGCTTGTCCTGCACCACCTTGCGCAGATCCACATCGTGCGTCGCCATCGCTAATTCCAGAGTGATGGTGCGTCGTTTCAACATAGACGGGATGACTTCCAGGTCGCCAATAATTGTATTGTCTCTTGTCCAGCTGAAACTGGCCGCGCACTGATAGAAGGGTTGGAACCAGGAGACAAAAGGAGCTGGACAGCCGGTTTTGGCGGGAAACGAGCAGCTCATTAGCCGAAAAGCTGCGCGATGCAGAACGTGGGAAGCAGTCGGAGGCGCGAGCAGGTGCCGCGCCATGGGCCGTCGCTGCTGTCGCTGTACAACGAGGCGCCGCTGGTGGAGGTGTCGCTGGAGCAGTTCGAGGAGTTCGCCATCGACCGCCTGCACGTGCTCAAGGCCGTGGAGAACTACCGGCTGCGCAGCGTGCAGATGAAGGACCGCGAGGGCCGCCTGGAGAAGACGTTGAACCGCCACATGCCGCTGCGCGCCGCGGCGCCCAAGCGCGCCGGCCAGGCCGAGAACGACGCGGCCAAGGACGTGCTCTCGCACTTCTTCCTGCGCATGGCCTTCTGCCAGACCGAGGAGCTGCGGCGCTGGTTCCTCACGCAGGAGAGCGCGCTCTTCCGCTACCGACTGGACAAACTCTCGCGCGACGAGAAGATCCAGTTCATGAACCAGAACGGACTTTCCTACGAGGAGGTGCGACGACAAGTTCAGAGGGATGGAGAGCAAACACCATGTACTGATGGCTTTTGCTGCTGCAGGCGACGCTCAAGGAGATTGAAGCCAGGACGAGCAAGTTGAAGGCTGTGCGAGATGCTAATGACTTGAAGGCGCGCGCGCAGCCATTGCCGTCGTACTTTAAAGTGCCGTTCACCGAGGCGCTGGACCTGGTGGCGACGCGACGAGTGTACATTGAGGCGGGAACGGCCTACGTGCCGTTCGAGCATGTTGTGTCCATCTTGTTCGCGGCATTCCGTGCCAATGTACGTGGCCTAGTTTTTGGTGGGAGTTTGCTGTTTGTTTTAACATGTTATTGCCGTCCATGCAGCTGTCGAAGGAACTGTCGGGAGCTTTCCGCAAGTACAACCGCTCGCTGATCAGCAAAGATGACCGTCTCGCCCCCGTGCTGACGAACCTGGCGAAGCACCACATTGATGCAGACTACTCGTCGGCTCCGGTGCCAGGCTCGCAGAACGCGATTAGACCAGACATGATCGACGGCCTCGCAGCAACATCCATGCCGCTATGCATGCGCTCATTGCACAAGGGACTGAAACTCAACCACCACTTAAAGTTTGCTGGACGACAGCAGTACGGTCTGTTCCTGAAGGGTATCGGTCTTCAGCTCGACGATGCCATCGCGTATTGGAAGCAGGAGTTCTGCAAGAAGATGTCTGTCGATGACTTCAACAAGAAATACGCGTACAACATCCGTCACAACTACGGTAAGGAAGGCAAGCGCAAGGACTACGCACCTTCCAACTGCATGCGCATCATCACTGGAGACCCACCGAAGAACGGCGAGTACCATGGATGTCCATTCCGCCACTTCGAGCAGGAGCACCTTCGCAAGGCCCTGCAGGGAGTATCGGAGGGGGACAAGCAAGAGATCCTGTCGCTCGCAGAAAACCACCATTACCAGATTGCCTGCAAAAAGTACTTCGAAGCAACTCATCCTGGAAGCGACCCGGACGTGCTCATCAACCACCCTAACGGGTACTTCGAGGAGAGTCGCAAGTACTATACCGCAAAGGAGAAGGGAGTCACAGTTACCGCAACTTAAACTAGTGACAAACAAGGTAGATAGCATTTGGCTGCCAAGCAAGTTGAAACGAGGGAGTATGCATTCTTAAACTCAAATGTACACGTTCGTTGTCATCTAAAGCCGTGATACCAGAGCGCTTCCTTCATCTAAACTAAGGTAATTACTGGCCTCAATCAGCGTTCACCACTTCGCGCATGTACTTTCGGATCGCCATATCCGCAAAAATGCGGAAAATCACCTGGATCAAAGCAAGGTATGAGAGCTAAGTACCACTTAGAGGTAAAAAAAGAAGCTTTGCTATCAACGCACCAGGCGAACAAGGCGGCGGTCCGAACGAAAACTCTGCACGTTGTTCTCGCTCTTTGCTTGCTCAGCTTCAGCCTCGCTCTTCTCGTTTGGGTTACGAGCTGCATCGCAATTTTACGCCACAGTTAGCAACTCTGCAACAACACCACATTATCTTTCGTACAAAACGTACTGGTTCGAACAGGAAGGAGCTTTGGCCCGCCAAGAATCTTCAACATTTCCAGGAAGTTGGTGTCACCGGCTTCCATCGCGATATACTGCGGATCAAGCACAAAGCTTTCTCGTTGGTGCTGTGACCAAGAAGTGAAGTGGTGCGTCTGTCAGTCATGCCAATCCTACAAACGAAGACCCCGCATAGAGCTTACATACCGCTAATTTTTTCTCAAAGAACAGCTCAGCCGCAACTCGACCATCCGTGTAACCGGTGTCCTGAAAATGACGAATCTGCTCCAGGATAGCGCAAAGCAGCTGTAGGCCACAATGCGCATTAGTTCCATATCAAGCGCAATGCAATTTACGATACGTAGGATACATACAATTTCGTAGGATCCCTTGACTTTCGTGTGGACACGGAAGTAGGTGAGCACTTCTTCGTCTGGCAGTTGAAACAGTCTAAGGTACGAGCATCTCCGTTAGTGGATCTCAAATATGCAAAGCCTACACTCTCATACACACATCACCTGGCTTTCGAGTTCTCTCCGAGCCGCGACCACCAAGCCGTGAAGCCCTTCAGGTGCTCTTCCACGAAGTCCTTGTACTTGTTCATGTCGGCCTTCATGGCCATGCGCAGCCGAGCGCGCTCCGTCAGGATCTCCTCGTGGATGAACATCGGCCACGGCGAAAACTGCTCCTTCTTCTCATCGTCAGTCTCTGCAAAGATCAAAGCCCCGTCAACCTCACACTCCACGACCGTCTCAACCTCTCAACCGCCGCACCCCAATCCGAGCACTTGCTGGCGAAGTCGGCCATGTTCATGATCGTGTGCGTCACGCCGCAGCAACTACATCCGCCCTGCAATTGCAACATCGTCACCATCAATGCAATTGCCAATGCACCTCCACACACCAAGTCTTCATACCTGGTTGACGTATTCGAACATGGTGCGGTCCACGACCCACGTGTCCTCGTACTTCCTCATTTCTCACTCTTCCCGAGCACTTGCTTCTCCCGCCGCCAAATTGCGAATGAATGAGATCGTGATCCATGGGAGGATGCCCCGCTCACTAAAAGAAGAATTGCCGGCCTCAGTGCTTCGACATGCGCCACAGCTAAAGTTCCATCGGACAGCCTAAAACCAGCCAAAGCCGCCAAAACCGACCACTTCAACTACTAGACTTGGGGTGCAGCACACCCAATTACGTGCACACCATCTTGTGTGTACACACAAATTAGTGTTCACACGTCAGTTTCGACGTGAGAAGCCAAGAGCTCCGGAATTGTTGTCAATCATGGCGGACGCGTCACCGCCGGCCGCCCGTGCGGGCGATCCAGACGATGAACCGCCGAGAAAACCAGTGCAAAATGTTGCGGAGATCGACCGGCAATTGGAGCTAAGAGGGGATGCGCATAGCGTTGATAATGGCGGAGATCTGCGCCGTCAAGTGGGACGCTTGGTGGTGGACACGCAGCAGACCATCGACTCGCACCTGACGCTCTTCCGCGTGGGGCTCCTGGTGACGGTGGTGGCGTCGCTGGCGGCGACGGTGAAGCTCAGCGGACTGCTGAACCGAGTGGGCAGCGTGGACGACATCCCGCTCTGGCAGTTCGCGCGGCGCAAGAAGCTGCGTGTGCGCATGATCCTCCAGTCGCGAGAAGACCCGAGCGTCTTCTACGTGTATCACACGCCGTTCGTGCGTCGCACAGTGCTGCAGGATGTACTGCCGCCGAGTCTGGCAGTCGGCGCTGGTGCTACGAAGAAGAGCGAACTGCTGGCCGTGCGGCCCTTTGGCGTGCAGGTGGACGAGAGCTCCGAGGAATGGGTCTGGTCCAACTTCGTGTCTTCTCATCAATACATGACGATTCAACTGTTGCAGCGGTGAGTTAAGCGTTGGGTTGTATGCTTCTAAAGAGTTGGTGACAGGAAGGACTGACTGCTGAGTGCTGCGTGCTACAGAGTTAGCGTGCAAGACAGCGAGAGCGTGGCGACGTGCAACATTGCGCTGAGAAGGGTGCGACGCTGAGTTCAGCTGGTCGGTCTACTCACGACTAACTTGCTACTGTGCTTGCTATAACTTTAGCCTCCTTTCGGTGGCGACTTCGCTCAGGAGCTAGTGTCCCATGGCTACGCCGAGTGCATTCCTGAAATCCTGGAAAACTACGACAACGGATCGTACGTACAGCTAACAAGTTGGTTCGTTGTCTAAGTCATGATCACTAATTTCTCACGAATGCACACTAGTGACACCGCCATTTCATCGCTCGCGCAGCGTCTCAAGAAACTCGAGGCTGCTCAGAAGCATGCTCAAGTCATGCAGTACGGCATCTGGAAGGACTGGCAAGAAGAAAAGCTCTCGGACCGCGTGTTGTCAGCGGGGAAGCGCGCAACTACAAAAGGTTTCAAGAAACTGGTGGACAGTATCCGACATTAAGAAGAAATCAGTATTCACGTCACTTAGCCTTCCTCTCCTTATCCGTAGCAGCGGATGGGGACGTCGCAGCCCTTGTCGGCGCATTGACCGCCCTTCTCCAGATACTTCTGGTGGTAGTCCTCTGCGTCCCAGAAGCGCTTGGCCTCCAGGATCTCCGTGACAATGGGCTTGCTGAGCGTCTTCTGGTGCTCGTCCCTGGAGGCCAACGCGGCCTTGCGCTGCTCGTCGCTGTGGAAGTAGATGCCGGAGCGGTACTGCGTGCCGCGGTCGTTCTTCTGGCGGTTGAGCGTCGTGGGGTCGTGGATGGCCCAGAACTTGCGCAGCAGCGCGTCGTACGACACCTGCGCCTCGTCGAAGGTGATCTGGATGGCCTCGGCGTGGTTGGTGCGGCCGCTGCACACCTGGCGGTACGTGGGGCTGTCCACGCTGCCCTGCGTGTAGCCCACGGCGGTCTGCAGCACGCCGGGCACGCGGTCGAAGGCCAGTTGCACGCCCCAGAAGCAGCCGGCGGCGAAGGTGGCGACGCTGCGCTTCAGCGGCTCGTCCGCTTGGTTGTCGGCCATCACGACGCGCGCGGAGTGCAGGAGGCGGAGGCGGCGGAAGCGGAAGTGACGGGCGACGCAGCCCAGGAACATTTTCGACTGTGGGAAGGCTCTGCCACGAGGCCGCCAGCCAATCAGAGAGAGAGGAACGGGGCTTTACTGGAGAAGGTCAAGTTGAAGTGGACCTAGGTTGTCGGAAATGATACCGTTTGGGGAGATTCGTCGATAGTTTTCACAGAAGTTGAGTGGCTGATGTTGTCGAGGTGTTGGTGATAGAGCTGGATGCGTTTCGAGCGTGGAGGAATCATGGGATCCGATGACAACGAATGGAATCGTGTTCCGCTCGACTGCAAATTGCGAACTGAGTAAAAGAAGTTCTACTGTTTGAGTCCCTTACTAAGAGAGGGTGGGCTGCCTTGTCATGATTATGAAGTCCGCTGTTGACGCGTTGTGATTATGCACGGCATCATTCGAGCTGTTGAGCAGTAAGCCGCACATCTTCAAGCGCATGGTATTATAACGTAATAGCTCCCGATTGTGAAGTGCTGTTGTTGACGCGGTTTGATTATCAACTGCAGTAGCTAATAGGCTGAAAATCCGGAAGTCGTAGTTCTGTTTGAAGGTTGTTAGATATAGAAAAATAAATTTGGTGCTGATTCTACAATCCTGGAAACGATCGCTGCTTTTTCTGCTCAGGACATCAATCTAAGAGCGATTTGTTTTTCCCCGACCCTAAGGATCAGTAATAGGAGGATCGATCTGTAGCGCCTTCTCGTTGTATGGTTGCTAGCTTTTACCGAAGAACGTATTTCATCAACCAATATTTCCTTTGGCTAGCCGCAAAAACATTTGCTCACTTCGCAATTTGCACTCCAAGCCTCAAGCCTTCTTCCCAGCGTACATTCAAGACCAAACTATGCGTTTCTGTTACCTTCTGCTCGTGGCGGCTGTCACCCTCCTAACTAACCGCGACGGTGTATCGGCTACCACGGATGTGGGTGGGGTCAAACCAAGCTCAGTGACCGCGTCCAACTCTGCCCTGTCGATCGAAACGAGCAGCAAGAGGCTTTTGAGATCGTACGAGACGACGGATGAGGAAGCTGCCGATGAAGACGATGAAGAGAGAGCCTTCTCACCAACCGCCGCATGGACCAAGAAATGGACTGAAAGGGCTGAGGAATGGATGGCGAGAGGAAGACAGCCAGTCCATATCAAGGAAAAATACGGCATTACAAAATTCACTGATCCGCGTAGTAAGGCGAAGCAGAAATATAATCTGTTCCTCGCAGCCTGGCTGAAGGAGCACCCCGGTGGCATCTGAGGCAATGTTGGTAGCGTATCCCTAAGACGATAGCGCTCTACGGAGCATAATTACCAAACTGACGATTTCCACTCTCTGTATCGCGGGTCCTGCCCATTGTTACTTGAGTATCGAATCATAACGATGGACTTCTTTTTTCGTTGGATTTTCCATCTACTCTCCAAACCACATTAAACTTTTGCTCTGAAAAGAAAACTCTCACCTTCGAGAGTTATGAATTTGCTTCGGCCATCATACTTAAGTGGGGTTCCAGAAAATCGTCACAACTGCATTCAACAATGCCTACACAAAAGTTCCACAAAAACATCATTTTGCTTTCCGTATCAAAAGGTAAAACCCTGACTGACAACATATATTCCTTGACAGTCATGAGCATGAAGCATTTTGCGTCGTAAACTCGACTGAAGCGAGATTGACACGCCTTGAGTGATGCCCTGACAAAAGCAGCGATCCATGCACGTGCCAGGCCTCGAGCAAGTGCTTATCAGCGAGATGGAGCACACACTACACACTTGAGGCACATCCGTGACAGAGGCAACAACGGAGGAGATCGAGATTCTTAGTTATTTTCGATGACAAGATTTTATCGTGTTCGTGCAAGGCCTCGTTGGAGGCTGTACGCAATTTCAGGGTCGTTGGCTTGGCAAGTATTTTTTTGCCAAGGTTCAGACAGGAACAATTCGTGGTTGTCAACATCTGTTGCTGCTAAATCACGTCGGAGCAAATTGCGAACTCAGTAATTCTATTAAAGGACAATTCTACCGATTATGAAGTGCTGTTGTTGACGCGGTTTGATTATCAACTGCAGTAGCTAATAGGCTGAAAATCCGGAAGTCGTAGTTCTGTTTGAAGGTTGTTAGATATAGAAAAATAAATTTGGTGCTGATTCTACAATCCTGGAAACGATCGCTGCTTTTTCTGCTCAGGACATCAATCTAAGAGCGATTTGTTTTTCCCCGACCCTAAGGATCAGTAATAGGAGGATCGATCTGTAGCGCCTTCTCGTTGTATGGTTGCTAGCTTTTACCGAAGAACGTATTTCATCAACCAATATTTCCTTTGGCTAGCCGCAAAAACATTTGCTCACTTCGCAATTTGCACTCCAAGCCTCAAGCCTTCTTCCCAGCGTACATTCAAGACCAAACTATGCGTTTCTGTTACCTTCTGCTCGTGGCGGCTGTCACCCTCCTAACTAACCGCGACGGTGTATCGGCTACCACGGATGTGGGTGGGGTCAAACCAAGCTCAGTGACCGCGTCCAACTCTGCCCTGTCGATCGAAACGAGCAGCAAGAGGCTTTTGAGATCGTACGAGACGACGGATGAGGAAGCTGCCGATGAAGACGATGAAGAGAGAGCCTTCTCACCAACCGCCGCATGGACCAAGAAATGGACTGAAAGGGCTGAGGAATGGATGGCGAGAGGAAGACAGCCAGTCCATATCAAGGAAAAATACGGCATTACAAAATTCACCGATCCGCGTAGTAAGGCGAAGCAGAAATATAATCTGTTCCTCGCAGCCTGGCTGAAGGAGCACCCCGGTGGCATCTGAGGCAATGTTGGTAGCGTATCCCTAAGACGATAGCGCTCTACGGAGCATAATTACCAAACTGACGATTTCCACTCTCTGTATCGCGGGTCCTGCCCATTGTTACTTGAGTATCGAATCATAACGATGGACTTCTTTTTTCGTTGGATTTTCCATCTACTCTCCAAACCACATTAAACTTTTGCTCTGAAAAGAAAACTCTCACCTTCGAGAGTTATGAATTTGCTTCGGCCATCATACTTAAGTGGGGTTCCAGAAAATCGTCACAACTGCATTCAACAATGCCTACACAAAAGTTCCACAAAAACATCATTTTGCTTTCCGTATGAAAAGGTAAAACCTGACTGACAACATATATTCCTTGACAGTCATGAGCATGAAGCATTTTGCGTCGTAAACTCGACTGAAGCGAGATTGACACGCCTTGAGTGATGCCCTGACAAAAGCAGCGATCCATGCACGTGCCAGGCCTCGAGCAAGTGCTTATCAGCGAGATGGAGCACTACAGTACACACTTGAGGCACATCTGTGACAGAGGCAACAACGGAGGAGATCGAGATTCTTAGTTATTTTCGATGACAAGATTTTATCGTGTTCGTGCAAGGCCTCGTTGGAGGCTGTACGCAATTTCAGGGTCGTTGGCTTGGCAAGTATTTTTTTGCCAAGGTTCAGACAGGAACAATTCGTGGTTGTCAACATCTGTTGCTGCTAAATCACGTCGGAGCAAATTGCGAACTCAGTAATTCTATTGACGACAATTGTACCGTTGGAGTCCTTCACCACTAGAGGGCATGCTACCATGTGAGTAGTAATATCCAGAACATTACGCCGGCAGTTTTTTTACTTTCCGTAATTTACCTGCGAGACCAGTCCTGGAACGTTCTTTCAAGGCAGCTGCTATTTTGACGACGCAACCTCTCGACCACCTGAAAGCGAAAGCAACGTCTTTTCGATCTTAGGGTAGTTTCAGAACCGCTCGACCACTGAGAACAGGTTTTGTCTGAATTTCAGAATTAATTTATTTTTCTCAAAAAAAATTAAGACCCTATGTATATAGATACACATAACTAATAACATGTCGAACGAACTAACTTTTGGAAAATACAAGGGCACACCGATCGAAGAAGTATATGCTTCTGATCCCGGGTATTGTCGATGGATGCACAAACAACCCAGTCTCAATATTTCTGAGGATATCAAGATTTTCCTTCACTCCAAGTTTCATAGCAATGATAATTCGTATATGATGAGTTGGGGCAAGTACAAGGGGAAGACGCTAAAGCAAATTAGTCGCACCGATTCTAATTATATCGATTGGCTTCGTAAGAACCCATTCGTAATTGAGAAATGTCCTAAACTACTCAACGAACTTAATTAAGCGACAAAAAATATTTTTTTGCCTATGACAGAAATTACTAAACACATTCTAACTAAGCCGTAGTAAAATCGATCACTTCGCCGGTTAGACGATCCATCGTTAGTTCCTGCTCACTCACAACCAATACAAGCATGTTTGTTCCCTGGCAACCAGCGTTTGTGCCCTGGATCTGAATAGCCTGAGGGATATCACGTTCGGTTAGACGACTTACATCAGCAATTAGAACACGGTTCGTTAGCGACCATGTCTGATAGTCAAGCAGTCCATTCACAAGCTCAGGAGTCAGATCACCATTAATGGAAGCAATCTTAGCGAACTCGTTTGTGAATTGGTGGAAATCGTAGTCATGGGAGATATCGAAGCACTGAGTCGAACCGATACGGACATTGAAGTTGCGAATGCTCGAACCAGGCTGAAGAGTCCAAGGAGCGCTATCAAATGGACTCTGAAATTGCTGAACAGCTGCTGAAGCAAAATTTCCAGTTTGCTCAGCAAAGGGGAGAAGGATAACATACTTAGCGTTCTTAACAGATGCGGATAGCTGTAGATCGAAAGAAGCATTAAGCTGAGTCGATTGCTTGCCAATACCTGCGCGCTGGTAAAACCACTGTGCATAACAGTCGTTATAGCGAACCTTTTTTACTGGCTTCGAGATGATAGCCTGCGGATTTTCAAGGTGGACAAACGGGACATACAGTCTAGAAGTCGTGAACGGCATATAGGTTCCATCAATAGTAGGTTCAAGCGAATTGACGACAGCACCCCATGAAACAGCAATGGAACCAGCTGTTCCAGATGTAAGAGCAAGATTCATAGGATTATTACTTGCCGACGACGCAATCATTACAGGGCATGTATTACCACTCGATAGAGTGGTACTTGTTAGCGTCATAGCACGAACAGTATCAATATCGATAGTAGAAGTTCCTTGGTTAACACGGAAACGGAGACGAATTTGTGGGTTTGCCATAAGATCAAGCTCTTTGAAAATCGGATGGAGATCAACAAGCTTGATTTTTAGCATGTAGTTCCAAGTTCCCATAATAGCGCCAGCAGCAGTGGTACCAGCAGTGCCACCAGCCACAAACGCACCACGTCCCAGCTGATTAGCGATGGTGGTGGTTGCAGATGCGGCACCAGCGGAGGGCCATGACGTAGATGAGTCAGCTCCAGCATTTGGAGGATTTGAAAGAAGACGCTTAGCAAAACCATCATTTGCTACTGAAGCTGTGGCAGAAGTTACACCAGCCTGGAATGAGGTAGAGATTGCCGTGTTATTCGAATACCCGTCTCCCGTAGAAGCGGCCGTAGCGCTGTACTTGGTTGATTGAGCAGCATCCGGGTATAGAAACGATTCAGCACCATGCTTCTCAACATACTGAAGGCTGTACCCGGTCTGAGCACGAATATTGTTCCAAAACAGTTTGTAGTCTGCCATCGAAACGACAGTCTTACCATTCAGCTCCAGAGACATCGAATCAATAACATTCCAGTTGCCGCACTTCAGGGAAACGCAGAAACGGTTAGCAGAATTCTGAGCAGTAGAGGCATGCGTATTCTTCATACTTACCTTGTATGGCAGGATAACGTATGCATCGCGAAGGGAAGCGAATCCTTCACTTCCATTAAGCTGGGACGTAGCATCGATAGTAATAACACCGTTCTGATAACTGCCCTGATTGAGATCGATTACAAACGGCACTCGCTTGCCAGAAGATACCTTGATCTCCGGATCACTCTTGAGCGAGCTCTGGTACAAATATTGGTCGGATAGTTGAGTTTCACTCATCGTTGATTCTATATGGATTCTAATATACTTTCGTTGAAATTAAATATTATGAGCGACCTTATCAAGCCGATCACGTCCGATCATGATCTGATCGAACTTGCGAAAAAGATTGGAGTATATCTGGATGACATCTATGAGTCAAATGAGATCACAAAGCCGCTTCCGAAGAAAGGTTCATATCTGGTTCTACTTAGACCACCTAATATTGATGTAGGACACTGGCAGGCTGTTCATGATGGTGAATTCTTTGATTCAATGGGGGAAGCGGCACCTACGAAGTATGGAATCGGGCGATATAATACCAAACAATATCAGGGCACTTATGGCGACTATTGCGGAATATGGTGCATGTTTTGGTTATATTGCAAGCAAAAAAATAAGATGAATCTATTGGATCGATTCAAAGATCTGAATTTCTCAATTCTGTATTAAATATGTTTCAGGGAATATAGCAATAATGTATTGCGAATTGACGATTTCCAGCGATGTTCCAGTCGCCAAGCTGACTAAAGCCCTCAAGACAGGTAAGCTAAGTCTTACTGCAAACCAACTCAAGGGTTCAGGCTCTGTTATCCATCTCCACCCAGCTTCATATGAGAAAGCGCTAAAGGCTCCCAAGGCCGGTCGTGGTGTTAGACTTGACATCACACGCCATGAGATTAAGAAAGGGTACAAGAAGCTTCAAGGAGGATCCATTTGGAGTAAAATCAAATCGGGGTTATCGACAGCATTCAAATTCGTAAAAGATAGTGGTTTGCTTAGCAAGGGTTTGGATGAGGCAGTGCCTGCTATTGCTACAGCATTTGGAGCCCCTCAAGCAGGAATCCCCGCAAGGGCGGCTATTAAGTCATTGACAGGAGTTGGAGTATATGACTCTGACAGTGATTTAGAGAAAGAGGGAGGACGTGTATCTATAGCGGATGTTAAAAAGGCGGCGAAAAATGCTCTCGGGTATGCTAAACGTAAGGGGGTTCTAACTGATGCAGTCGATGCAGGCGAGAAGTTTCTACTATCAAAAGCAACCAAGCCAGAGCATGAGAACCTGATCAAATCGGTTCGAGGTGAGGTATGGAGACGCTATGGTGTAGGAGTCCCTAAGAAACCAGCTAAAGGTTCGCCCGAAATGAAGGCTAAGATGGCTGCACTCCGTGCTAAACGTTGAGGGGGTAGTTTTAGATTAAATTAGTTCCACGCTATTCTGATTGTAAAAAAAAATCATTGAATGTTTATTTTTTTGGCCTCAGCAACAGCATGATCGAGACAGAAGTATCACGGAACTTAACCTTTTGATCGTTTTGATTATAGATACTGATCGTAATTGAGGTACGCGATCCATTATGACAGTTCATCCAGGCATATTGACTCGGTTTATAGCTGATTAGTTGTCCAACTTCAGCATCGCCGCGATCAAATGCACTAAGAATATCGCCAGAGGCAACATACTCGTTTTTGATCAGGTCGCATCGAACAATGTAGCTCGAGGTTGGGTGAATCTGAGGAATGATATTTGATAGCTGAGCACTTGAAACTGTTGCAGGAGCAGATGGATACGTACCAGCAGACAGTCCTACCACTTTACCAAAAGCAGCATTATCGATGATTAAGCGGGGGACACGAGTCGTCGTAGGGAGACCAGTACCACCCGAGGAATAAAGTCCACTTGCAGGGCGTGTCCAAGTACCGCCAGCTGTAGGTAGTGTAGTTGGAGTTGCTGAGAAATCGATCTGAGCCGCGTAATAAACGCTGTTTTCCGTTAGTTGAATATAGAATACATTCTCACCGGATGGGTTAATTAAATAAGCTCCGGCATTTACGAGGGCTGTCTGAATGCTTCGATTAATATCGGTATAGCTGTAAAGTCCATCAGGCAAGCTAACCGATACAGTGGATGTGGTTCCAGCAGTTGGAACTTCGATTTTAAATGAATTGTTATAAAACTGAGTTGCATCGATGTTGTATTCAGAGTTATACATCGAAATCGATTGAACCGCGCATGCTACGTCCTTAAAGTCAGCAGCACTACCAGGAAAGCTGTATTTCCATGTGCTGTTTTAGTTATCTTGAACGAGGTTAGTGGAATCAAGCTTAACAAACGAAGCGCACATGATTTATGTATATTCATCCAATCATATTTAAGCGATAATTGCTAATAAATATAATAGTATAATAAGTCAATCATGATTGGACGAGTATATAAGATTACCAATGAGGCCGAAAGTATCGTCTACATTGGTAGCACAGTACAGTCAATACAGCAGCGATGGGGAGAGCACAAGTATAAGTACAGGCAGTGGACACAGACAAATAGTGGTTGCTCAATATATCAACATTTTCATACTCATGGTATTGAAAACTTCGATATCCATCTTGTATCAGAACATGAAATTGATGATCGCAAACAACTATTTGAATTTGAACAGCTGGTGATTGATCAGACAGTCTGTGTAAATCAAATTCGCGCTTATCAAACAGCTGAGCAGAAAGAAGAACAGGTCAATTACCATAATCAATTTCAATATCAGCAGAAGCGGGAACAACGTTTGCAATGGCAAAAAGAGTATGCTACGAAAAATCAAGAAAAAATTATGGCCCGCGGGTCTATTCGAGTAGACTGTGAATGTGGAAGTCGTATCCGTCAATATGATAAGAACAAACACATGCAAACCCAGAAACATCGTCGCTATGTAGAGGAACAAAATTAAAGATCATCTGGATTGATTACTTCATTGAAATTGTACCTGAGCTGACTTTTAACACTATCCAAGAACAAAATCTGACCTTTTCCACGGGAGATTGCTCTATTGTAGGCAATCATCATTTTTTTATCATCGATTTCGGGTATATTAAAATCGCGAACCACCATCTGTAAATCACGCTTAGAATTGGCTTTGAGAATCGCAACATATTCTGAGTTCAAACGCAGGAGTTTATCCGTTGCGAAGTAGCTGTGTGCAATGAATATAGTACTGAGAAAATGGTGTCGACCTCTTATGAAGTACCCACTAATAGGTTTTTCTGTAGCAGCTTATCAGCTCCATAATCGTCAATCAGAACTAATTCAACCTTCTTGCTATTAATAGGTGTTTTTCGCACCTGATCAACGTTAGGAGGGGTCTCATAAAATGTAATAAATTCACCCAGCTTTTCACGCAAATAATCATAAATAGGTTTGTCGGGATTGCGTGCAATGACATGGAGGTGAGCAAAAACGTTTGGCGAATGCTTAAGAATAAATAGGACCAAGTTCGTCTTTCCCGAATAACTCGGACCAAGGATCAGCATCCTAAACGAAGCTTTCATATCCAGCTCAGGAATCGTTTTTACTGATGCACCGCGATACTTTTTTGAATTAGTGTCGTCATAGTTCGGGATAGCACTCATGACTAAAATCGTTTGATCTATATAGGATTAAACAAAATGAGTTCCGGTTTTTCATATCCACAACCAAGTTTCCAATCATCCATCTATAATCCTTCATTCTATCTTTCGTTAGACTCGAGTGGTTATCTAACCTATGACTATGCACAGACACTATATCTTAGTAAGGATGACTATAGAATGGGCTATCTTAGTGGCGTAGTACCTGGAACGGCATCGATAGGATCTGCTCTTGTTCTCGGAGCTTCGGGAAATATTTCAGGCATTACATCGCTAAGTGCCACTAACCTAACTGGTACGCTACAAACCGGATCTCAACCTAATATAACGTCTCTCGGCACTCTAAGTGGCCTTACAATCGGTGGGAATCTATCGTTCAGTGGTTCGTCGCGCTCTATATCGATAACAGGAACTTCAAGCTACATCGATTGTCGAGAATATCGTCAGAACGGTGTTTCATACGATCTGAGTACCTTCTCGACAGGAGTATCAGCATCATATGGAATCATCCAACCCTCGACACACGTAGCATCCGACTCGAATAATCGTATTCAAATGCCGTCTAGCAGCAACTCAGGCTCAGCCAACTCTCTTCTATTTGGATCGGGGTCAAAATTATACCTGGATACGCTATCGAATCCTTCCTATCCTCCTCTTAAAATAGACAATGGGTTCAACTGTCTCCTTATTTCGAATAACGCTGGTAGTAGCATTTACAGCTCGGCAATCAATAATATTAGAATCGAAACATACTACACTATATCGGGAGTCAAGCAAACAACAACTGCTGGCATTCGCTCTATTCCAGGAGGCACGTCCAATGGATTTAGCAATGTTTTAATGGGCACGAACGATGTGCGGCTAATCCTAACAACACGTCTCGATGCGGGAGACTATACAGGCATCTGTATATTCCCAAATGCAACAGCACCCTATTTGAGTAAAATAGCTTTCAATGACTCTTCGATGATTTCGAATAGTCAATATTCGTTTAACGGTCCAATAGCCGTTAAATCGTCTACATCGATGTGGGCTGATGGTTCGAGTACGGTTTATTCAATCGCTCAGCAATGGCAAGATGATGCATCAACCCCGATAACGGTCCAACTACAAATTCCTAACAATGGATCATCCGCTGCGCTGTTTGGCACTTCTACATCGCACCCACTCGGATTGATGGTAAATGATAGCTATGCTCTCTACATCAATACGAGCAAATACGTCGGCATCGGCACAACAAACCCTTTCGTACCTCTACACGTTTCGACCTCAATATCATATACGTTTGGAGCAGGAGGAACCACTGTCTATAGATTAAGAACAGATGGCGGTACTACCGAATCAGCGCTTGGTCCTATAAGCTATAACGTGAGCGCCCTGTTTGGCGGATACATCGGTTGTAGCGCCTTAGCGATGACAAGTGATCGAAGACTGAAGAGGAATATCCAATCTTGTCCAATTGACCGTGTAAAGCGGCTCTACGATAGCTGTGAGGTCAAGCTATATGACTGGATCGAGTCGGAAAACAAGCCTGGACAAGAAATCGGTCTCATAGCTCAGGATTTGGTCTCAGCCCATCTAACTGATTTGATATCGATCTTTTACAGAGATGATATCGAAGGGGGAGAAGACCCAAGCCTTGAACCAGCTAAGCAACAGCTCAACGTTGATTATAGTCGGATATCGGCTTATAACATGAAAATGATTCAATACCTCTTGAGTGAGATAGACAGATTAAAAGATCGTTTGGCTAATATAGAATCATGAGGATCGAGCGTTGGGAGCTAAGTCCATTGAGTTCCAAGAAGTATCGAGTATGGATTCGCCTTGATACGGGAAAGTTGCGCAAGGTTGATTTCGGGGCTCGTGGATACGCCCAATATCGGGATCAAACGCCTCTGAAGGCTTTTAGTCATCTTGATCATAATGATGAGGAGAGACGTCATCGATACTATCTTAGACACAAAGTTGATTATCCTCCTTTTAGTGCTGATTTTCTATCGAAAAGATATCTTTGGTAGTCATATAACGATGGGTTGCAAACCAAGTAAAGATCTCAAATCGAATTTAACTGCTGATGAACCTACTCAGGTAATTGGTTCTACAATCATGCACGCTGATCAGATCGTAGCTCTCGGAGATAGTGCATTCGTTCCTATCAGGGACGCGAAGACAGGGGAAGATGCGATAATGGAAATACATGTTGGAGAGAAAAAATTAGTATATATCGCGGAATGGCGAATAAAGCTGTTAGATCCGGCATTGCTTAGATAGCAAAGGTCTTGACAGACTTCGATTTTTTTTTAGTTGAGTATGCCCATACTTTCCCTCCTTCCGTCTGGGTTGACGCATCCGTTTTCTTGAGCGTCTTGTCAAGATCCGTTGCCCAAACAGCTGCCTGAGTCTTTTGAGGGCGGTCATGGATGATAAGATTTTTCATGATGGCTTTTAGCTCTGCGACGTTGAGATCAGCGTTGTCGCCATATCTACCACCTGAGCTGGAAATAATTCGGGGATTGAAAAGGACCTTTTTTATCAATCGGACGATAATACCCTTGAACTCAGAATCCGAAATTAAACGATTGGAGTACATATCCACACTAAGCGATTTCAGTTGCTTGATGATTGAAGGATTATCATTACCCAACTCAAGCTCACCTTTGAGTTTATCATACTCCGCTCTTAAGGATTCTAACGGATCCTCAAGCCTATCATGGAAATTGTATTGTAGATGGGTAATCGCGAGGATCTCTTTGAATAATTTTTTATCGTCGACAGTGAGCTTGTCATACTCTTCCTGATCGATATGTTGTTTAAATGCAAGAGTTCGAATCATTGACTGTAGCGGACCACTGATTCCTCGCTTTGGCCCGCATTTGCGGCGATTGGGTTGAACAATCACAAGGGTTTTGTTATCAAGATCAGGGATTCGGATATACTTGCTTCCGAGCTGACGATATACATAAGCTTATGTATATCGTCAGCTCGGAAGCTGAAGGTGTAGCTAAGCCTTGAATCTCATTCAGGTTGTATGTTCGCCCGCGGCGCACAACTCCTTCAAGCGGGGCGACACCAGCACCTCTTAGCCCACGACCCTGAAGCTTTGATTTGATACCTAAACCGCTGACCTGGTTAAGCATGCTATTCATTGTCTGTTTCACTGATCTCTGATCTTGGCGATTAGAAAAGTCTTCGACATCAGTTTTTACATGTGAAACTTGACTATATTTCTTTGACTTCGCTAAATAGACTGCTTTTGTCGCTTTCATTGCTGATGTAGCCGCCTTCAACGCCGATCTTGCTGAATTTGAGTTTGACCCCTTCTCGTAGCGCTTCTGAGCCTCGCCATAGGCTTGAAAAGCTGCCTCTGACTCATCATGAAGTTTTTGCAAATTATCATCGTGATCATACACCTCACTGCTTTGACGCTTAATATCATGGGCAGACTTAAGAATTACCTCATTTAGTATTTTAAGGTTAGTATCAAGGTTTTTTCGACGTTGCTGATTCAGTTTCTTCTCTTTAACTAATTCAGTCGCTTGTTCATCAGTTGATGGGAATGAGTATTGAACATCCTTGAGATACCGATCTATATCCTCGATTCCGTTAAGTAGGTTTGTAAAGGTATCCATCCATCTGATAGTCCTCATCAACCCCTTCCGAGCTTCACCAGATACTTTTTTATGCTTATTTCCACCTATGGTCATGAAATTTAAAGGTTTGGAATTAGTTGGCTTACCAAAATAGTACGTTGGATGATTTTTAATTCCATGTTTTGTTTCAACAACAGGTGTTAGTCTAAAAGGTATGTCAATACCCTTCGATTGAAGTTGTGTGTAGTAATCCGTCAGTATAATTTTAGCATCATTGTCCGCGTTGCTCAGCATTGGCTCCATATCTTCATCGATACCACTTTTTGTTCCATGCTGCGCTTCACCATCCCCTGGAGCGAAATCCTTCGCGTCGATTTCGTCGTCATACTTACCAATAACCTCTAACTGAAGCCCTCTGTCTCTGACCATATTGATAAAAGATCGTAGCGACAGTACCCAATTTACCTCCTTCGTGATCGCTGGCTTTGTCCTATTACTTTCTTTTCCATAGACGTTAATTGAATTTCCATCAACCCACACGTATCAGTCGTTATCATTTGGGGATGTTTTGGTAGCTCCATCGAGGATTGGAACAATCTTTTTATTTAATCCATTACTTTCAAGCAATCCCTTATTTTTACTAATGGTCCAAAACAGTTTGAGTTTGCTATCCGTTTGATCAGAAGTTGTGGAACTTGAATTATCGAATAGAAAACTATCTTCAAGTCTCTGTTTGGTACGATCAGCAACATCTCCTTCTGAAGGATTGACTATTTTCCTTTTTGATCCTATATATTGTCTTATCTGTTGTGGAGTATTTCTATCCTCTCCCCTCTTTTCATTAATATAAGTAAGGAATCTAACATCATTGGTGATAATAACACCGATATAGTCGTATGTCTCACTCCAATTAATACTTGGGACTAGAACAACCTTGTTTAATCTAATGCTATAAGTCTTTGCTTTTCTCCCGATGTAATACTTCGTTAGCTGACGTCCGTTGGCATCAACTGGATGAATGCGTAGGTCTACAAGAATAGGATAAACATCAAATATCTCTGCAACAGCTTGTTTCGACCTCTTCTGGTCTTTAATTTCATCGATCTCGTCATCACTGAGTGTATATTTGTCAGGACCATCTTTTCCATCTATAGTATCATTCATAAATGGAGTGTTGCTGATACCAACATCAACTACGGAAGGCTTTGCCGAAATACCAGCATCAACTACTAAAGGGTTGGCTTGAACGCCAGCATCTGGCACCGAAGGGGTTGAGACCTCAGGGTTTGTTTGGAAGTATCCATCAATCAGTGTTTTTTTTAATGACTCAGCAGACTCGGATGAGTCGGTCTGAGTTGATTCTGTTGATTTCTTTGGGATTGTAGTAACCCCATTCGTGATATCACTTGCCCACGAAGCACCTTCGTACATCCCTCGCTTGGCTTTAGCTTGTCGAACGCGGCGCTGAACTTTTTCAAGAAGCTCCTGCCGTTTTTGCTCTCTCTGAGCGAGCGATGTAAAATTTGGAAACATTGTGTCTATATCAAACGAATCATTAAAAAGTGAAATGAGTAGCCTTAAATACTCTTACCAGTAGCTCGGCATAACTGAGTCATGACGAAAGGGTAGATACGAATGACAGATACGATTTTGCTCATTTAGAAGATTTAGATAACGATCCTTAATGCAATGGAATGGAACTCCAAAAATTGCTTCCAAGTCATGGCGATACTTACGATTTACTACTGTTTTGCGGAAATTCGCGGCTGCATCAAGATTCAGCAACTCATTCTTGATTCGACTCATCTCCTGAATAACCCAAAGCTTACGTCTAATCTTAACAAGCTGACGTTATTTCTCTACACAACTTGGGCACATTACTATCTTATTGCTATGTATTAAGTCAGATATTTCCCAAAAATCTCAGAAAAATATTTGAGATTATATACTTGAGTCAAAAGCTTACAGAGGATTTCTCTATCATATTTATTTACAAGCTAATTATGACTCATTTTTTTGTGGCGCGGGGTGAAACTACGTCAGCTTTTTCTTGAACCCCAATACTCCTATTCAAGCGTTGATCTCCTGTTTTTGTTAACCAGTCGCAGATTATCTTGTGGCTCCTAGGAGTCAGGTTCATCGCCAACCCATCTCACCAGATAATTGTACTTTCCAGAGCGTATCGTTTTGTGATCCAAGATCTTCTCCGCCTCAAGAATATCGCCTCGATTAATAGTAGCATCTGTAGTCTCTGTATTAACCATTTTAAGATCGTTTGGCGCCTTGTAGAGGGTATGCCCATTTCTTGAACGGATTTGGACTCGGTAGCCATCAATTCCAACGATTTTATAGACTGCTTTGCTCCATCGAGCAGCTTCTTTATCAAATGCCTGCTTCTTGAAACGGTATAATACGCTTGATCCGACGTCAAACTCCTTCTCAATTCTTTCGGCTTCCACCTGATTATGACTCATATCTGCATCCATTACTTTGCCTTTTGCCTCATTTGGGGTCATACCAATCGAACGATGAAACGTGGTATTGTAGTTTTCGATAACATCAGTGATAAGCTTTTGCGTAATTCTCTTGGGGGACATTTTTAGTTAGTCTCTGCTTTAAGGTCCTGTTGAATCGTTCGATTTTACCCATGGTTCCGTGATCACCGGGTTCGTTGTTGTAGTGCTCAATTTTCTTAGTTTGGAAAAATTCTTGAGCCTGTGAGTTCATGAACTCGCTTCCATTATCACTTGTTAGGATATCAACTTTGTGGAGACGAAAAAACGCTTTAAGCGCTGCTAACACAGTTGCTGCCGTCTTGTTTCGTAAGAGCTTTGCGTACCCCAGCCTTGAGTTGATGTTGATAGCAGTCAAAATTGGCCGTTTCTCCCAAAACGCAAGATCAATTTGCCACGAGTTGGGGTTATGCGAAGCTATTTTGAAACCATTGAATCTCTTCTTTTGCTCCTGAAATCGTTGAATATCGGTTGTCTCCCACACCAATCCTTTACTATTTTGAAAGTTATCTTAGGATTTAGCTCCTTTGCCTTCTGATACAGAGCTTGAGCTCCGATAAAACCGGTTTTTGGGTCATAGTAGAGATTCTTTAGTAGCGCGTCCATGATCTATATTTAAATTAAAAAAAGTCCCCAGTGGTTACCTGCTTAAATATCAAGTGCTTCGGTCGTGATGCCATCATCAAGTACTCGACGTTTGTCATAGTAGTAGTTGAGCGATGTTTTGTTTTGAGTGTAGGTGATAATAGACTTGGTTTCTTTCGATAGTCTGAACCCCTTGTTTGTACCTTGTAGCGTGATGCGATCCCGTACGACAGTCTCAAACCCATCAGGATTAAGAACACCATTGTTTCGACCACTTCCCTGCTGAATACCCTTCGCTGAAACTTTTACCTTGTAAGATTCGTCGGGTAGATAGCAAATATAGTTCTTACTCGATAGTGAGACCATATCATCACCTGACCATTCATCTTTGAACAAACCAGGCGTACGGCGATCAAACTTAGCTACCTCAGTGTTGTAGTCGCGTGGGAACCAATCATATTTGTGCTCCTTGAAGTGGGTTCGTAGCTCAGGCTTGATACAGTCTTGAAACGGATTATCACAGCTGAAAGCGATATAAGCGGAATCAGTGTCCATCTCCTGATACTGGAAGTCAGAGCGATCGAAGTAGAAATCTATGCAGTCATAGTAAAACTGAAGCATGCGTAGCTTAGCAAGCTGATAGATAGCAATCGACAAATGGATGGGTTCTTATTATTGAGTCGACGCTTCTTCATGGTGATTTCACACGCATCATTAAGCTCCTCGAGACCATGGAACGTAAAGTGTTCGATCTTGTTCTTAATAACTTTGTCGCTCGACTCATACTTAACCTCTTTGTGCTTGCTCATATCCATGCCAGATCGACCATAAGCACTGTTGCCTACCAGTTTCATCATCTCGGCAATCATAGCCTTAGACTTATCAACATCACCCTCTCGCCGGGCGTTTGATACAGCTTCCATAAATGGAGCAAAAGCTTTATGGGAGCTCGCTTTTATGAAGCTGTAAGTCTTGGTGATCTCCAAACCATGAGAGAGATACCACTTCAGCAAAGGTGCGTATATGAGAATCTTTTCACCAAAGTAGCTACCAATCAACTTGCGAGCTGGTTTTGCTCGGCTTTGCTTGCGCGCCTCATTGTGTTCGAACATGTGCTTACCAATGACGCTCTCATTCGTACAGTCGATCAGTACATTCTTGAAAATTGGAGTCATCTCACCAAAGTACTGTTTAAGGTGTTCTGGTGTTCGAATATCACATTCAAGAAAGCCGAATACTTTGTCTGCTTTGATGTCATCGATGATACCATCATACGCTTCAACCGTAGTCAATCGACCGCATGGCATCTCATTACCAAGGGCCCATAGATATAGAGCGTTAGCGTCGTATCCGATAATTTTTTTGCAGATCTTACCTCCACGAATCTTCGTCTCGTTTCGCTTAGCATACCTGTTGAATATAATTGATGGTCCACAAGCAATGTTAGCTTTCATTTTCCCGTAAATCTCAGATTCCTCCTTGTCAATCGAAAACACCAATCTGTCTGCGTTAAAATCAAGCAGTTTCTTGTATCTGAACCCCCTAAGAGACATATCTTTTCGAGCGGTGTTGCATGAAATGCAGCTGATCAAGATATTCCCATCAGTGTGCCCAAGATTGTTATTGATTCTATCAGCGGAAGCGGTATCAGCAGTCAGCTGACAACAGCATAGACCACACAGATACTTTTGCTTTTGCAGCAATGTATTCACGTGCTCGAGCGTCATACCAAATTTTCGTTTTGCCTTAGCATCCTGACTCTTGTAGCCAGCCATGCGCTTCGCTGGAAATCGGAATGCGTTAGCAGGTTTCTTATCCGGATATTGGAGATTATTGAAGCAGGTCTGATACATGACCTTCTCTGAAAGACCAGGTAGGGACACTCCATCCGCAAACATATCCAGATCGAAGCGCTTAAATAGCTCTCGCTGAGCCTTGATAGCTTTGGTGAAAGGGACTACGTCGAGATTATTGTACCAGATCAGTAGGTCTTTGATCGATTTCATCTCGTAGTAATCCCACACGAACTTCACTCGTTCGTAGTCATCGCTCGTGATGCTCGTTCCACGGAGCTTGCTATCAAAAGCTGACTTAGGCGGGATAGTAGTCTGGCTTAGAACATTGAACGCGGTGATGTACTCGTAAGGGAAAAGACCCTTACCAAGACCACAGACACATCTAATTTTTTCATCGCATTTGCAGCCACCGAGATATGTTGTAAGATACTTGTCGTAGCTGGTACCAGCTGGTACATAGTTAGTGATATCAAGCATTTTCATGTCCGATGTAGCAATGCACATGTAGCTGGGGTTCTTGATGACAGATTTGATGTTGTCGGTACCAATTACGGCAAACAAATCCTTCTTAATCAAGTTAATATCGTATCGACCAGAATTGAAGCCGAATACTGGTACTTGGTCAAGCTGCTGTTTCCGTTTCCCATAATCAGACCTTTGCTTACCAAAACCAAGACTGCGGTGAAAGTCAAAGAAGCTGGCATACTTCCCCACTTCAATCCAACTCTCCACATCGGAATCTTGTAGGTCTTGCCAATATTTACTCCTAGAATTTCCATACCTGTCATACCATGAGCATTGATGATTTTTTGTAGAAGCGACTTATACTTATTGACATTGTACTGCTGAATCTTCAGCGATACATCACCGATGTATTTGAACATATCCGTCAGCAGCATCTTCGGATCATCATTCACAAAGCAGCGCACCTCCTCGATTAAGCTATCAGCTACGGATACAGACACAGGAATGTGTTCATTCGTGAAGACAGTATTCTCGCCGTGTTGAGTCGCGGTAGGCTTAAGAATGGCCTCAAAGTCATAAACTATGAAGTGATCGATGTAATGGTCAGCATCCTTGACGGAATACTTCGTAAGCAGTGATCGTATCGTGTTCTGAGCCGGTTTGTATATAGTTGGCTCAGTGGGGAAGCTCTCAATATTTACAAACTCACACTGATTTTTCTTGTGATTTTTCAGCTTTTCAGCGCTGACAAAAACCATTTCACACTTAGGACATTGATACTTAGACTGAAGCATATCGATGTTCTTAATGTAAAGAGCGTGATTCTCGTGTGATAGAATATCCATAGCTTCATACCCTTTGTCCGACCTACGAATGCATTCTACATTTCCGGAAGCTACATCCATGCTATATACGTTAATACCGAGCTGGAAGCAGTCCTCAACCTCATCGAGCTGTAGTAGGTCAA
Source organism: Phytophthora taxon juncus (assembly GCA_033558005.1). Taxonomy (NCBI): domain Eukaryota; phylum Oomycota; class Peronosporomycetes; order Peronosporales; family Peronosporaceae; genus Phytophthora; species Phytophthora taxon juncus. The sequence continues at coordinate 208,026 of JAUCEE010000024.1, forward strand.
TAGGCTTGAAGCTTCTAAATAGACTCAACGTATACTTCACCTCCTTGAAAGAGCAGTAGCGCTTAAATGCCTCCTTCACCTGAGCCTGAATTCTGCGAGGATCCTTCTTAGGGCTCTGGAATGTATGCCAGGCGATACAGTAGAAGACGCACTTGTTGTTGGTCTTAGGGAAGTTGATTACATGCTTGTTTTCGCGGATAATCTTAGGAATAACAGCGTCGCTATCCCCAAGAGCATGGTCGCGATGGTAGACGAAAATCTTGAATGCAGTGATCGCCTTTAGCTTATATCCAGAGCTGGAGTAGTTCAGCTTGTCAGCCAACTCCATAGACCGAATTTCCAAAATCACCTTCTTTCGAATATCAGCCTTGCTGTTGATAGCGACAGGCTTATTGATCACATAAGTGTTAGCGAGATTCGGATAGAAATAGCGAGTATCATCAGGATCGGTCTTGCTTACAAGTTCGTACCCAAGAGCTATATTTACCTTAAAAGCACTTGCCTGGCTCGAAAGAACGTTCTCGAGCTTATTGTAGAAATCAGTAGCCTCGATACCCTCATATAGGTGTGATTCCATGTGATTACCATTGTAAAAACGATACTTAGGATCAGCCGTGAAGTCAGGCGACAAGTGCTTCTCAAGGGTTTCAATCGAAACATTGTACTGCTTAGCTACCAATCTCTGGTTGATTGGGCGCGAAACGTTGCTTACATAAACCATCTTACCCGTTCTACCACGCACCTTAACACGGTAGCTACTACCCCATTTGATAGCCTGGATATTTAATCTCTTTAATCCTTCGAGTTCGTATGCAAACATGTTGCCTATATATGCTTGGCTATATCTTCTTCGTAGATATGACTTTATAATATTTTGATCATGTATCAGGATCGACTTTATATCTTAGTCATTACAAAAGATTCTGAAATTAATTAATTCAAATATTTGGGTTATACCTTTTTGGAGGTTTTAAGCCATTGTCATTGACTATATTGGGATTGACTTTTTATTTAAGAAAAAAAAATTATTAATTAAGTTCGGTTTCGTTGTTAGGTTCGGCTTTGTCATCAATAAGTCCGGTTTTGGGCTTGCGCTTGCGAACACTGGGCTTGCGCTTGCGAACACGGATCTGCTCTCTGTTCTTATCGTCGTAGCTCTTTTGATACGACAGTCGAGTTTCACGTGTGCGCTGATAGTAGCGCTTCTGCGCAGCCTTAATGCGCTCTTTGTTAGCGAGGTATTGTTCAGATGAGTACGCCATCTTTGTATATTAACAACTTTATATTTATCAGGATTAAAAAAAAATGACGGCGTAGCAAACAGGTCATTACTGTTTCAAACTGATCAGTTCCTCGTCCTTAAATCCAAATATACAGCGACATTTCGAGAAGTCTCCAAGTTTAAAGAAAGCTGTGATCCTCTTTGCTTTACGGGCAACTTTCGTTGGTATTCCACGGTTGTTGCCTCGAAAATCGATGATAACGTAATCTTTTGCAGCGAGAGCAGCATACTTCCCCCCTGCAGCGAATCGAGACATATGCTCGCCGATCTTGTCACCATTAACGAGCAATTCGATTCCCCACCGAAGACTTCCATTTAAATAGAAGTCAATCTCTCCATCAATGCGCGTGCTAGGCTGACCAGGCGAGGTAGGGAACACTCTCGAAAGTTCAGGGCATATATAGCACGTGCTTGTTGTGTGTCGCGCAAGAGTTGCCATAAACTGATGCTGGAATACAGCTTCTTTGGGAAAGTCGTCATTGCGAACCACAGATTGTTTTAGCGCGGAAGCAGACATACTTTCAATCGCCTTTCGGATCAGCTCGTGCAACGATGTAGGATTCTCATATCCACGACCAGGAAACAGCCACTTGTAGTAGTACCTTTCAGCCAAGGGAGACGTGAACCCCACGTAGCCGCCAACTTCAGTTACAATACCCGCTTTCTTCAACCTTGTAAAGCATTCGTGTTCATCACGACTCAATTGCTGTACCAGTGGCTGACAACTAGGATCGCACAACAAACACGTGCTAAGAAACTTCTGCTGGTTTGACCTAGCAGGTGTTGTGTGTTCACTTCCGAAGCATCTTGCCATTTGTTCGACAAAAGTCCCCGACAGATAGAACGCCAGCAACTCCTCCTCAGTTCGAGCACCCGCCCTCCGAAAACGCTCATAAATTGCATCAATTGATATGCGTAATGAACCGATGTGCCCATTGCACTCGCGTATCATCACCTCTACCAGCGTTGGAAAACGCAATCCTGGTGGTAGGCCGTTTTCCAAATTGAAGCACTGATACGCCTCCTCATCATTAACCAAGAAATCGTCCCTCGTCAATTTATACTGGATGCTGCTGAAAGTAACAGGGCTGAGAGGGGCATCCGTCTCCAGCAAATGAGTCGCGGAGATGATAAATCGGACGTGATCTGGTAACCATGATGTTGAGCCTTTAATCAGACGAGTCCAAAAGTCGAGATCATTATACTGCCGTTGACAGTCGTCCAACATCAAGACACACAGCTTGCCACTGGGTATATCGCACGCCTTCTTACAAACATTGACGCCATAAGTGGAAAGAAGAGTTGTGGCATCTTCTGTGCTACTATCAAAAGCGATAGGTGCGCAGGAAATTTCAGGATGTTTACGCGCAAACAATGTCAACAGCGACGTCTTTCCAGAACCGGAAGGAGACGACAACAGCACAAAATTGGTTCGGATAATAGCTTCGTGGAGTTTTTCAACCAGCACATCCCGCGAAAGATGAGGGTACTGCACATTGATTCCCTCACAGTATGGTCGAAAGGTCGGAAAAATCTGGGAAAGGTTGGCATCCTCGGTCCGATCCGGAACCACCACCAGCACGTGAATTTGCTCCGCTTGAGGTGAGGGCAATCCTTTCATTTCCAACACTTTCTGAATCGAATAGGCCGAGTACTTCACACGCTTTGTATCCACCAATGACACCTTTTCAAAACCCGGCACCGCTTCTCCGTCTTCTATCGCACCAAGGTCCTCAATTGGTAGCCATTCTGCGCCCTTCTTCGCCAGAGAGAGCTCCAGGTTGTCTGCTTCTCCCTTGATCGTGTCTGGCTTCTTCGCCTTGATCGCATCCTTCAGGAGAGCCACCGTCTTCCATTCTTCAATGATAATAGATATCACGCTCCCACCTCCAACGAGCGCGCAGTTTAATAGGACCATCGTTCGTCGAGCCGGCAGATTCTGGAATGAGGGGAGAATTTCTGGCGTACTTAGGCGGAAAAGAAGGCGTGTGACATATATTTTCAACCAATGATGAGACGCCACGTCGTTGAGGTAAAAATCTGTCGGCGTAATGTTCTATTGCTTTTACAATCAATACATGTATTAATATAGCTCGGTCGAGCTGATCTGAAACCACCCTAAAATCGAAAAGACGTAGCTTTCGCTCTCAGGTGGTCGAGAGGTTGCGTCGTCAAAATGGCAGCTGGTCTGAAAGAAGGTTCCAGGGATGTTCTTGGTGGTAAATTACGGTAAGGAAAAAAACTGCCGGCGTAATGTTCTGGATACTACTACTCATGTGTTAGTGCGCTCCTGCTGATGCTGTCCGCTGTTGACGCGGCTAGGAAGTGCAGCGGTTATACGCGACTTGTTTATGGAGATACTTAATTGTGATGTACTGTTGTTGAGGTCGCAATGTCTGCGGCGGCTGTGCTCCTCATCGTCAGCAACGATCTGTTTAAAGAACGATGTGGTTCAAGTTCTGTTGTTATAGTGGCACGACAAAATAGGCGGAGTAAGGTTAGGCCAAGTTATAAAGTTTTGGGTTTTAGAGCATGACAATAGATTCCGACAATATTCGTCGTGCTTGGACTAAATATAATGCGGACGGCAATACCGTTTGATTCTCTGTATCAGTACCAGCTACACCAAAATCCACACGAGCAGGTTCTTGAGTGCTGCCGCAGGCATTGTTTCCACGTATAGTTAGCATTTTTTGTACGGCACTACGTCGATAGAAAACAGGACTGCAACGTTTGCCGAAGACAGTCATAATCATTACTACTCCATGCTCAGATAGAGAAACGCTTGTTGATAGGCTTCGTGAGAACGACTACATCGCAATACGCATCAAACTTAGTAATTATTATGAATTCATCTCGAATTTGTGGGCATTCTCGACAAAACTTAGAGTAGAGCGAAATACATAACAGTAATGGCGATGTAGCAATTACAACTCTGAGCACCTGTGCCAGCTACCAAAATATTAGAATTTTCTCAACAAATGTCAGGCTAACCCTTGGATTTACGAATCTAACTGAAGACGGCTACCTTTACAATATTTTGGACAAGTTGATGGACTATGACATTAGTAGTAAGTTATTTTATTCGTCTTTCGACTGTTAGTGCAGTTGGATACGCGACACAACGACAAGGGGATTTCCGAGTCGCTAAAAAAAATTGATCTTCATAATTCCAGGTTTGCTTCTCCACTTTTTAATTTCTGTACTTCTCTACAGGTTCGGTTGATGGATATTATGTATCTTTACAAAGTTATCTAGGAATAAAAGCTACGCTATGCTGCTAACAGTTTCAACTTGGTGGATAGGCGTGATTTCCGTGATTCTGACAAAGCCACAGCGACGAACGTCAGGTTGTCGTTGGTCGTTGTCCATACAGGTTTTAGTACGTACCATCATGCTCGGGACGGTTCGATAATGCAACACATGAGTTGCAGCTGCTAATTACAGTGCCAGAGCTTCCCAGATGTACGATAATTGCACGTTCTAGAAACCTTACACCTCCAAGGAAAAAAAATCTGTTGTCATGGCATGACAAATACATCAGTACAATTGTAGCGCACGTGGAAACTCATGCAAGGTGTCTGTCTTGCCATAGCTGCTGCTGAAAGGCACAATGAGCTTGTGACAATAAGAACAATGTCAAATCCCTTCTCGGCCCCATAAGGTACACATTTCTATTTTCCAGTCACAGTGACGCATATACTCACACGTACTACGTAGTATGACTTTTCCACTATGACAAATAGGTGTATTCGGCTATCATTACATTTGCCCACTGGAACTACAAATTAGTAATGCAAGCTGTATCGTCAAAACGAGCCCAACTTCGTTTTCTGTGAGAAACCCTTGCTTGTACATGCTTGCTCTCCCATATGTTTGATCAATCAACTGCACCGATGCTCACTTTTGGAATAGGAGTGCAGGCTAGGCTACACTACTGACGCAATGGAGCTCATATCCTCGGATGCAGGCTTACTCATTCCTAATTTTTCCGTAGCATGCCCAGGTCACTGTACCCTCAAGCTATCCTCCTCAATCTGCCAAGGGAATTTTTCACATGATCGCGCTCGCTTCAACGACAATGGCCTTGGTGGAAGGTTTCTCCTTTTCAGAATTTGCATTCAAGCTAACTCCTACTTCAGTCTCAGCGAAGATAACATCAACACCGGCCTAGTCACCGATGGTGAAGAGCGCATTTATCGTGGTTCGAACGCAGTCTTCGCAAAATGCCCTTATATGGCGAGCCTACGATCTGGGGGTCCCTACGGTGAAGGTTTTTGTGGCGGAGTGCTAATCGCACCCCAGTACGTCCTAACGGCGGCACACTGTTTTGACTGGAATCTCACGGATATGCACGTATCGCTCGGATCACGGCACCGATCCGGGCGAGGCACCAAGACGTCCGAGCAGATTCGCGTTGTTGAGCTTTTCAAGCACCCGATGTTCAATGGAACTAGTCTCGACTACGACGTGGGCCTAGTCAAGCTGGAGACACCTGCAACTCACCAGCCAGTAAAGTTGTGTGCCGTGGATCGTTCAGACAACATGCCTGGTACGATGGCGACAGTTATCGGTTGAGGGATGGTAAAAACGACACCACCGCCCAAACACTTCGGTTTGTGAATGTGGAGATTATACCCGATGCAAAGTGCGACGAACTTTTCGGGTATAGCACAGCAAGTGAGGTAATGATGTGCGCTGGACGTGGTGACAAGAAGGACTCGTGTTTCGGTGATTCTGGAGGACCACTTCTCGTTAATGACACCATAGTGGGTATTGTGAGCACTGGAGGAGATAAATGCGGCTTGTTGCCCAGAATTTACACTCGTGTAGCCCACGTCCTGCCGTATATCAACGAAATCGGGAATGGTGGGTCAAGTGGTAATGCCACAGATATGCTTGGTAGGGTTCACTTCTAGGTGGCAACGGGATAACTGACTGTCTCGTTAATAAAACCATTGCAGAGTGGCAACGTTAGACCAACGACAATCCCTCGATTTCCTTTGGCGCCTAACGAATGAGGTTTGACATGCCTGTAAGCCAAACTGACGTATACGGTATTATTACTGTTTGTGCATTCCCTTCAAACATTTAGTTTGTTCCTACGAGCGAGGTCAGTCTCCCTTGCACGTCAATAAAACTTGCGTTTCACCTGCGAAGGTTTGTTTACGTTGGCGATCATAGCGATAGTAGCGCCAATATGACAAAGCTACAGTTATTCTTTGTCTTTGCCTCAAATGATTCTTCAGTTGGAGTCATAGCACACAACAGTCAACATCATATTTCACGTTGAAAGTAAAGCCTATCACAATTCTTTTAGGATTCTGATTGTTCCTCCCCTTTACTTCAAGAATGTTAGTAAATTTAGAAGCCTATTCTTGCTGTCTCTGGACTACAAAATGCTCAGACAAACATGCTTTATACACACCCGGTTAGTATTTATGAAAATGTTTTTTTCTCTGCCTCCTCAACCGAAAACAGAGACACATGGTCATTTATTCTATTATATTCCTGGGTAAGCGTAGCATCGCTGAAAAGATCACCACCATAGCATGCTAGACTCACAACGAAAGCTCAAAATCAGGAAGCAGACCACACGGGCCGCGTGCATGCATTATTCAAGGAACTTAATCCAATGTTATTGCTGCGTGCCGTGTGCTCTCATTCTCGATCAGTTGTACCTGCTTCCATTCTCCTCGCCTACGCGGCGCAGTCGACATCGGTGCCCTTGTCCGAGCAGCTTCCACCCTTCTCCAGATACTTCTGGTGGGCTTCCTCCGCGGGCCAGAACGGTTTGGCCTCCTCGATTTCCGTGACAATAGGCTTGTGGAGAGTCTTCTGGTGCTCGTCCTTGGAGGCCAACGCAGCCTTGTGCTGCTCCTCGTTCTGGTAGTAGATGCCCGAGCGGTATTGCGTGCCGTGGTCGTCTTCCTGGCGGTTGAGCGACGTGGGGTCGTGAATAGTCCAGAAGACCTTGAGCAGCTCGTCGTAGGACACTTGGGCCTCGTCGAACGTGATCTTGATGGTCTCCGCGTGGTTGGTGCGGCCCGTGACAACCGTGCGGTACGTCGGGTTCTCAGTCTTGCCCTGCGAGTAGCCCACGGTCGTCTCGACCACGCCGGGCACGCGGTCGAAGGCGCGCTGAACGCCCCAGAAGCAGCCGGCGGCGAAGGTGGCGACGCTGAGCTTGGCGGTGTCGGAAGTCATGGTCACGAGGCGAGAGGGAGTATGACGAAGCAGCAGACGAAGACGGCGTCGGCGCTGCGTATCAGCAAACACGCTTGGTGTCCAATGGCAGTCGTGCAGCTCGCTGCATCAGGGGATTAGTGTTTACTAGCGGCTGTCGCTCGACCAGCTTGAAGAGTTCCCGTCTTCGCATGGGCGTTCGCTGGAGGCGGCAATGCTCGGCTTGAGCTTGGTGCGAACACATTTCTGGTGCTCGAGCTGGTAGATGAGGACTGCATTGAATGATCAGGTTGTGACGTTGGACGTGAATGTCGACCATGAATGCCAGTACCAAGCTATAGGAGAGACAAGCAAGAGAAATCCTGCATGCAAGCGTGGCGTGGGGAATGCACCGGTAGCGTCATGTGTGAATGGCTCTCGGGGAGTCTACGCGTGCAGCGGGGCGAGCGAAGTTCAATGCGTTGGTGGTCTGAAGGTTGCAAGGTCTACCGGCCTTCCGGTAAGGCTTGCTTTCATGGGGTGCTCCTGATGCCTACAGTAGCTTACACCATGGCCGTGCTCAGCGAGTGCTGCAACATGTACGCGGTGGCGACTACCAAGTCACCGCTGAAGCGATCTGATACCGCCGGAAGTGAATGCGATTTTCGCGTGACGCGCTGCGCGTCGTGAAGCCATCTGTGACGTGTTCAGGTCCTGAACAGCTCTCGCTGCATGCAAGGCTTTCTCGAGTCTTGCGCAACCACGAGAAACGGTAGACCGATCACTTCGCAATTTGCTTCCGACTACTCGAGCGCCTGTTCAACACAACCAAGCTTCCGGAATGACCGCGCATACCATCGAGGTGGCCCCGATCCAAGCACCCGAGGGATCTGCTGTTGACTTTGGAGCAGCCGTCACCAATGTCGACCTCGAGAACCTTACCGACGACGACTATGAGGTCATTCGCAACGCGCTTTACAACTCGCACGTGGTCGTGCTCAAGAACCAGCAAGGCGTCTCTGCTCGCGCGCAGTATGAATTGACCAAGCGGTTCGACCCGGCGTCGTCGACTTATGGTCATGGCAAGACGCTCGATGTCAAGCGTTCCGTGCTGCACCCGGACCTCAAGTCTGTCCCACACCAGCCGCAGGTTCAGATCATCGGACATGGACACTATGACGAGTACGAAGGTCTCAAGGACTTCACGCTCAAGCACCCGCATCACAAAGTATTCCACAAGACGGCTATCCCTGAAGAAGATGACCTTGACTTCACCCGATTCTACCGCTGGCATATTGACGCTGCGCTCTACGCATTGAATCCGCCAAAGGTGACTTCACTACTTGCGGTGAAGGTGCCGGCAGGTCGCCGCCAAACGCTGCGCTACGACGACGGAACGGGTGACGAGTTGGACGTCTCGCTGGGAACGACTGCGTTTGTGTCGGGGCAGAACATGTACGAGCTTCTGTCTGAAACGGACAAGGAGTTTGTGCGTGAAGCTAAAGTTGAGTATGCGCCGCACCCGTACGTCTGGATGTCGCCTGCGCGCTCGCGTTCAGACGGGCTTGGTATGGTGTCTGAGGGCCTTGAGTTGCCTCTAGACCAGTTGCCGCCGATTGACAAGAAGGACATCAAGATCCTCCCCATGTGCTGGAAGAACCCTGTGACCGGGAAGCTAGCACTTCAGATTCACCCGAGCGCTATCCGTGCAATTCACCTTCCGGACGGGACCAAGATGACGGACCTCAAGGAAGTGCGCGAGTTAGTGCACCGCTTGCAGCGTCCTGCAATTGCTCCGAAGTACGTGTATGCGCACGATTGGGAGGAAGGAGACCTCGTGCTATTTAACAATCAGGGAGTGATTCACTCGGTGGTTGGAGCGTTTGGACCGGGTGAGAAGAGGCTCTTCCGTCAGTGCAACCTCGCAAGCAGCGAAGGCGTCATGGGCCCAGACGGAAAGCTGTACGACTAGATAGGAGATCTCAATCGAGATAAGTAATTGGCTTTGGTAAGTTACATCCTGAATGACTATGAAAGTGCTGCCGAACTGCAATGTCGTTGCCCTCCAACACCGGAATGATTTGTCAATTGAAACAAGGGCCGTAAACTAGTTGCAGTGAACCTTTACTCGCCACCGTCTCGTTAATAATTTCATCGTCATGCACTGATGTCTGTGCCGCGGCTTGTTATTTTATGAGTTACGTTTAGGGGTATGTATGGACTAGACTTGGTCCCGAGAGCCGCCTTGACACGGTGTAGATAGTGAAGTTAATCAAACAATCAAGCAACCGGTGATGCTTGCTACGGCATCGGCGGAGACGCCGTTGGTAGCAGTTTGATGTTTTGCCCGATGAACGTGAGCGAGAAAACTGGACATAGCCGCTTGGCCTGGATACCCGCAAACGCGACGCCGAGATTCCGCCCGTTCACGTAGAAACTTAGCCGTCCATACTCCATATCGAGCAGCACGCCGACCACGTCTCCATCCTTGCACGGATCCGCGTAGTACTCGATACTATCATGGAACTTGTGTCCCGTGGCGCAAGATATCCCCCAGAACACGCCGCGACTGAGCACACTGCTGTTCAGCGCCAGATCTGCTGCCGCCACGCCAACAAAGACGCCGTCTCCCCCACGTGCGCTGTCTAGTTTCACCTCCCAGTACTTGATACCGCAGGCGACCTCGACGTTGCCCAGCACGGAGCCGCAGCCCTTGGCCACCTGCACGGCGCGCTTGCCGTCCTCCTGCAGCAGCATGTAGAACGAGCACTTCTTCTCGTCGAACTGCACCACAGGCGTCTGCAGCACGAGCACGGGGTGCTCGGGCCCGGCGCCGATGGTGCACTCGCCGATCTTGAGCTGCGGCCGGATCTCGTGCTTCTGCAGCGAGTCCGTCTGCACGAGCGCCACGGCCACGTCGGGCCCGAGCTCCAGCCGGCGCCGCACGGCGTCCACCATCTCCTGGCCCGAGCTGGTGAGCGCGAAGGGCAGCGAGAACTTGACGTGCTGCGTCTGCGCCAGCGCGTAGAACGTGAACACGGGCACGGCCGCCACCAGGTCCGCGTGCACGTAGGCGTGGCCCCAGGGGAACTCCACGTGCGCGAAGCCTTGGCGCGCGCCCTCGGGCGACTGCGGCTGCTCCTCGTCCACGTGCAGCGCGCCGTAGCCGAAGGGCGTGGCCACGCGCGGCAGCGACGTCCCCTGCGCCATCATGCACTGAGCCTTATAGGTCGGTCTTCTTGAAGCAGTTGGTCGTCGATACTGAAGTGGCGCTTGTCGATGTCCCTCCACGCCCGGACGCACCTAAGCGGAGACCATACGAAAGCCAAGTGGCGCAAAGAAACGAAGCGACACCCTGTCAGACTGCATCCCGTGCCACCTGTACCGGTCTGCTGTCGTAAGGACTTGGTTCAGATACGAACTGTAATATCTTCTGAGCCTTTCGGTAGGCATACCTGTCATCAGGCATACCTTGGTTGAAGTGGTAACCGCACGTTGAAGCTGCCGCGCCATACAAAGCGCAAGTGATCCGCTTGGGCGCTTTTTCTCCGCATTCACTCCTGCCGAAGGTAGAGCGCGGATCCTCGCCCTACCTCATGGGCGCCGTGTGCTGCCGCAGCCAGCCCCTGGACGACCCGCTGCTGTCGCTGCCGCGCGTGTCGGCGGCCGCCATGAGCGCCAACCTCAACCAGTTCTACGTGCCGGCGCCGCTGGGCTCGGCGTCCTCGTCGTCCTCGCTCTCCTCGGCCTCGTCCGCTTCGGCCTCCTCGGTGGGGCAGGCGCTGGCGAGCTACGTGTCCTTCCCCTTCCCCTTCGTGGCCAAGCCCGCGCCCAACGCCGCGCAGGCCGCGCGCAGCAAAAGCCGCAGCAAGAAGCCGCACAAGGCCAAGGGCGACGCCATGGTGCCAGGAGCCGTCGCCGCGCCCTACGTGGGAGAACACTGGCGCAAAACTACCCGGGGTAGGTTCGCCCCACTCACTCTGCTCGAGTTGAGTGTGCGTAGTTTGTGTGCCCAATTACTGGTACACCAGCAAGATGCGCTGGAGACGGCGGCGCTGCCCCCGGAGCTGGCGGGCTGTGTGCTGCAATGGCTGAAGCAGCATTACGTGCTGGAGAAGCCGCAGTTTCAAGCGTTGATGCCGTTCTTGCTGCTGGAGTGGAACCTGGCAGACCAGCAGGACGTGGAAGACTCGTGGTTCGAGGATGTCCCAGCAGCGACGCTGCAGCAGCTGAAAAGCATCGACGTGTCCGGGTGCATTCATTTGCAACAATTGGGGTCAGAGTGGGGACGACATGTGGTCAAGCTTCCTGAACTGGTGGTTGCCTCGTTTCAAGGATGCACAGGATTGATGAAAAGCTCGATTGAAATGCTAACGTTCTCGACAAAGTTGACAGCGCTGAACTTGTCAGGGTGCATCAATGTGGACGACAAATGCCTCAAGACACTGGGAAGCTTGGAACACTTAAAATCGCTACAACTTGTAAGCTTGCGTTTGTGTTCGTTTTGACAGTTTGGATACTGACACGATTTTATCTGGACTGGGTATTCAAGGTTGGCTGCCGTAAGATAACTGACAAGGGGGTCAAGTACCTGCAAAAGATAACAGGACTCGAAAAACTGCGTCTTGGACGCTGTAGAAAGCTGACAGACGATGCGTTTAATGAATTCGCTGCATCGTTTCCAAAGCTGTGGGAGCTGGACATTGCGAACTGCCGTTTGAGGTACGTGATGCTACGCCTTTTTTGGAACGACATACTGTGGGAACTCACGTACGGGGTATTTGCACAGTGAAAAGGCATTGCTGCAGATTGGTAAAGTTAAGACGCTGGAAGTGTTAGTGATGCGTGGCTGCCCAGATATTTGTGACGATGGCATGGCTTCGCTCGCTGAGCTGACGAAATTGAAATACTTCGACGCGCGACACTGCAGCAAGCTTCATTCGATTCCTACGGAGTGGACCCAGCTCCAGGTGCTGCTTCTTGGATATACTGCTTTTGCCGAGCCAGATGCAGCTGTCTTGCAGTATTTGATTAATTTGGAAGAGTTGGAGCTTCGCAAATGCCGAATTATGAAAAGGTATTATAAAAATTTGGAAGATGGGGATGATGACTGTTGTAATCAAGAGAGATGTTCACCTGTACTTTATTGAACTTATTTGCAGGGGATTTCAATTTATTAGTCGCCTAAAACACCTTGAGCGCCTCGATCTGGGAGAGACGGCCCTAACAGATTCCGGAATGCTGGAAATTTGCAATGGTGCCAAAAATCTCAGGGCGCTTAACATTTCCAATACCGAGGTCAGCGATTGTGGGGCATCGGGGCTGGCAAAGCTGAAGGACCTACGTATTCTTCGCCTAGACACACCGGGGATCACAAATAGAGCGCTGGCAAACTTATCATTTCTTTCACACCTGGAGCGACTGGATTTGTTTGGCGCAAAGTAAGTGAGAGAGCGGAACGTGTTGTGCTGTGGTTGATTTCTCAAGTGTCGTTGTTCGTGTAGCATAACAGACAACGGGCTTATGCACCTCGTGCCACTGCACAAACTCCAAGAACTGACTATCTGCGGAGGCAGCATTGGTGACCGTGGTGTCGGGCTGATTTCGAAGTTGACGTCATTGACGTCCTTAAACCTGAGTCAAAATAGGTACGTATTGTTTTGTATTTCATTTGCTCAGAGTCTTCCCTGCTGACGAATGTACTTGACTATCAACCTCAACAGAAATATCCGGACCAAGTCGCTGTTTTATCTCCGGTCGCTGACTGGTCTGCGGTGCTTGAATCTATCCAACACGGGCATCTCGGCGCTATCTCTTCGCCACCTGGCTCGTACGTCTCGGTGTAATACTAGATACGGATGCGCTTGCAACTGACTTTCTTGTTTGTTTAACGTTTACACCGTTAGCTTTGAAGGAACTGCAGTCGTTGTCCGTCTACGGGTGCTCGCTGTCACAGGGTCATATTGACGTGCTGAGAGGTAAGTCGTTCTGTACTCCATCAAACAGATCTGAGCTGCAGTCTTATTTCGTTTCGTACTTGCTATTCATCTTCAGAAATCTTGCCCGCGCTAAAGTGTTTGCGTTGCACTTGATGGGAATGACAACCGAGACGATGGAGGACGCTTTGTTTTCAGTGGATTTGCAACAATATTTCTGTATGTGTGGACGTGTGTCCGTACAATATATCTAAGCTTATGATGACTTGGTGTAGCCAGCACGATTGCCACAGGAGTTTCGCATTTTATTATAGATGTGATGCGTGAAGCGGCGCATTGGCATTCGGCCCCTGTCTGCTTGCGTGAAGCTTGATGAACCCTGGCTGTTACCGCTGCCACCGTGACTAGCGCGCAGGAGGAGCAGCGGTACATTCGCAACGATGCAAGCTCGGCAAGAGAATGCGCTTAGGCGCATGGAGCAAGACTTTGACAGCCGAATGGAGGAGCAGGTGGAAGATCTTCGTGACAAAATGAGGCTATTACGTACGTTTCATTCTAGACCAGGCCAATGTGGCTAGCTTTGACCAACTTAAGGTGCTCTTCTTGCCTACAGAGGTGGATAGGAAGAGCAACATTGATCTACTCGAGTCCAGCAAACAGACCAACAAGGACTACATTCGGCAGCTCAAGAATGAGAACCGTGACTTACGCAAGGCACTAGCCGATCTAAAGCGGACGACATCGTCAGCTGGGGCTGCAGGAGGCCTTCAAGCGTTGGGGCCGTCTGCAGCACTTGGTGGAGGTGGGCTGGCTGATGAAGCTGATGAGATCGCGTTGGGGATGCAACAGCTAAACAAGGTTCGTAAACAGCATGACGATCTCAGGCATCGAGTGCAGTCGCAGACATCATTGCTAGAGGAATTGAAGGACGCAGTAAAGGATCTTGAGCTTGAGTCGAAGAAGCCGAGCTTAGAGGATACACCCGAGACGCGTAAGATCCGAATGCTGGAAAATCGCCTCGACAAGGCTATGATTAAATTTAACGAGGCGCAAAGTATTCGCAAGACGTACGAGCAGATTGTGAAGCGACTCAAGGACGAGCGTATTGGCTTTGACAACCAGCTAGCCGCTATCGAGCGTGCTTTAGCCGCCAAGCAACACGACTACGAAGAACTTGTGCTGCTCTCGGCAGACGCTTCTCACGCTCGTGAAACAGTACTGATGGAACTAGAGAAGGCGCGGAGCCAGCATGAAGACGAAAAACGTCACCGCGAGAAGGAGCTACGAGAGAAACAACAATACGTGAAGATCCGTCTTGAAATGACCAACCGGTTGGACAAGCGCGAAAAACACAAGGGGGCTGTAGTTGCAAGAGAGTCCGGGGACTTAAGCTATGAAGGTGAAAGTCAGCTGAAGGCATCGTTGATGGCCACTATGATGCAGCAGGGTGTTGCAGGCGAGGAAAAGAAGGAGCACCGTAGCAAGATTGACATCTTTGAAAGCGCGTTCCGTAAAATAAAGGAGGCGACAGGCGTGAGTGACGTGAATGAAGTCATTCAAAAGATCACTAGCCAGGAGAGCACCACGGACAACCTGCTGAATCTGTCTAAAGAGAACCAGGCACGTTTGGAAAGGCTACAAGCGGAGCATGCCGTGCTTAAGGCTCGCGTAGAAGAACTCAAGTATAGTGGTTCAGGAGGTGGCCACCGTCGGAAACTCGTGGACGACCACGAACAGAACCTGGTGCTGGCCAGCACGAAGTTAGAGCGTGCTAAGCTCAAGTACGAGCGGCTAGCCAAGGTGTTGATCGGTGTTAAGGCCGGCGTCGAGCATCTCGTAGACAAGATGGAGAGCGTTCGCGAGGAAGACCAGGTCATCGTCGTGACGGATGAGACCATTGTCGAGGCATTACAGGAAAGTGAAAGAACGCTGACGCACTTGCTGAGTCAGATCAAGCTCATAGGTGCTGCACACCCGAACAATTCGGCGCTGATGGAGTCTTCGGCTATGGGACAGCAGAAGAAGCTGGATTCCACACGTATGCCTCGGCCGTCACTGAAAAATGTAATGACAGCCAGTGGCAACCTGGTTCCTGAGGGTCTTGGTTTGGACGCCGACATATTGGTTGCTCGACCATACAATCAGCGTATTGCACTGCCCGGCACCGATGGTCTTACTGCAGAAGAACTCGAGATGGACGATATGGGCGGCGCTGGTGCAAACGGTGGCATGCTCCTAGACGACACAGAGGAAGCATTAAGCCGCGATCGGGTGAAGCGAGCATCGTCTCAAGTTATCATGGCACAGGACAAGAAGAAAAAGCGTGTGCTGAAAAAGAAGTTCAAAGAGAGTGGCAACGATTCATCCGACGAGGAAGGTGGTCCTGCGTTAGGCTGCAGCACCAACGGTGGTCTTGGCGGCGGCAGCAACCAGGCCGACGGGTCGTCGCGAGGTCCACTAACGCAGCGCACATTGTCGCCCAAGAAGAAATAAATCGTGATCTGTTTTGGTTTTGAGTGCTTTCATGTTTGTCTCAATCCTAACTACCGCTCGCCATCACTTGCTTCTCCACCCGCAGTGCTTAGAAGCTGAAGTGCTGGTCCGGCGTGAAGCCCAGTTCCTCGAGTGCCGGCAGCACCGCGAACTTGAGCATCGGCGGAGGGCCACACATGAAGATCTGCACATCAGGAGCAGCCGCAGGCAAGTGCTTCTTGATCATGTCGGCGGACACAAAGCCCGTCGAGTACTGCCAGCCCTCTTCCGCGCGGTCCACTGTGTACCAGAACTTGACGTTGTCGTGGTTCTTGGCCATCGTCTCGATCTCCTCGCGACAGAGAATATCCGCTTCGGTCTGGTTGGCAAAGAGCAGGTAGAACTCCGTCTTGTCCTCGGGGTCCTGCAGTGCACGACGCACCACCTGCAACATGGGGGTGATGCCCGTGCCGCCGGCGATCATGCCGATCTTGGAGGCCTTGCGGACCTCGGGCGTCACGTCGCGGACGCGGTGCTTGATGTGGATCTCTCCCTTGCCCATGTAGGACAGCTTGCCCTTGGGGCCGGAGACCTCAATGGAGTCGCCGATGGCCATGTTCTCCAGATACTGACTCATCTTGCCGCCGTCCGGGAACTTGGGGTGCACGTTCCTGAAGTAGACCTTGACCACCAGGTCCACGAAGCCCTTGCAGTCGTCCGAGCTCACGGGCGTGTACGAGCGCATGACCAGCTTGCCGTCGGCGTCCGTGAAGCGCAGCGAGATGTGCTGGCCCACGGGCAGCCCCAGCACGTGCTCGGGCGACGGCAGCGCGAAGCGGAAGCGCCGCGTGTCGTGCGAAAGCGCCTCCTTCTCCACCAGCGGCAGCCACACCGTGGGCGGCGCGTCGCCGGGCGTGGCGGGCGCCTTGAGCGTCACCGGCGTCGCGTCGCGCGGCTTCAGACTGCTCAGCAGCAGCAGGATCGTGGTGCCGGCCACCAGCGCCACGCCCAGCAGCACGCGGAAGTCGCCGTCCACCAGAGCCAGCAGCGCGTCCATCGTCGCTGGAGGAAGATTCGGATCTGGGGCGGATAAGTGATGGCGTCATAGCAGCGAAAAGATTGTGACATCAGTGGCACTGAAGCGAGGGGACGATAGTGACGGGAAACTGAACCTTGCATCGAGCATGCTGGTACTGTATGCTGCTGCAGGGGACGCAGTGTGCTGGCCGCTCATTTAGTGACTTAGTGACCAGGAGACCTCATGAGCGCACGCGTGCAGGTGCTGGGCGGCTACAAGCGACTGCTGCGCGCCAGCCGCCAGGCCTTCCGCGGCGACGCGTACGCGCTGCAGCAGGCTCGCGTGGCGCTGCGCGAGAACTTCCAGGCCAACAGCCACGTGAGCGACCGCGAGCAGCTGGACGAGCTCGTCAAGGGCATCGACGAGGCCGAGAGCATGCTGCTGCACCACATCGTGCAGGGCCGCGCCAAGCAGCAGGCCGGCGAGGCGGCGCCGCGCTTCGAGGTGAAGCTCACGGACCCGCAGCGCCAGGCCATGCGCAAGGACGAGGAGATCACGCCGCTCACGGAGAAGTCGGCCAGCGAGCCGCTCGTCATGAACTCGGGCAACGTGTGCCAGCGCCCGTCCTAGGCGACGAATGTCGGCGACGACGAGAAATCTATGCAGCCTTTTGCCTGATGAATTCGGTGGAGTTTGCAGGAATTGCTAGCAACCTGCCACAAGGTGGTGACGGCTTTTACTGGCGCGATGGCAGACTGGAGGGCTACTCTTGACAGACAGCTCAGCTAGTGAGAGACAACAAACGATGACAGAGAGACAGCGAACACGGCAATGATACAACGTCATGGGGAAGTAGTATTCAGCTTAATAAACGACCCATCCAGCAGCGCGCTGCTGCTCGCGGGGCGGTTTTACGCTTCCTCCATAATCACGCGACGCACTCACTCAGCTCGAACGCATATCCACCTACATAAAAATCATCTATTGGCGCGTAATATCGGGAGGTTGTGGGCCCTCCACGTGTGCTGAGCGGCGCGTCGTGTCGCGCGTGCTCCCGCCCGAAGCTCCGGGTCGCTGCGTCACCGACGGCCGCTCTATCGACTCCTGCGTCTCCGGTCTAATCCGCCTTGATGGCCGCGCCGCGGCTAAGCTTCCACGCGTCGTACAGGTACTTGCCGTTGAGCATGTCCACGAGCGTGCGGAACGAGGACTGCGTCTGCTTCTTGCCCTTGCCGCTCTTCTCGTCCTCGCCGTCCTCCGTGAGCGCCGACACCTCCTGGTCCGTCATGGCTTGCGACAGGCCGATCATCGCCACCAGCAGCGACAGCAGCAGCAAAATGTAGCGGAGCGGGCACATTGCGAGCGGTAAATACGAGAGGGAAGTTGTAAGCGGACTACGCGCTGCAGGGTCAATTGCGAACTGAGCGAGATGACGCCGACGTAAACTGCTGAAGAAGTCGGTCCGATGTCCCACCCCATCTAATGCTTCGTAAAGGTGTCTAACACCTGGCTCGACGGAAATTGACGGCTGCAAGAACGCATCCCCTGCCTATGCCGTTCTATTTAGTTTCGAGGGGAATACGAGTTTACTGGTTGTTGTGACCTTCAGGAATGAGAATCCTGTCGAAGTAGAAATGGGTGTGTCTCATCGGGTTGTAGGTACCCAACGCGCTGGACTGGTCCAGCACGATCGGATGAAAATCCAGAACTGCCGAAACCAGGCACGCTTGCGGCACGCGCCAGCTGAACTCGCGAGATCATACAAAGGCCAAGTGGTTTGCACGTGGCGCGCTGCCGTTACTCATTCGGGCAAGCCGGTGGTCCAGCCTCACGTGTTTGACACACCAATTCGGACCTAAGGGCCAGCAACAGTAAAAAGGCAACTTCCACGTGGAGGAGCCGAAGTTCTCTCAACTGAAACGAGTGCCAAACGCGCTTTGTGCTCATGTGTGTCTTGGCCAAAGCTGCTGAGCTAGGCTTACTTTTACAGTGGACACGCACCAGCCACGCAGTTCGCGTCGCAGAATCCGTCCGCGTCCGTGAGATATCGCACGAGATGGGTTCTCTTGTTGCAATCTCACAACCTCGATTGCGTGTAAGCTCGTCAACGGCGGACGGATTACGAATCTACCGTGCACCGCACTCGTCGTTCTCGCAGCAACAATTCGATTGCACCCGTAGGCTTGGGAGTACGGTGTCTGCTATGCCTGCCTTGCCGCAAAGTCTCCGTCCAAACGCACAGCAATACCCTGGTCAAAATTCTAGTCACGATATGCACCCTGAACCTGATTGTCGAACGACTGAGGATGAAGATGAAAAAGAAAAATATGAAGTCAAGTTGAATAGGCTAAACATTACTAGGCAAAATGCGAAGAGTCCAAAGTCTAAGACTTCTGGAACATGAGAATTCCTTCCTTGTACAGGGCCTTCGCAAGCTCCGTTTGGTCCTGTGGGTCCTCATGCGGCATGTCTCCCACACGAAAGTAGTCCGGGTAGCTGCTCAGGATGAACTCGATACTTTCGGCGTCATCCAGCTCAAACTCGAGTGGCGAGATAGGCACCTCGTGGTGCATACGGGAGTTTTCGCGGCAGTGGTAGAGCACAGCCTTGCCGTCCTCAATTACCAGCCGAGCGACACCGTGGCGGATCAGCTTCAGCTGCGTGTTCACTGTAATCTTCTGCAGCGGGCTATTGTCACTCGTGCAGTTCTCCTCTTCATCCTCCAGTGCCGGGGGCAGGCGGTCCACGAGGAAATTCTTAGCCATCTGGTCCGAGGCTGCATCAAGCATTCCCATGGCCTCTCCGAGCACAGTCTTCAGCGCACCCTTGAGTTTATTCGCAAAAGCCTGTCTTTCCGGGTCGCCTTCACGGTCCGAGTGCATGACGCCCATGTAGTCTAGGTAGTCTCGCGGAAGCGAACGCCGCAGGTCTACGTTCGTGTTGATGGCGCCTCCCAGAGCCTGCGGCAGCAGCACCTCCAGGAAGTTGCCCATCGTGTTTTGCTGGCCCGTGGACACGGTCAGATGCAGCGAGTGCTTCTCCTTGTGCGCACGCGCTTGGTGGATGAAGCCGCGAGGGAAATACAGCAAGTCTCCTTCTTCAAGATCCACTTCTAGCATGGGTTTGCCCAGATCTTCAGGCTTATAGTTTCCACTAGGGTACCTAGCGAGCATGTCGCTGTTATTCAGCGGCGCGTACACCTTCCAGTGTTTGCATCCTTCCGTCTGCAGCAAAAAGGCCTCAATGTCGTCAAAATGCGGCGCAAAGCCCTGCGTGTTCTTGGGCGTGAGGTACGTGTTGGCGCCAGCCATGCAGCCCCACTCGTCCTCCAGCGTGGCCAGCAGCTTCCACACGTCGTCCGAGAACTTCTGCGGACACAGCAGCCGCACGGAGCAGCCGTCGTCGAAGTGCTTCCACACCTGCTTGGCCGTGGCGGCGCCCGACGGGTTGAGCGTGTGGCGCGTGTCGTCCACGTACTTGGTCAGGTCCAGGTCGCTGCCGTACTCGAGCGAGTGCGTCTTGAGGATGCGGTCCATCTCCTGCTTGCTGAACCAGCCGTCGTAGTAGCTGCGCAGGCCGCGCTTGATGGCCAGCGGCCGCTGCTCCCAGTACTTGGCGTAGAACTCCTCGGGCGTCACGGGGTGCAGCAGCCACGAGAGCAGCAGTCGCGCCTTGGTGGCGCTGTGCACGTCCGTCTGCGCCACCAGCGCGTGCGCGTCCGCCACGTCGTCGGCCGCCACCTGCTGCTGCACCAGCAGCGGCACGTCGGCCGCGGCCTTGCGCTTCTTGGCGGGCGGCGCCGACGCCGACGCCGGCGGCTTCGCTGCGGTCTTCCCGGCCATCGGTTGCGTGATTGGCAAAGTGAGCTTTTAGGTGGTCGTTGATGCGGGGCACGCGCTAAGTACGAAATGGATTTGGTTGAATTTGTATTGGAGTTTTGGAAGGGAAATACAAACGGAAGAGGGAAAATGGAGCTCGACAACTGTTATGTTAGCGCCGACAAATGTGGTGGTTGGGTTGTTGGATGAAGCGATGACATTCTGGCTCGAGTTTCAAGTGGACCTTCATTGCGTGATGAACAAGTGGGTTGGTGTCCAGGGTACGCTCACTAGTAGTGGATAACGTACTCCAACAACTGATGAGTCCACCGCATCAACTGCGTTCAGGATGCGCAAAACTTCATCCCTAGGCGCATGTACACCGCCTTGTATTGGCTCACAACTCTTCCCTGTAGATAAGTTGCTCGGTTCACATCGTCCAACTTGAATGCCTGCGTGTACACACTTGCCGGGTCGATCTTTCTCGCCAGCCACTCTCTGAAAAGGGCTACCTGCACCTTCCTTGCCATTGCGCTCGACGCAAAATCAGTTTTCTCGAGCACTAACACCGTCGCCAGATTGCTTTAGCCAAAACCAGCCTCTAATGCTGTGAACAGAGTTTTCTGTCCAGAATACTTAGCGTTGAGTAGCTGGGTAGCGTTCAAAGATTTCTAATGTCCGACTGCCAAGTGTTTGAATCCATCTTCTCTAAATTTAAGTAGCTTGAATAAATCGTTTCTCGTTTTTCCGTATTGAATCCATAAAAACACTGCATGGTCGAAATTTGTTTTGCCTCTGCACTAGCAGCTCAGCTCTGCATCAGCGCCCTCGCTACTCCTTATCGCAATATTCTCTGTGTGAGGGTCCCAATAGTTGACATTTATTCTTTGGATTCGCCATGTTGTACTTGTCCTCGCACTTGATCAGATTGTTAGGGTTTAAGTTGATTTCGCTTGTCCCCACGATTTCAGCAAGTCATCCCCAGTCTGCATATTCAAATACAATAACAGCACATCATGGTTTAATTGCAACAACTATCCACGAAATGATAGCATAACCAAAAGTTTTCGATGCGCAAGCTGCTTAGGGCGGCTTCAGGTCAGGTTGTGTAGAGTGGAAAAGGAGCGAACACGCACTGCACGTGACATATTTCATTTGAATACATCAACAAAGCGAGATTCCTGCTTTGAGCGTGGCCGCTCAGAACGATTACCTAAAAGCTTACGTTGGTAATGAAGCAATCGCTCCAACGGCATAAAACACTTTCCTCGCACGACATACCAACTCATAGAGTAGTAGGAAATAGCGCGAATAGGATGGAACCTGTTTCGACCACCGAGGGTGATCTGCGCCAAGTACATACTTCGTGATCGATGTGCAGCGTGAATATTTCTTTCTTCCTTTCTAAAAAAGATGTAACCAATCCGGCCATTACAAAGCACGGATAAATTTGAATCCAAAGGCAGGCGCGGGCGATTCAAAGCGAGACAAGTCATGCTAAGACTACATATCGCAGCATTGGATTGTTACTCGATCAATGAAAGTAACGCAAAAATTTTTACTCTTCATCAGAGTTTTTTTTTTAGTTCATGCCTAATTCACACGCCGTCCTGATAAAATATTTCGCTTCAGCAGTCAACAAGAATCTACATCTTGTTGCTAGAGGTCTTCTTCGTGCGGTTGCCGTCTTTCATTCAGACTGTGCTTGCCTACAATGATTTTTACATAAAACCATGTTATGCTACATATCCATGCATCTCCATCTACACACGCATGCAGCACTAGCTACGTAGGAACTGGAACAGGAATACCCAGCGAAGTGACAGCCCACTCACCGAAATCGGTATCATCATCGTCTTGGCTTAAATCCATGACAGAAACGGATTGCTGTATCGGCGACTGTGATTTCGAGCAACCAATATCTCGAGGAATGCTTCCGGTTTCAGAATCCAGATCCAGGGATATCTTCCTGAAGCTCGACTGGGCTGTCTGCACCGATGCAGGGACAGGAAGACCTGCCTTCTCGATTCACGAGTGTGCATTGGGACGAGTCCAACTGCATGCAACTCGACAGACTCTTTTGAAATACACGACCTGCACACGACTTGGCCGCACGCACAGCAATTTACGCGACTCGACAACACCTTCAATGTCTTGTCGCAGTGGAGGCAGCTCTTTGCCAAATACTTAGAGCTCCAGTGAGTTTGCATCACGAACATTCGTGAGTCAAAGTGTTTCTGACAGAAATGCGAGCAGAAAAGATTGAGGCTCGATCCACTCTTCTCCATTTGCAGCCAAGTAGAGATCGATGCCCAGGCTCGAGCTTCCATCCCTACCATGTAGGTGATCTTGGTTTGACTTCGCGTCAGGCCTTCGTTCGTGTGCTGACAGCGTCGAAGAAAGAAGAAACCTGAAAGGAATGAGGTAGACGGAGACTCTATGTCGTTCACGGAGTCCCAAAGGCAGTAGCCGATGGTCGGAGCCGTCCAGGTAACAGATCATGTCGGTAGCTACGGCCATGCACATTTGTTTGCCATTGGGCCGGTGTATGGAAACTAGAGCACATAGAGTTCATTGGTCTCTCCTTCGTCGGTTCACGTAGAACATGATCGCCCAGAAGGTTTTCGTGCAGCACCTTGCTATTCTGTACTAGTGTCTCTTGATCGGTCCGGAGGAACAGACCCATAAGTCATCTTCATTCGCATGTGTGTCGCTAACACAGCAAATGCGAGTCTGCCCGGGTTTGCCACTGGCCTCGTCCACATAGCAGGTGATGTTTTTCTTCTTGAGCTCGAGCTTCCATTTCGTCTTATCAAAGCAGTCCGGGAGTATGGCCGCTATCGTAACCTGCACGGATTCGTTCATACGTGTCATGAATTTTCGGCGTCGATAGTCCGCCATGTCGACGTAGTTCTCGCAAGCAGTTGATTGATGAACAAGCGGATAGCCTTAATCGATCCTGTTGTGGTGATTGCAGAGGCTGGTGATCATGTGGGCCGGTCCTACGAGACCGGGCTGTTCTTCCGCACGTGTGGTTCGAAGTTGGTTTTGGTAATAATAGTGGCTGAGGTTGTGTCGCTCGTGTCGCGGTGGCGCGCTGGTTCGAAGCCGGTCGTGATGGCCTCGACGAGCGCTCTACAAGAAGATCATTATGGATCGGCTGAGGACAATGCAAATGCTTGTTTGGTACCATTGCGTATTGCGTACTGCTGCATTTTGCTGAGGTCGTCGAGATTCCCCGCAAGCTGTTGCGACGATCGCGTGCGGTCACGACTCGGCTGCGGATCTGTTTCGGCGGCATGATGGTGTTTTCGAACGGCGTCATGGTTTTACTCGAAAGGCCGAAGGGTTTCACGGAAGTTGTGCTGCATTGGCTGCGAGAGCAGCCTGACACTACTCCCCACGCCCCAACAGCACTCCACCAGATCTGTGTTTCGTGTTAGTCCGGTACTCATGATCGTGCTACAACGTGTTCACGACGTGGCAAAAATGCGCTGTGACGGATTCTGCGGCAGAATTTCTTTCTACCTGGAGTTTAGAAGACCTCGCAGGTCGAACGTTGGTGCGCTAATACCCATCATGATACTTTATATAAGTGCAGCAGTGCAAGCCTGAACGCAGTCCGTCGCCATAAAGGCATGAAGAATGACAGAGATGACTAACTTCATCTGTTGGTTTGTCACCCTTTTGGATTGTGTTGCCCTGTGTAACGCACGTATGACAGTGCCATCAGGAGACGTAGCGTAAGCAGATCAACGACTCGCAAAACGTACGCAAACGCGATAAGGTATAGGAGCATGAAAGAGCAGCCGAGGAAATCGGTTGATCACATGACGTGGTTCGCGCTGTGGCTGTCAAACTGTAAGCAATCTTTGTGGCTACAGTACGTATTAATGTATTGGTCCTACTGTTCGTCATCAGAGCAAAACAAATGGGCAAGCGAAGCTCAATCTGTGGCCGCTCGGAGAGTTAATGAATCAGTTTGTAGTGCGATGGATGTGCAGTTTTCTCTTTCAACGTGAATATATTGGATTTATGGAGGTCCACCTGTTAAACGAGCACCATCGGACAGACAGATTCTTAGGATAAGACAAAGTGCGGCTGGAGAAGAAGCATGTAGCTCAACAACCACTATTCTAGCGGTGCTTGAGTGGTCGGGTTAGTTTTCCATTTTCCAGCAGGCTCTTTCCATTGGGCGAGATAAACAAAAGCGTTTGCTCGCACTTTCATTGTGGACGCCTTGTGCCACGAGCTGACACCTAAAGTGTTGAGCAATCTAAACACGGCTGGGACGCACGATAGTCGGCCCTATGCCCATGAATCGTTCATACCTCGCCTTGTACTCGCTCACCACAATTCTCTGCAAAGCAGATGCATCACTCTTGTCGATCTTGAACACCTCTTTATACACGTCTGCCGGGTTTATCTTTCTCACCAGCCACTCGTCGAACTGGGCTGTCTGCAGCTCCTGTACCTTTGTGCCAGTTTGAGAATATTTAGCGGGTATCAGTAACGTCGCCAGTTTGCCTTCGCCAAAGCCAGCCTTCAATGCTGTGAATAGAGTCTCATGTTTAGAATTTTTTAAATTGAGTTGGTATACGAAGCGTTCGAACATCTCCAACTTCGGACTGCCAAATGCTTTCCAGCCATCATTCTCAATCTTCAGTAGCTTAAATACACCGTTAATTGTTTCTCGATTATCCAGCCAGAAAGCCACTTGATCCTTTTTCAAATTCTTCGCGATCTCTTTTGCCGGACTTGCGATTGGGTTTCGTGTAGCAGACACGAGTGCCTCCGCTACCTCATCGTCACCGTATTTGCCAATTAGCGTCCCAATTGTTGATATTTTCTTCTTTGGATGCGCCTTGTTGTACTTATCCACGTACTTCATCAGGTCTTTCAGCTTCGGGCTCGCTATCACCGCTTTCATGTTGTCGCCTAGCTTTAAAGATTTCAACAGCTCGTCTCCCGTCTGCATCTTCAGCGTCAATTTAGTCTTGTTGATGATGTTCGTCGCACCCTTTGTCAGAGCATCCACGGCTGTGTCAAAACCACCTCTCTCCTCTTCCAACGCTTCAAAATTCCGTAGAAATCTCGCAGGCGTAACCCTCTGGTTAGCAGTAAGTGACCGCGCTGGAGACGAAAGCGCGCGAGCAGATGTCGTTGAAGACGCAGAGGCAGCTCCAACAGATACCAGAAGAATAAGCACAACACAAAACCTCATGCGGTGACGACGCATAGTAAGTACTTTTGAAGTACTGAAGGTTGCGACGGGATCTCGAAGAAAACGAAATGAGTGAGCTCCACGAGCACTGAGCGACGTTCACAGACACAGGTCTCTTGCGAGACAGCTAGGGCCATGCATACTTCTTGTCCGTACTTCTTGGTGCATACCGTAATCAAAAAATGCGTACAGTAATGACTTACTGTAACTACATGATTCCGTGGTTCGGACCCTGCAATCTTGGGACGTGCAAGTCGCGTTGATTTGGTTTTGCTGAACAAACTAACAGAGAAGTAAAACCTGTTGATCACAGCACTACCTGCAGGTGAAGCTGAAGGTTCTCGACATTCATATGGGTTCTAGTTGTGGCCACAAAGTATACTTTCTTGAATTTCTGCACTGAAAGGTGTTTTAATAGGGGGGGGGGGTCGAACCTTGCAAACAACGTGCTTAAGTTCTTACCAGGAACTGCTCAGCTTTTTGGCGATTTTTTGCTCAATTCGGAAATAAACCACTCAGGAGGTGGCTTGTTTCAGAATTGAGCAATTGACTCAATAAAGACATTTCAAGTGCCACAGCAGCAGCTACATTTTCATATAGGGCAAGCAGCATGATCACGCGTGGAGCCGAGAATGCCGAAGTCTAGCGACGGCAGTCGCTGGAAACGGAAGACCTGGCATTGATGCTGATGAAGATCAAGAATATGGAAATGAGGCTACGGGGGCTTCCCATATGTCAGTTAATGATTACCGAATTGTTGTGAGCTGGATTGAAGTTAAGGCAAAATTTGAGGCCATTCACGGCTCAAGGGGCAAGACTGCCGTCGGCGGAAACCAAAGATGAAAAAGGCTGAAGCATTTGCCTCCATGGCGAGACACCTGGGGCGAAATACTACCAATCCTGCTCTTCGACAAAACTTACCGGGCGCAACATGCAGCAGCGATGGCGGACGTACATGCAGTACTTTAAGAGGGCCCTTAAAGCCTCTACCAAAACAGGATTTGGTCTTTCGAGACGGGAGCTTTCAATTGGGATGTCTATGCCTGAAAAGTTGGAGCGCTTGTGCCCACATTTCAGCCGAATGAACGTACTTTTTGGTGAAAGACCAAACATCACACCACTACACACCGTCGAGCTTGGAATGCCTCCGTCTCCAGACCATTCTAGCTCCAGTGATGACAGTGCGGACGAGTATGATGACGGTGATTTCAATGGGGTTGGCGTCTCTGAGCTAAACAGCTCCTCTGAGGATAGTGTCGCGCTAACCTTCGTTCCAGCCGCCCAGTCACAAATGTTGCCTTCCGCACGTTTCCATCGCCATTGACATCAACATCCACCATAGCACCAACAGCTCCAACGCAGATCACGCCATCTAACTCTGACCGTTGCTCACGATCCGCATCGAGCTTCACCACAAATTTGACCAAGCGTACAGCCTCAACCTCTCTTAATCCCAAGCGTTCAAACCCCAAGCGCAAGATATCTGACGACAATGCAACCAAGAAATCTGAGCAGCCAACCGCTCACGAAACGCGCATCAGCCTTTCCTCCGCGTATGCGCGTAACGCAGAAGCAAAAATTGAATATTTCCAACAAAAGCTGGAGGAGGAACGTCGTCAGTGGGATGAAAAGCAGGAGCTTGAGAAGCAACAACGAGCAATCGAAGCGGAGCAACGGGAGAGAGAACTCGAGCTCAAAGAAGGCATGAGGTTTTGCTGGAACTGCTCCGACAAAACAAGTATGTTCCAGAAATTGAAGGCTTCATGAAAAAGGGTTTTTAAGGGCTCCAACGAAGGCAGAAATACTTGCATCGTAAAGCATCATATGAAGCAACACGTCCTTTGCTGTGAATCTTGTTGTTTCCACGATACATAGCACGCTTGCTGCAGTTTTACGTGTTCTCTCTCTCTCCACTTACCAATGAATTGTTGTCACGACCGCCATAATGACACCTATCTTCGACGCTAACATGCATTTCCCGTGAAGGACGACAGCATGAAAACATCTTACCCGCCAGCACTCGACACCTTGTTAAGGGAGCCGTACTCCCAGAACCCACACGTAAGGTACATCGTCAAGCTTGGGCCAAACTCCTTTCCAAGGTCAGCATCAATCACGTTCGACACAATATATTTGTAAGCGCAGCTTATTGACCTCAAAGTATCGCCGAAGTAAGTGCAAACTTTGTCGCAAGCATTTTCAGTCAGGCATGATTCGTCTCAATTAGCTAGCCACAGCATCAGTTAGAAGGTTCAGCAAGACGGCGGCCCACGAAGTCATATTCACTCACGATGTCGTCCGGGTACTCGCAGTACTTGTGAAGCGCACCGGCAGGATATGGAGTAGGGGCTGAGCTCGATCAATCACCATGTAATCCTTGACCCTCGATATCGTGGTCCCTCTTGTTTCGAACATTAATCAGAAGCCCTGCTTGCTCGGCATCACCTTGTTCAGCAGACTATTCATCACCTTCCCCAGCGTGCTGTACTCCCACTACGTGACTTCCAGCGAGGTCAGGTCCATGTGAAACAGAAACACACAACACAGTGTTGTATGTTTCTCCTCTCGCTGCATCATATAAGGTCTTCGTAATGCACGACGACGATCGGGATGTCCACCTTAGCCATGGAACTTTTCCAAACATCGATCTTGTTGCGGAGCTAGCTGTTCCAGAGCTTGGCAAAAGGCTCGTGCTGCGACTCGTGCAAACTCTTGTTATGTGTGTGGGTGTGTGGCGCGAGTCGATGGCGCCTCACCCCCCGCGACGATGGGTTTCTTGGCAGAGAAGTCCTTGTAGCCCACGCGCTCAAGGGGATGCGTCTTGACGAACCAGACAGACTCGTCTTCGACGCTTCCGCCCTCATGCCATACTGCTGCGGCTCCAAGCTGAGCAAGCGGTCAGGCTTGGTGTCGCAGTCCGTGTAGACGCCCGTGACCTTATTCAGCAGCCCGCGTATGAGTGAATTCCTCAGCGCGGATAGCTCACAATGGCCATGCGCTCGCCGCGTTCCCCGGGCTGCCACCAGCGTGTGCCGCTGTCGTCTGCCATTGTTCCTGTTGCTGTGAAGGTCAGCAGACTGGCGCCGATGCGTTCGAGAGCCTTGCGCGCGCGGATCACGAGCGGGTTTCACGCCAAGCTCCAGTCTGCGGTCAATCGAGGGCCAGTCAGACGACAAACAAACGGACGCCGCCCGCATCTACAGCAGCCACTGCACGAACAACGCAGGTTCAGGTACGCGCGCTGCAGCCATATTCCGCAGTCCGCGAGGGTCATCGAGGCGCAGGGACGATCTCGCTCTGCGCCGCGGGATGAGATGGCTGCATCAGCTGTGCTCTTTGTTCGCGCTTCAAAATCGGACACGTACTAACGGGGCGGTATGCCCAGAAGTGTGCAGGTTCAACTCGGTCTCAGTTGAAGCAACAATGCAGCTGTAAGTTGCAAACGATTACTTGTCAACATGAAAGAGGTTGAACTATCGAAGAATTAATGCGCCGATATAGGTGGACAGAGCTAGACCGTGGTGAGCACTGGCGTGGAAGATAGCGCAACTTATGACCAAGCCTTTATTGCAGAATGTGGCGATGAAAATGCGGTACGAAGTATGGATTGCATGTCGATGGGATTCGTCGGCGTCCAGTTGTGTTGCCGGTGCGCTGAAAACTCGTGATGCATCTAAGTACACGACTGTAGTTAGCAGGGTTGTGCCGCCTACAGCAACAGCAGGCCATCTCTACTCTCGTAAGTCCTCCCAAATCAATCTGGCCGCCTCGCCATTGACCCCGCCGCGCCGATCATTAAGCTGCCGGAGCGCCTCTCCGTGACCAGCGAGCACCTTGGCATAACGCTCGCGCACGTGTCCGCACAGGCCAATCGGGCGGAGGTGCGCCGTGCTGACCGCCCGCCAGGCGAAACAGGAGGCTTGCGGTAGCGCTACCAGCGCAATCCTCTAGTCGCCAGGGTACATCATGTCTTCGGGTTTGTTCTGTCCAGCGTGTTCTATGCGGAGGGTCTGTACGTTTCCGGTCTGCATGGCAACGACCTGCTGCAACTTGCTTGGTATCGGGTTCAGAGCCCCTCGTTATCCTCCTGAGTTCGCCACTACTAACCGAAATTGTAGCCCTTCCGAAGTTTGTAATCCCTTTACTCAGCTCCCGGAACCACACGAGGTTCCCCTCCTGTGTAGATTAGCTTTCTTTTGGTCAGGGCGCCCACCTTGAACTCAGCCGCGCGATCTCAGCAATTGCCTAGGACATCTTCGCCACCTCGATAAGACGATGACGCTCGCCACACCCTGCAAATGACTATAGTGGAGCTATGGTCTCCTTGTGTGGCTATCTTGAAGAAATTAACGTAGCTGGTCCACTACCAGCAGTCTAGTTCCAGATCGTCGGGGGCGTCAATGGCAAGGCGCTGCTGATATGTGCACGTTCACCTTCTAGGCAGACGAGCCCATGACCATGACCCAAAAGACCGCTCACTGCTGGACGCATGCCCTCCGCGCTCATGTGGCTGCAACACACACGATCATGCGTGCCAACAGGAAAATCAAATGCATAAAACGGTGCTCTCCAAACCATCTTTATTCGCCTTGGTACTCGAATTGTCTAGCTCTCAGACCATGGTTTGACTAGACTGGGTTGCAACTACCAGAAAATGCCTCTCTTGCCAAAAAAAATCATTGCTAGGCATCATGCAAAAGATATTCACGACGATCCCGCGTCTTACGACGGGGTGGCAACGAGAATCCAGCGAATATCTGCGCGATGCTGAGTGTGTTGCGATCGAGATGTGCTTATCCGGCTACCCGGTCACCAGCAGTTCATTGTGATAGCTGTTGATGAGGTGAACCCGACAATACCTCCTGTAAACGCCGGTGCTGGTACTTGAGACACCCAATTGATGATCAGAGCAGCATGCTCAGACTTACAGCTGGCATTGTTGAGAACGCAAGCAAAGTATTCCTCCTGGCGCGCGCCCTTTAGCAATTGCTCGTTGCTTGACTTGCTTCCGAAACGTGAATGGATCTTCGTCACTCCATCATCATCAATATCAATATCATCCTCATCATCACTAGAGGAATAATGAGAATCACTCCAGTCATCGTGAAATTCCATCATCATATTATGAAAGGTAACGCAAGCGGTAATCCACTTCAGCATGCTTGCTTCATCAACGAGTTGAGTTCGCAGCTCCTTCAAAGAGCCCCAACGATATTTAAGCACCCCTACGGTGTGCTCGTTTACCACTCGAGCATGAGCGACACATGTATTAAAGTCCTCAATGTCTGCACCGCATACATTGGATTTATACGCGGGGACAACCGTGTTATGGGTAAGATCGGCAGGGTATGCGGAGTCGGCAGCAGGTAAATCACCATCGGAAAAAATCGGGGCTTAAAATCAGCTTTAGAAAGCTTCATTTCGCGGTAGAGTGTGCTATCAGAGCAGGAGCCCGACCACCCACTCAGAAATGAGATTTATGCGGCGTCTATCGTCACAAACCACTTGAGCATTCAGACTGTATCGCTGCTTGTGATCGAAAAAACATTCACCATCTTTAGCAGGCTTTTGAGAAACGGAATAGATGTCCCATCAATAAAACCGACGCATCCTCTGAAGCCGAGAGCAGCCATCCGTTTCGGCAATTGTTTTCGTCCTGCAGTACTAGGCCAGCGCACGTATCTTTCTGTCAAAGCATTCAAGGCGGTCACGACTCGATCCGTGTAGTCATCCACCGTCCCTTTTCCAATCGCCCACATACGCATGCAGCGATTGAGTGAAGCGCCTGTACCGTAGTTCGCAAACCTATCCAGCGCTACTTCCACACGGGTGTCTGCGGGAAAGTGGATTTATTGTGAAAAACTGAGTTCCCCTGTATTTCTTTGATAACCCGCTCGAATGAAGCTCTATCCATACGTGTTAGCGTACGAAACTGTGACTGCGGAATGCTGTAACGAAAAACATCGACTAAAAATACGGTGCATTGAATCGCCCGCTCCCTTTCAACCAAAAAAAAAAAAAAAAAAAAAGCGACGAGATTCAATCAGCAACAACAGATCCAAGACGTCAGCTTCAGAGAAAAGTAGTCGTTCATCTTCATTATCGCTATGTTGGAGCTCCAGCATATCGTCGTCATCCTCCTGAAGCGCTGCGACTGCATGGAGCTCGATGACGTCTGGCAAAAGACGTTGTCGGTCACTCATCTTCGGTATCTGAACTGGCAGCTAAGGTGTTTGCGAAACAATGTTGTCAATGTTTTTCTTCGCGGCTAAGTACTAATAGCAATGAGCAAAAAGTTCCGGTTTTGCTCAACTGGGGAGGGCTTTCTTGCTTATTTTTTGACATTTTTTTGCTTAAATTTTTTGTCTCATTTTGAAGGTTCACTTCCCCTAATAGAACTTTTTTAAGCTCATTTGCCAAATCCTGATAACGACGGCATCGAAAGTGACGCATGGAACGCAGTGCTGCTAATGGCAAGGGGTGGTTCGTTGGAAGAGCTGCGGTCACCAGGCACTCTTGGTGTACCTCCGTCGCGACTGTGGACAGCCAGCGCTGTAATAAGCACAACGCAACAGGTAGCAAGCAATTCAGTGATAGCCTGTACGATTACTACAGAATCATGTTAGGGTCATACCCCGCAGCATTCGCGCGAGATCGGATGGACGCTCGAGGTGGAACATTGCCTGCAGCCAAGCAAGTTAATAAAAATGCCATGCAGACGGACATATAAGAAACGCGTACCTCCGTCTTGCTGCCCCCAATGTGGCACGTGAAGACATTTGCACGTTTTGACAACGCAGACGTCGAGTCATTGGAAATACCACTTGATGTTAATACTGGTGGGGGTGGAGCGATGCCACTACCTGCGCTTGCTGGAGTGATGCTAGCGAGGGATTCATCGTCCTTCCTCGCCACTTCCATGTGCTCTTTGAAGTACAAAAACAACTCGTCATCTTCAACCCCATTGCCAGCGTAAAACACGAAATCGAGCTGGGGTGATGAATGCGGTCGCTGCCGTCGATTCTGCCTCGGCGACGCTCCATCACGCCGCGAGTTTCTGCTAACGGGTGAACTTGGCTCGCTATCGGGTTGAAACTGCTTCAAAATTTCGTCTAGCAACAACGTCTTCGTCACACCCTGCAAGCGAACCTCGACACGGTTGGTGCCCTGAACAACCTCAAGTGGCAGGTTACACAGTACATCTTCCAGATTTACTTGCATGTCCCGAGCCTGCATCGGGCCAAAAATCGGGTCCGTCTCACCATAGTGCCAGGTTAGTGAGCTTTCCTTGCTGTCAATTTGACTTCCTGGTGTTCGTTCCGTGAAGTACTGCATGATCGGGCGCACCACCTTCTTCCACGACGGATCTGTATCCTCTGTCATTACTTGCCATTCGTCGTCATTCGGGAGTCGGTAAAAGTATCCCGACTCGGCAACAACTCCCACACGTCGATCCGTCAACCAACTGCCTATCACATTCTTTTCATGGGCGCTTACAAGCACCACGGTGTTTTTTGGGTCATTAGCAAGAGCTTCAACTAAGCGCTTGACAAAAGGTTTGGGTGGAGCGACATTACTCCGCTGCTGGGGCGGCACTCCCGCAGACGTTGGATCATCAAACAGAGTGCCCTCATAATCTAGCACTAATAGTCGATGGCGGCTACGCGCATAAGCACCCAGCACTTCGATAGTCGGTAGTCGGACCAATTTTTTCACAACAGCTCTCGGCCGTGAAACTGCGTCTTCCAGATCCGTCAGAAAACTCCTACCCCAAAAGCTTGCCGTGTGAGTTTTCACATAACGATAAAGATTCGTTTGCCGATATTCGCGCTCCATAAGCGGAAGATCTAACGCATAGCCCAACGCGTTTGCCATGTCTGTAGTATTCCACGGATTCACACGAATAGCCCCTGATAGTGACTGAGCACTACCAGCAAACTCGCTTAATATGAGAACGCCTGGCCCTTCTCGGTGCGGTTCACACGATTGACTCTGGCACATGACGTATTCGTGACTTACGAGGTTCATGCCGTCACGGATAGATGTGACAAGACACACGTCGGCCAAATTATAAAGTGCTACGAGCTCACTAGGTGCTACTGAGCGGTGGATGTAGTGCACAGGTGAGTGAGTCAACGTTCCAAATCTTCCATTGATTCGACCCACCATCTCGTTCACGCTTGCTGCTAGGTGTTGATATTCCTGCACGCCCGTACGCGATGGAACACCGATCTGAATGAGAACTACATCCTTACATCGCTCCGGGTACAAAGATAAAAATCGCTCCATCGCCAACAACTTGTGGGGAATGCCCTTGATATAGTCCATCCGATCTACACCAATGATGACCTTGCAACCAGCAAACTTTGTTGTGAGCTCCTGGATACGCTTCTGAGTAACGTCCGAGTTCAGAATATCCTCGAAGTGTTCTGGATCAATCCCAATAGGAAATACACCGATAGCAGAAAAGTGATCACCAAGTTCTACGCCTTTAGGGGACGTTGATGCGCCAGGAACGCGGGCGCAGGCTGCTATAAAATGTCGAGCGTAGTCATAAGTGTGAAAACCCAACAGATCAGCGCCGAGAAGACCTTCTAAAATTTCCTTGCCTACTGGTAGCATACGATACATCTCTGCTGTGGGAAACGGCGTGTGGAGGAACCAGCCAATCTTGCAGTGCGGGTGACGGGACCGTAGCAGGGAAGGAAGCATCATTAAGTGGTAATCGTGCACCCAAACAAAATCTCCTTCGCGGTATACTTGATTCACAGCTTGTGCAAAACGTTTATTGGCCAGCTTGTACGCGTCCCATTGCCTAAAATCAAATTTCTTCTCACTCCCAGGTCGAAAGAGCGGTAGTGGCACATAATGAAATATCGGCCACAATATGTCGTTGCTGAAATCATTATAGTACCGCGCCGCAATTTCCTTTGACAGGAAAACGGGGACGCAATTAAATTCTCTTGCCAGTTTCTCGCGCACTTTACTCTGTTCATCGTGCGGAATCTCCTCGCCAAGCCACCCAATCCAAATAAACGGCACTTGGTCTCGAATACCATTCAGCGCAGTCACGAGCCCTCCCGAACTCATAGAAAAACTCCATTCACCCGTTGCTTCATTCCGTTGAAAGGAAATCGGCAACCGATTCGACACCATGATCAACCGATGTCTTGCATCCATCATGGGCGGCACAATCTCCTCCTGCGGCTTGTCCGTCTGGATCTGCACCATGGACAATTGGCGTTGCAGCTCCTGAATATTCACCAGCAACTCCTGCTCTCTGGCATTCATCCCCATCACGTCCTCATCATCCACAGCGAAGCTACCGAGCGACATGGAGCGAGGCGGAGACCGCATCGCAGCATGAAGATCTGACGTCGATCTGGCGTCCGTGAGGACATTACGAGGCCGCAACTGCGGCGGTGGGTCCTCCTCGTCCACGTCACTTGGCACCGGGTCTTCCTGGACGTCGTCATCATCTTGTAGTCTCTCTGCATCGTCCTCCTCCTTCTCGTCTTCGTCGCTGCCGTCCCCTTCTTCCCGTCCGAAATGGTCTTCCCGTGCGTCATAGGCGTCGATACTGGCACGTCTGGACTCGCGCGGACCAGAAGAAGGCGCTGGCGCAGGTCTCACAGGTCGGGAAAGCTCCACTTCCCCCGTGTTGGCATTGGCAAGGTAGTCTTCGTCTACCAAAATGGCCTCGAGGTTGGAAATGTCGTCGCTCATACTGACCACCAGATTTCTCAGCCCACAGACGCAATCCAGCCCCAATTCAACTCTGCGTAGAAAGCCAAGACGCAGCCGCACCAGATGCAGCCGTTAACGACTCGAGAAAGCGCCTCGTCCCAAGCCAGCGCGCAGATGTGCGACGAGGTGTCCGCAGCTCCGCAGGCGTTCCCATCACTGCCCGCTGTGTCCGGCAAATAGCGTCCCCTGTCAAATCCGATCGAGCGTATCACATATCAGAGTCACGCACGAGAGGAAACGTATGCGCATACGATCGCTGGTCCTCTCCGCGCCGATCCTCGATACGCCGCCCTCACTCTTGAATTTGCTCCATGCCGCAATGAGCTCGCGCCACGTCGTGGCCTGGGTGCCCGACAGCCTGGCCGAGCGCTGCTACAGCTGCCGCGCCGCCTTCTCGCTCATGCTGCGGCGCCACCACTGCCGGCGCTGCGGCAACGTGTTCTGTGACGCGTGCTCGTCGGCGCGCATGCCGCTGGTGAACTCGGGCTTCTTCGCGCCCGTGCGCGTGTGCGCCAAGTGCAGCGTGGCGGCCAAGAAGGCGCACGCGCGAATGGTGCAGGAGCGGCAGCGGCAGCGCGGTCGCCCCGTGCAGCCGCGCAGACACAGCGACACGGCGGACAGGGAGCGCGGCGTCTTCTTCGCGTCCGACGGCGCCAGGGTGCGCACGCGGGTGGCGGACACCAAGAACAGATCCGGACGCAGCGACTCCGCCGCAGATTTGGGCTATTACCGCGCGTCAACCTTTAGGAACTCCTTATTAGGGGTGGAAGACAATGGCAACGACGTCATGGAAGGAGGGATCATCACGTCTAATGGAAGAAGACGTGTGCCAACGCCGCCTTTTAGCAGAGAAGCTTCGAGTGAAAGTTATAGTGAACGGGAACGCACGGGAAGTGAAGATACAGATTATGCAGGAGGACTTGGAAGTAGTGACGGGTTCTTGCAGACCTTGCCCGGAGAAGCGGTGCTGGTCAGGAACGACAATGTCCGCGTGAGGTTTCTGGACAGGATTGAACATGTGGGGAGGCTGTACGTGACCAACTATCGACTGGTGTTCAGTCCGACGCCGGACGGGGCGTTAGACGGCGACGCTGTCATGGGGCGGTACTCGTTGGAAGGAGCTAATGTGAGACGCAATGTCCGAGAGGATGAACTGCCGTACGCGAGTGATCTGCACTCGGAAGCGCTGGTAGCGTACCAGGCGATCCCGCTTGTGACGATCGACCGCGTAAAGCGGAAGGAGATGGTGGAGACTGACAGCGGACTGCTAGAAGTGACTGGCAAGGATTTTCGGCGACTGCAGTTTCTCTTTGAAGGACTTGTCTCGAAGCAGACGTTCAGTCAATTTGACCGCACTTACTCACTCGTGCGGATGCATGCCCTGGGAGAGCCTGAAGGCAAAGTGGACGAGTTTGCAAAATTCTCGCTAGAAAGGTTTGATGGTGTAAACGGTGCTGTGGATGGTTGGAGAATATACGATGCAGTGGCAGAGTTTCAGCGAATGGGCATATCATCGTCAACAAACCGCTGGCGGCTAAGCAGCATTAATGAACAGTACGAGCTGTGTCCTACGTACCCTTCCATCTTGGCTGTGCCGACGTCCGCTTCGGATAGTGTGTTGGCTGTGGCATCCAAGTTTCGGTCAAAAGGACGAATCCCAGTTTTATCGTGGCGCGATCGCCATACCGGTGCGGTCATTTCTCGAAGCAGCCAGCCACTCGTTGGCCTTGGACAAAAACAATGTGATAAAGATGTTTTCCTCATTCAGGCAATCGCGGCGACTAATCCATCTTCGAGTAA
Source organism: Phytophthora taxon juncus (assembly GCA_033558005.1). Lineage (NCBI taxonomy): Eukaryota > Oomycota > Peronosporomycetes > Peronosporales > Peronosporaceae > Phytophthora > Phytophthora taxon juncus. The sequence goes on from JAUCEE010000024.1 coordinate 245,488, forward strand.
GCTTGTGATCATTGACGCGCGTCCCTGGAAAAACGCAGTAGCTCAGAAGACGGTTGGTCGTGCTGGGTATGAACTCACAGAGCATTACGAAACTCGGCATGCCACAGCATCACTAAAGTACGCAGATATTGTGGCATCCGAGCATAATGCAGCAGCCGCTGCTGCCATATCTGCGGGTGCGACGGCAACACATTTTACTGGCGGTGCAACCGAGGCGTCTATCAATGGCGATTTACAATCATTCCATGAGTCAAGTGCAAGCAGTAACTGGGGTGAAAATGGCGGGCCCCGGCATCTTTTGGAGACAAAGGAATCGTCGTTAGTACTCACTGAGTGTAAATTGATTTTTATGGGAATCGAAAATATTCACACGATGCGGAAAAGTTACCACAAACTGGTGGACCTGTGCACCACGAAGCAGAACAACGACAAGTGGTTAGATCAGTTGGCTTCAACACATTGGATGGACCACATCTCCCGCATATTGGATTCGGCTGTTGAAATTGTCCGGATTGTTAAGGAGCAAAAGTCTAGCGTTTTGATTCACTGTAGTGACGGCTGGGATCGAACGGCTCAATTAACTGCTTTGACGGAGTTGCTGATCGATCCGTACTATCGAACCATTCGAGGCTTCGAAATCCTCATCGAAAAGGAGTGGTGCAGTTTTGGTCACAAATTTCGGGATCGTACAGGACACGGAGCAAGCAACAATTCAAACGAAACCTCTCCAGTCTTTTTGCAGTGGATTGATTGTGTGTGGCAAGTCCTAATTCAATCTCCTAGCGCCTTTGAATTCAACGAACGGTACCTCATCCTCATCCTTGATCACCTGTATTCATGTCGATTTGGCACGTTCCTGTACGATTCTGAGCGCGAGCGTGTAGAGCAGGAAGCGCTCCACCCGACACAGTCATTATGGTCGTTCCTCAGCACACTGGATCGTGCGGTTGTGTGCAACCCGTTTTATCAGCCACAGAATGCTCCGCGGATGAAATGGAAGGCAAGTGTTACTGCCACTAGGCAATGTTTTGAGAGGACGCAGATGGAGGAATATGTTGAATCTCCTCGGGTGATTCCGCACATGACCCACGAAGACTGTGAGGTTCACTCGTTGACGGATGAGTACCATGATTACAGGACTCCTAGAAATGCATTTGACATGTCTGATGGATCGTCAGCATGCTCTAGTCCGACGTCAATGGCTTTTGGAAGCACTATGGCTGTTGCTTCGTCACCAGCACACTCACGAGGTGATGCAACTGGCGCTGACGTGGAAGCAGAATTAGATTCAACTCACGCCCAACTTAGTAGTGATCTCCAACGTCATCGTATCGACATAAGGTCGCCTTTGGGTGGGCCAGGTGGTGATGCATTTGATAGCTGGGACGAAGAGAGTGAGGCAGACGGAATATTTTTCCAGCCATCATGCTTCCATAAGCTTGTGCGTGACCTGGATGCGGGTTTTTCGTTTCCGCAGCCGTTGGAAGCTTCTGCATTAACCAGTTTTCCGTCATCACCTCCGGTTGCCCCGCGCTCTAGGTCTTTTTATTTTGGTCGGAATGCGGAAGACGGAGGTAGCGCAAGGCCAACGACTCCAAAGTCCCGCTCGTCGCTCACATCACTCTTTATGCCAGCGGTAGAGCGTGCACCGTTGTCTTCCGACAGCATGTGGAACACCTCGGATACGGATGCTGTGTCCGAAGGCGATGAAATCGGTAGATATGGGGCTCTCGCATCATGCGAAGATGTTATCGTGCCGTCCTGTTCCATGAAGTCGCTCAGATTTTGGGCGCACTACTATCTGCGGTGGGATCCAACTAGTCATTTCGATCGTGATGCGAGTGTAGAGATCGAGACCTTACATCTCGATCTGCTGATGCGGTTAGAAGCGATGACGAAGCGCATGGGCACGTTCCGAGATGATGATACTGTGAAGTGGGAACGCAAGATGAATCCCTACCTGTATGAACCGCGGGATTATTGCCCAGATGGAAGCGCTTCTAGTAGTCTATCGCCACTGAAAAAGTCGCGACGCCGCGAGAGAAGAGCGACTTCGGACGGAAGTACGTCATCGCAGGACTCGCACTTAAGCGCTGTTTTTGATGTAGCAATTGAAAGACAGATTGCACAACTGAAAGAGCAAAAGCAGCGGCGTCTTCAAGAGGTGGAAGCAGCCTTTGAAGAGAAGCTTTCTCAGTTGTTGAGAGGGAACCGCTCCACGGAGGATGATGGAGCGGTAGAGCGATGAATGCACCTGTAAAATGATTGGATCGGCCATAGATCTCTGTCAATGCAAATAGAGTAATCGAGTATTTTACTGAGCTTATTGCACAATGGTGTACTATCTTGGTTCTTGGTTATCGGTTGATGCTGGATATGGGAAATACTAGTTTGCCAGACTCAAAAACTGTAAATCAGTGCATTTCAAGGCTGCAATGCTTCTCGATGGCAGTACAATCTACTGAACTATGCATTCTTCTCCACCGAAGAGCTGGTTTGCTTTGGCCCTCTTACTCGCAGCCGCTGCCTCTTTTTCCTCCAACTGCTCGCGCAGAGAGCTACGAAGGGCCTTCTTTTCGTTAAGTTCAGCTTGAAGAGTGTTTAGCTCCTCCTCTTGTTCGTTTTTCAGCGCACGGATATTCTGAAGAAGATAAAACGAGTTGGTCATATTACCACAAAGCCAGTGCAGGTTTGAAAACAAAACCTTACCTGGATGGCGCTCTCCTTCAACTCCTCCTGTTCATCCTGGTGCTGCAAGGTTAGCTGGGATATTTCTTCTTGGTTTTTCTTCTCGATGTCGAACAACTCTGCAATCTGGTTGGTGTCTTGCTCGCCAAGCTGCCGTTCCAGTTCCAGGACCTTTAACATAAACTGCTGCTGGCCTTGCAACAAGCCCTTCTCTTCGTTATGATAGTTGCGCTCACTCTCTAGCAATTGACGCTGGGCTTCTTGCCGTTCAGTCTCTCGCCGAGCTTCAGCCGCACGAACGTCAGTTTCCAGTCTCTTCCGCTCGTTCTTGGCTTCTTCGATTTGAGCATCTAGACGATCTAAAGCTTCTTTATGCAGTGCGGTTAGCCGCTCAACTTGCAGTTGTGTTCGATCAATTTCCGCTTGCTTGCTCTGAATCTCGTCTTGAAGGGTGCTCCGTTCGGTTGTTATGCGTTCCTTGATCGACTGAACAGCTTTCTCGTATGAATCTTTTTCTTGAGCTAGCATCTCTTGAGCCGCATGAACTTTTGCCTCGACTGACCTTAAGCCTTGTTGAACTGATGCAATTTCTTCAACTGCTGCTGACTCCTTCGACCGAAAGAAAGTTTTCACTGCAGAACCCCACTCAAAAATGCCATCGATCATCGTGTTGATGAGAAAGCTATTCAAAACCGCAGATTTACGAGGACCGAGCGCGCGTGCTTTGTACTGAGTCACAATGCTTTGCACAGTATCTCGAGACAGTGTCAGATAATCCTGCAAGTTTTGGGCTCCGTCTCCGGATATCGATGCCGGATCATCCCCAAACTTTTCTTGCTCCGAGCACAACTCCTGGAGCAATGTTTTGTTGTATGTTGTCGACGCCGCATCATTCTCAGCGTATTTCCTCCGTAAAATATCGAGGCTGTAATCTGAAAATTGGAGTAGATAGGTTTCGACGGACGAGTACGACGTTATATCTTCTCGCTCCAGCTCTTTACCTGCGACTTCACGTGCTGCTTGGTAAGCGGCAACCAGATCAATGTCCTCTAGAGGTCGCGCACATGACACTTGGTTCACCATAACTGGACCTGTCAGACAATCGTAGTTTAGTTATTACTCCGTTGAACAACAAAAACGAATACACAAACTACGTACTGGTCTTTTCAGCAACCGCGTCTTTCAAAGTGTCTTGAAAAACCTGTTTGGCAGAATCAAGTGCCTCGTCGCATTGAGATTCCAAGACTCGATCCCACACCGAAGAAATAACTGGGCTGGATCCACTATTGAAGGCAGCGACATAATTCTCCGTCAAGGAAACAAGCATAGCTCCATTCAGCACCTTCGACATCATCGTCTTGGGCTTCAGCTCCGTCGCTAGTTTCTTCTTGAGCACATCCATTTGCTCCCGAAACTCCGGTCGCAGCGACTCGTACGGCTGTCTGATCAAGTCTCTCAGCAGTGCTTCGTCCGTAAGGGGTCGCACCATGGTGACACAATCTCTCGACGGGAAGAAGGTTGACAACAACGACCGAATCTTGTTCTTCTGCACTATTTCATCCGTCAACGGCGGCTGTTGCTTCAGTGCACTTTCAAAGTACTCCCTCGACGTCACCTTCCTGCCTTCCTCTTCCAGCTGCAGTGTGAAATCTCTCACCACCCAAAGGAAGTCTGGGAAAAACATGGACAAGTCACTTCCGTCTTCCTCAGCGTGAGCTTTAGCTTGAATGTACTTGGTCAAGTTCACCACAAGGGACAAGTCCTCAATGGCACTGGCGTCGATGACTCCTCTGCTGTTGTAGATGAACATAGAGGAGAGCAGCAAGGCGAGGGCGAAGATCCGGGTGTCCTGCGTCTGCGAGCGCTGGGTGGAGCCCAGCCCCTCCGTGTCCATGAACAGGACGGTGGTGTCTTTACTAAGGTGTTTAAAGTTGGTGCTAGCTACTGGCTGGCCCCATATCCACACGCCCTTGGTGCAGGCGTTGACGGTGGCGCCCACGTCGAACAGGTCGCGCGTCTCGCGCCCCAGCAGCAGGTTCAGCAGGAACGACTTGCCCGTGCGGTACAGGCCGGCGATGGCCACCACCGCCACGTCGCCGCGGATCTGGCGCAGGTAGGCGGCCGCCTCCTCGCACACCTCGAAGCTGCCGTCGGCCGCCAGCGTCACGAACGGCAGCGGCGCCGCCAGCGCGGGCGCGGACGCCATGAGGACGGAATCGAGGGGAAAGGCAACTTGGGTGATTGGCACGATGTTTGAAGGGGGATTGGGATGATGGAATGTAGGATTATGTGGAAGAGGAGGGGATGATGCTTATACACAGGTGTAGCCATCGTGGAGTAGGCCTGTTTTTTTTATATTATTTCGATGATTTTTAATTTTGCGGTATGGTTTTCTTTTATGGTTTGGGCTAGACTTTACTGCGTTCATTTTGTGAGCTTGTGTTGCGTTTGACGTTTTGGTTCCGATGCTGTCGTTGTCAATTATGCAGGAAAAGCATAGGTGCAAGTTGCGTCGGTGTACAAAGAGCTCGGCATGTAGAGCGAAGTAATGAACTGAAGTGGATGGTGATAGTTTCATTCGGCCCGGTCGATGTCCTAGCGTTTGCAATTCATCCGGAGAAACGACACTACATACAACCGGTAATCGAAACAAATGCTTACCATGCTAGCCTCGCAAAAGACTGTCACTGGAGGTTGAGATCCACTGCACCGACGTTCTAGTCTCAAGATTGTACGCGTTTATGATTACGGGATGCAAGAATTCCCCCTCACTCCTAGACCAAACTCGTAGTGCTCGTTCATTTAGTTTCCTGCAAGCAATCTAAAAGCAAGAGTGATATGCGTCTTTGCTGCATCGTCGCTTTTGTCTTCCTGGTTTGTATTAGTGCTGCCTCTCTGTCCTCAACGGCATGCACACACGCGGCTCCACGGGTTTTAAAGCAGAGGGTCACGCCTACAAGATTTCTACGAAATTATGATGCATCGGAAGAAGAAAGAGGTGGTTTTGACAAAATCACGGGTGCCTTCACGAAGATCATCGACAAGACTAAATTGCAGCTGAAGATGCAGACTGTGGACGACTTGCTAAAATCATTGAAGCTAGGCGACGACATGAAAGCGGTGATGGCGAGCCCAAGCTGAAAAATCTGATGAAGTACGTGGACAACTACAACAAGGCGAATCCGAAGAAGAAAATGTCAGCTATTGGGACGCTAATAGGCAAATACGGTGACGATGAGGTAGCGAGGGCACTCGTCCGGACAACCCAGAGCTCAAAGGCTAGTGCGGAAGCAAAAGAGATCGCGAAGATGCTGCAGAAGGAACAGTTGGCTTTGTGGCTTCACAACGGCAAAACGACATACGATGTATTCAAGCTACTTAAACTTGGAGAAGATGGCTTCTCAGCACTTGGCAGTAGCAAGTTCAATGTGTTTGAGAGCTACATCCAGCTTTTCAATACTAAGAATTCTGGACAGGAAACTCTGCTTACAGCACTAAAGGCGGGCTTCAAGCTGGCGACGGTGTTGATGCTCGCAAAATCAGATTTTGCTTCGAGCGCAAAGGCAACGAAGGTGCAGACAGCTCTATTCAAAGACTGGTTGGCGAGAAAGATAGACCCGGCTAGCGTGTATACGCAGGTGTTCAAGCTAGACGAGAACGCTGTGCTCAGTGCAAATTATCTGCAGACAAAGGTTGTGAACGAGTACAATGTGGTGTACAGAGATGTCATGCGCCTAGGGCTGAATTCCGTGCGTGCGGGACGAAGTTAAAGTAATCGACGACACTTTAGCGTGTTATTCACTAGCGCAGTGGACATGCAATACACACCAATCACTTCTTTCATTTCATCAGGCAAGTTGACGAAGGTCTACTCGAAATTGTCCCGGAGTATCATCATTTTTATCGACTACTACCATTGATAGCGCTAGAATAGTAGTTGTCGAGCTACATGATTCCTCTCCTACTTGTGTCTGTCACGTGCGGCTTGTCTGCCGGATAGCATACGTAACTCCAATGCACTCGCGATCGAACACACACAACTGTCTATTAACATGTCCGAGACTACTTCACCAGTGGATCAAACGCAATTTTGCGGTATGTCACCTAACTCAACAATGCGGCCCAGTCCAGCATGAGATCCAAAAGGCCTCGTTTTCAGTTGGTCCCAATCAGGTTCAGCGCCACTTCTTTTTGATGGTGCTATAATGAGCAAAAAGTTAAGACTCGGCATCACTATTTAAGGCGTCAGTGCACTCGCGACCTTCTCGTAGCTAGTCCTCTCTTCAGGCCCTTAAAACCATCTTGGGAGCTCACCATTGTGGCGACGGAGCGAGTTCAAACTGTCTGTTTGCAGCGGTCCCGAGGGTTTGCCCCTACGCTGCGAGCGAGCCGCGTCACGGCTGCTACCCTTCCGCTCGATCTCATCCCAGCGCGACGCGATCCATGAAGCTCACTTGCGGTTGCCGCGGGGAGCATGAGTTAACTGCAACCGAATTTTTTTGTTGCAATTGAGGTCTACCAGCAACGTTTGCGCAAGTATGTGTTGAAATGATAGTTAAGGAGGACTATCAGCGTCAACAAGTCAGTGCAATGAAGAGACCTCGTGCACCGATAGAATCGAGTCAAGATTATGGAATCCCCTCAGCTCTGACACCATTTTCGTGTTCAAGTCTCAGTAGTGTTTGTCCTCGTCGGATCAAGTAAGAGAACAAGTCCCGCATCCTTCAAAACTATAGAAACAGGTTTAGAAACATGCATCTCCATTCCTCGAAAAATATGCATTTCGATAGTATCTCACGAACCCACTCACCGTCATGCCATTTCGTCCAGTATTCCGAGGATGCTCCGCGTCGCTGCAGGGCTGCGTGTACCTCGTCCGCGCGCGGCCGCGGATGGCTCCCGCCGCCTCTTTCCACTTGTTTCGTCCCACGGGATGTCCCGCGTAGCGCGCGGCTCGGAGATGTGCGCGCTGGCGCGACTTCAGCGACAGCGAAATCTGCTGTTGAGTCGTGCGCAGGGTCATGACAGAATGCTCACGGCCAGTATGGGGCTCGTCTCGGGCGGGATCGTGGCCACGTCGCTTCTGAACAAACGGGAAGAGGACGAAGGATTAACGGGGATCATTCGGAATCTCTACGGAGACGCAGAAGAACTGTTCTATCGCCGAAGTGGAAGTCAGTTGGGCAATCCGGTACGGAATGTTGAGACTGAGGAGGTGATGCAGTGGAAACTGATATGATGATTTATGCTTGTGGTGCTGTGTAGTGGTACGAGGACAACAACAAGAAGGCAGTGGCGGGACTTATTGCAGCCAACACGTTGGTGTTTGGGCTGTGGCGCGTGTCCTTCCGAAATGCGAGACTGCACCAGTTCATGTGGAGACACTTCGCCAGTTCGTACGATGCGGTGGTGTATGGCAAACGTTTCCACACGCTACTAACGTCCGCCTTTAGCCACATCACGTTCCCGCATTTCGGTATCAACATGTTCATGTTGTGGGAGTTCGGCCCACACGTGCTCGCCCCGAGCAACAACAACTCGGGCTCGTGGTACAACCGAGCAGTGGCGAACTCGAGGTTCGCAGGCTTTGTGAGAGAAAACTACTATAGTTTTAATCGTGGCCCCGAACTGCTGTCGATCGAGAAGTTCATGGCGCTGTACTTCACGTCTGCTGCTACTTCGTCTGCTCTAAGCGCATTGGTCTCCAAGTTTCGTGGAAATGGTGGAGGTAAGCATTTATTCTTTTACAAAACTAATGAGGTAGGGCTCTAAGCTTGTTTACTTGTCGTGTGTGCCCAGTATTCTCTATTGGTGCAAGTGGTGCAGTGTCGGCTGTATTCACTGTGTCCTGCCTTCTCTTCCCCGACCAGCGAGTACGATTGTGCCAGTAATTTATTTACTGCTGCTTACGAACTCTGCATCACTAACTCAACTGTTCTTGCCGTTTGTCGTAGCTCCTGCTGTATGGAATCTTCGACATGACATCCGCGCAAATGCTGCAGCTGTACACGGCGCTTAACATCGTTGGTGCAGCTTTTCAGCGGAACCTGCGCGTGGACTGCGTAGGCCACCTTGGTGGCCAGAGCGCCGGTTTTGCCTTTCACCAAGCTCCCTCCGCCAACTAGACGCAAAACAACGGCAAACACCGGCTCCCCAAAATTAATATCAACAACTGGTGGCCTCAGCACTCGTTGAAACAAGCTCGGTTCCAATGTGCTGTTCTTTATTGCGTCGGTGTTATTACTGTAGCCGCATGAACGCCTGTCTGTCACCACAGCTCCGCAGCCACGCGTGCTTTGCCGGAGTACGCTGCGTCACGAGTGGCACACTACCTCGCCGGCTCTGGCCAGCGCCGCGCAAACCATTAAAACCAAAGGTGTCGACGCTGCAAGTTGCCAATGGACTTATTCCGCCTGCTCCAGGTAGTCCTTCACCTCCGCGGGCGTGAGCACGTGGAACTTCTTGTCCTCCTTGATGATGCCCACCTCAATGTTGGTCTCATCCATCTGCGCACAAAGTCACCATCAATTTAAAACAACTCCCCAGGCACTAAACAATCACTTCAAACACTAACCTCTCCCTCAAATCCTTCACGGAGCGTCAGCAGCGCCGTGTGGATGGCGTCTTCGATCTCCAAGTCGTCGTTGTAACGCTGCAACACACGAACTCATCAGCTCACAACAAAACAAAAGCATTTCAACTACTCAAGACATACCCGCTCCAAGAACGTCTTGGCGCTGACCGAGTCCTTGCCGATGGCCGTGGCCTTCCAGCCGAAGTAGGCGCCCGACGGGTCGATCTGATACAGCTGCGGGCCGTCGTCGTCGTAGCCGGCGTACAGGATGGACACGCCGAAGGGGCGCACACCACCGGACTGCGTGAACTCCTGCATCACCGCGGCGATCTCGCGCACCAGGATGCTGGCGGGCGCGTGCTCCTTGTACTTCTGGAAGTAGGTCTGCGCCTTCTTGCGCGCCTTGCGCACCAGCACGCGGTAGTCGGGGCCGAGCCCGCTGTACACGATGCCGGCGGGCTCCGACAGCAGGGCGATCTTCTTGTGCGAGTCCTCGTCCACCAGGATGGTGGGCAGCTTCTTCTCCGTGGCGATCACCACACCGTTCTTGCAGCGGATGCCCAGCGACGTCTTGCCGCCCGAGTTCACGGCGTTCAGCGCGTACTCGATCTGCAGCAGCTTCCCGGACGGGTTGAAGGTCGTCAGGCTGAACGAGTAGGCCGAGTCCGCCATGGTCGATTGCTCGCTTGCAACTGCCGCGCGCGGGCACAAGCGCACATGCGTGAGTAGAGCGAGCGACGGGCTACAACATGCACAACACGCGGCCATCCGCGGACGCCGCGCGGCCGCGCGCGCGCGCCGGCAACATGCAGCGCGATCTTACCTTGGTCGAAATCCTTCTCCTCTCTGACTGAAGGGGGAGCCCGGCATGCGGATCGCGTGTACCACTATTGTGGTACCCTCCTCAACTCCTTTGTCGCAACGTTCGCGCAACATCCATATGCACCAGAAATGTGGTACCATTGTGAGGAGCTCTTCAACGCGACACACTTGACCTCTCTATTGCTGCATCATGGGCGGCGTCCTCGTGCGCGTGAGAGACTACGTCTTCTTCGAGCGCAACCCGCTCGTGCAGGTGAAGGAGGCCGGCGTTGTGGGTTGCGTGTGCGTTTTGTGGCTAACTCTGTACGTCTTGTGGCGCTAGATCCTGTACTTTGCGGCCATGGGGGGCTGCTACGTGCTGTACCTGCGCGAGGCGCATCCGCTGCTGCCCAACGACTACGTCGCGTGGTACCACACGTACGGTACTGCTGCGGCTGTTGCAGTGTGGGGAAGAGAACTGAGAAACGATGTCGTAGGTGGCTGGCGACGCTTTTGTTCGTGGCGGCCGTCGCGCTGTATCTGGTCATGTGCGCGAGCGACCCCGGCGTGATCCGTCGTGACAACATCGCGGGGTTTAAAGCATATGTGAACCACCCAGTGCTGTACCCGGAGGGGAAATATTGCCGCACATGCAAGACGCTGAAGTAAGTGGGGAGAAGGGAGGAGGGAGCAGCGGAGATTGAGTTTAGTGCTGTGGATGCAGACTGCCCAGGTCGAAGCATTGCAGGATGTGCAACCACTGCGTCGGGAGATTCGACCACCAGTAAGTGGAGTTCGTGGGTTGTGTGATGAAGAAGATGCTTACACGTGTGTTTTCTATTGTGTGTAGTTGCAGTGAGTGCCGATTTTTGGGATATTTATATTGGTTGCTGTCGGTGTTCATTATTTTGTACTTACTGTGGCGATGCTGTTTCATAAAGTTTGGTTTAATGGCTGTGTCGGCGAGAAGAACTACAAATACTTCCTCGCGTATTTGCTGGTAGGTCATGCGTGTACCTGGAGCAAAGCCCGTGAGCTCACTCTTTTTTGTACGGTGGCTATCTAGGTTCAGCTAGCTGTCTGCATTGAAGGGTTTATCGTCACAAGTGGCGTATTCCTTGTTCAGGTACGACTACTTTCATCTCCATCAAGTCAAATTGATGCTAAATACTGATGCCGCTTTGGTTCGACCGCAATCAGGCAGATGACATTTTTCACGCTCGAGGCATGAGCATCAATGATGTCGATAAAACGGAGGCTGGAAAAATCTTGCATTCGCTTATTGCAGTAGGTTTCGATCCTGCTTTGATGCCTGCTGCTTCCCTAAGGCTGAACACTTCCATTGCTACAGAACAACCAAGCGCTGGGATTCGTGACAGCCATGTGCCTCATGACCAGCATTATCCTGTGGGTGTTCATTCTGATGCAGCTGAAGCGCATCGCCCAGAATGAAACCGCAAACGAGTCTTTCAAACGCGAGGATTTGCGCGAGGAAGCAGAACTCGATGGAGAGACGTCAGGTCGACGAATGTTCCGTTTCCTCTTTAAGCGGTTGCGCTTTAGGAAACGACCGAAGCTTACGGTTCCACGCCGTGAGCAAAAGAAGGCGCTAGACGCGTCCTGGGGTGGACTCTTCTCGCCGGACTCCATCATGAACACCGAGGAGAGCTACTCGGTCGAAGACGTGAACTTCAATCCATACAAGCTTGGTTCTTTCACAAAGAACCTGCTGGACGCTCTCGGCTATCATGACAAAGAGAAGATGAATTAGGTTCCACAACAGCATTTGCGGACACAAACGCTGAAAATCAATAGAGAAGACGGAATAAATTTGTGCACAGCAGCAGCCAAGCGCTCAAAGAGGAGACGTCGTAGCCAACAATGGGTGGCGTCTACAATCAGTATGCCTTCCTCTCGCGCAGCTTCGGTGCAGCCATAAGTCGGTGGGTCATCTGTCCTACGATCTAAAGAGATACTGCGGAGTTGCTGTTCTTGGCAGACTCGCCCAGCCCGCTGAGCGCCTTGTTCATGCTGATCGTCGCCTGGACCGAATGTACCGCCGCTTTAAATTTCTTGCGCGCGTGGAAGCGCCGCAGCTCCGTCAGCGCGCTGGTGAGCGGCACCGTGGCCACGTCCGTTCCGGTGATCCACTTGTGCTGCAGCAGCTCCGCGGCCGTGGCTCGGTCCTTGGGGTTCACCACCAGCATCTTGGAGATGAACTCCTTGGCGTCAGTCGACACGTTATCCCAGTACGGCGAGTCGTAGTAGTACTTGCCCTTGCGGATCTTCTTGAACAGAATGGGCTGCGAGTCGTCATGGAACGGCGGGTACCCTGCCAGCAAGATATACGTGATGACGCCGATGCTCCAGATATCAACAGGTTTGCCGTACGACGCTCCTTCCAGGATCTCGGGGGCGACATACCCGGGCGTGCCGCACGTGGTGACCAGTCCGGAGTCGTCCTTCGTCACCGTCTTGGCAAAGCCAAAGTCGGCCAGCTTAATGCTCGCATCGTCGTCCGCCGACATGAGCAGCAGGTTCTCTGGCTTGAGGTCTCGATGCACCACGTTCTGGTCGTGGCAGTACTTGATGGCGTCGATGAGGATCTTGACGAGGTCGCGCGCCTCCTTCTCCGTGTAGAAGGTCTTCTCCACGATGCGGTCGAAGAGCTCTCCGCCGCCCACGAACTCCGTCACGAGGTAGTAGTACTCCGGCTCGACGAAGAACTCCTCGAGCGTCATGATGTGCGGGTGCTTCATCTGCTGCAGGATGGCCACCTCGAACTGGATGGCCTCGTCGTCCTCCTCCGAGAGCTCGGCGCGCTTGATGCACTTGATGGCGAACTTGTGCTTGCTCTTCTTGTGCACGCTCTCGCGCACGACGGAGTAGGAGCCCGAGCCGATCACTTTGCCCAACGTGTACGCGTCCGTCACTTTGCCGCCCGTGGGCGTGGACGCCACCGCCGCGTCCTCGGTGGTCGTCACGGTCTCCGACTCCACGTCGCCCTTGGGCGTGGCCAGCGAGTCGGCGCGCGAGAAGCAGCGCGTGAAGCAGTCGAGGCAGCGCATGGCGACGGGTAGCGGGGACTCTTGGGCTAATGGCGCCGGACGTCCCAACTGCGCGAGAGAAATCAGATCAACTGCCGGACCCATGGGTTTAGCGCCAGGAATGGCGCGGATTAGAGGATGTCAGATGGAGGGAGTTTTTGACAACTACGGGGGTACGGACTTAGGTTTTGTAGGGTTCGTTTTGCTATCGGTGGTACGGAGTTGACGGAAGAAGGTATGGAGTACGGAGTTAGAGATGAAGGGAGCAGGAAATAGAACGTACCTACATGAAAATCCATCGGACAGAGCTAGGTCTGCTTTTTTCGCAGGCCTTGACCAGCATCCGCTCAATCTCGCCATGAAGTATTGGGAATGTGGAGTTCTGAACATTTCGGAATAAAACTCGTGGATGGTCGCGTGTTTTAATCCACAGACGTCCACTTGGACGCTGCAGGTGTCCTCCACCAGTCGATCACCAGCGAATGAGGCACATGGCTGCACCGCAACGCTGCCGGACATCAGGCTGGCAGTGCGTGAATGAGCCTGCGTCTCGACCGCGCTGCTACATATACTTGACCACTGCGAGCCTTCAATAACTTTCGCGTACTTCAGACGGCGTGGTGGGTGCGTGGGATGCCTGCTGTCAGAGCGTGGGAGCGTGCGCCATGAGCGCTGTGGCAGGAGACCCACGCCTCGCGTGACTCCTTTGGCAGTGCGACAGCTACCGCAGTCACCACTCGCGAACTTCCAGCGTGGACGCGACCGGCACATGCCCTCGAGTCCCAGTGCCAAGTCCAGGGCAGTCGACGACGAGACTTTCGACGCCATGCCCGCGTTGCGCTCCCCGCTGCCTGCCGGATACTTCGGCGACGTGCAGGTATCCGCGTCCAGGCGCCGAGAGTATAGTGAGATTGTTCGACGGCGGGTGAATTCCATGCTGGCGGACGAGCACCGCTACGCCGAACGGCGAGCGCAGCAGCAGCCCGTAGTGCAGGAGACCGAGTGGAAGTTCTTCCGACGGATGGGGGACTTGAAAGTGTACCAGCGTCGCTTTCGCGGACGATCGAGACATGAAGTAGCAGCGGAGGAGGACTTCCCCGAAGCAGCGGTAGCAGTGGAGAGAGGTAACCCAAGCATGCTGGCGGACGGTGGCGTGAGTGGATCGATAGAAGACATGCTTTACGGAATGAGCGCTACGACACAGGAAGAAATGTTGACCGGCTTGTCATTCACCGCACCGCCGCAAGATGCGGTGCTGCTCAGTGTCGTGGAGCGCTCGACAGTTGAAGATCCGCTCCGTTCCGCCGAGCTGCTTTGGGTGCTGACCAAGCTTCCGATCCTGAATCCACGAGATGTTTGCTACTTGAAAGCTACAGGTGTGGGGCGCGATGGAAAAGGAAAACCGTATGGCTACATGGTGCTGCATTCCGTGGAGATGCCGGGGTGCCCTCCATTTGACTATCGGAAGACCAAAGTCCTCCGCGCCAAGATGTTCTTCTCGTTCCTGTTTCGAGAGGTGACTCCAGGCTACGTGAATGTCATGGGCCGCGGCATTTTCGACCTCGCGGGCGGCGAGCTGTTCAAGATGGTGCTGCCGCACGCCACCGCATCCGTCATCGAAGGACTGCTCCGAGGCGTGAGTTGCGGTGAGGCCAAGAAACTAACGCTGGTAGCGCTAAGAAATAGCGAAGGACGAAGGCAGTTCAAGGCGCTCTCTAAGCAGAGCGTGTGTTCCATGTGCATTCGCGGGAAGAAAGGAGTGCTGTCGGGGGGGCGCTTGCGCTCATGCGACGTATGCGGCGTCCCCATCTGCAATAACTGCAAGGTCAAGGACAAGCGCATGTTTGCTGGAACGAAGCAGCCGTGCCGCGAGGTCGTGTGCTGCCAGACTTGTGCGCAGCAGGCGAAGGCGCTCACGGGGGTGCGTCTCGGTGAGCCTGAGACCATAGTGGTGGCAGAATTCTATCGCAACAAGCTTCCGTCGTCATCATCGTCGTCTTCGAGCCGCTCCGGGGTAGCGACGCTGTCGACGCCGTCGTTGATAACGTCTGCTCGACACGTTGAGCAAGACATGGTGGCACACAGCTACGAGGCTGGGAAGTCCGAGCCAACGTCGATGCTGTCCGACGCTGGCAAAACCAACTCGTCGATGGACGTGACGAACTCCACCGTTGGCGATAGCTGCGCTGGCTTTGATTTCGATGTTAGCTACTCGGGGACGCTGAGCGACCTGAACTCCGGTCCGCATCGGCTCAGCTTTAACGCGTACGCCAGGGATGACGATCACCTTGAAGAAGAGCCCGGGTCGGGCCCCGCTGTGTCGGCGGAGCTGCTGAAGGAGTATGCGGAGCTGGACAATCCGTCACCGAGGTCGGACTCGAGCGGGGTCAAGGCCTGGGCCGGGAGCTACCGAGTCGACGCGGAGGATTTCACGAAACCAGCCGCCCAGACAGGCGCCTACGACTGCGGTTCATCCTCCAAGCGGCGGCCCAACAACATGCTCGAGTGGATGATGGAGCTGCAGTCGTCAGCCGAGGAAGCGTACAGCACGGCCAAGGCGAACGAGGAGATCATGAAGAAGTCGATGCGGTAGGTAGAGGTAGGATAGTGCGGTGGCATGAGTTGATACCGTCCATAAGTTGAAGTTGTCCCCATCCGCGAGCGAGGTCTGTGCGTGTAGATGTTCATGTTCATTAGCCGTGCGATCCGCGCGGCGACATTCGCGCAATGCCATGCTTGACACCCGTTGTCCACGCTTGACTCGGTTAAACCTGGTAGCGCATCGCTCAATGCCATCGCGATCTGCTGACTCTACAGCACTGACGCATGGTGCCCTCCTCGTCTGCCATGTCGGGACTAGAGAGGGCTGCCAGTGCTACGCTAACTCGCGTCATATCGCCGCGCACGCTCCCGAAGTTATTGAGTTGGTGGTGGCGCCGCCACCGCCGAATCCAAAGTCGCTGGGATCCTGCTCACTCACCAACTCGCGGTCTCGACGTGACGTCCGCCACCACAAGATGAGCCGGCAGCCTGCAGGAAGCAATGACAATGCACTGCAGCAGCCCGAGCTGAGACCCGTGGGGGTGCCGTTATCACCGGGCTGCTTCCGAGCCACAGCGGCGGAGCGACGCGGGTATGCGGCGTTGGTTCGAGGTCGCGTGGACTCCTTGCTGAAGGACGAAGCTCGATATGCGCAACGTCATGCACGACAACAGCCATTCCTACATGCCGGGGAGTGGAAGCAGGTGAAGAGGGAGAAGGACCTGACGTTCTACCGCCGACTGACTCGAGGTCGGTCGCTGCGTGAATTGGCGCTGGAAGAGGAACTGCCGGAAGTTCGACGCGCGGTGGAGCGCGGATACACGAGCATGATCTGTGACGGCCACATCCAAGGCACCATCGAGGACATGATGTACGGAATGACGGCGTCGTCCCAAGACGATCTCCTGACAGGGTTCTCGTACAGGAACCCGCCCAAGGACTGTGTCTGGCTGGGAAGCGTGGAGACCGCCACCCGCGAGGACCCGTTCCATACAGCCGACTTGATCTGGGCACTGCCGAAGCTGCCGCCGGTGGTTGATCAGGTCGACATGTGCTATCTCAAGGCGACAGGTGTCGAACTCGACGAAAACAACAAAACCTACGGCTACTTGGTGCTTCACGGAGTGCACATTGCTCAGTGTCCTCCATTCGCGGCACACGGAATCTCTCGAGCAAAGATGTACTTTGCCTGCCTGTTTCGTGAACCGCAGCCTGGAATTCTGAAGGTGACAGTGCGCGGCATCTTCGACATGAGCAAGAAGGTGAGGATGCTGAAGGGGCTGGGGTCCGCGGCAACGACATCGGTCATGATCGGACTTCTCAATGGTGTTGGAATCGGAGAGGCCAAAAAGCTTACTCTGCTTACACGACGCAAGGATACTGCCCGTCGAAACCTCGCTAATAGTCCAAAGCAATCGGTATGCTACATGTGCTCCAACCGCGCTTCCTTCCTCGGTCGTGCACGCATATTCGGCATGCATCTGGTCACGTGCGGGGTGTGCGGGGGCACTGTGTGCTCAAATTGCACTCATGGTACCAAGCGACGAGTCTTCCTCGGAGCCGAACAACCCTGCTCCAAGATCGATTGCTGCCCCAATTGCGTGCGTGAAGCAGTGACCACGATCCACGTGCGTCCGGCAGAACCGGAGTTCCAAGTCGTGGCGGACTTCTACCTACTTCAGCAGGCGACGTCGCTGCCAAAGTCTCCGTCACACAACGGCGGCATGATAACCACCACCTCGTCAGGAATGCCGACAGCCTCCTCTACCGACGAAAGCGTGGCGGAGTACCAACTCGACTTCGAAGACGACCCGTTCTCCATCGCGTTGACATTGCCCGAGGTCCGCCGCAGCTCTGGAGATGACGAAAATGCTGGCACGAACAACGAACCGGAGCCCAGTCCTGAAGCCGCCGCTGGGTCAAGTGAGATCACCGTTTGGGAAGGTGGTCGACATCGAATCAGCGTGGACGGCGACGACTTCATCCCTTTAACCGCTGCCGACAGACTGCAGACCGATCGGATGTACGCAAACGCCAGGCTTGCCAAGGACATCGAACGGAGGCTGCTGGAACTGAACATTCAAGCCGAGTGCACGTACGCGCAGACACAGGAAACATCAATGATCATGCACCAGGGAGAACGCAGGTAGCTCACAAATTGTAGTTTAGTGCACGTTGTAAAGTGTACAATGCACGTTCGAAGCAGTCATCGCTTGGGTTGATGGGCGAAGCTGCTGAGCCCAGGTGCAGCGCTGGTCATCACCAAGTCGCAGCTGCTGAAGAGCTCGGACCACGCTCGACTCGCTCGCCTGCAGCGAGTGCCACGGCGTCTAGCGTCATATTTGTCCTCGCTTGTCCTTCCATTCCGTTCCCACTCGCAGCCGGAGTCCGAGTTTCGAGCAATTGAGCCCGTCGACGGCTTCAAGCTGTCGGGCACTCAGTCACGAACATGCAGTCTCTAGAAGTCTTTGAGTCATGAGTCCGGGGCCAGGCGTGAGTCTGACTAGCAATAAGTCGAAAATGCCATGCACCGTCACCTTCAAAACTCCAGCTCCGCTCTCTCGAAACAAACAAGTGAAGTACATCTTCGCGCGAAAGATTTTACGAGCTTCGAAAGGCCGACAATGAAGAATCTCGACGGAATGCAGCACGAGGTAGCCGTAGCGTTGAGCGTCTTCTTCTTCCTGCACGCCTGTAGCTTTGAGGTAGCAGATATCGAGCTGGTACGCGGCACATCGGGGTATGCCCAGGTGAAGTCTGCTGAACGAAGGGGGTCTTCGGGTGTGGGGCCTTCAGCACTTCCCAGCCAAACACAATCCTGAGGAGGGTTCTTGTACCAGAAGCCCGTCATCAAGTCCAATTGCGATGCAGCCGTCATGCCGTACATCATGTCCTCCATCGAGCCTTCCACTTGTCCATGACAGACCATCGTCGAATATCCTTTCTCGACCGCTTGTCGGTTCTGGGAACTCTTCTTCACTCGCCAATTCCTGCAGCGCTCGACCTCGCCGCACCCGTTTGTAAAATCGGAGCTCCCTGTTCTTCTTCATCTGCACTTGTTTCCATTCGGTCGGGTGTAGGAACGAAAGGTGCTGCTCCTTGGCGAGAAGAGCGTCTCTCCTTACTCTTTCTCGGACGATGTCAGCGTACTCCTGACGCTGGGAAGTTGTTGGATGGAAGCACCCAGGTGATAACGGGAACTTGAGCATGGGAGACCTGTCCTCTGCATCGCAACGTCGTGTGAAGATCCTCAAACAACTTGTGTCGGCTACAACGACGTCATTCATCGTTGGGCTCCTCAACGGTGTAGGAATCGGCGAAGCCAAGAAGCTAACGCTACTTGCTCGCCGCAATCGCAGGCGTCACGGACCTCTTTCCAAGCAAAACGAGTGCTCTGTTTGTCTGAAGTGCACCTCCTTCTTCGGCCACGCACACCTTGGCACGTATCTACTTCAGTGCAAGGTATGCGAAGCTACCGTGTGCTCCAATTGCATTTTCAATGCCAAGCAACGATTGTTTCTAGGCTGGGCTCGCGCAAGCCATGCTCGAAGTACCCATGCTGCCGCAACTGCGTACGTGAAGCAAGAACCACGATGGAAGTGCATCCAGGAGACCTGGAATTTCAAGTGATCGCAGACAGCTACATTGGAGCACGCTCAAGGTCACTGTCTTCGAGCAATCCGACAGCGTCAAGGATTCTTTCTCCGAGTTACCCGATCGATACTTCGTCCCGTAGTTGGAATCAGCGCAAAGACGACCTGAAGACCAACTCGTCTGCTAATATGCCTACCAATTCCACTGCTGACGAAGCTTTGATGATGATCCATTCTCAAGGGAGTTGGACGCGGCAGACTTCTGCTTCAGCTCCGGCGAAGAAGAGTCTATAAGCTCAATTGTAGATCAACCGATCCAAGCCCAGTGACGTCGGACTCGGAGATCAGTTCTACCCTGACGATTTTGGTGTGGAACAACAGACTACAAGACGATGACTTCGTAACTCCAACAACCTGGGAGGATGCACCCGTGCGCACCAGACATAAGGCAATTTATCAGACGTTGTTCCAATTCAATGTTGTAGCCGAGAACACCCTCGCACGGACACAAGCTGCGAGTAGAGTGCTACAGAATGGAGAGCTCGATTGATCAGTGCAGTAAGAGCAATGAAATCATTGAGGCGAAGCATATTTGTTGTTGTACTAACACAAATGTATGAATTGTAACTTGGTAGAATGAAGTTCATTCTATGCCAGCGAACACCATGACGACCGAAAATATGTACACAGATTACATTTAAAAATCAAGCATTCTACCTTGAAATGCTTCCACTGATACGAAGCAAACTAGCTATCGGCCGAAAACTTGCTGCTGTATCCAGTCGAGCTAGTGTGAGTACTTAAGTAGTTGACACCCTTGTTAGTGCTCAGCATTTTCGCGCGTGCAACGTCCATTGCATTCATTCCCGCCACATGCCTTACGCACGAAGAGCAGAATGTCACCTTGCGCTTCGATAGCTCTAGATCCGGATCCACGAAGCCAAGCTTTCGAACCACCTTGCAGCCGTAGCACACATGACCAAAACATATCTTGCACGAACTGTCTTGGCGAAATCTTCAAGTCGACGGCCTGAAATGGGAACAGAGCACGTGACGCAGACATTCTTCTTGTTCGGTGTGCCGCGCTGCTTGGATTCCGTGTAGGCCTTGTCAAGCGCAAAGGCCAACTTGCGCATTTGTCCGCAGAACGGACATTTGACACAAACCGAGAAGGCAGAAGCCATCCCAGGTACCACTAGCATGCGGATCATATCTCCACAAGGATCGATAATCCCAGTGGCATACATCTCGGTAGCGTTGGGCCCGTTCTGGCGCCAAAACGCAACGATGGAGATGTTGCCACGCACTCGATTCGGCAGCGCGTGTGTCTGGGGGGCATCCACGGAGTGAAGGAGGTGGTAACTGAGTCGCTCTCCATTTTGAGCAGTGACGAAGCCTGTTCCTTCCAGATACACGTAGTCGCGGTTCTTGACAAGACTCGTTGACGAAAAGGGATATCGAGCTCCATCCACTTGATAATGAGAGATTGAAACGGGTCCTGTAGTGTTGGAAGGACAATGGGGTCCGACGCGGCAGCTCCACTGAGTTGGTCTGTGTACGAGGCAATGAGACGCATGGTTTCCAGATCCTCGCTCACAATTCCGTACATCAAATCTTCCAGTGTGCTTTCGATGGCCCCGATACACAGGACCATGGGGAGGCCAGATTCGGTCAATTCAGCATCCCCAGCGATATGCGCAGTTTCAGGTCGCTCGGCATACACGGTGAGTCCTTCTCGTTTCTTGAGTTGTTTCTATCTGTGAGAATCAACTGTGCGCTTTCCTGACGATGCGTATGTGTTGTATATGTCGAGGCCAGACATGATGATACCGTTCGCGAGGTCTTGAAGTTGCAGTCTGTCATTTGGTGAGATCTGCAGCTCTGGGAACGGGTTGACGATAAAGCGCTCTTTGCCCATGATGACTCGTGTGTTGTAGCTTGTGGTCGAGTGGGGTGCGGGCTGGAATGCAAGAGCAGAAGTGAGAGTTGACCGTGGATCCTCGATGTTACCACGCTGGTGATCATCCGTGAAGGCAAGCCAGATAAGAACTCTTCTTTGATAAACTTCATGGCTTACTCACTGCTCTCACATGCCACAAATTGATTCCTAGAGATGAACGGTTTACAGCTGCATCGCGCTCAACATTGTGATGAGCGTTACACCTTTAGGAGTACAACAAGCTCACGACAAAATGGAGATGTATATCACCAGGACGCAGTGCGCTTTGGCGTCATACAATGTTAGCCAAGCAGCTGTGCGCTTTTCGATAGTCTTTCCAACTTCTGTTACCAACCCGGCATACGATCGCTCTGATGTCCACTCCGACTCGCTTTGCGGTCTTATCTTCTCCTTACCACAATTGCTTTGGCAGCCATGAGGGAGGGGGGGGGGGGGGGGGGGGGGGGCAGGCGCAACCACCCACTCCTATGATACCAGTCTGGCGGGGTGCTCACTTCAGCGATTTCGCGCACAGCTGTAGCTACACTCGACTTTTTCGGATGGTTGCGTGCTGGTGGACATCCTGTTCTATCCAACTCCACTTCAGTTGTAGGCTGCGCAACATGCTAAAGTGACCGCAAATGGTTAGCTGTCTATCTTGCTGTATGTAATACTTCGACGTACAGCCGGAACTTGGATTCCCACGTGCCAAAGCTTGTCACGGGCGTTCTTCGAGTGTACACTTACGAGGGAGATCACTTCGCTTTTCACCGTCTCACAGACAACCTACCGTCGATTCCAACTTTTCATCTAGCTATGGCGAAAGACCGGTTTTGTGAATCCGTTCAACGAGTTGCGCTTGACACCGTCAGACGTGAATGGTCTGCAGGACCTTGTTGGAGCCATTCTGGATGCTAACATCGCGCGGTACAAGGAGTTTTTGTTTTGTTTAAGGAGCACTGTCGGATCGACTCCGATCAATGGAAGCTCGTGAAAAGCCGAGAAAATACCAAGGTGTACTCGGAAAGGAACTACGGCTCAAGTCGCATTGGTCCTCAGATTACAGGGCAGTCGTCGGACTTACCTTCGCTCTGCTTTGGCACGGCAGTGGGAGAATTAGAGGACATGATGTTTGGAGTTATCAACCCGACACTTGAGATCATGAGAGTCAAGGCATCCTATGTCGACGATATCAGCGGTGCAGCCGTGCTGTCCACGATTACCGAGCCTTCCCTTGAGGACCCCTTCAAGTCGCTGGTGGTGAAGTGGATGGCCGTTCCAGTCGGTGGGTCTAGTAAAGAACCGCGACTACATTTACGTCGAGGGCACGAACATCGTAACTCTGTCGAACGGCGAGAAGGTCGGCTACCACATCTTGCACTCTGTCAACTTCCCGGAAACTCGCAACCTTCCTGGGCGTGTTCGAGCAACACTTCCATTTGTGGCATCTTTCGTCAAGTGCGGCCAAATGCTTGCGAGATCTACGTCACTGGTCTGGTGGACCTTGGCGGTGACATGATCCGTAAGCTGGTGCCGAACATGGCAACAGCGTTCCTCTCGACCCTGAACTACGCGTTGTGCGGCCAAATGAAGAAATTGGCATGGATGCTGGAAAGCGCTACACAAAAGCCAAGGAGTTGGGAACGCCCAACCGCGAACCCATCTGTGTGACGTGTGCTTGCCCCATTAAAAGTCGCAGATTGGGCTTGGAAAAAGCAACAGCACTTGCAAGCTCTGCTTCGGTCATGTGTGCTACAGCTGCAAAATCACGAAGAAGCTGAGCTTTGTGACTCCTGACTTACTGCTGGCACAGAGGAAGGTCACGTTTTGTGCCGTGTGCGTGAATGAAGCGATGAAGGCGCCTGCTTCTGGAGCAGCCAGGGCCCAAATTCTCGCGAACGGAGGCTCAAAGAGCGTCCCGTACCTCAATAACGCGTCTACAGCAAGTAGTAGTTCGCCATCCGACGACGGCATTCATTTGTAAAAGGCTATCACGGGCAATAGTCACCTATCCATAACTCAAGTTATGAGTATAGTGTTGTTTCTATTACTACAGTAGTATCTGTTGTTTGTTTGCTTCCTTTTTTCCATCGTGCATCAATGTGCTCTACAAAGTTGGTGAGTCTGGGCATTATGCACTCGTGAGATTTTTATGAGGATGCAACCCGTTTACGCGGATACTTGGTACTGAACTGGTTTGTGTATTTGTCGAAGCTAATAAAGGGAGAGTTAAATGAACACGAACACCTCCGAGGCGATTGAAAATACCATTTCCGCTGTGTTTCGTCTTAAGCGCGAGTAGCGACACCAGGCGTTGGCTGAACATTCACCTTCATTCCATTCTTCATGCCGAGACTGATCCCCATCGTACCGCGAATGTCCTGTCCGGGAACTTCTGCGAGGTGGAAGCGGCTTACCAAGTATGCTGTCACGATTTTCATCTCGATCATTGCAAGCTTGCGGCCCACACATTTGCGCGGACCTGCACTGAAGGCGATGAACTTGAGAGGCGGCAGCACGAGCAACTTGTCGTTCTCGTCGAGGAATCGCTCGGGATTAAACTCAGCAGCATCAGGGCCCCAGACACTTGGCAGCAAAGCCGAAGCGTGATACAGCAGCGTAGTGTCCGTGCCCTTTGCAATGAAAGTTCCTCCGGAAACACCGTGTCTTCAGTGCAGTGCTGCGTCACGCACGGTGCAGGTGGCTTAAGTCTCAGACTCTCTCGGATTGCGCCTCCAAGTACGTCACAGCAGCCAGCTCCTCCATCGAAGGCACGTAGCTCTCGTCCACAGCCAGCTTCGGCACCTTCGCCAAGAGCTCTGTTAGTCAACTTGTTCTCGACTCTCGGGTTCTCATGCAGCAAGTGCATGAGCCAACTTGTAGCATCTCCAGTGGTGTCTTTGCCTGCCAAGACACACGCCAGGGAGATATTGAACGGTCGTGTCCTCACTGTCCAGAAGAATAGACACAATATCTTTCGCCACAGGCCCCATCGGTTCTCCGCGAGCTGCAGCTTCCAGTCGCTTTTGCGACGTTTAATGGCTCCGGAGATGCAGTTTATAACGAAGCTGGAGATCACCGCCATGTCCTCACGCAGACGTCCAACGTTGAGCCAACGCTTAAGCTTCCACACCCACATTGGGACTGAAAACCTTTCGAGCGAGATGTGGTTGGCATCGTCGATTGCCGTCTCAAACTCGTGGTCTTCCCCTTTTTCCAGCAGACCTAGTTGACTGCCGAACTCGATCTCCGCGAACGTCTCGAGCGTGAATCGCCCCATAATGTGATGCACGTCGATGACCTCCCCGGTCTTCGCCGCCTTGGCAAACACTCGTTGCAGTGCCAACGCACACTTTTGCACGATCGGCGTCGTATGATCACGCAAGGCTCTGGCCGTGAAGAGGTTGTCCAGCGCCTTGCGCTGGAATTTCCAGCGGTCTCCATTGATGATGACAATGTTCTCACCCATAAAGTCGTCCAGCAGTTCGCACACCTGTGGGCCCTGTCGAAGTGCACCTTGAGAATCTGCTTAAAGCCCTCGGGGCGAGCGGACAACAGCCAGTCGTTCTTGCCCGGTTGGCGCAGCACGAAGGGCTCGCCGTTGCGGGCGACGCTGGTCTCGACCAGCCAGTCCTGGAAGCGGTCGAGGTTGCGCGCCATGAGCAGCGTGTGTCCGAGCACCGGGTGGCCTCCTGGCAGGTAGGGCATCGGCTTGACCTTCTCCACTCCTCATCGCCGGAATCCGAGTCCGTCGCGAAGCTGCGTAAAGCGTGACGAGCGCGGCGGCGGCGACGAAGCCGACCACGGCAGGATGCGTGCGGAGAGTCGAGAGAGGCAGCATGTTGACTGCCGCGCACGTAGGTGAAAGAGCGCTGGCGGAGGCAGCGGTTCATCGTCCAGGCCAGGCCGCGTCGGTCGAAGCGGCTGATGGCGCGAGGCCAATTAATGGCGCAGTGGCCACGGCACTCATCATGACTGTCCTAGACTTTCCCGCGGCCGAGGCCACTACCACTGTCACCTTCGAGTTGTGGCCCCACGATTGTAACGGTCGAAACATGTTGATTTCAGTATGGAAATCGTGTAGCTATCTCAACCTGCTGTCCGATCCAGGTTGACAACCTCGGATCGCGGTGGTCTCGATGTCGACGGACTTGAGGTCACGAATAACCTTGGATACCATTTGGGTGCGTACTTGAACATTGTAGCAACCTTACTATTTATCATAGGCAACCTTATGAGCTTTTAGCAACCTTAAATTTTAATGCAACCTTATTTTGTTCAGGGAGTTTGGTCGTCACGACAGCTACGGGTAGAGACTTTCCAGTCTTTGATTTTATCTGTCTTAATGAGCAGGCACAGACAATTACACAAGTTCTGGATTACTTTAAAGAGAAGAATCCTGGGTGGAAGATGATTTAGTTGATAAGGACTTTGTGGAGTGGACGATATTGGAAGCGGCATTTTAGCAAGCGAAAATTGTATTGTGCCAGTTTCACGCAATCAATTACTGGAAAAGGTCGTGAAGCGTCGTGTGTTCCGGCTTAAAGTATCACAATGTGAAAGGTTGCTGGAGTTAATGACAAGAATGCTTTACAGGTGCGTATCGGCTCTTCGTGTATTCACGCAAAAGGTTTGATTAACATTTATCGGTTCTATTGATTTGATTAGCACTTCTGAACACAGATACAACTCGTATTATGACGAGTCTCACCAAAATTGTGTGGAGGAGAAGCGACAAGCTTTCTGTGTCTATTTTGAAAAAACCTGGGACTCCTGTCGTGGCATGTGGGCCAATTTCTCGAGGGGAAACGTGTTCACCGCCGGCAAGACTACCACTAACCGGATCGAGTCAAATTGGAACCAAGTAAAGATGTTGCAGGGGCACAAAACCAGAATTGACAGAACTGTCGCGGCTTTGTTGCAGCACCAAATGACTATAGCGCAGAAGATTGTGTCTACAATTGGCCAACAACATTCAACGTCACGCGTACCTAAAACAGTTCCTAAATTCTTGAGAGCAGTTGCGAGCCGATTATCTGCAGATATTTTTGAGAAGTTGAAAAAGGAGTGGGAGCGCTACATTAATGTGATGACGGGGGCAGTTTGTAAGCGGCTCGAAGGAACGGTTTCGTCGTGGAAGGTTGTTTGGAAGACCGAAGCGTTCGCGTGCGATGACATTGAATGGACGTGCACGTGTCTGTTCTACAGAAGTCACCATTTACCGTGTCGGCATATCATGCACTTGGCTGAGTCCAAGCACCATTTTAAGGTACTTCCTACTATTACTATCCACGACCGATGGAGTACACTTAAAGCATTAAATGTGAAAGGTGAGCTCGCGGCGGCCGCGAGCTTGTTGAAACCTATTGTGCAAATGTCAAAGTTAAAGTCGCCGAAGATAAACTTGCTTAACGACGAGCATGCTAAAGCCCGCCCTGGTGGAGTAGGACTGAGTGGCGTACAACCGGACAGACCAAAAGAAATTGTTTACGTTCGCCTTCATCGGAAAGAACGTGCCAACCAAGTAGTTTTATCGTCTGCAGAAAAATACTCGTATGCAAAGGCGATGCTGGATCCACTTCTTGAGCATCTATCAAGTTTATCGAGCGCTAAATTTTATTAGAGCTGGCTGCGTGGAAGGATACGTTGGAAATTGGGCTGAACAGTTCAAATTGTAGAGGTGGCAAAAGTGAATTGAAGTCGAGTAACGAAGATGATCCTGACGACGATGCCGAGGGCGACGCACTCTCCGCTTTTGATCCGTCTGACGCAAGAGAAACTGTGAGCCTAATGAACAAGATAGAAGATTTACTGCCCCATTCAGATGGTTGCACTGATAGCGGCAATGCGTCGGGGTTGGAAGACGCCTACACAGCAAACAACGTTACATGATACGGCTTCAGTCTCGTCTAGTCTTCTGATAATAGAGAAATCCATTGCTGACGGCAAGGTCAGTAAAGATGGAAATGATCTCAAATCTGAAACATCAACTACTACAGTCCGAGCGGTTGACATTGTGAACCTCCGCCGCCAAAACGCCGAGGAAACTCAAAGAGTGGCAGCGAAACAGCTCCGACAAATTCTGTACCAAATCGCCTTGCGGTTCACAAATATCCCGCAAATCTTACGGTTAGGCTAGACAAGCTATTGCGTTGGGCACAAACACTGCGAACATGAAGTTTGTGATAGAGATGCTTGAGAAGTACCCTGTTCAACTGGAAGATCCCTACTTACGAGCACGAAGCATTGAATTTCAGTGGGTAGCAGCGTGGCCAAAAGACTACATGCACCCGTTTGTGATTCCTGTAGACCTTACACGCTCACTTCAGGCAGCGGTCACAGCATCCAAGCGCGATAAAACAAACCGGATGATTTGGAAGAAGTTGTGAAGAAGCAGGGGATCGTGCTTGACGTAGTTGCTACGTTTGATCCCAAACTCTGGAAGTTCAGCGGGTAAGGTTGCCGTACTGATTATGGTTGCTGGAGTAAAGTTGCCGAGCATTCTATGGCAACCTTAAGACGATGCTTCGTGTGCTAACTTGTATTTTGTGTATATGGGCAGCCAATATGCCGGTGCCTTAACAGGGTTTTTTTTTGCTAATAAGACGTTGTGTACGGCGGGGGTAAAAGATCGTAAATGGTTGGAACAAGATTGGAAAAAGATCGACTCAAATGTCGACCTTTTTGCTTTGGAGACAAGCACGGCTTGTATTGCTGCAGATCCAGTTCGTCAACGAAACCAGATGCTGGCGAACGAGGTGATTGCCAAGTTTACTTCAAGCGATTGCGCACAGAATTTGTTACGCTGTCTAACAAGGCTATGGTTAGTTTTGACAACATTGTTGGGGTATTTGTCGAGGCTGGGTAAACGATGGTGCAATTGACTTTTGTTTGGAATCTATTGCTGCGTCAGTTGGTCAATGCCTAATGCTGTCTACACTGATGGGCGCAATACGATGGCCTAAGACCCCTGAGGCTAAATTACAGAAACCCAATTCATTGTTCACCCGGTGAACTTGAGTGAAAGCCACTGGGGGATTATCATCGTCAGCCTGACGTATGTCCACATCACGAACATACTGCGAATACATGTCTATATGTATGAGCCTCTCGTCGACGAAAGCTACCGTGCTGGAATTGAGGAGGTATGGGAAGGAACGGAAGGCGGGAGAAAAAGACAAAAAAGAAGGACTAATTAAATTTGTTCAACGATGGCACGAAGCATCTGAGCCAAACGGGCAGCTTGTATTTGACGCAATTGAGTGGGGAGAAGCTCCGCAGCAACCTGACTACGCTAGTTGTGAGGTCTTGATTGTAGCGCAAGCATATGACATATTAACAGGGAGTCAGCAGCTACAGTATCAGAAGGTTTCGAAGAAGGACGTGTTGGTTATGCGTTTAAGAATGCTTTGGATTATGTTGTGTCACTCTCAAGAACGACCAATATCTCCATCAGATGCAAACCAAACTAGTCAAACGCTTGCTCTGTTATTGGATCAGCTGAAATAGGCGAAATACACAGCCCAAAACACTGTTTTTCATGTGAGTAGCTTGTTCACTACCAACTCCAGCAACACTTCAAAAGACAGGCCGTCGTCTTGACCCGAGCTGATGCCTGTCGCATCGAATGTTGCTGCGAGCTCGTAGATGCGGTCTTCACGCTCCTCAATGAGGGACTGCAGCTCAATCTGGGGTCATCAATTTCTCCACGTTTGCACTTATCTCCTCGAGCGTCTATGAAGAAAACTTTTCATGAGAGTAAGCTCTGCGACTCTGCGACTCTAGCACGGACCAACTCGCGTGCGAAATTTCTCTCGTTCGTCGTCCTTAAAGATCCTACACAGATAAATGTGTACTGCACGTAGTATTCTCTGTCATGATCTCTAAATTTAGACAGTGCTTTGTGATGGAGGCCACGTGGCTTTGGTAATTTAAAATAAAATACCGGACCTAAGGTTGTGCTAAACCCAAAGGTTGCAATAATTCCCATCGTCATGTCGTACTTACGGTTGCGGTAACGCCATGCGTGCGTTGCTCACGTGAGCAGTGCATAGCTTCGACGTTGAGTGTTGCGCTGTGGCACGACGGCCTTATGCCGTTCGATCATCAAAAGGAATTCATCGAACAATTGTCGTCGGCAGCGTACAGCTCGATGTGCAGAAGGTGCATCGATATTGCTCAAATCCGCACCCGCGATCACGTTGACTACGTCTGCGTCTGCGACGCGATCTACAGACTGCTGCTGGTCGACGGTCTCCGTTGTCGCTCCCTCCTGGCGTCGTCTGTGGCGAAGACGCCACGCCTGCGAGCCTGGCCGGATCGACGGGAGCTTTGCGTCGGCGTTCGCGTCGAGCCTAACAACACCCAGCACAACGCAATTGGCCACGTCGCGCACAAGCTTCCGCCTGATCCTTCATCGCCATGCTGCGTCGCTGGTTCGCTAAGCATCAAGCGCTGACACCGCTCGGTCCCGCCGGTCTCGCGCTGCTCGCTGGAGCTGCAGTCGTCGTCGCGTACATCGCGACGCGTTCCAGTGGTGACGATGCCAAGGACAGCGACGAGGAGAACGAGTCGCACGAGAAGCCCAAGATCGTGCCGTACCTGCCGTCCAAGGTGCCATGGATCGGCAACATGCTAGAGCTGGCGGGCAATGCCCACCGCTTCCACGAGTGGATGGCGGAGCAGTGCATCGCCCACAACGGCGTGTTCAAGCTGTACGTGCCTGGCCAGAGTGACCTGCTCGTCACTGCCGTCCCGGAGCACTACGAACATGTGGTGAAGACGCAGTTCGACCACTTTAGCAAGGGCCGCCAGCAGTATGAAATGTTCGTGGACCTCATGGGCCACAGTGTCCTCATCATTGAAGGCGAGCGCTGGAAGTACCATCGTCGTCTACTGGTCAGACTTTTCAGTGCTCGATCGCTGCGGGAACACATGACGCCCGTGATCCAACATCACACGCTACTACTGCAAAAGGTGTTCCTGAAGGCTGCTGTGGCTAAGAAACCCGTGGATGTCTTCATGCTCATGCACCGCTTCACATTCAAAGCCTTCGCAGAGTTGGTGTTTAACAACAAGCTGGACAGCATCGACTCGGAGCACGAGCACCCGTTTGAGCAGGCGTTCGACGAGGCTCAGTCCATCGTGGCCGCGCGTCTCCAGCAACCAGTTTGGTTCTGGAAGCTAAAGCGCTGGCTGAACGTCGGGCTGGAGCGCAAGCTCCGCGAGGATGTTGCGCTAATCGACGAGTTCATCATGAAGATCATCTCGGCTGCAATCGAAACTCGCCGGAAGCGCCAGGAGGATATCAAGGCCGGCAGACCGGTCAAGGCCGCAGACAAGGACATTGTGTCTATTGTTCTGGAGTGCATTGAGCAGGATGGCGACATGGTATCACCTGCCGATGTCCGAAACATCGCGGTCGCTGCTTTGGGGGCTGGCCGTGACACTTCTGCGGACGCTATGAGTTGGCTGCTGCACACCTTGACGCTAAACCCTCGTGTCGAGAAAAAGCTACGCGCGGAGCTACTGGAGAAGTTGCCCAAGCTCGCCATGAGCTCCTCGTACGTGCCGTCCATGGACGAAGTGCAGGGTCTCGTGTACCTTGAAGCGACGATCCGCGAGTTGCTGAGACTGCAGACGCCTGTGCCGTTCACGATGAGGGAGTGCCTCCACGACACCGTGTTCTCGGACGGTACGTTCGTGCCTAAGGGAACGAATGTGGGCATGTGCCACTTCGGAGCCGCTCGACGGACGGAGGTGTGGGGCCCCGACGCCGCAGAATTCAAGCCCGAACGGTTCATCGACGCTGAGACCGGCAAGCTGCTGCACACGCCGACAGCAAAGTTCAACGCCTTCAGCGGCGGCCAGCGAGTGTGTGTCGGCAAGGCTCTGGCGATGCTGGAGATGAAGCTGGTAATCGCGACACTGGTGAGCCGCTTCCACTTCAGCGAAGTTCCTGGCCAGCATGTGCAGTACGCGATGGGAATCACCATCGGCATGAGGAATTCACTCATGATGAACATCGAGCCCGTTGCATTGGCAGGGCCAGGCGCCGCCGCATAAGCAATGCCTTATTGTACTTGCTGAATACGAAACTATGAACTCGAGAACTTGACTTTCTCACACGTCACACATTTCTCACACGTCGCAGACGACACTATGCCGTACAGCTGTCTAAAATCCCGCTTGTCAGTCCAAACCACTCTTCATCCGTCTTTCAATTGACTGGTGCGTCACTGCTCAAGTGTAACGGTCGAGTGTATCAATCATGGCGTGGGGCAAGAAGGCTGGCGTGGACGACCTGCTGCAGAAGCTGCTGAACCCGAAGACGGCCAAGAGCCTGTACGTCATGAGCACGCGCTCCATCAGCGACTCGGACTTCGTGCGCTTGGCGTCGGCCATTGCGGGCAACTCGCAGTTGCAGGAATTGTACTTGTCTGGCCACCAAGTGGGGGCTTTGGGACTCGAAGCCTTTGCCGATTGTTTGGCAAAGAATTCGACGCTCAAACACTTGAGTCTGGGCTCGGAGAGTCTTGGAGATGAAGCAGTCAAGACGTTGAGTGCCGGTTTGGCTCGGAACGGACAGTCGGCATTGGAAAGTTGGGATCTGGAGTTCAAGTCGCTCGGTGTGGAAGGAGCCTCGGCGATCGCAGAGTTGCTGAGGACTAACACGTCGTTGACGACGCTAACCTTGTCACGCAACCAGATTGGCGACGCGGGAGTGGAGAAGTTGGCGGCAGGTTTGAGTGAGAACGCTGGAGCGACGCTGAAGGAGCTGCACGTGACGGACGTTGGCATCTCAGGGGCCGGACTGGATGCACTGGCACCCTTGCTGGCGACGGAGAGCTGCTCGTTGGAGACGCTGCAGTTGTCGTTTAACGCTCTAGACAAGGCGACGTCGAAGTTCTTTGGCGCTTTGGCGACGAACAAGTCCGTGAAGAAGCTGCAGCTGAAGGAGTGCAAGCTGACAGATGAGCATGTTGCTGCTTTTGCGGCCGCACTGAAGCAGAACACGACGCTGGTGGAGATTGACATGTCGGACAATGACTTGACTCAGGCCGCGTGCGCGTCGCTGGCGGAGGGTCTGCGTGAGAACAAGGTATTGAAGGTGCTGCGTCTTGGTAACAACAAGTGCCAGGATGAGGGTGCGGTGCTGCTCGCCGACGTCCTTGCCGCACACAACACTTCGCTAACGTACCTGGAGCTGGGCAACAACAGACTTACTAGTGCCGGCATGACGCCTCTGCTGAAAGCGCAGTCGTTGACAGAGCTGCATCTATTCAACAACAAGCTGGGCGAGGGTCTGAATGAGCTGTTGCCTGCACTACTGGCTAACTCGGTCATCGAAACCTTTGGCATCGGAGCGAACCAGCTTCACGAGGAGCTAAGTGTCACGATTTTCGATGCGCTACACTCACACCCGTCTCTCAAGACACTAGAGATGGGAGGAAACACCCTTGGAGCGGAAGGACACAAGGCTCTCGACAGGCTGAAGGAGGCAAACCGCGGGTTGGATGTGGCTGTCGACAAGAACGCACAAAACGAAGATGGTAGCTTTGATTTCCAGAACCAGCAGTAGAAGCTTTGCGTTTGGGTGCTCAGCTTTGCTGTGTATGATTAAATAGATGGGCGGCAACGCTTTGACGCTGCTGTCCTTGATAACGGCACTCGCTTCTTCCAATTCTGCTACTGGTCAGACCTTACTGTTCAATTTGCTTCGTGTTGTTCACACGCAAATCCGCAAACGCTGCCTCGATCGAGTCAACTGACAGTGCCTGCCGGAACTGCACTAGGTCTGCTTTCATTTCTTGCTGCCACTTCTGCACTTCAAGTTGAATAGCTTCCAGCTGCGTCAGGGCGTTTGCTTCGTCTTCTTCCGTGAGCTTTCGCACATATTCGCTCCAGATAGCATAATCTTCTTCCAGCTTAAGCACCTTCTCGTGGGATTCAGCAATACTTGCCTCAAATTTAGCAATTCGCGACTTGAGAGCCATGTGATATTCATGAGAATCACGCACTGTCTTCACCGCCCGCATAATACCAGCAATGCAGAACATCCCTGCCAAGAACATAGCGACCGAAATGCCGATTAATTTGGCCCAGCCCAGCTTGACTGGCGGCGTTCTTCTTTCTGGCACCGCGGTCGTCGGATTTGATGTTATGCAGGCAAAATTTTCAGTCGATACGTTATTGCCGTGCGAGCGGTCGGCTGGTGGTAGGGCCTGCGCTGCGTCATCAGATTTTAACACAGGTTGGTACAGGTCAACACCTTCGTGCTCTTTTTCATGCTCCTTCCATTCTCCACTTGGATCATGCTCCTCCGGATCTCCTGTTGATGTATTCACTTCTTCTGAAGCCTTAATATTCTCAGTCGTATCTTCAGGAGCAACGTTCGTAGAAGCAACGATATTGGCAGGATTCAACTTTGCCCCCATCTGCGTCGGTGGGAAGCGTTCTCGATACGGTTCAGAATGCATATACAGCTCAGGATCAGGTGACTGCGGTCTATCATAGTAGGCGTGGGGCGGAGCAACCTCCTTACCAGCAAAAAGCTTCTCTGCAGCATCGAAGCGCCCAGCCTGGTCATCATCATCACGAGCTAGAAGCAAATCATGAGGTTGTTCAATACCTTGCGGCATTTGTGTCGACTCTTCCGAACGTGCAGTTGTTTTTTCTGCAGGTCCAAAGTCCTTTACAAAATCGAAAGGTTCATGCTTGCCTTCGTCAACTTGTGCGCTTATTTTATCCAGCGTAGGAGGCAAGCTAGTAGGTTTGGCTTGAGCATTCAGGTATTCGTTTTCTTCTGATCGATCGTTTGTAATATCAAAGGCAGTTGTATGGTGTGGAGCCCCCTCAAGCGTCTGGAGTGGAGAAGACTGATGAAGAAAACCGGTTTCCTCTGGCTGCTCACGCAAAGGAGTAGAAGGCGGCGCTTGAAGTGGG
Source organism: Phytophthora taxon juncus (assembly GCA_033558005.1). Taxonomy (NCBI): domain Eukaryota; phylum Oomycota; class Peronosporomycetes; order Peronosporales; family Peronosporaceae; genus Phytophthora; species Phytophthora taxon juncus. The sequence goes on from JAUCEE010000024.1 coordinate 279,616, forward strand.
CTCCGAGCAAAACGATCGGCGATCTTCAATCTTTCCAAGAACGAAGGCTCCTTCCTTTGGCCTGCTTCCCATAGTTGCGCACCACGGCTCACTGGTGATTGCCTTTCTGAATCGGCCGAGTCAAAACGTTCCTTGAGCGCAAGGTCGTTGTTGACATTGTCATTTCGTGTGACAGCTCGAAGTCGCGCCATTTCATTACGAACACTAAGCAAACCTTCCAGTGCATCCTGACGCAAATTATGTGCTTTTGTTTGTTCTTTGTCTTCCTTGGCCTCCTCTTGAAAGTGAGACTGCATCGAAGCTTTTTCTTTCGGTGACGACATCGCACTTATTTGCCACTCCATCTCCGAAACACGATGCGTGCGTGTTACCAAAGTTTCATCTTCGGTCTCACCCACAGAACCAGCCTCCTCATCGCTCAAGTGATCTCCGATTTCGTCTTCTAAGTCAAACTTATGTTGAGGTCCCTCGTCAAGTCTCCACTGATCTGAGAATATGTTTCCCCTAATGTGGTTAGACTGAATGTCATCCTCTTGCACGGAACCGCTGTTATTTTCACTACGAGAAGCACTGTCGTCTAGCCGCTGGTGGTCATCCCATTCATTATCAAACTCAGCATGCTCACTTCCGTCAGTAAGATGACTCAATTCATCGACATCATCCGATGTATAGTCAGTGTGCCGTGGCATCTCTGCTTCCTCTTGTTGGACTTGGATAGACTCCTGCTCAGTTGCTAGATTGAAAGCTGGTGATACAGATGAATATTTTTCCTGGGATGAATCCATTTGCTCCTGACGAGTAAATATTTGACGTCTTGGTCGAAGTGTCACATTATCTGTGGATGGCGGTGGAGGCGTCGGGGTCCCAATCGAACTCGGGATCGGTTTGCTGAAATACTCGTCACTTGCGCTTAAAGGGTTGGGCTCAACATGATCTTCTTCAACACTTGGTGTTGAGGCATTGCTACTTTTTCGAGCTTTCAACGTAAAACTACCCGGGCGAGGAAGCAAAGATGGCCGAAATTCTGGAGAGCTGGTAGCTCTAGTTGGCGATTCCAAATATTTTCTGCTACGAACGCTTGGACTACGTGTCAAAGGGCTGGGAATCTTTGATTCCTGAAGCTTTTTAGCACCAGGATGGCGTAGCATTGCATCTTCGACACTCGATGCACTGCTCGCTCGTGCTACGCTAGCACGACCCGGAATAGCAGCTTGTCGGCTAGATATCTCCGAATTTTCCGCTTCAAATGACCGTTGTAAATTTGGTTGAGTCGCCTGGGACTGAAATTCGTGCATCTGCGATCCATCAAAAGCCTCAGGGACACTTTTTTGCTTATCGTCCGGGCCGTCGATAATATTGGTTTCATTAAATAGACGGCGAGAAACGCTGCTGTCTTCACGCCGAGTTCGTTCAGTGGTCGTTACGGAGCCGTCATGACGTGTAACCAGTTCACTGTTAGCAGAGTCTTGGAGGATAGTTTCTTTTTGATCGAGCTGCTTCGGTGGAGGAGTCGCGGGAACATGAATTTCAATGTTCTGTTTGTGCCGAGGCGACTTGTTAAAGTTCGAGCGCGACCTCATAAAGGCGTTTCTGCTGCGTGTGAATGTATCCAACTTGTTAGCCAGCTCTGGATACTTCTTCAGGATCGCCATAGCCAAGGGTGAGTTGCTGTGCTCGTCAATAAGTAGCGTTTTAGACTGTGTCGACGGCATGTCCACGAATTCATCGACACGTTCACTCCTGTTTCTCACAAAAAAAAAATCAACAACTGTTATTGCCATGCACACGGGAGCATAGCTGGTCTAATAATTAATGATTTTACCATCGAGATGAGAACATCGTAAGAACTTCACGCGCCGTCTTCCGAACCTTCTCCTTCTGGTCTTCCAGTCCTCGTCGGATCATCTCCAGCACGTCCGACTCCCATGACACCACTTCTTCATCGGTCCAGTGCACCAAAACAATCCGCACCTGTTCCAACAGCAGCATGCGGACATTCTCTACAAAGCACACCCACGCCATCAGCAATAAGACCAACGAACGCGTATCCCAGCAACCTCAAGCTCCTCACCCTGCACAGTCTGCACGAAGATCTTCCTCATGAGTGTCAGGTCATACCGAACACTTTTCGACATCTCCGCCAGCAGCTGAGCTCCTGGTCTCCGGATCGCAGCCGAAGAGCTCTTGGCCGTGTTGACAATCTGCGGCAGCAGAACATTGGCCAAGTCCTGGAAGTCTCGTCCCGTGACCTTCACGATGCGTAGCAGGTTCCCGCACACCTCTTTCACCAGTCTCGACCTGATCGAGGCCAGCTGCAAACCCAGCTCCACCTAAAATACAAAAATCCACACAAAAAAACACAATAATTTAAGTAAGAAAAGTAAAAGTATCATCAAAGTAACGGCAAACAGGCCGTTGGAGCCGCACCGAGAGGCTAAGAAGCAGCCGAACAACATCTTTCAAGCTCACTAAGCTGTCCAGAACCTCCACTTCGCTTGCCAGCTCTTCCAGGGACTTGGAGCATTCCTGCCAGTTGGCCAAGGGGTCTTGCAGCAGTTTTTGCGTCTCTTGAACCTGATCGAATCGACATACAGAGGTCCACAGACGTCGGTGAGAGGCGAGACCGGTATCGACAGGTAGAGCAGACGCGGCTTTACCTTCCGAGCTAGTCGCTCCATGTCTGCAGTCGCTCTGGGGGCCTCAAGTCGCCGCCGCGTCGCGCCGCCCGCCTGTCCTGAGAGCTTTGAGCCCTTCCGCGCGCAATTGGCAACGAGTGCGCACTGGTCGCTGCTGCGACCTTCGCGCGACATTAGATGGGACACTGTGAAAGGGAATAAAATGGACCTGTGAGATGGGATATGGGTACATTGCACTGCACTTCAACATGGATGAATGTGTATTATTTCGCCTTCATAATGCTGGTATTGTGTATTATTTCGCCTTCATAATGCTGGTATCGATTGTTCTAAGGCGAGTGGGTTTGTGCTATTGATTCTCTAGTGCGCGTTCATCTGCCGCGCCACGAGGCCCTTGTAGATGCCGTTGGGCAGCTGCATGAGCTGGTCGTGGGTGCCTTGCTCCACGATGGCGCCGTCGTGCGTCACGGCGATGAGGTTCGCGTTGCGGATTGTCGAGAGGCGGTGGGCCACGATGATTGTAGTGCGCTGCTTGAGCGCCAACAGGCGATCCAGCGACGCTTGCACCACGCGCTCGCTCTCGTTGTCTAGTGCGCTGGTGGCCTCGTCGAGCAGCAGAACGGCCGGGTCACGCAGGATGGCACGAGCAATGGCGATACGCTGCTTTTGACCACCAGATACTTGAGCACCACGGTCGCCGACATCCGTGTCAAAACCATTCGGGAAGTTGCTAATAAAGTCAAAAGCGTTGGCCTTTTTTGCCGCCTCGATGATCTCCTCGCGAGTCGAGCCAGGTTTTCCGAGCTCGATGTTCTCGGCGATGGTGCCGGCAAAGAGCACTGGTTCCTGGCTAACGAGCGATACGTGTTCACGAAGCCATTGGAGATTTAGTTCCTTGAGATCGTTGCCATCCAGAGTCACCACTCCTGCAGCCGGGTCGTAGAACCGTTCCATCAGAGAAATTGCCGTACTTTTGCCGCTTCCACTGGCGCCAACAAGTGCGACGGTCTGTCCGCGTGCGATTTTCAAGCTGTAATTCTTGTAGATCTTGGCATCTGGGCGAGCTGGGTATGTAAACTCTAAGTTGCGGAACTCGATGTCTCCGTCGACGTGGGGCAATGAACGGCCCGTGCCGGACGTGGCGTCAATCAACGGCTTGCGATCGATTACCTTGAATACACGTTGAGCCGATCTCTTTGCCTTGGCACCATCACTAGCACCCTGTGCTGCCATGCCCATTGCAAATGTGCTCAGCATGATGACCATAAGCACCATAAACATTTGTTCAAACGTAATGATGCCGCGTGAAATCCAGCGTCCACTGAGGTAGAAGAGGAATGCAAGAACCAAGAACATTGCACCCTGCGAAATACCGAATGCCATGCCGCCGACAATACCGATTTTGACATCAGCCTCTTTCGAGACGTTCAGGTATCCCACGTACAAGGTGTTCAGCGCCGTCTCCATACTGAACGAGGCCACAGTACGAATTGAACCAATTGCTTCTGAAAGCAACGATCCTGCGGCTGTGTCAGCGTCGTTGTTCTTCTTGTTACCGGAAGTGCCAGACATTTTCTGCGCCTGAATATACGATGACAGCACTAAAACCGGAAAAGCCGCTAGCAGGATCAGAGTCATCTGCCAACTGTAGTAAAACGCAATTGCGAAGGCGATCGTCAGCGTTGTCATGTTCACCAGACCTCGGTTGAGCGTCTCCGAAGTCATAGCTTGCAGAATTGCCGAGTCTGTGGCCAGGCGAGACACCAGGGCACCTGACGAGTTTTCGTCCAAGTCGAACCATCCGATTTCCTGGTGCAGCATCGCGCTGAACGTAGCAAGCCGCACACGGGTCACGAGGTTTTGCGAGACAACTGCAAAGCCGTAGTGCTGCATCGTAATGGACAGAGCAAACAAAATCCCAAGACCGACGAACCCGAGCGACCACCAGCGCGCATGATCAAGCATCTCACTCTTCGTGTAATCGAGGCGGAAGAAGAGCACGGTAACCTTCACCAAAAGAATACCCCAGACGGGGAACACAGCCGCATTCACGACAGCACCAAGCGAACCCACAATCATGAACTTCCACTCTGGAAGCGACATTTTCCACACTCGAGCCATTGAAATTGGGGGAAGGTCAACATCGCCTAGCTCGTCTTCGTCTACAGCACCAGCAGCACCTTCCTTTTCTGACAAGCTGTGCCGGCTAATTGAGTGGCGCGAAGAGCGAGCCGAACGAACTCTGTGGTCAGGCGAATCAAGATCCTCTACAGTCATTACTTCCGCAGTGTGTCCTTCTTTCTCCTCTGAAGCAACTCGATTCTGGGCTTCGACCAAGAGACGGTAGTGGCCATTTTCCAGCTTCATTAACTCGTCGTGAGAGCCAATCTCGACAATCGCTCCTCCGCTGTGAACAGCAATGCGGCTTGCGTTTCGGATCGTTGACAGTCGGTGGGCAACAATAACGGTAGTTCGGTGCGAGTTAGCCAGCAGTTGGTCTAGAGATGCTTGCACAATTCGTTCACTCTCAGTGTCAAGAGCGCTTGTGGCCTCGTCTAGCAACAGAATGGGTGGGTTCTTGATAATAGCACGAGCAATAGCAATTCGCTGCTTCTGACCACCAGAAAGCTGAGCGCCACGCTCACCAACTTCCGTCTGAAAACCTTGTGGGAACTCCTTGATGAAATCATACGCGTTTGCCATTTTAGCGGCTTCAATCACCTGTTCGTCTGTCGCTGAGGGGCAACCGTAGCGGATATTCTCCATAATAGATGTAGCAAATAGCGAAGGCTCCTGGCCAACGAGACCAACCTGCGAGCGCAACCACTTCACATTTAACGTGCGAACGTCGACGCCATCGATGCTCACGCTGCCACTCAGTGGGTCGTAAAAGCGTTCGAGGAGAGACACCATCGTACTCTTACCGCTGCCACTAGGTCCAACCAGCGCCACCGTCTCACCAGGCTCAATCGTCAAAGAGTAATTGCTGCACACTTGAATCTCCGGGCGTGAAGGGTAGGCGAAGGAAACGTTTTCGATCTGGATCCGACCCATGACCTTATCCAGCTTCTTGCCTTCGTCGCTAAGAGGATTGATCTGTGACGGGCGCTTGATCGTCTGGAACACAGGGTAAGCAGCAGCACGCGCCGAAGTGATCGCTTCAGCGCTCGGAGCAGCTTGGCCTAGAGCCATTGCACCCATGATAACAGAAAAGAAGACCGTGAGCACCCGACCACCGTTGTAGCAGCCGTAGCCAGAGCAGTGGTTCCCGTCCAGATTGTCGTTAGCAACCATGAGCGCACCAAAGTACATGCCGCCTGCGTAGGTGCAGAAGACAGTGCCGAACATAAGTCCTGTGCCCCACCCAACTGCGAAGCCCTTTTTGATGCCCGCCCTTGTCGACAACCCCAGCGCTTCCTCATATTTGCGGATGAAGTGGTTGATGGAGTTGAACATGTGCACCGTGCGTACATTGCTGAGAGCCTCCTGCGCCACTGCACCAGCCTTGCCATAGGACTCGAGACCTGCTTGAGTCGCAGTCGACAACACCTTCATGGCCAAAAATGCCGTGACTGCAATGAACGGTGTGAAGGCTAGCAAGATCAGAGCCAACTGCCAGCCTTTCACCAGTCCAATGGTAAGGCCCGACACAGCCATGGAGAAAAAGTTGAGTCCGTCGCCGACCTTGCGACCCATGCCTTCCTGGATCGTCACCGTGGCTTCAGCGACTCTCGACCCTAGTTGCATGGGCTCGTTGACATCGAACCAGCCGATCTCCTTGGTCATGATAGCACTGACGTACTCGCTACGAATGCGCTTCGCTTGGCGCGAAGCTGTAATGGTCCAGCATGCTACCTGAAAGCTGCCCGCGACGAAGACAGCGATGCCGACGAACACAAAGTTGAGAGCGACCCCTTTGATACCGCCCTCGATGTTCTCCCCGGGGTCCGCCGGATTGAAAGTGTTGAGCACGTCACCAAAGAGCACGATCTGAATTGGCTGCGAGACACCTGCAGCCAATGCACCGAAGGTGCCAAGGAACATCAGCAGCTTGTCGACGCCGTCGGCGTATGCGAAGAGCTCGCTCATCGGCACAAGTTGACCATCCACTGCCGATTTCTCCTTGGACGTGGTGGGCGTCGGATTATCGACGCGGTTGAAGGCGACGTCCAGTCGGTTGGTCTCATTTGCGTGCTTGGGGGTCTCCGTGGCCACGTACGTGGCGTTGGACCCCATTTTTAGTGTTCAATGGCCTAGTTGAGACCTTGCACTCGACTGTTACTTGAAAGACTGGGACTGACGCCCCGCTGCGAGCGAGGAGAATTGCAAAGTGTGATATAATTGAGGCTGTCGTGTCGTGAGCTCTCGCCACTGACCTTATGCGCCGGTCAGGGAGCGATCGGTTGCGGCGCATTGCGCTGTAAATATACAGGCTGATTTCGTTTTACGGGTGAAGTAATCCGGCTCCATCTTACCGCACGATCGTCCTACGGCTTCAGAAATAGCGGCGAGCGGCGGTTGTTTACTTTACCAGCGCCGAGCGTCAGCACCCGCACCTTTCCTCGCTTGACTCGTGTGGCGGCTTCAGTTGGCTGGGTTCAGCTCCTGTCAGGCGGCTGCCGCTGCAACGCAAACGTTGCCGTTCAGGCGATGCCACCATCATTCCCCGTGGTAAGTTGCGGCCACTGCGAACGATAACGCACCGCGCCATGTGGTGCATCGATTTGCGCGCGTGCACAGACGGCGAGTGCCGCGCCAGTCGTTGCGGAGCCAACGACCGGAAAGGCTGGCGCGTTTTGCCAGCGGTTCAGGGGCTGCACCAGCGTGCCACACAGACACTTCTTGGCTAGTTCCATACGGACACCCGACCGGGGTCGACTACTGCAGTAACGGATCGGTTGGCAGACCCGTTTAGCTTTTTGCGGCGTGACCAACCACCCCACTTCGTTTGCCACGGCTGGCGTAGTGGCCACCGAGTGCAGTTCAACCCAGCGTTCGCTCGCGCACGTCATCGTTGCGAGCGCTGCGGTGTCCGACGAAACCGGAGCAACCTGTACTGCTTCGCTTGAAAGTTGGCAGAGATTACGGGCCTTGTGCAAACACTTTGTTGCAGTCTCACGATCAAATTTCTAGCGCTGGCTAAATAAATAACTTGCAGCAGTAATCTGCAAGTGCAAGGTGCACGGCATGCATTCGAATGATGGTATTCGTTTTCTATTGACTTCCCGTTTCAACTTGCACAAACTTTCTTTCCCAGAGCGATCGATATTTGTATTATTTTCAAAACCCAGATTTGAGTCAAGTATCCCAGTCAGACTCATCCGACGAAGATTCGTCCCAGTCGATATTATCATCTAGCCCGTTCGATTGCCCTGACGCGTTGCGAGGAGGGGCTACGGCGGGAACAGCGGCAGCAGCTGGGGCAGCGACCTTGCTATGGCGTGGCTCAACACGGGCGAGCTTTGCTTGCGAAGTCTGCCGAGTGCAATGCTCGCACATCCCATTCGCTTGCAGAAATTGGAATCCCCATCCGCCACACACCGAGCAGCGTTGCCGCATTTGGACAGAGTCAACAATGAACGCAAGTCGAAGGCGGTTGCAGTGCGCACAGACGCCATTCTTTTCCACCAGTCCAACACCTATGCCCTTGCAGCAGTCGCAACGGCTCAATTCAGGGGCTGCCTGTTGACCATACATATCCATTTGCGTGCCATAGCCATAGGATGCCGCCATCGCGCCATCTGCTCCGTACGGCACCAATGCCGAAGGCGCTGTTATCCCATCAAACGAAGGCGGAGGCGTTTGAGGCATCAATTGATATCCTGGAGGCATGGCAATCATACTTGGTGGGTACATCGGCATTGTCATGGGCGGCGGTTGCATATACGGATAGTAAAATCCGTATGTAGATGGCGGTGGTGGTGGCATCATCGGGTAAGGATACGGAGGGTACATACCACCACTCAATGGGGGCTGCCCAGGTAGAGGTTGCCCGCTCATAGGGTAGCCAGCAGAATCGACTGACGCATTCGCACTACTTGAGCCGTTGCTTTTCTCGTCGACTCTTTGCTGTGCGGGGTCGCCCTGATGTCCATTTTGATGTTGCTCTACATGCGCACCACTGGGATCAGCTAGGCTTTGGGCAGCCAATGCTGCTTCAAGCTCCGCTATCCGTCTTCTCTCACGCCGGAGCAGTTTCGCTTGCAGTTTTTCTTCCTCTTCGGCATCAATACTGCTGGTGGAACGAGTACTAGGCACTTCCTTTAACACCGTGTTTGTCTCTGAATTACGGCGACGTGATTTCGATGTCACAGTCTCTTCAGTCAAATCTTTATCCTGTACTTTTCGGGCTCGTCGCTCTTCATGTGAACGATGTTTTTTGTCTTGGACAGGCTCTTCAACAACCTCAGTCGCTGAGCTTTCCCCACCCACCGCTGATGGGATATCTCCGTCGCGCTTCTTGTCTACTCCACGCAAGGAAACAGTAGAGCTTCCATGCTTGCTTCCCCTACTTCGACTGCGCCTCCTGTGCTTTACACGCTCCGGCGACGATACATCAGAAGCATCGTCATCCTGTAGCACAGTACTAGCAGTAGCATCTGAGCTAGGCTCCGTCTTGCCACTGTGTAGCAAGTCCTCCTTTTCCTTTTCCTTCGCCTTTGCCTTCTTCCTTTCTTCCTCCTCCTGTCTTTGTCGGTTTTCTTCCTCTACCCGCTTTTCCCTCTCGTCCTGTCGCTGCTGTTCAAGTGCGAGTTGCTCTTTCCGCTCCTTCTCACGTAGTTGTTCTCTCTCAGCAGCAGCTTGACGTTCACGTTCCTTCCTCGCAGCTTCCTGTTCCTTCGCCTCCGTCTCCGCCAACATCTGTTGACGTTTGCGTTCCTCTTCAGCTAGCTCCTGTTCCTTCCAGCTCGGTCCTTCAGTGCTTTTCCTCTCCTTCGGCTTGGCCACAACCCCCTTCTTCTTCATGTTATTCGCCACCTCCGCCATGAAGTCGTCGCCTGCAATGCTCTCCCTCTTAGCCAACATGTCCTCCTGCCGTTTCTTCCTCAAAAAGCGCAGTCTCTCAGCCGCGCTCATGCCAGCCGTCTCAGCCTCGTACTGCTCCTCCAATGACTGAGTTTTTGTCTCCGTCTCTTGTGTCGAGATCTCCACCTCGTGACGGATGTTCATCACTGGCGGGGGTCCCCCCATTCCCATGGGGAGTCTGCCTTCCAGCGACGCCTGAAGTTTCTGGAACATAGCATTCTTAGGTTTTGCCTGCTTTTTCTCCTGTTTCTTCTCCTTTACGACGGTCTTTTCCGTCTCCTGAGCTTCCTGAACTGGCTCAGAAGCGGCAATTTCCTTGCTGCTCCTGGGCCGCCGGTGTTTGGGCTTCTCGTCCACGACCGGCAGCTCCCAGCGACTCTCCTTCGTGGCCGCGTTGTAGTAGTAGGGGTGGCCGTCGGGCGACGTGAACTGCTGCCACTCGCCCCCCGCGTCCTGCAGCCGCGAGCGCTCGGCCGAGCGCCGCTTCTTCTTCTTCACGCGCGCCGGCGCCGTGGCCGCATCTGTGCGCATATTGCGAGAGTGATGATCAGTTGTGGGCCGTAATATGCGGCGCACTTAGGCGGAGCGGGAAGGTGCTGGCTTCAACTTCGTTTGACACCTCTGCAAGACGATCGGATTCGTTTGCGAAGGGGCAAAGTTGCAGTGACGCAGTGTGTGAAAGCCTTTGGTTGCTTTCACTGTATGCAACAAAAGCAATTGATCGTGAGATGGAAAACTTTTTATTTTGATTTTTATTAGTCTTTTTTATCAAGGCCTGAATGGAGGCAAACAGAGTTACGCTCTTTACTGACTATGGTACAGGCCGAGGAAACCCGGAGTCGGCTCGCCTTGCAGCTCGCCGATGTACAGCGAGAAGGTCTGCTTCAACGCCTCCACGTTCTCGCGGTCCTCCATGAACGCCGCAAAGCCAGCCATGTTGGCCTCTCCTCGCTGTCCCAAGGCTTGTCGGTGTTAATATCAGTGCGCACACTCGGCGCCAAGGTCGTCGACTGCACGTCGTTGGACAAGGCCCAGTTCATGAACAGTTTCGCAGCGGCGGGGTGCTTGGCCTTCGCAAGAATGGCAGCGCGCTGGCCCCACGCAATGTACTCGGTATTATTGCCACCAACAACGTTGACCCCGACATCCGTGCCCATGCCAATCACCTTCTCACCTGCCCTCACCAGATCTCCTGCAACGTTCGAGCCACGGTGAAAGGCAACAGATTGGTTAGCCAGCTTGGCCATCCAGTCCCAGCCGTACTGCGCAACGTAACGAGTGTACAGGTATAGCACTGCATCGTCGTCGTTGGGGTACGATGAGGCGATCTTGCCAGCCCACTGCGAGTCCACCAAGTCAGCCACGGTGGCAGGTGGTGCGAGCAGTACTGACCTGTAAGCCCGCTTACTACTGTATGCACTGTATGAGGAGACGACTACTCGTTTGCTTCGAGCTACAACTCGAGCAAGCTCGATGGGAGTCAGCCAAACAGAACACCGCTCACTGCTGGGACTTCAACAATTTGTAGATCCAGCTCATAGTACATGTGCACAACTGTGCAGTCGTAATAGCCCGTTTACGCGATCCTTGCGCTGTGCATGGGACCTCGCTCCATATTTGCAAGCTGCTGCATTGGCGAAACCTTACCACTCTCACCAGCTGAAGTCGATCCTAAAACAAATCTTAGCGGCAACATCGCATTGCAAACCTTGCAAAGTGGCAAGTTGCAAGACATGGACAACTGCTGAATTTCGCTATGAGTACATCTACACAGCATGCGCAATCTTTGCGTCATGAAAGCCTTGTGCATTCCTCTTGTGCGTTAACCCAGAAAGAGACCACGGATTGTTTACAGGGTACAACACCGTGTTCGCTGCACTTCACGTTTGTTTGAAACAGCGCCCAAGCATTTCGCCGGCACAGCGTGGGTGAATTGCGATAAGTTGACACTTCTTCGTCCATTGATGCATCCGGTTCGCGATTTACGCGTATCTAGTAAACTCTTTAGTACATGTACTGCTCTCCGCGTCCCATCAACAATTACTGAGAATCGTGATGAAGGTAAACTTTGCCGATGGTGCCGATGCCCTCTCAGATGAGGTCCGTCCTTCGACTATCCTTTAACAAGTTGCTGTCCGCTCCGGCGACATCGGTACATATGACCATTCTCAAATTCACGTCTTCCGACTCAAGTAGCACAAGAGCACTTCGCCAAGAAGAGATACGGGCTTGTAGTTGAGCAGTTTGCCCTCCCGTGCCCACCGAGGGAAGTCTTGGAGCGTCTGCAACGCCACGACATCTGGCACCAAGGAATCCGTCTCCAACTGGTTGTCGATACGCACATCGTGGTATTTGCTGTAGTCGACGATGAGAGTGAAGTTGATTTGCGGGAACCGTTGAGAAAACGCATCCTTCAGGGAGTCCTGCGGCGTCGGAGTGTCGCCGCCATGGTACAGCACAAGCTTGCCTCCCTCGGCGACAGCTTCAGCGTAGAGATCGTCGATTGACTTAATCTCTTCGACGGTGTTGGCTTGGGTGCCATACGACGCAGAGCGAACGTTGCAATCAGTGGAGCAAAGAGCTGCGGGTTCTCTAAAATTCACAAGTCGCTGCGGCTGACGGTGCCTGGATGGCATACACGGTCTGCCAGGTTGAATGCCCTGTCGCTCACTAAGCTACAGTAATACAACAAAAACGTTAAGCTTAGAAAATGTACGAGCCATGTTTGAACACCATTTCTCCACATTTAAACGAGCCGCAAAAATGTGGCTAAGGACCGTTAACGTCGTCCATTGGTCAGCCATGAGATACCAAGGCAAGACCGCGCGGACCCATGGCGGCGCCGGTAGCGGCTTTCTCACTCGGCCGCGCGGCATGTGGGAAGCCGACTACCGGTTCGCGGTGGCTGGCCGCCTCAACCAGATTGTGCTGTAGTACACGGCCTGGATTTGAGGAAATCTTGACCCACGTGAAGTCCAATATGAACCTAGAGGCAGCTAGAAAAACAACTGTGCCCGCAACTAATTGTTATCATCATCATCTTCTTTTTTTTTCTCTAACAAAACCAATCATTCAATTCATTTATTCAGACTCACACTAGAGAATTTAGCTGGCTTAATCGGACGACAACCTGTTCATTCTTTCTTGCCGTAGAACAACCCCCACTTCTGATCACCCTCGCCACAACGAACCAGCTTCGCCTCCCAACCGTCCACGATGTACTTAAAATCGCTCTCACTCGTCTCCGCCACGAACTCCTCCTTGTGCGCCAGCGTGCGAGACAACTCCTCTTTCAACACCTCCACGAATTGACCCGTGCGGTCCTCCGCCACAACCGAAGTGAACCCCACCGACTCCAGCACCTTCCCGTACTGCGACGGAGACAGCAGGTGATAGCCACGACCAGCCACGTACGCCTTAAAGCGGTCCGTCGACTCCTGCTCGCCCTGGCAGTAGTCCGAGATGAGCACACGGCCACCAGGCTTCAGCCAGCGGAAGAACTTGGCGAACAGCGCCTGCTTGTCCTCGATGTGCAGAATGGTGTCGCGAGAGTACACGACGTCGAACGACGCATCCGGGAACTCCTTCTTGGTGGCGTCGCAGATCTCGAACTCGACGTCGGCGCTCGGGTCCTCCATCGACGTCTCCAGCGCGCGATGCACCATGTTGGTGGAGAGGTCGATGCCGACGACGGAGACGCCGAACTGGCGGGCCATGTAGAAGTCTCCTCCGCCGATGCCGCAGCCCACGTCCAGCACGCGCTCACCAGGCTTGAGGTTGAGCTTCTCCACGAACTCGGTGGTGGTGGTCTGTCCGCCGGTACTCACGTATCCCTGTCCGAAGATCTTCTCGTAGCGGGTGATACTCTGGTTGGAGTACTGCTGCTCGTCGAGGAACTTCTGGAAGGTGGCGACGGCCTCGTCGTCGTGGTTGTTGATGTTGCTGGCGGCGCCTTCCTTGACGGCCTTGGTGTAGCTGAAGAAGACTTGTCCGTTGTTCTTCTTGACCTTGCGGTAGACGGCGACGCTGCCGGAAGACTCCAGGTTGAAGTATCTGAGGTCTCCGTTCTCCTCCTTGGAGATTACAGATCCAAAAGCACGCACGTAGAAAGCGGGGTGCCGGTAGTACGTTGGGTTGGAGTTGCGCTTGACATCTCCCGACTGTCTGAAGCATGATTCACGGAAGAAAAGTTTGCCACCAGGACGGAGCCACTTGATGGCTTTCTTGGCGAATGCCTTCACTTCTTCGTCGCCCAGATACATGAAGATCCAGTTGGAGAAGATAACGTCGAAGGAGTTCGGCTCCGCCTCAAGATTAACGACGTCCTTGCAGAGGAACGTGACGTTCTTGAGGTGGCCGTTGGTGGCGACGTTGGCCTTGTGGAAGTCTTCAATGAACTCCACGGCCGTGACGCTCTTGGCGGTTTTGCCGATGATGGAGGTGAAGCGGCCGATGCCTGCGGCCAGCTCCAGCACGTCCTTGCCCTCCATGCTCGGAGCGCGCTCCATGATCTCCGGCATCTCCATCTCGTGGAGAACCTTGGCGTTGGAGTCCAGCATCATGGTCTCGATGTCGGTGTTGGAGCTGTGCTCCGTCCAGTAGGACTTCATCTGCTGGCGAGTCGAGTCGGCGCTGTCGATGGCCATGATCGTCTTGTGCTGTGCTTGGCTTGGGCTCTTGATTGCCGCTTGGCAAGTTGGGGAATGACGTGTATCTGGGTGTGCCCTCACGTCCCTATTGTCGCGCCCATCACCCTGACGTTTGCGTGTTTGAGGGTTGCTCATTGGGGACTTCAATCTCATTCACCTTACAATCCGCAAGATATTAGGGTCATTACCGTTTAGTTTCTATTAGAAAACCCCCTTATTTAGCAACTGCGTGTTCGATTCTCCGCCCATCACCCTCGGAATATCGTCTAGCAGCTCGGCTGCATTACAGACTCAAACTGCGGATTCGTGAGACGGCATTGCAGAGGCGAGCCGCAGGACCGGCAGCTTCGCCTCAGCGCACTTGGCGTGTGGCTGGCAATGGATAAGCGCTCGGGATCAAAAGCGAGACTGCGGCGTCACTTTCTGCCTTGGCGCCCCCCCCCCCTCCCCCCCTTCTTCCCACCGAGCGCCTTCATCTACATGCGTGGCCGCGTTGGATTGGCTGCATCGGTCGTCAACTACGTGCATCTTGCAATCTGCCCGTGACGTCATGAGCCTTCGCTTGCCGTGTCAACGATCACGTGCTTCGACTCGAAGCCTTCGAGGGGCGCGTGACCCGCAGGCTTGCCGCCAGATACTTTGCCGGGCCGTTGTTTGCAACCAGGGCACAGTCATTGTCTCAACGTGAGGCAGACTTCAGTGCAGCAACTGAGGCGGTGGCGACTACATGCACAAGCACACCAGGCGTAAAAACAAATATCTCCATGCAGCTTGAACCAAAAACTTCATCAACGAAGGCGCCGCATGAAGCTAATAGCGCATGCTGCACCATAATTTTTTTCTATGGAAACTCTCACTACGGGCGCCTTTCAGAGATGATCGAGGCCGACATTTCTTTTGAGTTGCGCAACCGTGTTGGAGAACTCAAATCGTTCGCCACATATTTTTTTTTATTAGACTACCAGGTGACTGATCCAGCATTCCTGCAACAGCAGCCAACAATACTAAGTTTTAGGCAATTCTACTCTTTCATGCCGTAGAACAACCCCCACTTCTGATCACCCTCGCCACAACGAACCAGCTTCGCCTCCCAACCGTCCACGATGTACTTAAAATCGCTCTCACTCGTCTCCTCCACGAACTCCTCCTTGTGCGCCAGCGTGCGAGACAACTCCTCTTTCAACACCTCCACGAATTGACCCGTGCGGTCCTCCGCCACAACCGAAGTGAACCCCACCGACTCCAGCACCTTCCCGTACTGCGACGGAGACAGCAGGTGATAGCCACGACCAGCCACGTACGCCTTAAAGCGGTCCGTCGACTCCTGCTCGCCCTGGCAGTAGTCCGAGATGAGCACACGGCCACCAGGCTTCAGCCAGCGGAAGAACTTGGCGAACAGCGCCTGCTTGTCCTCGATGTGCAGAATGGTGTCGCGAGAGTACACGACGTCGAACGACGCATCCGGGAACTCCTTCTTGGTGGCGTCGCAGATCTCGAACTCGACGTCGGCGCTCGGGTCCTCCATCGACGTCTCCAGCGCGCGATGCACCATGTTGGTGGAGAGGTCGATGCCGACGACGGAGACGCCGAACTGGCGGGCCATGTAGAAGTCTCCTCCGCCGATGCCGCAGCCCACGTCCAGCACGCGCTCACCAGGCTTGAGGTTGAGCTTCTCCACGAACTCGGTGGTGGTGGTCTGTCCGCCGGTACTCACGTATCCCTGTCCGAAGATCTTCTCGTAGCGGGTGATACTCTGGTTGGAGTACTGCTGCTCGTCGAGGAACTTCTGGAAGGTGGCGACGGCCTCGTCGTCGTGGTTGTTGATGTTGCTGGCGGCGCCTTCCTTGACGGCCTTGGTGTAGCTGAAGAAGACTTGTCCGTTGTTCTTCTTGATCTTGCGGTAGACGGCGACGCTGCCGGAAGACTCCAGGTTGAAGTATCCGAGGTCTCCGTTCTCCTCCTTGGACAGGACGGACCCGAAGGCGCCAACATAAAATCCTGGGTGACGATAACGCGTTGGATTTGAACTTCTCTTGAAGTCGCCAGACTGCTTGAAGCATGACTCGCGGAAGAAGAGTTTCCCGCCAGGACGAAGCCACTTGATGGCTTTCTTGGCGAAGTCCTTCACCTCCTCGTCTTCCATGTACATGAAGATCCAGTTGGAGAAAATTACGTCGAAGGAGTTGGGCTCTGCCTCGAGGTTGACGATGTCCTTGCAGAGGAACTTGATGTTACCCAGGTGACCGTTGTTGCCTTCGTTCACCTTGATAAAATCCTCAATGAACTCTACCGCAGTCACGGACTTAGCTTGCTTGGCAATGACGGATGTGTATCGTCCAATGCCTGCCGCCAACTCTAGAACATCTTTGTTCTCCAGCGAAGGCGCTCTTCCCAGAATCTCGGGAAGTTCCAGCTTGGTCAGCGCCTTGGCGTGCGAGTCCAGCATCATGGTCTCCACTGTGGCGGCCGAGCTGTGGCCTTCCCAGTACGACTTCATCTGCTGGCGCGCCACGTCCACAGTCATCTTTGGTTCTTTGTAGAAGAGTTGCTTGAACTCTCGAGGCGAAAATTGGAAATGAGCTCGATCGTTGCTGCTTTTGCTGCGTCGAGTCCCAAGCAGGCATCCACGTAAGCAAACTGTGACAACAGGCTCCGTTGAAGCTGTTGAACACGTCTGGTAACGGTGCCATAGGATTGGGTGTATACTTCCGTGTATACACCAATCACGAGCGCGAAGATCGCCACAGCGGCTTCAACGCCCCGGACACGCAGAGAAATGGCCTTGCTCGCATGCACGCCAGGCCGCTGTGTTGACGCAGGCACGCTTCGTCCGCATGCCTGCTTCCTGTCACATCCGTTCGTCTACAGCAACAACGGGACCATCACTCCGAGATGCATACAAACTCAAGTCAATTTGCCCATCCCCGCGTGCTACGTCAGCATTTCCCGATCTCAGATGCACATCCCTGCGGGGCCAACCGCCACGAGCTCGTTTTGTGGCGAAGCAATTTGCGCTAAGGCGTACAACGATGCCGGTGGAGGGACAATGGCACTAACGCTCGGTATCAAACACACACAGTCGGATATATACCTCATTAAATGGGCAACGCCAAACACTCGTAGCACCACAAGAACGAGTTTGTCATGAGTTTCCGAGCTGAATGCCAACGCTTCGGATCCCACCACATCGTCCTCAGCTTTTGATGTGTCCCCATGGAAGGTATGGTGTGTACGCCAAGGAGCAATTGCAGCCATGACTAACACACGCACCGCCACCAGAACGATCACATGGACCGGTACCTGTGGAAGCTATGAGGCGGGGAGCTATCCAACTATTCTAGCAAACAGATCGACAACACCACTCATCAATTATGCTGTTATTATCAGCGCTTGACCACTAATTCTAGCGGCACTCCCATCGCTGTGATCGCAATTAAATCACAGTTTGTACAGATCTTTTGCGTTGTTAGCCGGGTAATGAAGGCTTAGTTACAAATGACACTCTCAACACCAACTTTAAGACAAATCGCTGGACAAGGCTCTTTCCCTAATTGAATTCAGCCGAGTATGTCAGCAATACTCATCGAACGTGAGGTGGAGCGTGGTTCATCTTGGCATTCTTCAACAGCATCGCTCACTTGTGGTAGTTGTTTATGCTGTTGTACGTGCTGCAGTTGGTCCAACGAATACGAAGGCTCTGATCTCCTGCAGTCCACGCCATCTCGAGCCAGAAGCGATTGAGAGACGACGAAATCGAGCTCCTGATGATCTGGAACAAGTTCTGCAAGAGCTGCAGCAAAATCCATATTTTCTTCCAGTAGAGATATACGCCCAGTACTTTTCTCGACTGAGAAGAAAATTTGTGATGGCACCATGATCACCTTTCCTACGAGGACGTCGAGCAGCGGCAAGTTGGCGAGTAGATGAGGAAACACAGATCGAATGGTATAAAAAGTAATTCGGAGAATGTACGTCGCCGTCACGTCAATCAAACACAAAGTGTTGCTGTTGTTGAATTCGGTACGCGCCACGCCCTTCTGTTGGAATCCCAGCACTTCGAAGCACTTGCTAAGATCGCGCCAACGTTCTTTCACATACTCGACCGTTGTAGGTCTGTCCGCTTCTGATCCCCCTTGTAGAGCAAAGCGATGGTTAAGGAAATCCCGTTGTGATGCTTCCGACGGTGTTATGGAAATATCGCGGCCACTATCCTGAAACCCACTTGAAAATGCCGAAAAGTAGTCCTCCACAATTCGTTGGCAAAATTCAGTCGAGGTAGAGTTTGTTGCATACCGCGCTGGCGTTGTGGGTAAAATCGTTACTTCGTCGGCTACGCTCTGTTGGCCATAGTTTTCTTTGTCCGACAGAATGTACTCGTTCGTCCTGTCATCTTCCTTGTCCACGTACACAGGCGGTGCCTTCTCTTCAACTTCCACGACATCAGCTTCATCGATAACTCCCAGCATTGCGTTATCCGCAATCAGCGCTCGTCCAAGCAGGATATTAACGATCTGCGGGTCCTTCACAATGCTCGTGAAAGCGTCCACGAAATCCATGTCAACATCATACTTCACACATTTGCCCTCCGCGTTAAAATGGAACGTCGATCTCGCCGCTGCTTCCACCTCCTTGCCAATCAGCTCCGCGAGCAGCCACTCGTCGCCCATGACATGAGGAAACACCATCTCGATGGTGCTTCGCAAGACCTGAAACACGAAGGAGCCTCGGACCGAGATAAGCACCGAGTCGTCGGCCGTGACGATATTGTGCACTTGTCCGGACATGCAAATGAAACGAAGGAACGTGGAGTACGTGGCCATCTGGTCCATCATGACGTCGGGTCCTTTGAGGCCGTTGCCCACGTCCACCTCGGCGTCCATCATGCTGTGCATGAACGCGCGCTGGTCGCAGTCGTCCACGAGTCTTTTGCGACCCGCCTCTTGCAACACGGCGCCCTTGCGGAACACGTGGAAGTACTCGTTGACCATGCGGCTCAGCGAGCCCTCGGGCGAGTGGCGCTGCACCAGCGACTGCGTGCTCAGGACGTCGCGCAGCGTGGTCAGGTTCTGCACCTCCTGGCGCAAGTTCTGCACGTCCAGCGTCAGGTTGAAGTCGGCGGAGCGCTCGCGCAGCACGGACTGGAAGCGGCCCCAGCCCTTGCGCTGCTTGCGCGGCCGCCCGTCCTTGTTGGTCTTCTTCACCTTGCGGAAGTACGGCTGCAGCGCGTCCTGCTCCATGGTCGTCGGCTTGATAATGAAGACACTCGGGCCGACTGTCCAATGAACGGATTTTAACGCCGCCAGCAGCCAATCACAGGATTTTACTTGCGCAGCCGATTATTTCCGGACAGAGCGGCCCGTGGTCTCATGTGGGCAGCGCGGCGAGGCGGCGACGCTGGCGATGGCTGAGTCAGGACGGATCCAGGAGCTCGATCCTCGGCCAAGGTGTCCGCGAGCTCGGTGCTGCTGGCGAGTCTCTTGGACAGGGGGGGTCTGGTTTTGATAGTCGACTTCTTAAGAGTTTTGGTCAGAAGCAAATAAAATTTCCCTGGAATGGATGGTGTGGTGTACCTTTACTGCGTAGAAAACATCAAAGCGGTCCTTCACACTGCTTGCAAAAGCCCCCACATAGTCTAAATCGACTTCATACTTACAGCACATGCCCGCCGAATTAAAGAAGAACGTGATGCCCATGTTGGGCTCCACTTCTTGCCCAACAAGCTGCGAAACCAGCCACTCCTCGCCCATAACATTAGGAAAAATCATCTCGATCGTGGCTCGTAGAATCTGGAACCTCAGCGTGGCATTTGTCGTAATCACCACCGAGTCCTCGGCCACCACGATGTCGAACGAGTGCATCGTAAGGCGAATGAACTTGATGAACGTCGAGTAAATTGTCATCTGGTCCATCATGACATCGGGTCCGTGCAGTCCATTGCCGACGTCCACTTGCTCGTCCATGACACTATGCATGAAAGCTCGTTGGTCTTGGTCGTCCATGAGTCTTTTGCGGCCAGACTCTCGGAGCACCGAGCCGGCTCGGAACACGTGGAACCTTCACTACATGCAGCAGTGAACCCTCAGGCGTGTGGCGCTGCAATAGTGTTTTGGTGCGAAGGATGTCTCGAAGTGCTGCCATATTGTGCACTTCTTGTTGCAAATTTTGCACGTCCAGCTGCAATTTGAAGGCGACCGATCGCTCGTTGGGCACGGACGATAGGGCCCCCACCCTCTTCTCGGTTTGCGGGGCGTGCCATCTTTCCTGGTGCGTTTGGGCTTTCGCGAGGAATTCCACAGTTGCGCCTCAAAGTCTTGCCCGTTCGGTTCTTGCGAGTTTTGCGCAGACGTTGACGCATTTGTGGCCATGGCTAAGCGGTGTTGCACGGACTTGCGCGGGCGGCGGCGGGTCTTCAAGTGACTGCAGCGCCATGAGGAGGTTGCACAGCAGCGCTGATTTTTTGGGGCCAGAAACCACTTCTATTTTCTAACGTGCACTTCGCCGCGCTTCGTGTGCGGAATGGCGGCGCTGGTGTGCTTTTTGGCCAGCTGGTGTCGTGACGACCGGCGTTAGTCAGAAGCCATGCGGTGGCGACGACGTTAGCGCGCAGGTCACAACTACGGCAGTGGATTCCTGTTTGCGTTTGCACATGACGATCTCGCTCGCTCCCGCGGTCTTTGGAAAAGTGTGGGCCATCATGCCAGCAGCATTGCACGGAATGCTCACGACGCAAAGCAGAACAACCTTTGGGCAAATACTGCTCTGCGCACAGTCACATCTACAATATAGCAGCTGCATAGGCAAAAACGTGCAACAGAGGACAGCCCCTGCAGTACAGGCGGCACAATGCAGTGCAGTGCAAGACCAGCGCCAACGCTGTTGGCGATGTTGCCAAGGGCAATCACTTCGCACGTGTCGTGACCCATGCCCTTCTGCGGGAAGATGGACCCTAGACCGCGCATCCCGCGCACTGGCTTTCACGACGGCAACGGAAATGCTCTCGCGTTGTCGGCCGAGTTGCAGCGCTCGCAAGCTGCATTTGCACGCAGCAACTAATGCCTGCGGTCCAGTGACGCAGTTATAGCAGGTGGCTTCTAGCGTCTGAGCCTGTCGCCTGCTTGGTCAGGCGCCTTGCAACGGCTGTAGCGATTGCAATCGAGCTCGCCTGTATTCATCTCACCCTTGGACGCAGCGAAGCTGGTCGTTTCACAGTCGTGGTCCCTCGTCGCTGACCACTGCTCAGATCTTTTTCCTCCGGCGCCGAGGCTTCCGAGATCATTCCAGCTTCGTCCGCCCGCCGCGCAAGTCTCCGATGGCCGCTCGCGACCAGCCCCCAGCGCCTGACTCGGCTCAAGTGCCAGAGCTCGCGTGGAAATTCCAGAAAGCCAAAAAGCCGCAAAGACTGAAAAGGGACGGCACCCCATACAAAGCCCGTCGCGGGTGGGGGCCCTACCGCTCGGTGCCCAACGAGCGCGCCGTTGCCTTCAATTTGCAGTTGGATGTGCAAAATTTGCAGCAAGAAATACGCAACCTCTCAGCTCTGCGAGATATTTTGCAGACCAAAACGCTACTGCAACGGCACTCGCCGGAAGGCTCGCTATGCCAAGTAGTGAATAAATACTACCAAGTGTTCCGGAAGGGCGTCGTGGACGACAGGTTTAATGCCCAAAGAGCATTCATGCACAGTGTCATGGACGAGCACGTGGATTTGGGCCACGGCTTCCGTGGACCCGACGTGATGATGGAGCAAATGGCGAGGTACTCGACGTTCCTGCGCTTCATTTGTATGGCCGGCAAGGTGGGCAGCATTACGGTGGCGGACGACTCGGTGATGGTAAGATACCAAGGCACTTTGCAATTTCAGATTCTACGCAGCACGATCGCGTTGGTTTTCCCGCACATTCTGGGGGACGAGTGGCTTGTGTCGCAACTTGTGGGGAAAGAAGTCGTGGCGCCAGGGCACGCGATTTTCCACTTTAATGCGGAAGGCAAATGTTGCAGATACGATGTTGACATGGATTTTGTGGCGGCATTTATGAGTATTGTAAGGGATCCGAACGTTGTTGATACTCTGCTCGGCCGAGCACTTATCATGGACAATGCGATTATTGGTGTCGCTAAAGACAATAGTAGGCAAGATGAGCGCTATGAAAACGACCGGGGCAATTACAACGCTGTTGAATATGTAGATGAGTCTGAAGAAGAAAAACCACGAACAGTTTATCAAGATGGTTCTAGCTTGGTAAGCGATCCTTGGCGACTGGAGCGAGAGACAACACAACGCGCACCAACTCCTCCCGAAGCGTTTAATCAACATATACCAGCACAACCTGCGATCACGAAGCAGACCAGATATTCAGCATCAAGTGCTCCTATAGAATTCTGTGAGAAAATTGTGAGAGAGATCGTGGAAGACTACTTTTTCGCGTTTGTAAATGGCTACAAGGAAGACGCAGTGTTGCCTTCGGAAGTCTCTCAACATGAATTTCTCTTGCAGCGATTCGCGTCGCAAATGCATGCTGGTGTGACGACAACAATCAATTGTGTGAGAGAACGATGGCGCGCGCTCAGTGAATGCTTCGAGATACTGAGTTTTAAGCAAAAGGGTGTGACACAAACAGTCTGCGACCGCGATTGCAACACGTGCCTTGTAGAGTCATCAGCTGCATACAACCTGCGCATCACGTTCTACACTATCCAGTCCGTGTTTCCACACTTAGTGTCGAATATGCCGCTGCTCGATCTTCTCGTGGACAAAGCGATCGTAGTGCCATCCCAAATCTGCTTCTCAGTAGACAAAAATACAGGCCGCATTTCTCGGGTCAACGAGCAGATGGAATTTGCTGCAGCCATCGCGGAGCTCCTGCCAGACCCTAGTGATCTGTCTTTTGTGGTCTCGCAGGCACTACTGACGCGGGACGGTGTAGATTGTGGCAAGGATGTATCTTCATCCTCCCAATATTTCCGTGGACTAGCTCAATCCCAAACATCTCGATTGCAGCACCGAGATGTGGTGCAATCAGATTTACGGACGATGAAGATCGCTGACATTTTGAATTAAAAATCTGGCTGCAAGATAGATGCCACAGACCTTCGGCAGTTTCCGCTTTCTAGGATCATGGTTGTTGCGAAGTCCAATAATTGTAGGTAACGTAGACACTCGAACACGAATTTTGATAGCAAATTCATCAAAACGCGCCTAAAGCATGCAAATTCAGTTTTACTTTTGCTTTGAGGTTCGTAATTTCTCCAGTAGCCTGGCCGGCGTTGGATAACTCGTCGAGCCTTACCAAACTTTGCTGGTCGAATCTTGCCGAAAGGTCGTCTGGCAGAAGACGCACACCTGAAGTCCACGTCAATTCGCTGCGCTCGAATATGTCAAGTCCGACTTGTTCACTTGGCATCTACCAGCCAACATATCGCAGAAAAAAAAAAGAAGGTAAGGAAGGACGGTACTCTGAAGAACTCCCGGAAAGGATGGGGCCCCTATCGCTCTGTGCCCAATGAGCGCGCCGTCGCTTTTCATTTGCAGCTGGACGTGCAGACTTTGCAACAAGAAGTGCAAAACTTAACATCACTGCGAGATATTCTTCAGGCAAAAGTTTTAAAGCAGAATTATTCACCAGAGGGCTCACTACTTCGCCTAGTGAAGGAGTATTTTAAGGTCTTTCAGTCGGGATCAGCGCAGGCTGCCTCAAACAGCTCACTAGCCATGAAAAACAAATATAAAAACCAGCGTGATGTCATGTACAGCATCGTGGACGCAGAAATCGATGTTGGGAATGGGCTTTTTGGGGCAAACTACATGATGTATCAGATGGATATGTACTCCACGTTTATCCGCTGGATTTGCCTCAAGATGCACTCGTTTGATATCGTGAAGGCCGAAGACACGGTAATCATTGCAACGAAGGCAACACTACGCCTTAAAATACTACGCAAAATAATTGAAAACATTTTCCCTCATATTGTCGAGAAAGAGTGGCTAGTATCCCAGCTTGTGGGTCAGCATGTGAAGCCCGACATTTCCATGACTTTCTACTTAAATCCACAAGGAACGTGTTATAAGATGTCAGTCGACTTGGACTTCGTGGGGGCATTTACTAATATTGTGAAGGACCCGGTGATGGTTGGGACGATCTTTGATCGTGCCCTAATTGCCGACAACTACCAGCTCGGGATGATTGACGAACCCTGTGAGCGAAATTTTGAGCCCGAAGAGGAAGAAAAAGCAGCTTCATCAGACGATAGTGTTTTTGAACGAGAAGCCGAGTATGTATCTGGAGCTGATGACAGCGAGACTAGTTTGGCTCATCAGCCTTTATCTGCTCCAAGCCTTGAGCTCAAAGGTTCTCAGGCATCCTGCATCCAAGCAGTGAGAGACTACTACCTCGCTTTTTCGAGAGGGTTGTTTACTGAGGACAGTGAAAAGTGCACAAATTCATTTTTGATGATGCAACGCGACTTCCTTAAGCATCGACTGGCCCAAAAGGCAACGTATGGACATTACAACAGCCTGGTGGAGAGGTAGAAATCACTAAGCGACTGCTTTTTGGTGTTAGGATTCCATCAGAAGGCAATGACTTCTGTGGAATCCCACTAACACGTTGGCACATACATCATTAGCTCCTCAGCTAGGTACTCGCTGCGTATCACAAATGATACAATCGCCTCAGTGTTTCCGCACATTCTTAACCATGCAAAGCTTAGTGACGCACTTGCTGGGGAAATGTTGGTTGTTGCATCTGAAATTCACTTTTTCGTAGATAGCACAACAGCGCGTAAATATCGGATTGAGGAGCAAATGAACTTCGAAGCTGCTTTGGCCAATATTGTCGCGACTGAATACGAGCTTGATTTGTTGTTATCCAAGGCAAACCTGGCCCTTCCAAATCCATGTGTATTCGAACTACTACAGTCCACAATTCCCATGAGCGGTGCGACGGGCAAGATTATTGCTTCTAGCCATTGTGTAGTTGTGATCAAAGTTGTAGACGGAATTTTCTATAGCTGTGACATCTAATAATTACAACCTTAGGTGCGGGAAACCATTAAGAGCAAATGACTTGTAGTTGGGCTAAGTGGTAAGACTCGTGCACTTAAGAAAGGCTATCATCCAATGTGGCAGATGGTGTAGCTATGCGTGTGAAAAGAAAGCCTGACTGAGTGAGTGGATTTCAACACCTCTGGGAGAAAGCCTGACTGAGTGAGTGGATTTCAACACCTCTGGGTTAGCAACCCGGGTAAAGACTACCAGCCTTATAACTACAGTACATGTAGAGAGCTGCATTGTGTGCCTGGAGTTCAATCTTATGAGGTTGATAACGAAAACTTAGAAAACTTAGACGACCCTGATGTCACTTCAGGGTCGTCTAAGTTTTCGTTATCAACCTCATAAGATTGAACTCCAGGCACACCTGTATAATGCAGCTCTCTACATGTACTGTAGTTATAAGGCTGGTAGTCTTTTCGGCCGAGAAGGATCTTTAAGAACCTGGCAAATGGCGCAGGACATTTTCATTGTCAGTGTAGCACGTAAACGAGTTTCAGAATGTCATGTCAACATTTCTCAAGTGTCCCCTATGACTAAACTGCGGCTAGCTGCTATACAAACAGGTTCGTAGCCCAAACAGAAAACTGGTAAACAGGTACACAAAATAATGATAATACACCTTCATTCATATGCGATTTGTGGACAGCGCTTGCCCTTTAGATCAATTGACGGGAATAAATTTACGAGATATCCGCTTTCGGTTGATCGAAGGCATCGTGCAGATACAAACTCACTTGCATCAGCATTTTTCCTCGTTCAACTTCTCTTTTGACCAGTATGGATTGTATTTGCATTGCATGGAGTCTCAAGAGCACATCCGTTGCTCGAAACAGGGCCTCAAGCGTTGGTTCTGCAAGGAGTACGGGAACAATTCACTTTCAAGCAGAGAAAACTTTTCCTGCATTGTCGTCGAGCCGAAGGACTACGCCATTAACAGCATCTCCCGAGAGTCTCGCAACTAAATGCCAGCACCAAAAGTGGCTTGCCCGGCGGGGCATCGGCTCTGATCTATCTGTGCTCTGCTAGCGCAGTGGTATCACGCTCAAAAGTATTAACCCAGTGATTATCTCATCGCGTCGGGCAGGACACGAACCTCTCTATACTTCCTCCGGACAGCCTACTCGCCGTTGCAGCTGCGCCAAATATACCAACACACAACTGGCGACGAAACCTCTGTGCTCTGCTCTAGCAACGCCGGCAGAAAAGCACAAACTAGCGGCCGAAACGACTGCTGGAGCACGTTCGAAAGTCAAGATCGCGCCTTCGCACGATGAAGTTTCTTTGCTCGAACTGCTACCTACTCGACCAGGCACCGAAACGATCGGAGCTCCAGCGCGTTTTTTTTTTTGCGCAAGGCGTTGAACCCCAAAGATTCGTTTGTGTAATCCTCGCTGTTGCCGTCCGACCGTTGCAAATTGGCGTGGGCGTCAGCGTCGCCTCGCAGCTGGCAGGAAAATGGACCACACACCCCGATCCTGTTTAGATACGAAGCCTGGGCGTGGTGGTTTCACTGGCCACACTTCTGCACGTGTCAGTGGTCGTAAGTGACTCTGCGCGGGGGACGCAGCCCAGTTCGAGTTTCTCCGCGTCCTTGGCAAACATTAAAACGGCATGGAGCCCTCGATTGGCACGGAATCCTCGCTGGGCGTGTACCAGCCAACGTATCGCAAAAAGCCCAAGCGACTCAAAAAGGACGGCACGCCGTACAAATCGAGAAAAGGATGGGGGCCCTACCGCTCCGTGCCCAACGAGCGCGCCGTCGCCTTCAACTTGCAGCTGGACGTCCAGACGTTGCAACAAGAAGTGCACAACATGGTGGCACTACGAGACATCCTTCGCACCAAAATTTTACAGCAAAATCACACGCCCGAGGGCTCGCTCCTTCATCTCGTGAAGGAATATTTCCAGGTCTTTCGAGCGGGCTCCGCTCTGCCGAAATCATTGACCTCGGCCGCCATGAAGGACAAGTACCGCGACCAGCGAGATTTCATGTTCAGTGTCGTGGACGAACAGGTCGACGTCGGCAACGGTCTCCGCGGTGCCGAGTACATGCAATACCAGATGGACATGTACTCGACTTTGATCCGTTGGATCCGCATCACGATGCACTCGTTCAATATTGTCAAGGCTGAAGACTCGGTGGTCATCTCAACGAACGCGACGCTGCGTTTTCAGGTCGTGCGTGCTACGATCGAGAAGATCTTCCCACACATTATGGGCAACGAGATGCTCGTATCACAGCTCGTGGGTAAGGAGGCAGAGCCTCGTATTGGCATGACGTTTTACTTCAACGCACAAGGCAAATGTTGCAAGTTCGACGCGGACATGGACTTTGTCGGAGCGTTTACGAGCATTGTGAAGGACCCTAAGATCGTGGAGACGCTGTTTCGACGAGCTTTGATCGCAGACAATTGCCAGCTTGGCATGATAGATGAACCACCCGAGCTTGAGGTCGACGAAGAGATGGAGGAGAAGCCCTTAGCTACTGTGACACTATCCAAGACGCTGGACGCGACGTGCGACTCGTTGGAAGGAAGCGCCAGAGATCCACGTAGTGGGTCGCGCGTTCGTCCCGTTGAGGCTGACTTGATGCCGGTAAGCACACCGGCTCCTGCGCTCCGGTCCGCACTGAAGCCTTTGGTTCGAGACGTTCAAATAGCTTGCCTTCAAGCTGTAAAGGACTATTATATCGCGTTTGCCGATGGATACCCTGTTGATGGAGCTAAGGAAGCAGTAGCTCTGCAACGTGACTTCTTTATAAATCGTCTTGATCCGAAGGCTTTAACCGAGAATCAGGCTAGCCCAAAGTACGTGGTGGAGCGGTGGCGATCGCTAAGCGAGTGCTTCACGGTGCTGGGATTTCACCAGAAGTCTGTGGCTTCGGTTGAGTATCATCATCACGTAGGCACGTGTGCGGTTAGTTCGTCTGCCAGATACGCTCTTCGTATTACGCCTACCACGATTTCTTCGGTTTTCCCGCACGTCGCTGCTTATCCACATTTGTACCAAGGTCTTGTAGGGGAAGTTTTGATTGTTGCATCCCAAATTTACTTTGCCATCGAGGCGGACACGGGGCGAATCTGCCGTATCGAGGAGCGTATGGATTTTGAAGCTGGTGTTGCTAGGATTGTAGGGAGCGCTCAGGAGTTGGACTTTGTGCTGTCGCAGGCAAACTTGGTATTGGATGGTGTGAGCTGTCGCAAGAAAATGGAACTCTCAGCACCGACCTAAACGCGGTATCCTGTAAGTCGGACGATGCATATTGCTGATAGCCTCACCTGACAACGAAAGAGAATTAAATTGATTAACAAGTTAGCAAGTTCTCCTCTGGTAAACTGCCTAAGGCTCAATCGTCGACAAAATAGCTGGTTTCCTAGCTCAGGGTTTCAGGTAAGGATAGCTTTATGCAAACAAGAAGTTTTTCAGGACAATTGTTTACTCGCTACACGAATGACTTGCCGCGCTTGACGGTAGTGTCGAATCACTTTGTCCACCTGGACACCTACATTGACTACTACCATCTGATTTGAAGGAGAAGCAAGGTTGTCTTCGTTGGACATCTTCACATGCGTGAGTACGCCCTTCGAATCCTAGCACCTGCTAACTTTGACAAAATGGTAGGAAATTGAGTTGATTAACTGGTTATTCCTGGTACTTGGCTTGGCTATTGAATTCTGAAGGTATGATTCTGATGTCTGATGTTGATTTTGATTTGTTTAAATGAGATATTGATTTTAAGAATGCTAATCATTCGGATCACTGATTGTTGGAAAAGTCCCGCGCTGGCGGGACTCGAACGCATGCCAAGTGCCCTCAGGACCACCAGGAGGCCCAGCTTTGACAAAATGAACTCTGTTCCTAAACGAAGTCCTCGGATAGTGCAATCCTTATTGGATCGAACGCATTTATTAACTTGCTAGCAGAAAATATCCTTGCTCCAGTTTTGGCCCCTAGAGCTTGAGTTATCTAATGAAAAGGCACGATCTTTGGCAAAACACGCAATCTGCTGAAATCGATGCCATTTCGTGTGAGCAGTGCCTGCGAAAGCACAAATGAAAGCTCGTTCTCGTTTGGAAAGAGCTTAGCCAAGGCTGCAGCAAAATCCATTCGCTCTTCGATTCGGGTAATACATCCAGTGTTTTTCTTAACAGAAAAGATAAGGTGGGATGGCACCACAATCACATCTCCCACCAGCGCGTCTACCAGATGTGAGTAAGAGCAGGTGTGGGAACACGGACTGAATTGTAAACAATGTGATCTCAAGAAAGTATCTCGCTGACGATTCAGCTCGACACATGTTATTGTCATTGTCACACTCGACGCGTGCTTCTTCCTCCTGTGGGAAGCCCAACACGGCGAAGCAGTCACTCAGCGCACGCCACCGCTCTTCCATAAATCTGGCGGTTGTGTCCACTCGAAAGTCCGCGTGGACAGCAAACCGCTGCATGATAAAGTCGCTCGACCTTGCCATGTACCTTTCGTAGCCGCGCGCGAATGCCACGAAATACTCACCAATTACACCCTCCACAACGTTCTGGCAGAGTTTGCGAGGATTGCATGATCTAATCGGTATGGTAGGCCTTGAAGCCGCAAACTTTGGAACGCCGTAGCCACCATGTCAGTATGAGGACTCCCCTTGCAGTTCTCTGGAGGCTTTACCATTGCATTCATCAGTTGTAAAAGTGGCAGCTGATTTTTCTTCGTCAACGTAAGGTGAGCTAATATCATCAGGAATGGCAATTAAAGCATTCCCTTGGATTCGTGCTCGTCCAAGCAGAATGTCCACAAGCTGAGGATCCTTCACAAGCCTCACAAACGCGTCTACCAAGTCCATGTCCGCTACGTGCTTTACACACTTTCCATCTGCATTGAAGTGGAAAACAGATCGCCCTCGAGCCTCAACCGTTTCCCCCACCAGCTGTGCCACAAGCTCCTTGTAGCTCATAATGTGGGGAAATATCATCTCGATCGTGTTGCGAAGGATTTGCAGCGTCACCTCCCATTCGGTGGACACCAGAACCAAGTCGTCAGCTTCAATGACGTTGGTCACCCTACCAGTCGTGCTGATGAATCGTAGGTAGGTGGAATATTTTTCTATCTGATCCAAGAGCACGTCGGGCCCGCAAAGTCCGTTACCCACCTCCACCTCTAGGTCCATGATTCGGTACATGAATGCTCGCTGTTCCTGGTCATCCGTGCGCCTCCCAGTACGAAATACCTTATAGTATTCATTCGCTAGTCGCGATAATGATCCTTCCGGCGAGTAGCGTTGAACCAGAGCCTTGCTGCTGAGGATATCTCGCACCGACGTTAAGTTGTGTATTTCCTGCTGCAAAGCTTGGACGTCGAGCTGTAGATTGAACTCTGCAGCACGTTCGTTGGGAACGGACCGGTATGGTCCCCACCCCTTTCTTGGTTTGTACGGAGTGCCGTCCTTCTTGAGTCGCTTAGGTTTTCTCTGAAAAAGCTTGCGGCAGAAGTGCTGGGGTGTGGATTCCTCAGTGGTATGAACAACGTCCTCAAGACCAGAAGTTTCGGTGGGCTGCGTTGGCATCGTATTAAGAAGTGAAGAAGGAAAGCCGCACCTCGCGCTGCGAGTTCGGAGTGAAGAGCTGAGACAACTCCTGGGATGGTGTCAGCGAAACTACCCAGCGTAGGAAGATAATGCACGTACGCTCTCTCGATGGCAATGCAAAGATTGTTGGTGGTGGGTCAGCTTTGCCGACCGCGCGGTTGCTTCGAGGCCCAGGCGATCAGCTAGGAAGCCGTGAAATACATGCACCTCTGACCACAGCGTGCGCTCGGACCAAGGTCCAGGGGCCAAGATATTTTCCATAGATTCACGGCATGTACAAATGCATTGCGATGAGTGACCTGGTCAGGCGCACCTGCCTGGGTTGTTCAAGTGCACGACCCTTGCCACGTAGCAGGCCGTCACAATCGCCTAGTCGCGGTTTTAGTTCTTCAACACGAAGCTTGGACACGAAAAATCTCGTGGACCTGAAGTTGTATTAGCATCGCTGGTGAAGGAAAGATAAGCGCTAAGAGAACACAAACCGCAAGCATTCGAGCGATGCCAACTATTTGCATCGGGTTCGCGCTTAGAACGAGCTAAACGTGACCATCGGGTCGACCACGAGAAAACGCTTGTATCTTCGATTAATTGACGCTCTATGCTTCGTGTAGCAGTTAGATCCGTCTTGGTGGCAAGACCACTTGCTTAGCAGTTGTTTTCGCCGCTTGGTCATGTGACGCAGCTCTGCATTACCTCTGCAGATTGTTAAGCTCGAGCAAGTCTCAACGCTGCTGAAAACAACGCGTTAGGTCGAACGGATGCGCCTTCACGTGAATTGATTCTGGCAGCTCAAAGAGGCTGGGATTTGCGGCTGGTAATGCTAGCAGCGACCAAATGAAGTCTTGCCGCGCGACGTCGTTGCTATGTAGGACCCCACCATGCAATTCCTGTAAACGGAACAGGCATGGTGCTTCATGCACCACATCGAGGTCATAAACCAAATGCTGGCGATGCTGTCGATCCGGGCATGACTCATCCATGACACAGGCACGGCGTGATTCTCGAAACAATAATGGTAATGATTGATTGATCCTCCATTGTGCGTAGACACCACAATCCAGCTGATTTGAAGCGAAAGGAGACACTGCGTCACCTCTTAATCAACTAGCTACCGCCGACGTCTCGCGCTCTCAGTGCTGGAACATCAGTCTGTATCAGATGTCATTTGCCTCGAAGCGATAAAAAAATTTTTGAGCTTGGATCCGTTCAGACAACTTGATCACCACAGAAGTTTCGCTAGTAGCTCCAAAACTTAGGACGATAGCAGGAGTCCTGCTGCAGGACAATTCAAACCCTTTACGCATACGCCACATCGTTCTGTAAAGCACGTAGTTCATGCTGCATAGGAAGCACGTCCAACATAGATTAGAATGGACCGTCAACCTTCTGAGTTTCTTGCAAGCACGCCTCACTTTCTGGATTGGCATTGAGTCCGTCACGTTCTGAGCATCTTTGTCACTCCGCTTAATTCTGTATTAGGCTCTGCTCGAAAAATAGCGTTTGCGAAGGTGTGACTGCTGAAACGCCCTCCACTCCCTTGTTTTGTGACGACTCCTTCCAGCCGCATGTAATACAAGACACCAAAAAAGGCGTCAAAGGACTAACACGATCAAACGGAATACCAGATCGAGCACCAATCGTAGCTATCAAAACCTGAAGCTTATTGCAAGAAACCATCCCTTTATAAAAGCTTGGTTCTTGACAACATTTCATCAAGCATTAGGCGCAGCTTCTTCAACTCCGGTCTCTCGTGCCTTCGGTGATAGCGAGTACG
This sequence comes from Phytophthora taxon juncus, assembly GCA_033558005.1. Taxonomy (NCBI): domain Eukaryota; phylum Oomycota; class Peronosporomycetes; order Peronosporales; family Peronosporaceae; genus Phytophthora; species Phytophthora taxon juncus. The sequence continues at coordinate 312,326 of JAUCEE010000024.1, forward strand.
TTTCTTTTAGTCGCGCGACGAGTAGAAGCTGTATTTTAGGGCTCTCGTCCTCATGCGAATGCGTTAGTAAAGATTCGTTCGCTCATAGTCACTGGCAGCCAGCTATTTATTGCTGCTATTAAAAAACGCAGCTAGCAGCTAAACACGACACCGGAAGGCATGCGAGGCAGCGAGCGACCTCTGCGCGACATGAGGCTTACCAGGTCTGTGCGTTATAAGAAAAGTTCGCGCTTAGCCTTATTCAGGCGGAGGTATGCTGTGCCTCTGGAAAGCTGTTTGCGCAACACAAAAGACAAGCTACGCATCGAGCGTTCTAGAACAAGCGCCAACGTGCTACCTTGCACCCTGTACACCTACCTCACGCATCCCCCGTAGGCCCTCTCACTTCTTGCCTCCTACCAGCCCCCATCCCAAGCCCAAGCATTTTAGGGCAAGTCATCCCTAGGCTCATTCTATTAGCGGTTTCACTGGTCATCGCCGCCCGTGCTATGTCTCACGTCCAGGGTACTTGTATAGTAGCTACCTCCGCAGGATCAAAGCGCTTCCTCCTCCCTCTTCAGCAGGCCTTAACATGGCAATTAAGACTTCGGAGGCGTCCGACCAGCCTCTTACTCCCCATGGTGACTATGGGTCCACCGCGGGTCAAGACGACCAGATCGTAGTGCAGCCATTTCAGAGAAAACCCAAGAGGTTCAAGAAGGACGGCACTCCCTACAAACCGAGAAAAGGATGGGGCCCCTATCGGTCCGTGCCCAATGAGCGAGCGGCCGCCTTTAACTTGCAACTCGATGTGCAGAATTTGCAGCAGGAAATACACAACCTGACTGCATTGAGAGACATTCTAAACAACAAGACTATGCTACAACGCCACTCCCCCGAGGGCTCGTGGATGCGCGTGGTGAAGGAGTATTTCCGGGTCTTTCGAACTGGCTCGGCACTTGCACAGTCGGACGGTAAAACACCAGTGAACCATGAAGACCAACTTGCCTTCTTGCGCAGTATCGTGGATGAACAAATCGAAGTTGGAAACGGTCTCTATGGGCCCGACGTCATGATGGATCAAATGCTCAAATACTCGACGTTCATCCGGTGGATCAGCCTCAAGATGCATTCGTTTAACATCGTAGAGGCAGAAGACTCCGTGGTGATCAAGGCGCATGCCACACTACGCTTTCAGGTGTTACGTGAAACAATCAAAATGGTATTCCCGCACATTATGGGCGACGAGTGCCTTGTGTCACAACTTGTGGGGCGCGAGGTGGAATTGTACATGGGCATCACCTTCTACTTCAACGCAGACGGGAAGTGCAGTAGATTGGATGTTGACACGGATTTTGTCGGAGCATTTACGAAAATTATAAAGGATCCAGAAGTAGTGAATGTGCTTCTAGGTCGCGCATTGATCGCTGAAAACTCTATGCTTGGACTCATTGATATGCCTTGGGAGTCCGAAGCGGATGAAGATAAGCCAGCTCATACTGGGTTTGTGGCGAGGACACTCAATGATCTTGCGCGCACCTCGTCGGCAATTACAGCTTCCCAGGCTTTTCCTGTTCCCTTACACGAGGACATTCACAGGTTCTGCCTTCGAGTCGTTGATGACTACTTCCTTGCGTTTGTAAATGGTTACCTAGCCGACGACAATGTGGAGTTGGCCGCAGTTTTTCAGCGTGATTTCCTGCAGCACCGTTTTGCCTTAAAGACTGTGCAGGGGGGGCAGGGGGGCAACTACAAGATTTCTGAATACACAGCTGAACGATGGCGATCTCTAAGTTCGAGCTTTTCGGTGATGGGCTTCCAGCAAACGTCTGTCGAGTCCGTGGAAGTTCATCATCACCTCGGCTTGTGCGCCATAAGCTCTTCGGCAAGATATATGCTGCGTGTTACTCCAGCCACAATGCTCTCCGTCTTTCCTCATGTCATGCCTCACGCACAGCTATCTGGAGCTATCGTCGGTAAGGTTTTGGACGTTCCCTCACGGATATATTTCTCTGTTGAGGTCGTTTCAGGGCGAATATGCTTAATAGAGGAACGAATGGAGTTTCTGGTAGCAATGACAAGTATCCTGCCAAGCAAACATGAGCTGGAGTTTGTGATGTCAGGTGCAAAGCTTGTACTGGGCGGTGTTCAGGTGCCAGGGCATTTAAGCAATAAGATTGAGAAGCGATAGGCGAAAGTGGGAGCTGATATGGGACGTCGGGAGAAACGTACTCCAAAGTATTTGATTCGGAAGACTTCTTGCCCTATTGACTTGGACGATCTGAATCACTTGAGTGGTTGTATCTTCTTCTAATGGCTTCGAAGTGGTCCATCTAGAAGACAAGGTGCAACAAAAGCGGCTATGAGAAGTTTTGTCGTCATGGAAGTCTATGAGTCATCGTGATTTTTTATTCGCTTCTTTTGACAGTTGTGACTAGGCTGGACGCCGAGATTTTAATGGTACGATGTCCACTATACGGATAACAGGACATCCCTTTGGTCCGAGGGGTCTAGACAATCTCTTTGCAGCGGGGCTTGTCCATCGTAGATGACTTGACAAACTCAGTGATTCCTGATGTCTGTATGGGAGAGGCTGCGAGTTAACCTGTTAAAATTCCAAGCCACCTCATCGACGCTCGTGAAAACCAATACTCGAGCTGACTAGTGAGTATTGTTGATAAATATGCTTCGCCAATTGATGCGAGCGAGGGCCAACATGTAAGGTAAAACAACACGTATTCCTTTTGATTAACAAGCACCTAGGCTTATGGAATACTCATACGGCTACTGTGTTCACGATAGGCAACACCTTCTCTTACTCGAAGGATCCGTACGGGTGCTCGCCCGTCTGGAGCGTGAAGGTTGCGCAGAGCGGGTTGGCGACAGCGGTCGCGTTGTACACGTCACAGTCCGTCTCGGGCTTAATGGCAATGACGTAGTCAGCGTCCTCCGCCACCTTCTTGAGACCATTGCCGATCTGCGGGTAGTAGACGCTCCAGTCATCAGCGGACAGGGTGAACTTGACCGTAGTCGACTCGCCCGCCTGCAGGTCCACCTTGGTGAACTTCTTGAGCTGCTTGACCTCAGGGACGGAGATCGTGCGGAACGGCTGCGTCAGGAAGAGCATGACCGTCTCCTTTCCAGCCACAGAGCCCGAGTTCTTAACCACCACCGACACGTCGACTGTCTCAGTAATGGACGTCACGTTCGTACGGCTCACCTTCATGTCCGAGTACGAGAACTCCGTGTAGCTCAGACCGTGGCCAAACTCCCACTGCATCTCGCAGTATTTGCCCGACGCGCACTGAGTGCTGACACGGTGGTTGTACGGCATGAGGATGTTACCGGCGTCCTTCGGGTAGGTGATCGGCATGCGGCCGCTAGGGTTCACACGGCCGTAGATGATCTCAGCAATGGCCTGGCCACCGAGCTCGCACGGCAGCATGGCGTTAATCACAGCGTGGACGTTGCTGGGCAGCTCACCAAGCAGACGCGGGCGGCCACCAACAAGCACAACGATGACCTTAGTGCCAGTCGAAGCAAGTTCCGTCACGTACTCAATCTGGCCGGCAGGAAGAGCAAGGTCGTTGATGTCACCGTACGTCTTCTCCGTGTACGAGTGCTCGCCAATGACCGCGATGGTGTACTCGGCCTTGCTAGCGAGCTCCTTAGCCTGAGCAAGGTCGCTCTCGTTGTACGTGCCAGTGTAGTTGAGTCCGTTGAAGTACCCCACCGTCTCGTTAGCGATCGCCTGGAAGCCGTCCTTCACGCTGATTCCGTTCGGGAACATGTTGTTGCCCGAGTAGCCCTGCTGGCTGAGCGACCAGCCTCCGCACTGGTAGCCAACGTTGTCGGCAGAGTGACCGGTGAGGAACACCTTAGCCGTCTCCGGGATCGGCAGGGTGCTGTCGTTGTTCTGCAGCAGCACGATCGATTCACGAGCAGAGTTCAGGGCCGCGGTCTTGTCGGCGTCGCTGCCGACCTGGTCCATCAGATCCGCACCGGGCACGGCATTGTCGTACAGACCAAGCTGCAGTTTGAGCTTAACCACGCGACGAGCAGATTCCTTCACGCGGTTCAGGAACGATGGGTCGTTGGCGATAATAGCCTTGGTGGCGTTGATAAAGCCGTAGTCGCTGCTGGCCATCGTCATGTCAATGGAGGTGCGCTTGACGGACAGCGTAGCAGCCTCTTCGTCAGTGCGAGCGAAGCGGTGGAACGTATTCAGGTGCTCGATCTCGGCGAAATCCGACACGGTCATGCCCTCGAAGCCCAGGTCCTCGCGGAGCAGCTTGTTCATCAGCTTCGGGTTGGCGATCGTCGGGATACCGTTGACGGAAATGTAGTTTTCCATGGCCGACAGGACACCGGCGTCGACGGCAGCCTTGAACGGGGGCAGGAAGTAGTTCAGCAGATCATAGTCGTCGAGGGTGACACCGTCCTTGTCGTGGCCCGTAGGTGTCTTCGAGTAGCCGATCCAGTGCTTCATGCAAGCGGCAGATCCGTTGTTCGACTGGATGCCCTTGATCAGGGACTCGGCGATAGTCGACACAAGGTACGGGTCTTCGCCGAAAGTTTCGTACACGCGCGGCCACAGCGGGTTCTGCGAGATCTCAAGCATGGGTCCGAAGATCCACGGCGTACCAGCAGCAAGTGTGTCGCGGCCAGCAATGCGGCCCATTTCATAAGCAAGGTCGGGGTTGAACGTGGCAGCACCGTTGATGGGCTGGCCGAACAGGACAGCACCCGAGGTGAATCCAGCACCGTGAAGCGAGTCGATGCCGAAGATGAACGGGTGACCATCGTTCTCCTCCTTCACGATCTCCTGGGCTCTGGTGAGCACGTCACGCCACTCCTGGGCGGTCCATCCGTACTTGCCGTTGTACGAGCCCGACTGGTACGGGCCGCTCAAGTAGGAGCCGATTTTGAGCTTGGCGTAGGCACGGAACTTTTCCTCGTCGAAGGTCTTGTCCTTGTTGAAAAAGCGCGAGAACGCCACCTGGACCATTTGGCCGACGAGCTGGTCTTCGTCCATGCTCTCGATGATCACGTCGGTCTGGGCGTCCCATTGGTCTGCGGCGACAAACGAGTTGCTCTCGTGGGCGGCGAGGCCCATGGCGAGGCAGCACACGGCGGAGAACCACGACTTGAGCATCTTTCGCCTCCTCTCAATGAACGGGTGTTGCGGTCGACTGGAAATTGGGAAATGACGGTCTCCGCGGATCTCGACCTCGACAAGGTCGAGCACCGCGCGGGAGATTGGCAGCGGATTAATGCTCGCCTTTCCAAGCCCGGCGCGACTAGCTCCTTCAAGCAATGCATCACTAACTTCAACCACGCAAGCTTACCGGACCCGGCTACTTCAGCGGGCACAAGAAATGCAGGTGTACGAACGGAATGCTCGGAGCAGGTTCTCTTGATAAATCTCGTTAACTGAGGAACCAAGTGAGTGCGTTAGCTCAAGCGTGAGCTACACAAACATCCGTCTTTTTCACGGTGGAAGCAAGTTCAACTGCCGATAGATACCTCGTGGAAATCTGAAGTCTAGAGTGTTGCTTTGGTGCTTGGTTTCGTCTCTGCTTGGACAGCACCAGAGGAAGATAGCGATATTGACTGTCCCTGCCACGAGGGCCTGATGACTCGACGTTTTGATCTCGATGTCTCGAGCTTGACGTTTTATGAACGGGAGCTGATAGCTCGGGACGGAGGGAACTTGAGTGCTCGTCGGTGCTTTGCAAGCAGCTGGTTGAACAGTTTGCTTGAGACACAAGCCGTGGCTCACAACTCGTGACACCGGCGTTGCATACAAGTTCACCTTGATAAAGGTCGTCGTAGAGACGCGATAGTCATCCCGTTCGCGTGGAAGAAAGATCAAGTTGCTCGATGAGTACCGTGGATTGAGTACAATCGACAGTCCAAACTCTAAGGCCTGGCAATCAACCGCTCGTTGGCACACCATAGCCGTGATGATGATCGTGGTGCGGAAGGCAACGACGTTGGTGCAATCGACTTGAATCTCCTTTCCCACGAGCTACCCGCAGAGAAACACTTATGCCAAGCACACCATCGTCTGATAAGCTTCTCTAGCTTCTCATATGCACGTGTACATGGTACTAGTGCAATACTACGTATCTCTGCTCCCTTGCAGGTGAAAAGGATTAAAGTACTATGAGCGAGCCTTTTAGGTTATAAAGATGAGTAGAAGTAATGTCCAAACCATGTTGCACAGCAGGATTACTCAGCGATTACGTTATAAAACTAGCCTAGAATTGAAGGTGAACGATGTCACATTTAAGCTTTTGGATTTGTGCTAAGTCTCGTGGTATCTGCGCTACGTACAGTAAATCGGCTTTAATTCGTACCTGCATACACCCCACAGGATACAGCATCTATTTACTTCATAAACTAGATGTGTGGCTGGGTTATTTGTTAGCCGAAAAAGCTTGGCATTGAGCCCGAATCTCGCTGCAGAGCAACATTGCGGGTGATCTTGAATCCATCCTTCACTACTTGTTTAAACGTTCCACTCAAAAACTCTTGGAGAGCATCTGCACTAAAGACGAACCTATAGTGCAGACAAGAGTAGGGTAGCCTCTGGAATTTGTGTGCATTACCAATTTCAAGGTCCGATTCAAAGCATGGGAGTACAACGCGTGTGTTGTCACTAGTTCAGTTCATCCTGGATACCTTGCTCTGTGATAGAGTAGATAGCCTCAGATTCGGGCAATATGGGGGAGTCCACGACCTTCATGACGCGATTCTCTCCACGGCCCTTTTTCAGACGAAGTCTAAGATACACAATGCACCACAATAGGTTACCTTCCGATACCAAAACAATTTTAGGCTTAAACAGTTCGTACCTTGTGCAAGACGCATGAGCCATGATGTTACCACCAATGGGCTGGAGAGGATCCTTGGCGAACATGCCGGAATCCGGATTTGCAGTCATCTATGCGAAAAATTAGATAAGTTCGCATGCTTCGCTTCAACTATTCGTCTTCAAACTCGTGCTGACTTACCTGATTTGTGATTACAACAGCAACACCGAACTCATCGGCCATTCTTGTTAGTGCACGCAAGAACCTAGTTCAAAAAGTGACAGGCATGAGTTAGAAAGAGTGTGCAACCAGGCGCGATATACGCGAAACGTACTTCGCCAATTCCTGTTGTCGTGCCGCAAGCTCTCCGCGACCAGAGTAATCGGTTCTGAACAACGCCGTCGCACTATCCACAATCACGAGTGCGAACCGAGACTCGGCCATCATAGCTGACGCCTGCACCAGCAGCTGCATCTGGTGCTCCGAGTTGTACGCACGCGCGAAAGCCACATTATCCAGCACACTATCGCCGTCGAGACCATATCGCTCTGCAATAGCTTGCAATCTCTGCGGACGGAAGGTGCCTTCTGTATCGATGAACAGTGCCTTTCCTTCGCCGCCACCACGATCCACCGGTAGCTGGCACGTCACGCAGAGCTGGTGGCACAGCTGCGTTTTACCCGTTCGGAATTCGCCAAACAATTCGGTAATCGAACCTGTCTCGACACCTCCTAGGTCACACATAAGCAAAAACACGATGTCATAAAAGACGTTCAAAAGCTTTTTCCTTCTCACTAACGCACCTTTCAGCAGCTCGTCGACAGCATTAGACCCCGTGGACAACGTAATTAAATCTTTTCTGCTCTCCAACACGTCAGCGGCCTACAATAAAACCACAAAACATCAAAAATTACAATCAGAAACAAAAAAATCTGGCATGGGCTCCGCCGCGTCGCCAATAGTCTGCAAAAAAAAATCCGCACCGTCGTGAAGCCCACATTGACCATCTCCCTGGCCGCCTTGAGCATCTTCTCGGCCTTCACCTCACTGATTCCCTTGATGCCGACGAGCTGCTTCTTCGTGGCCATGGCCACTGCGTCCACCGTGTGCATCCCCGCCTCCTTGAGCTTGTTCACGTCCGTGGCATTAATACCAGCCTGCTCCAGGATGTTCACGAGCCGCGGGCCTTGCTATTTATTATTTTTATTTGATCAAATAAAAAGAAATAAAAGCGCAATTAGTCGGGAGTGCCGAACTAGTTGCACTTGGCCATACAAACTCCCTGTCGCCTGAGCGGCAAGGAAGTTTGCACTGCCAAGACGCCGACGCCTCTCATTGGCTGCCCACCATCTCGTGCTCCTCCACGCCCATTTCCTGCTCCTCCTCCTGGTACTGGCCGTTCATCGCGACTATCGGGCGCTGGCCTTGCGACTGCAACAAATAGTCGCCACTACTCGCCACTCTCGCAACTGACGCAAAACTCTCCCGCCAAAACTTGACTCACACGACCTTCGCGTCACCTTCAAGAGACCTTCGCATCACCTTTTAAGAGACCTTCACTCACTTTCGTACAAGATCGATCTTGAAGCGACGCAAAAGGACGTTTTGCAGTGTTAGTTGCAGTGCGGGGAGCAACATGTTGCGTCGAGGTTTATGGCTGTTCTTGCTGTGCATTTTGTTGCATGGGAAGTTTGCACTACATGCTGGAGAAACTGAGGTTGCGTTGGAAGTTGACGGCTCCGTAGTCGACGAGAATCGACCTGTAGTGTCCGTTGCTGGTGATCGGGAAACGAATGGGGAGGACGATCGAGTGCAACAAAGTGCTCCAATGCAAAAAGCTACCTCTGAAGATGCAGAGACAATGGAAATGGGGAATGCTGGTGGTATGCAACAGGAGACCGACGTGGCGACTGTAATGACGACGCTGCAACAAGAATTGGCGGAGGTGGAGCAGATGGTGAAGTTGCAGGAGAAGAAGCTGCAAGTGCTCGAGAAGATGCGGTTACAGTGGATGGAGAACAATGAGGAAAGAGATGAGGAGCAGGATGAAGTGGTGAAGAAAAGGAAAGGACGAATTGATGTCGAGGAGAGGATTAACAGGAAGTTGGATGCGGCGATTGCGGAGACTGTGGCGGAATCAGCGGCGAACAACTTTGACACGTACTTCGTTGAGAAGGTTTCGATCCAGTTGGAGGGGGAGGTAGCCGATATGAAAATGATAAAAATGCATACTACAAGTGCGATGGAGCTAATTGCAATCGCGTATAGGGATGGTCTCGTTGTATTTTACACATCGACCGGAGACGAACTGCTGAGAATTCCTACAGAAAAACAAGCAATAAACAAGATTGCGTTGGAGATGCAGGATGATCAACCGTGTCTTGTTGTGTCCTACGACATCCCAGAGGTTGACATTTACGAATTGAGCCTCATTGAACAGAGCAATGGAAATGGAGACAAACCATTAAAATCAAGTCAACCTCCGACTTTCACCATTTCAACAAGGTCTGCGTATCTATTGAGGGTTCATGAGCGTAGACAGCTCCAGTTGTCGGCAAAAACTTCAGCGGTTGCTACCGCGAGATCGTCTCGCCAACTAGTTGTAGCGGTGGCTCAAGTTGACGGAATAATCGATTTCTTTGCCCTTAATGGAACGAGTCTGCGCCAGATGAGGACAAATGCCTCGATCTCAGCTATAGAAACCAGACGTAACCTGTTGGCATTTAGCAATGGAACTGGCGTTATCGTCTCTTCGATGACACGGGCCCAGGGCTCTGTCTTCCAAGCATGCCCAGGTACATCAGCGAAGATCTCTTCAATTACATTTGATGCAGTCCAGCCTGAGATAATGTACGCAGGCTCCCAAAAGGGTGAGATCCTTGTATACGCAGTCAATGCTGGCGGATCAGCTCAGTGCCGATTGCTATCACGATATACTATAAAAACAAGGCCCAGAGATTTAACTCCATTAGCTCTCGTCACTATAAAAACGTACGTCATTGCAGCAGGGCCACAGGACATTGCAATTTTCAACGTGTCCAAAACACAACGAAATGGAATTTCTCTTTCTCGTGTGTGCGCACGCCGCCTAGGCAATCCTACTGATTTAGCAGACAACGTTGAACGCAGGACTAAACACAATACTCTTGTAATGTCGTTTTCAGATGGAACAATGGGGAGTCACTTGGCATTTATTACTGCTGGAGTTGTTGGTCAAGACAACCGCCAAAGCACGATGATCATATTCCAATCGCTACTCCCGGATGAGCTCGACACGTCAGAGTTTCCATGGACTGTGTTTCTCTACGCTGGAGTCGTCATTCTAGCTGTTGCCGGCTCTCAACTCTTTTATCGGTGGCAAAGACAAACGAGTGTTAATCCCTGGGATTCAATTGGCAAGCCTCACGACAGCACTTTCGGAAAATATGGTGGATTTAAAGGCCATGAGCATTCCCCTGATTTTGACGGTGAAGACTTTGGTCGCTACAACTCGTTAAGTGATGAGCTGCGGAGAAAAATAGCTCAGGCGAAGCAGGGACCTACTCGTCGTCCGGTAGATGATGAGGCTGATTACTAAGCACCAAGGTTGACTATCCACCACAGAGAACGGCATCGGGAGGCTCGAATTTAGAAGGCAAAAGTAATATCGTACTATTGCGACGGCTTACTAGTGCACTACTTTTGTCTTGACAGCAACATATGCGCTGGGTCAAAGTAGCTTTTCACATTATGAACCTACTTTCAACGTCACCAGTGAATTGATAGTTATCGAGGTTTATCACCTGCTTTTGCTCGCTGATATTTTTTTAATAGTTCCATATGCTGACTATTATTCTATAATCTCGCTAATGCGTCGGCCTTCGAGACGTTTCCGTGCTGCATTTACCAGCTGGAAGGCATCTACATCTTCGTCATGAAACGATGGTGACGTGAGAATTGAGGTGGTTGATGCCTCTGATGACAAAACAAGAGAGGACAACGAAGACAGCGGGCGAACAACGTGTGCTGTAAAATCGCAGGCTGATGATTCGAGCTCTCCTATTTCACTGAGCTCCTCAAGAAGATTATCATACAATTGCCCATCAAACGCTGGGAATCCATCGCTGGGGTTCTTTTCAGAGTTTAATTTCACATTTTTTAGCGGAGGCAGCGGAGCTTGAATAACTCGCCGACGCTGCGACTTGCCGATTTCTTCAGAAACTTCAGAATTTTTTCTAAGCATGCCTTTAGATCGGACAGATTTCCAGTACTGCTCGGGCTCCGACACGCCCGCAGTATCACTTCAAATTTAGACAAACAGACTATTAGATAAGAAAACTTCACAACAAAGCCTGCTGTACTTACATGAGGGCTGAAATATTCTCAATGGAGCGCTGAAAGAGTTGAGTCTGAAATAAATGGGTGCAGAACTCTCGAAGGCTTGGATGCATGGCAAGGAAACTTCGTTCGTCAAACACGACGGCCTCACCAGTGTTGATTCCAACAGATGGTGTTGGTGGAGCTTTGGTACTGCAGTGTTTACGAACATCTTTTAGAATTCTGAATGACATAACGAAACAACAGCATGGTCAGATCATTTTCGATGTCACCAGTTTGTGAAAAATATTCACCGCGTGGCAAACGAAGTGAAGAGTGCTTGAATTTCTGTCCACTTTTCTGTCAAGTCCTCGTGCCGGGAGATAGTATTCCCCACTTCAGCATCAGAGGGTTGTGAAGGTTGACCGGAAATACCGGCATGATGTTCTCTATCCTCGAGGCAGCGCCCAAAGTTAAGCCGTGTACGCTGACTAGCTGGCCAAATCGAAAGTTTGCGCAATGTATGGAGAAGTTTCCTTGACTTTACGTCTGTGAGAGTAGGAAGCTCCTCATTTGGTGGAAGCCGAATATCGTTATTATCCAGATCAACTAAGATGACACCTTCAGCCATTAGTCGCTCCAGTCGTTGATCCGAGCGAATTCCCATGAAGAATGGTACAGGCGCACAGATAAACTCAATCAAGGACTACAACAACGAGAGTTTAGCACTTTGTAAACCCCAACTTCAACCAGCATTAATCATTTTAACCTGGCTAACGTACCAGCGGAAGTAGAGGTATATAAACCTGCTGACACTCGAAAGGATGTAACAGCGCGCGCAACGTTTCCGCAACGTGGGTCAATATCGGACGGTTGGCTGAGCTAAGCACTACTTTCTTTTCGGTAAGCAAGTAGCCATAAATCTGACGCCAATTACAAAACATGGTAACAGTTAAGTAAAATCTAGATACCGAAACGTGCTGAAGCGAGTACCATACCTTTAAAATATTATCTGGGTTGAGGCACTGGAAAAGAATCGTAAAGTCCACTTCGGTTGGCGAGAAGAGCGGCAGGTTCGAAGGGAATCCTGATAATAAGCATGTCGTGTCTCCAAGTCTAAGCACTGTTTGCGTCGCGTTCGCTATTGGGAGGGGTGTTCGCTCGAGGAAGTTGAATATGATAGGTTCTAGAGGAACACTTGCAGACGAACTTGCGAGCGACAATCGATAGAGGTAAACCAAAAATGTACGGAACGTTTGGAACAGGGGAGAGCTCGACAGTACGCAGAGGCACTTTGGGGCATAGCACTTCCACTTAGTTTGTCCCTGCTGGATATCCTTCAAGCTTATCCAAGATGGGAGATTCGCGGTTCTCCCCTTCTGGGTTGCAGATATGAGTGAAAGAACATCCATCGGGTGTTTTTCCTCGCAAAAGTGCAGGCATGAGCCATACGACCTTACCCCCTTGATATCTGAGGGAAAAATGCACATGGTAAGTTTGAAGCAGCTGCATCATAATCCACAGCTGTAATTCTACGAACCAGTCAGCACGATGTCGAATGCCCTCGGTGAAAAAGGCTCAGCGCTGAGGTAGATATCGTCAGGAAAACAGAACTTGGAGAGCTCTTCGGGAAGGCTAGCGCGCGATGGTAGTATATCTATAACTTCGGGCTCAAGTCGAATATCTGATGGTGATATTGTCCGGCTGACATCTACGCCTGCAGCTTTAGTCATTTGGCCTCCCAAAACAATAATGCAATCTGCTACTCCTGTTCGCTTTGCTTTCAGGCGATCTCGTTCATTTGATGAACTTGCTGATATCTTTCGATGCTACATAATGGCGAACCGGAGGTGAATTAGAACATTGTAGCAGGCTGGAATTCATGGCCACGCATGAACGTACACTGCTTGAAGTTGATTTTGCGCTCGAATGCTTTCTTGGGTACACACAATCCCCTGAAAAAATGGAAATATTGTGTGCTCCGGTATGTTTTGCCGTAAGAAGATCAACAATTTTGCAAAATATAACTGGGTCTAAGATCTCAGAGGCACACGTTAGATCGCTCTTAATACATCTACAAACGGTGAAGCAGCATATTACCTGCTTCCGCTAGCCAACAGAAATATTGCATCACCCCTCGCTCGGTTAAACCATCGTCTTGGCGGTCAAAGTTATCTAGCAACCATTGAAGCAAATCAGCAGAAACGGCGCTGTGCCCACATGCTTTGCTTAAAAGCGTGAGTTGAGGCTGTAGAAGCACTCCTGTTTTGTCTACATCAAACTCGCCAAATGCTGCAGCAACAACAAAGCGGTAGAATGGAGCAACAACCTCTTCCTGCTCTTGCTGTGTTTCACCTTCTGCTGGAACGGATGATTGATTCTCTGCAAGAAAGAATTTGCGTCTTGTAGCTAAAATTGCTCGGATGTAGCTACGTTTCTCTTTTAAAATTGCTGCCTCGACCACTTGATCTTGTGATTGTTCACATGCATCCAGGTTTTGCAATGCACTCTCTAGCAGCTTCTTTTCGGCGTCACAACCTCGAGGTAGGTGCGTTGCAAGCTTAAACTGCGCCATCGCTAAATTATGATGAATACGACAACGTGAAAAGTTGAGTCCTCCTTTTGAGTGTTGTAGAAGAAAGTGGTACATTCTCTTAGCCTCCCAGTAAAACTCTGCCGGCGATGACGTTTTTGACAGAATAGTTGTGCTAGTGAAAAATATGTCGTTAGTGGTAACTCTCTCGTCAATTTGCGATGCCTCTTCAAACCGAAAACCAAGTTGATAGTCAATCACAACTGTTCTGTTGTGTGCTATCACATCGGCGTATGCAGCCAAACAATTTGCGCGAAGATAGAGCGAGCTAAGGTACTTCTCTAAAAGAGCACTTGCAGTATATGCCTCATCATCCTCTCCAAATTCACTCACACCACTGCCAGTGCTTGATACATCGTCTTCACTTTCATTATAAGAGACTTTAGATCTGGCAGTTGTGACGAGTGCACTCAGTTCTTCACAGGCTTGCGTGAGTTTCCCAGATGCCAATGATAGGGTCTCCATGGCGAGATCCAGCGTAAATTGAGTTGAGCCACTTTGCCAGAGATCAGAATTTGTTGTGTATACACGCGCATTCGTAATGTAAAATAGCTCTTCGTAGCTATAAACCGTAGTTGTGCTCTTTAGTACTTGAGTGGCAAAAATATACAGGGAGCGCCCAAAACGAGCCAGAAATTTGGCACGTAGCTGCGAAGACGTTTCCACGTGATTAATAACCTCGGAGTATTTTTCCCCTGCTGAAACCCAGACGTCTAGCATATGAGGCACTGTGTCAGGGCCATCCTGACGCTTTGAAAGCGTGTGTCGTTGGAGCTCCCCCGCTAGAAAGGCATAAATTTCGTCGGCTTCGTTTGATAAGGAATTTAATTGACCCAGCTCACGCCGTTTTTGCTCCACCAGGACCTGGGGGTCCACCTGACGGATCGAATTTTTACGGACGGGTGACCTCGCACTTGATTCGCTATCGTAAGCGGAACTTTCGGCATTACCGAGGTCTGCTGAGTCAAGATTCCATCTGAATTCGGAATCGAAGTCAATATCATCTTGCTTTGGTGACTCTTGTTCTTGATTTGTGCTGGGTGATTGCACTTGATATGCTTCTTCAGGCTGTTTTCGGCTTGTCTTCGGTGTCTTCAGTAAAGGTGCACACCCACTCTGATAATCTGTCAAGGCGTCTTCTCGATGCATCTTGTTGAATTCCAGTAGAAAATGCACCCGCGCCCGGTTAAACTCCACATTTTTCTTCACTAGCGTACCGCCTTTTGCCCCCAAGTTGTTTGACATATGATGAAGGAGTGCTTTGATTGACTGAACACCTAGCTTGCTTCTCAGCACAATATTGTCGCAGTTTGCTGGTATTTTCTCTTTTGCCTTTACCAAGCGAGGAACGGCCAGAAGGGCGATGTAGCAGATGACATTAATCATCTTGCTACATGTAATCTCCAGCATCATGGTTCCTAAGCTACCATGAACACTGATGGCGGGCCAGCCTTCTTTCGCCGGGGAATATTCGGGACCTTGCACATTCGACTCTGTGTTTCTGCTCATGAGGTTCTTATCGTACACATGCTCTTTGCGGCAGCATCGGACGAAGACTTTGCATATTTCAGTAGAAGAAATCGGCAGAGTTGTTGGTATAATGTCACGGACAAACCTAAAAAATTCATGGTACCCCAATACGGAGCGACGATGCGCTAGACCAACGTTAGCGCTATACGAGGTAGCTAAATCTCCAATCGTCCTCGTGAAGCGCTGCTTAACCCACTTCAGTTTTTCACGCTCCGCGAGATCATCTATTTGAGCCCACGACAACGTATCGGAAGTGGGTGCATATTGCTCTATTTCGTGGTACGGGATAATGTACTCGCTAGCAAGTTTTTCCAGCGCCAACTCTCTGGATGACTCCTTTGAAAACATGAAGCACGCTACGTCCACAAGTGCATCCAAAAATTCGTCGAAATTTGCGCCTGCAACCACGTCACCTCCGCTGCTAGCATTGGAATGAGCGCCCCTGAAAGCCAATGTCACTCGTTTGTCAAATAACAATTTCTTTTTCTGCTGGTACGCAGCTTTCGCAGTGGCTTTCTGAAGAAGCTGCTTAAACTGGTAACTAGTGATTCGCAGCGTGTTGCTTTGACGGTTCTGCAATGCATTGAACACGAATAAGTCGAATAGCTGGTCATGAATCCAAAAGGGGTCGCTGGAATTTATACTAGCGGCCAGACTGTTAGCTGGGATTGATGTCGCTCGGTCACGCCTTTTAAGAGTTAACACTGATGGTTCAAAATTTGAAAACTCCAACGGTTTGCCGTCGTTCAACACATTACCGAGCGAGTCATAGAGCTCGTATTTACCGATCTTCAGCTGCCAGTAGCGCCCCACGTCGTGCTTTAGCTGTCCTACTAAGTAGTCGAACGGTATCCAGCCAACATATTTTTGGGGTGTCGTTGGTGGCATCTCGGACCCATCGCGCCGCTTTTGTTGAAACCTGGAAAGCTCCTTTTCCGCCACCGCCAAAGCCACATGTACTCGGCTCATCACACAGTTTCCAGAGACAGCACAATTCGACTCTCATGCAGGGTTGGGGAGTGCTGGTTCGTAGGGGCGAAGATGGTCCGACTATTTTCTGCTGTTGGTGTGAAACTGCTCTCCTGGTGTACTTTGTGAATGACGTAGCAATGCCGAAGCCTTTATCTACAAAGAAAAAGGAGAAGAGAGGACGTTCTCGTTGGACAGCACTATCAGCTGAAAGTTCATGTATGTCCTGCGCTGGGCAGTACTTCACTCTTGGTTGCAGTTAACAAGAGAATATTGTAATCACAGTGCCTGTTGCAGCCCTGAATGTTCTGGAAGAACATCACGCTACTCTAAACGTTTTTTGCGCAAACGCATACAATCCAGACTCGTAGGTAAACACGAGGTAATATTAGTGACGCAACGACTGTTAATTGTTTCAGTGTAGTCGCGTAGATAATGAAGACGGAGCGAGTGCAAGCTTTGAGCTCTCGTTCCACCAATACTGCATCGCACTAAGCACTTTAATCCAGTACGGTTCACCAGCCCAACAGTTCGAATGTACGAGTTGCTGTTCCCTGTCTTGCGTATTTGTATGACTCACAGACACTATACTCCTTAGATCTGTACCATACATATGCAACAGCTAACGAGCATGGCATTGATCGATCTGAGTTGCTTCAGCTACTCCAAGACCACTCGGAACACATCACCAATATTGTCATGAAGGACGATAAATTGCTGCATATCACAGACCCACGGCATTTTGACAAGCTCTACACGTGGCTGAAGAAGCACTTCATCCTCTACGACGAGTCGAGGAGTGGGCTCCTTCCTGTAAACGTGGCACTTGAAATGCTCCAAGCCCACCCAACTGCGCTTTCCCACCTTAAGTTCCAGCTTGCGCCATTTATCAAGAAAACAAAAGACAATAATACTCGCTACGCTGATCAAGCCTCGGCAGCACGTCATGTAGATTGAATTTGTGCCGATCGTAGGATTTAATGTGCGCATATTAACCCCCAACTACGAAGATTGGAACATTACAAAGCACGACATGCATGGAGAACAGTTTCATGCGAAATGGGAATCGTGCCAAGACCAACAATAAGACGACGGCGACGAAGAGCTTTAATCTAGACGCTTTCCTGATGCAGTTGACGATATCTCCATCTTCGATGAGTAGGAAGCAAAAGCATAACCTTCGGGTAATTCAGCATAACCTTTTTGCATTTTAATAGGTTACTAATAAATAGTGCCCCGGGTACCAGTGGTCTTGATACCACGAGAGGCTTATTGTGATCTAGGAATCCAAATATGACGATCCGCTGATGCAAGGGTTAAATCATGGGGTGTGTTAAAGCCTAGTTGGCTGAGCGATGAAGCTAACTGGGACTTACTCAGTTTCAGTTCAGGTGCGCGTTAGTATAGAAGTTGGCAGTGTGTTTTGAAGGAGTGTTGGATCTGGGGAATGCTTGGTAGATTGGCTGAAGTCTCTCGAAGAAAACTTCATTTCGATTTCTCCACGTTGCATGAAAAGCTATTGCAGTAAGCACCCGCCACAATATGAGCACAACATTAGCATTCCGTTGCCAACGCGGTCAATAGGTCATTCAGTTTCGAAAAAAAAAGTAGCAGCCACCAAATGGTAGGATAACTCCGAACCAAATCCGTTCTTTTCGACGAAAACGGTAGCGGACGCACCTCCTTCCTCCTATTACAAGAGTTGAAGAGTTATGCTTGCAAAACTGACGCAAACTGCCACCTTCTAATTTCAAAAAGTGCTGCCGAGATACTGGCAAACCGTGTAGGAACAACAATTTGTCGTAAGTCTTGCAACGCATAGTGTTTCTTGCATAAGCAAAATGCACCACTATTTGAAGTTGATTAAACCCAACCAATGAAGAGGTCGCCAGCATCGTCAGGAGAGGGACTTCTTGAAGAACAAGTATGCCAAGAATAAGAACGAAGTGAGGGCTCGATCTCGTGTCATAATAGCGAGGACATCAATCTAAGAACATATTCATCGACAGAGGCTTTAACGGTCAGCCTGCTGGCAGCAGCTGATTGAAGTACATATCGTGATGTACAGCGCCGGCTTAAACACAGACATGTAGGACTCCTATGGTATCGTATCGTTTCGTTTCTTAGTGAGGTACATTGATGTCACTTAGTACTATGCCTAACGACTTCCTATGCCCATCTCAGCGTCCGCCCCTACGTCGTCCATTGCTGTTGTCTACCCGGCCCAAGCTGTCGCTTCACCGTCCTGTTCCGATATCCCGATGATGCCATTTTGCATCACCTCCCATTGGATGTCCGCCTGAAATTCGTGTTCAGATGTTGAAGAACCTTGTGCCAGTGCGGCAATTGCGAGGTTTGCACATGGATGTGAACCTGAGTACTGCATTTCTTGTCAATTGCTAAGTTAGCCAGGGTGTCCGCCATTTTATTGTATTTGCGCAAGTGATGGTGCCAGTTCGGCACTCCGATTGTATCTGCTGCGCGTCTGCTGCGCCAGTGTAGATTTTTCAGATGAGGTGCTTTCGGCGGCGTCCTTGTTTTTTGCTGTTTAATGATCATGGCACTATCTCCGATGACATGCGGCGGCTCGTAACGTATAGCAACATAAGCTTGATGACCTATAAGCAGCCCCATGTTTTCAGCAAGGTCGTTAGCCGTCTTCTTGATAGCAAGGGATAACGACCCTACCCAACATACAACGGGCGCCGCAAGTTGTGCTCCAGTTCTGACTACAATTGCGCCTGACCCGCCAGGAGGACTCCTACGTATGTTGTTTTTGGAAATTCAGCAAGATCGGCGATTGGTACTTTAGCAATTCTCACGGCGGAGCCGTCTAAGATTGACAACGTTACTCAACTTTAAGATAATGTGCAAAAAGCACGTAGACAACAACGCTGGGGTCTATGATAGCTTGATATCTTACCGGCGGCGGGGGGTGTCAAACTTTAGGACCTCCACCTTCATTTCCTCCTGATAATACGACTTGTACTGCATCACAACCGCCTTATCGAAGTCGGTAGCTAGAGCGTTGTCGTCAATCTTCAGCACATCCTTTAGAAGATTCTTTGGCTTTATCCCTCTATCAATCCAGTCATCAAACATGTCGATCTGCAACTCTGTCGCCTTTTCTTTTGTGTCGCGGAGCGCCTTACCGCGAACCAACATCGTCGCCAGCTTGCTTTCGCCTCCAAAACCTGCTGACAGTGCTGTAAGTAAGCTTTCCTTTGCAGAATACCTTGTGTTGAACATCGCGATGTAGTCGTCTAACACTTCCAAGTTTCGGCTCGCCAAAGCAGCCTCCCCATACTTGCCAAGGTTTAGCAGCCCAAAAACTTCTTGAACGGGCTTGCGGCTATCTAACCAGCCCGTTAGCTGCTCAACTTGCAACTTCTTCGCGATTTCGTTTGTGCTCTCAATTCGCTTTGCAGACACAAGCGCCTTCGCCAGTCGAGCATCTCCATAGTGCGCCGTTAGGGTCTGGAGTAGTGTTACTCGGTCGGCGGGCCTCTGTTTCTGGTTAAACACAGTAACAAATGACGATAAGGCGTTCAGATTTGGGCTGGTTAGAGTATTGTCCAGCTGAAGCAGCTTCATCACGCCGGTCGGGTCTAATCCGTCCGCCACCCATTGCTTGTATTGCTCCTTTCGTAACCGGCTAGCCATTTGACGTGCAAAAACAAACTCGTCCGTCTTCGCTGCTTGCAACATGGTCGCCAATTTGAGATCACCACCAACGCCATTCTTGAATGCCTGAAGCAATGTTTCATGAGCATTATTCCTATTGTTGAACAGAGTGATATAGTCTTCCAACAATTCCAGTTTCCGACTTCGAAACACTTGATTTCCGTCACCTGTCAGTTTCAGTAGCTTAAAAACATCGCCAACACTTTGCTTGTTCGCGAACCAGCCTTCTAATTGCTCTAGCTTCAGCTTTGTCGCGATCTCCTTCGAATCTGGAGTCGCGCTAGAACTTCGCCTCACTTGTACGAGCGCCCTCGCTACAGCATCGTCTCCGTATTTTGCCGTGAGCATTCTGACCAACGACATGGGATGCTTTGGGTTTTTCGTGTTGAATGCCTCCACGTAGCTGTTCAAGGTCTTGAAGCCATTCGCGCTGAGAATTGATCCAGCCGAATCGTCGAGCTTCGTCGCCTTCAAAATGCTACTCCAGCTCTTTTGTTGCCCAACAAACTCTGCACTTTAGGATTGTCGACGAGCTTTGATGCACCCTTCTTAACCGCATCCGTCAGCCTGTTAAAACCAGTGATCGCCCTCTCTTCACCATACTCGTCTGCAGTCTCATGAGTCCTCAAGAGTCTAGTGTTTTCAGCAAACAACGGCACCACAGCCTCTTGTGAGTATGTAGCGGCCACGGCGTCTCCTTCACAGACTAAGGAAATGGCAGCAGCCAGAAACACGATACATTGAAGACGCATAGTTGCCTGGCAACTGCAGCTCGAGAGATGGACAACCAACTGCAAAGTATCAAGAGTGCTGACGTGCACTCCAAGAACGCCAGCAAAACTGTTGCAAATCGATCAGGCAGTGCAGCGAGGTGGGACATTCTTTCTATTGCAACGTATGTTATATCCCAGGAAGGTGAGAATCCGTCTCCTTAAGTACAGGAAGACGACGCCGTCCAAACGCTTCACTCACCGCAAGGAAGTCATCATGGCACCTACTGCACTTCCAGAGCAACTCAATGTCTTGCAAGTCGACCTCCTTCTTATGATCCTACCAATACCTGTCGGAGCTTCGTTCGCTCAAGAATGAAAAGTCGATTTCATTCCACGCTTAATGTAGTCAGTGTATTTATTAGTCAGCAACATATGTTTTTTGACCGCAATATCCCAGTTGGAGCTCCAAAGATATAAAAGCGATCCCTTCTGGACGTGGCGTTTGACTGCAGGTCATAAACCTATACACTGTCAAAATTAGTTGGTATAAAATTATGTCGTACATTGGACGAAATATGGCAAATTCTGATCTCTTCTTATACCCTGTCTAACCTGAGTCAGATCACGCGATCTTATGGACTCTTATCCGTGTACTGCGTTTGAATACACACGATCAACAGAACGCTGACCTTCAGTCAGCGAAATTCCTTTCTCGTAGGGCGCACCATTACTGACAGCTCCATAAAAAAACCCAAGGATTTCAATTACATAAGAATAGAAGGTGCAGGTGTATTGCTGTTAATCGTGGGGCCCAACGTCTACGCCGACATCTACCGCTACATTAAGCGCCTCTAGTTTACCAACAAGGCCATCAATCTCCGTGCTGTACAATTGCTGATCCTGTGCCGTGAACTCTCGCTTGTCCATCGGAATAGCTAACCTGTTAAAACCACTTGCTATAGTGGCAGTAGGTAAATTTTCCCAGGCCGAAGTGAGCCACGCCATTAGTGTGTCTCGTGACGGACCTTTGAGCTTAAACTTTTTGCCGGAAGCTCGATTTTGGTGACCACGTAGCTCTGACTGTAAGTGCTCCACCCACAACGATCGCAGCCGCAGCTTAAACGGCTTCATCCCCCCCACGCAATATCCGCCGGCTGGCACGAAGATGTGTAGCCCGGTGGAATTTTTAAAACTACATTAATGCTGGCTGCATATGCTTGGACCGCTTCGGTCCAATGACCACTAAAGTCATCCCATAGGAGAAGTTATTTTTTCGCCTAAATTATCCCTCGACCCAAAATGGTATTTCAAAAAAATTACTATGCTCGTGGTAGTACTTCATTATGCGCTTCTTCTTGCTGTTCGTGACACCGTCGCGCAGGTCATCGCTCAGTTTGCTGCGAACGCCCTTAATGCTGGTGCGTCCTTTTGGTGGTGCTTTCGGCGGCGCCAATTTCGGCAATCAGCAGTCTGCAGAAGAGTCAGACTTGGTACTTTCCTTACGGTGTGCCCTTTGAAAAAGCTTTATCCTGATTTCATCAACACGCCACTCTATTGGCTAAAGCCGCTATCTCGTGCTTTGCCAAGTGCGCCCTAGTAGAAAGGAATTTTGGTATAGTTCAGTTCACGTATTGTGCCCTCATTTCTAAGATCATGGGAACAAGATTGTCAAGGCAACACTTTCTCATTGCGAAGTTGGAATGTTGGAGAAGCTGCCGTCAGGTGGAATTCTAGTCCATGTGCGCACTGCTGAAGCTGAAAGCCACTTAGTTGGACAGGAAGTGAACTTACTCGGAAAGAAATTCAAGCTTAAGCGTCAGTCAATTCTGGCGCGTAAGTTTTTTCTTGATGTCTCCTGTATTCACTCGTCGGACGAAGCCGACACGCTTGCAGTGGCCCTAAGCGCGAACGGCGCCCGCGTCTTTTATTGGACGCCGAGGGACGTTAACATCAAGATGAAGATTGCTACTCCGACGTGGCGTTTTTACTTCGGATCTACAACAGCACCCTCATGCCTGGTGGTTTGTGGAAAAAGCTGTATCTGGCACGAGGAAAGCACAGTACGCCGCCTCTTACACCTATAAGCTGTCCGCATACGTTGTCCAGCTACCAGTCGGATCCCAGTTGGATTATTTCCTGCGGAAGCCAACCGAATGTGCTTGCCCTACACAGCAACCCCTTGACATGGCTGAAGCTAGTGACGACCTTGTTGAGGCAAGTTAGATCTTGAACCGGCCCCCAACGCAACCGTTGCCGGTGCGCACAAGTGCGGCAGATCCGCAATGCTTTGACGCGGGCCACAGCTCCTCCATAACTCTCAAAGAAGCCTTAAGCTCTGCTGAACTGTCGAAGTTGAGCTCCCCAGTTACACAGACCCGAGCGCGACGCGATGTTTGTCGAAACAAATCTGGCACTCGCATGCTTAACAAACTCTCACACAAATTCTGCTCTTATAAATGGAGAAGATGCAGGAGATATGGTTGAGGAGTATCAGCAAGCCTATATGGTCAAAGAAAAAGGGGGTCTTAAGTGCGCAACGGCAGTTATGCATTAACTGCTCTATCCGATATTCAGAAGTATCCTAGTGTTGCCGACGACAGCGGGACAATCATGCGCTGCGCCAGGCATTTAGCAACTAGGACTGTCAATGCGTTCACTGAGGAAACGAGTGGTCACATGCGCTAATGGCATACGCACTAAGTGGATACCGGTCGTTTATATCCAGTGATACGTTTTGGTACGTCTTTCCACATAAACTCGTCCAGGGTTTGCAAGCTGAAAGTACTTCTTTGGTGGACGACGATGAACCTGAGTCAGAAGAAAGTGCCTGTAGCGACATTATAGAGGACGAAAGCGCAGAAGAAAGCGAAGATATTAGTGAAAGACCAATCCACGAGCAGCTGGCTCCCTTGCTTCTTCGTTTGATGCGAATGTGGACTATTCTGCAGTAAAATCTGCGAGAGGGGCGCGAATGTTTAAATTGCAAAGTGGTAAGATGGTCGTCTTAACGCAAGTAGAAACGTATAGACATCGCGGAGAGGCATTCAAAGATTACTCACCTTTAGAGTTTTGAGGTAATTGTGGACATACTTCCTCGGTCGGACCAGCGCGAACGTAAACTGACTAAGCGGGGCGTAAGGGATTTGATGTTGCACCTAATCACCCCTTGTCCCCGAGTATTAAGGATTTATACGAGCAAACTTTAGAACCCCAATGTTAGGCGGTTCTCCGCCTCCGCCTATGAAGAAGAACGGCGAAGCCTCTCCTGCACTCAGCAGATATTTGATTTGCTTGCTGACGCCTTGGTCTGAAGTGGGTCCGGTGGTCGAATGACACCAACAGGTTTAAGCCGTTTGTGCAAGCTGTGGAACTCTGTTGATGCCAGCTTCATAAATCGGCAAAGATACCGATATTTAGATAACATATTAAAAAAGCAATGGCGGTCGTCAAGAAATGAGTCTGAGTGGAGAAGTAAAATGCAGATTTTTGGAATGCGCTTATTCCGAGACCTCCTGTTACCAATGTATCGGACGACTACGAACCACCGCACGATGATGCTTTTGAACCTGGTGAACTTCTTCAGTTGGCTTAGGCAGCAGCGGCCAAAAAAAGATCTAGTGACATCAAGTGCAATTAAGGCGCTAAAATCCGAGTTTTGGGCTCTTGTTCCTGAACACGTTTCGTGCACTGGTCGCACTGCAACTTGTCCCTCTTCAATATTCAGGGACCATAACGAGAGCGGGATTGACTCATCGCGTATGGCACATGCCATACACCTCTTGCTAGGTCCGAAGACGTCGCGGATAGGGCCGCGATTGGTGACGTAGCTTACACAGACGAAGATGATATGGACCGGGCCCGGTGTTCTCCTGATCAGCAAGTATTTTTCGATCGCATTATGCAGAGTATCGATGGTGCAGGCGGTCTACGCCCAACCTTAAGCCTACTCCATGGTGGCGGTGGAACAGGTAAATCAGCTTTGCTCCGATGTATTTCTACGGCATTAAAACGGCACGGGATCGATACTGTCAACACATGCCCAACCGGCGTCGGTGCATCTCACTTACCTAATGGTCATACATTTCACTCTGCATTTAAACAATGAGGAAGAGTGAACTGAGTCGGAATGACCTGGCGTTACTCCGCCTACATTCACGGATCGTGTATGGTTAATAGTCGTGGACGAAATGGCCATGTTCAGCTCTGAGGTTTTGGTCTTGCTAGATGCAAGATTGCGGTCAATCTACAAAACTGATATCCCTTTTGGAGGTCGTACAAATGTTCTTTTTGGAGACTTTCTCCAGCTTGAGGTTACCTTTGGAACGTCACTCTGTAAGATGCTGGACCAAGATACAAAGTCTTCGTCGCAGGTGAAGGCTCGTGCTCTATTTCAAATCTTTCAGGCTTCTTTCCTGACTCATCAACACCGCGCCGCAAATTGCCCGGCCCAGCAAGCAATTTTGGAGGCTTGCAGGGCTCTTCCCTCCGAGTACCCATCTGGATCGCGGTGGAGTGCAGCTGAGGCAAAGAACTTCCGCCCTTTTAATGACGTTGTGATTGACACCATTACCACCGAACTTGATGCGGAAACGCTCGCTGCCGATGAAACTTGGTTGGACGATATGACAATTATGGTGACAGGCAATTTTGACAAAGCTGTCTTAACTAGTTTTATGGCGCGTCTTTTTGCCAGGCGACAAGGGCGGCAACTTTTCAGGTGGCGCCGCGCGTTGAAAGTAGGCGTTTCTTGCGAGCTGCAAACATTAATTTACGATGAAGACTTAAGTCCGGAACTTTTTGGGTATTTTGTGGCTGGCGCGCCTGCACAAATGCTAGATAACAATAGCGGCAACGTCAGTTGGAGTGTAGCCAATAGTACACCATGTATCTTACATTCCTTGGCGTGGCAAGATCCTCACAAGCAAGATCAGGTTGATAGCGTCATTGCAGCAGCTCGGGTCGCTAAAGAAGATATTGTGGAATTGCCTTTTCCTCCAAACTTCATCAATATTCAGCTTCTCGATTCTAATGGCGATGCATTAGTAGGACATTCGTGGCCCGCTGAAAATAATCTGGAATCTAACTACATTGTTCGTCCCGATGGAACTAGATGCAAGAAATCTGTTATCATTCCTGTTGGAGTCATGAAAAATCCATAGCGAAAACCGACTGTCCAGCTTGGAGCTGGGGTTTTGACGAAGGCTGTAGAAGTGAATTTGTTCTGCATACTGTTGATCTCGCACACGTCATGACTGTGTGGAAGGCTCATGGGGCTACTTTAAAAAGAATGGTCGTACTCCATCTCGAGCCCCTTCGCAAGACTGCCCCTCGCTGGGGGTTTGAGCACATTTACGTTGCCATATCCAGAGTTACCGCGGTGAGAGATTTACGTTGTATGCCTCTGTTGGGCGGTTTTAGGGTCCAGCGATTGCGAAATCTCCGCCCTAACATTTACACTACACGGTGGCGATTAAATTGTCAGCGTCAAACTTAATATACGTTTGGCTATTATTATAGCTGGGCACTATCGTTGCGTTCTTCATTTACTCCACGTATCTTCCACGCTATCCCAGTCTACGCATAGCCCTAGTTGTCGCCAACTGGGTCAACGTTTGTTCAACACTCAGCTGTGTGAATCACACGATGATCATGTGCCAAACATGAACTGGTAAAGTCCAACGAGTCTTGCGACTTGTAGTAAATGATTTGATTAACCAGTTAACGGATTTCTCGTCGGATTGCCTAAATTAACATAAGTACCAATGGTCTTGACATCACGAGAGCTAATCTATGATCTTGGAATCCAAATATGACGATCCACTGTTGCGAGGTTAATTCTTGGGGTGGGTTAAAGCCTAGTTGGCTGAGCAATGAAGCCAGTTGGGATTTACTAAATTTTTATTCAGAGGCGTGTTGGTATAAAAATTGGCAGTGTGTTTGAAGGAGTGTTAGATCTGAAGAATGCTTGGTGTAATTGCTGTAGTCTCTCGGAAGAAAATATCATTTCGGATTCTCCACGTTGCATGAAAGCAATCGCAGTAAACACCCTCCACAAGATGAGCACAACATGAGCATTCCGCCGCCAACGTGGTCGTAGATCATTGGTTTCGAAAAAAGCAGTAGCCGCCATTCCAGGCTCAAAATGAAGACCTGACGCCACGGGGTCCAAAGTTATTGCCACATTGCCAGCACTGTAGGGCACGTGTAGAAACAATGTTGTACCGTTTCAATGGCATGACATGATAATCGAACACATTCTTGAATCGTAGGATTTAGGAATCTCAAGAAATACAGCCGCGAACCAACTATTAGGTCTCCAATAAATAGGCGGAACATTACATCGTGGACTACTGGAAGCATGTATTTCCGAAGGGAAATAATTTTGGTGTGTGCTTCATGATTTTCTGCACCGGACAACCAATGCTTTCCAGAGGATGGTGCTCAAAAGTGGCGTGTTAAAGAAGATTAACCCAGTCATGCAGCCGCAGTTGTGGAAAAACTTGCGCTGGTGCATCCGTAACTTGACGAGATTCCACCACTAAATCAAAAAATCGGGGCATTATCGTTGTTGATTCGGTCTGCATTCCACCAGCATGCGGGTCCGGAAGGTTTCGCGTGAAAATTTCGGTCAATTGCCCATAAAGCCGGGTGATGTCCCCAAAACCTATGCGTGATCCTGCTATTCCATGAAGTATATAGCATATGGCTGTGAAAAAAATTGATGGCGATGGCCAGTTGCGACTGACATCAAGGAAGTCCGCCAGGCAGAGTTTGGTTTTTGCTCCGCAAAAGCACGGCACATTCTACGAAATCTAACGTTACCAGATCCCGTCGGTTTTGACGACTGTCCTGACCTTGATGAAGTCCTTACGTAAAATTTCATTAAGGTGTTCCACCAAATTGGACCGAATAATACGTATTGCAGGGTTTGACGTCTAGTGAGGGGTATTTGGTCGTGTTGAGGCCATTTGATTCGGTTTCAATCTTGCAACACTTTCCTCCACCAAAGAGGCATATTAGATACTTTCCACCCAGGTGGTGGTGGTGGGTTCTGCATAAGAAATCAAAGGACCGCAGTCGGGAGAAGTTACAATAACGCTGTTGAAGAATTGCCTGCATTGGGTGATACAGATTTCCTCGTCGTGGTTTCCAGTAGACGAGATCGCACGCACAAACACTTGAAGCAATTGTAGGTGTTGTCTACGTATGTACATCTTCACATTTGGAATACCAATGCCATCGTTGTCCGTTGGGGTCAGTGCAAATTCAGTCTTCACTACATTCACACCACGTTTGCCAGTCCCTATTCGATTGTAAGGCACAAACTGATTTATCATGGCTTGCCACCGGTTGATAAACCTGTTTGGGATAATCATAGCAGAGGTAAAGTACCAGAGAAGTGATAGGATTTGTGTTTGCACAATCAGTTTACGACCACGTAGAGTTCTAGCTCGACCTTTTCAAAACCGAAGTTCTGTAGTCAATTTCCTGTCCAGGTCGTTGGCCAGGCCTGATGTATCACAATAGCCAAACGGAATCCATATGTAGCGTACTGTTTCTCAACGGTGGAAAGAGCGCATGCGCGGGGGAGGGCAGCGATTATTCAAACTCATGATTACACTTTTAGATTGGTTTAGCTTAGCACCTGATCCCGCACAGTGGAATCCACAAGTTTGAGTTGCTTCTGCAGCTCCACTTTTCCTTTTGAAAATACTACTGTGTCATCAGCAAAGAAAGCCACTGTGGCCTTCAATCCGTCACCAATCGGGATGCCAAGATCTTGTCGCTTTCTCAAGAGGCTTCCAAGTAAAACGAGGCACAGATCAAAAAGAAAAGGAGATAGTGGATCTCCCTGTTTCGTAGCGGGGTCAGTGGGGCTTGCGCCCATCCATTTAGCATCAGAGAGCATTTGGAGTCTTTGTACATCAAATGAATCCATGCAATGAACTTTGGACCAAAGCCTTGGCGTTTTAGAACTTTAAGTAAGTATTCCCGATTGACTCGATCATAAGCTTTTGCAAAGTCAAGAAATGCTGCCGAACCTTTGTGTCTCTGCGTGGTAAGCAAGTGTTGCAAGTCCCGAACGAAAATAAGTTTTGATGAATCAGACGACCTGGGATAAAGCCTTTTTGGTCTGCGTGGACCAGAAAGGTCATGAATGACCGAAGTCGCTTTACCAAAACTTCCGACAATATTTTAACTTCCACTGGCATTAAGGTTATGGGGCGAAAGTTTCCAGGGTCTGACCGATCACCTTTTTTAAACAGTAGAGCTACGGATGAGTATCGCTGATGTGGCAACATTATTCCTCGTTCCTGTTGATACCGAAACACTTCCAGCAGTATGGCACCAAACGTAGCCGAGTCAAGTTTGAAAAAATCTGCAGTAAATCTATCTGGTCCTGGGGCTGAATGCGATTTCATAGATTCGATTGCTCGATCAAATTCTGGAGCTGTCAGATCTTCGTCAAGTTTTTCTGCTTCCTCTCGTTTCAACAACTTGCGCTCAATGGTATTTAATATGTGTTCTTGTCCATCTAAATCTACTGCAACGTCTGCTGTGTCAGATACAAAGCGGGGGTCTCCAAACAGACCACCCCAATGCTTTTGAAAACCCTGACAGATATCAGCTGGGTCCGTGGATATAGTCCCCTCTGTCGTTCGAATAGATGAAAATGGGGTGCGTCGGAGCTCAAAACGTGGGGCTCGAAAGAAAATTTGAGCTTTTTTCTGTGGCAGTGTGACGGAGTGCTGTCATAAAACACTCTATCAGCATTGAAGTGCAAGTTGCATTTTTATATGTACCCACGTCGTTATTGGCTAAAACTACATTCTAGTATTACGCCAGTTCTGATTACGCCGTCAATCTGATACACTGAGACGGCCTCATTGGATAAAAGTCAAGAAAGTTCTCGAACAGTGATGATGGGACGCACAAGAATCAAGTGACCAAAGCGACGCGGACGTTTATAGGAAAATCATTGGTAGATAACCAAATCAGGAGATAGGAAGAGATAGGCTCTAGGATACATGCTACTGGATAGTTGGTAGAGGGCTGCAAGCCACCCGTAGGTGACAACTAGCCCAGGAACCGTAAGAGCCTGCCCCATTCAGTCTCACTTTTCAATTTGCTTCCAACAGCAACAACTCCTCCTCCTTCGTCGCCGACACCTCCCCACTCGTTGCCCAAGCCTCGCCTACGACCGTCGTTCCTCAGCAAGCTTCCAGCGCAGAGTGTTACAGGCAGTCACAATTTGTTCAAATCGCTTGTTTGCTCTAAAAGCATCCCATTCGTGTTTGCAGTCCATAAAATACTGTCTTGGGAAGTAATAATTTAGTTTGTCTTCTTCAGTTGCGTTTTCACTGGCCGCCTCTACAGCACTAGCTTCCAGTCTCTCTCGAGCTAAATTGATAAAACTATAGATCGTAAATTGTTGTGGCACCGCTTGAGATACCCATTCATTTTACGTTTCCACGACTTCCAGACTAGTCCAGGATTGTTGGATCGGCGGAGTACCGGAAGTAGAGATTTCGCTTCGTCAACAATATTTTAACTCTGGAATTTCAAGTAACGAATTAGGCAGTCTCCAAAATCCTGTCCCGGTTGGGTGGTGCCATGATGATAACTCTACATGGTGTGAAAGATGATCACCTCCATTTTCCCAGACTGAATATCCTGAGTCATGATAAAAATCAGTGACAGTCTCATCAGAAAAATATATTTTCAAGACGATTAACGCGAGGAATAAGTCTCGAGTACACCTTATCGGCTGGGTGATGAAGCCTCCATGGGTCTGTCACATGAAGCTGTGCCAGCCACAATGCTAACGCTCATCTGCTTGGATCTGGATCCGGGTGTTCAGCACTAGCGTCTAACTCCGGGCTAAGGCCAAATTAAAATCACCGCAAAGTATATGTACTGCACTGTCTTTAAAGCTTCGTGGCAGTTTTTCAAACAGCGCTCGACGTTCTGCTGCAGTATTGGCAGCATAAATGTTGTGAATATAGCAAATATTATCCCCCCACGCCATGCGTAGTAGAAGATACCGATTAGGTATTGTAGCATTGCTTACAATTTCCGCTTAAGTCGCAGCTGGACAGGAACCATGAATAATAGTGGCGACACCCCCACTTCGAGAATGTTGCTGTCGACAACTTTCGCCATTTTTTTGGTCAGAAATGAAAACTGTTCCACCAAAACATTGCTTTACGAGATACTTAAACCGTCCTGACTGATGCTTATCTCGAAAGCGTGTTCTTGAATGCAGGAGATATTAAAATATTTAAGATGCGTCGAAATCAAGGGGTATCCACCATCCTTGACCCCTCGGACATTCCACGATAATATTTTACGTGATTGTCCGTAGTCCATCAAGTTACGAGATTAATTGTCAATTTCCACTTCCATTGCTGAGGCTTGCAATGGTTCAGTCAACAGGGTGGAAGATAGCGTGGGTAGAGATGTCGCAAGAGGTTGCTCTTTCGAAGGGCTTCCAGTCCGATCAGAACTGGACTTTTCGGTGCAATCTGGCTAGCTGTTGAGAGAAGCTGTTGCCCGAATTCAGATCGCAACAGCGTTAACAAGGACTTTTCCGACAGCAGCTTGACATGTTTGTGTGCCAAGCCTTCGTCAGTATTTTCCACAATGTATTGCAGCCAAGCGTGATGTTGAAAGATGACTGGCAAAAACTAAGTGCAAAAACTAAGTGCAAGGAGTCCTAGCAGGCTGAGGTACCGCAGCAGGTTCCAAGCATTTTGTCTTCGCTCGATAGTTGACGAAAAGTTGATTTCAGAAACTCCACGTATTCAGCGCGCGTGTTCCCAATAGGAAGGTTGATGTCGTTTATGCGTTGGTAGTACGAGTGTATGTTGTTATCATCGTCCATCGATTCGCTTGCGAGTACTCTGTCCCACAGGTGCAGTGTACCAAGATCAAGCAGTGCATCGCCTCCATGTTTCAGCTTTTGAAGAGGCACTCGGAACACAAATTTCAAAGGCTCTCGGTTTTCTACCGTCGTGACCCTTCTGCCACGCTTCACGCCAAGCATACGCGTCATTACCAATTGTCGTACATGATAAACTATTCAAGTAGCGCGCACGTTTGGTAATAACTCCGAGCACGAAGCAACCTTTGTCAAGAGGCTGGGGTTTAACCGCCGAGACGTATACTGTAGTAGGCATAGCCCGAGTCGCAGGGCGTGCGCCACACGAAACCTCGGTGGATTGACGATTGATTTGACGGAGAGTGACGTTGAAGGTAAACGTTGTGCTCTTTAACACACGATCTAACGCCGTCAAATGTTCCTCAGGATTTTTGGACTTTGTACACACGTAGATATCGTCGAAATAGGACTGACAAGTGTCACTTAAGTCTGCTAGGACACGTCGAACCCAGCGTTAAATGTAGCTGGGGCATAAGAAAGTCCCATTGGAAGCACTAAGTACTCATAAGATCCATCAGGAGCTTGAAATGCTGTATATGGCACATCAGCGTCCCAAACACGAAACTGATAATAGCCACTAAGGAAATCCATAGTGGCTATTATGAAAACCAGTATCCATCACGCATGTTGTCAGTAATTTTGTCTTTCCGAGGCATTATTAGCGTTCGTCTCACTGTGTGCGAATTTAGAGTCCGATAATCATGAACGATGCGCCAGCCAACTGGCTTCTTCACGCAAAAGGTTCGTGCACCATGCGACGACGTTGACGGTCGAATTAGTCCTGCAGCAAGCATTTCGTCGACCCAGTCCATGATAACCTTTCTGTAAGCCGGAGGGAGTCGCCACTATCGTCGGAATATATCTTCGTCGGTATCTACCTTAATCTCATGTTCTCTATGTCCACGGGGTGGTAGTGCCGACGGTAAGTTTTTCTGAAACACGGATTTGTGCTTCAGCAATACAGGATAGGCTGGAGGTTCACGATATGAGTCAATGTCAATCTGTACCTGTGCATCATCACCGCTTTCCTATTCAGTTTTTGGCCGAATAATACACATTTAAGTTCGTTCGGCTTTTTCATCAGACGTTTGAATTGCTTTCCACTATGTACTTCGTCTCGCCGCTCAGCACAGAGTAAAAACCGCTCGTGACAAGTTCATCACCGTCGCTCGTTTTTGGTAAAGACACCGGGTGCCGTTCTCCTCCAATTTTTATCGCTGGTTGTGTGGGCTTGTGAGGTGTCTTCACGCTCCGTTTTACTTTTTCGTTTTCTTTCCGTTCTTCCCCGGCAATGCTTCTTCGTCTGACTGTGCTCGAGGGCACACGCGTTCCTCCACCCAGTCGATATCCGGATTGTTAGCTTTTAACCGTTTTAATTTGACGGCTCCGTAGCCGTCGACGACCTTGCCTGCTCGTTCCCGACCATCAGCGTCTCTAACATCGCGTGAATTTGTTGCAGCTTTTGTTTCTGCTGCAGATGCTGTGGTTTCTTCTCAGGATGCAATACCAGCAGTCATCGATGTTGTGCACACCTCGGCGACAGTGAGAGCACAGGGTCGACGCAGGTTTGTTCGATTGTGAGTTTGATTGCGAGTTTCGTGTCGCCTTTGCAGCGGCTCCACCTCGTGCTTGTTTAGTGTTTCCACCATGACCTCTTTTCTCAGACACATTGTTGTTCTGCTGTGACGCGATTCCGTTTGACTTATCCTGAACATTCCATTCGAGAAACCTGCTTTAACAGCCGCACGGAAGGATGTAGGTTGTTTGCGCTGTATAGCCTTCTCCATCTCGCTGTTCGCCAACCCATTGACGAAGGGGTCCACTGCAGTCAGCTCGTCAAGTCTGACAAAACGCTGCAATTCTCGGAACTTCGAGACGTAGCCATGATAGGCCCCAGTCTGACGAAGTGTCAGTAGTTGATTTCTGATCTTGTCGTCGAAGTTTGGTTCGCGGAACTCACGCATCATGTCAACTTTCATTGCGCTCCACAACTTCACTGTCGTTGGGTCTGTCACATATCGCTCGTACCAACTCACTCCATTCTTGCGAACACACTGATTCAGCTCATCAATAAGCAAGTAATCATTATGTTGGATATTGTAGCTTTTTCGATTGAAGCTCTCAAACTGTAAAATGAGCTGTTGAGTTTTATTCTGTCGATCAGCCCGTCAAAAATGGGAGGATTCACATCCATTTTGTGCAAGCGGGGCATTGCGAAGCCCGTAGCTGCAGGGGCAACTTAAGTTGGAGATGTCATCTCTACATTCTCATCAGGACGCGGAAGCTCCATATTCACTTGCAACCCAGCTCCCGGAGATGGCGGATTGCTCTGAGGTTGATTATTGGCACCGTTTCGGGCATCTGCAGCCATTTGCTGAGCGGCTTGAGCCATTGTGTGTGCTTGATTTAATGTCGTCAACATGTTCGTCATTCCTTGGACGAGGTTTGCAAGGGTTCCTTGTAGTTCCTGCATCTCCGTAGAGATTCTCGTGAGCGAGGTTGAAACTTCCTGTCTCAAATCGTCATGTAGTGCGGTCATTTCTTGGCGAACACCAGCTAACGCAGTCTCCAACTGCTGATCTGGAGTCGGTGTAGGCGCCCTCGTGTCGGCGTCACCGTTTTCCAGTTCCAAAAAATGTCGATGAGTCGGTGCTGTATCGCTCCGAAGCACTCATCGCGCGGTGTTGCGAGTTGTCATTGCCATCAAGGTCTACTATGTCACAACTTTAGCTGAGCTCCTTACTTGAGCTCGGCTAAAGCGTGGTTTGGTAGCACTTAAGAGGAAGTATTTGTTGATAAAGTTGGTGTCGTGAAGCCTCTCGCTCAATCTTCTGAGGTCGTGGAGAGCCACACGAACTGCTTGGCCAGAGCAGTAACAAAAAGAACTCACTTGAGTCCAATGTGGTTGATTCCGGACTGAGAAGCTGCTCCGGTAGCTCACGCTATCAAGCACCTGCATCACTCCTTACTCTCTTCACTATCTACTCCATACACTAGCTAATCTCTTCTGCAAGCAGTCGTTTTGGCTACTGCGATATCTTGCGTAGTCATGGACTCGTAGATGAACTCTTGAATAGTCATGGACTCGCCTGCGCTCAACTTGAATAGTCATGGGTTGTTGCACTCATCAGATTTACATCCCTGACAAATACTCGGACGACCCGATACTTTCAGTCGGGTCCTCACCTCTCCAACCACCATTCACGTTATTGACGGGCGCTCGCGCTGGGGATCAGGCAGATGCACCGGAATATTACGGCCGGCTTGTCGGCCTCGTCGAATTGGTAGCAGGGTTTCAGGAGCAGGCTCTTGAGTGAGTCCAGAGTCATGAGACTCGAGCTTGGCCTTCTCGCTGGACAAGCTTCGCCGCGCTTCAACTTCTATCTGCGTGTCGCTCGTACTTTATCCTGAAAGCTAACATTTGGAGCACTCAACACGCGACACAAATTATCCGATAGAGCCAAATTGACAAGAGTCCGTTCTGCATACGCGTTGGCTCAGGTTGTGAATGTCACGCAATACATATGTATACACATGTATTCGATGACGTGGTACATGCATGATCGTGCGAAAGACTTTGGCCAAACGTGGCAGCCAGTGAAACCTGGAAATACGGAGCTCATCATCGCTGACCGATAGTTAGGAAAGGATGCCGATCCATGTATACAGTGGCGTAGAACTTGAGTTACGAATAGTATGCGGTTCATTACTTGTACTTACGGCCATAAATTCAAACTACTAGTATTAAAATACTTGTAGTTTGCATGATCGGATTTACTGGAGTAGATTATCATAGGAAGTGTCAAGGGAGATAATTAACTGCGCTGTAGGCATCCCACTAACACCGCTGTTCGCGTCGGACTCAGTTTTGGACATTCTCCAACTTCCTCGAACTTCCGTAGTTTGTTTAGTAATAGCTTTAACCGATGCGTCTGACGCGTATTACTTTAGTGGTTACGATTGCGAGCCCGGGCCCGTGGCGCCCAGTGGATTACCGCAGTTCGTAAGAACTTCTAAATTGTATTGTCAGGTCTTTAGTGAACGAGCTTAAACATATCACTAATCACCAAATCCGTAGAGCGTTTTTCCCTGACGCTTGAGGGCATACACGACATCCCTAGCAGTGACGGTCTTGCGATGGGCGTGTTCGGTGTAGGTGACAGCATCTTAAATCAATGTGTCCAAGAAGACGCGAAGCACCACTCGAGTCTGGTGGTACACAAGCCCAGAGCTCCGAATCACGCCGGCACGGCGTGCAAGCCAACGTACAGATGCGTTCGAGATTCCATCAATGTTATTAGGGAGAAGCTTTGCCCGGTGCTTGGCGTGAACACCTTTGGCTTGCGCTGTCATGCTTGCGCTCCACGATGTCAATCGAGTAATGCGAGCTGAGGAATACGGAGGAACCAGCAGCATTCAGCGGTTTGCCCGCTTCGAACAGAAGCCCACGGAGCACTGGATCACCTTTTTAAGTTTGAACCAATAGGTATCAGCTACTTCAACTTGACAGCCATGCGTGCTTATGTTTTGTTATCGATATCCTAGTATCCCGAGCAAACAAAGAAACTCTCCACAGCGCATCTCAGTAAGGCGATACTTCGCAATATCTCGCTGTGGTGGCGTCTAGCAGCACGCCGATCAGATTCTCGCTGTTGAAATAGATCACGAAGCTGCTGGCTTCGGTTAACCAGCACGCTTTCTTCTAGCTCGCCATCCGAACCGCGCGGCGCATCAGCTTCTCCAGCTCTTGCGGCGTATTGCATTGTAGCTACGACCGTCGCAACTGGCTTGGTCGGTGCGCCTAAGACTCGAGAAGAACTCTTAGCTGTCTCCTTCTTCGTTGTCCTCAGCTGAACATGTCGCGTTGTGCTTGCGAGTTTAGAGTCGGTGTGAGCAGCCCTGCACATGCTACGCAGTTTCCTTTTGAGACTAACCGAATCTCGAGCCTTCGCGTTTGCGTCCCTTGATGCGTTGTAAGCTTCTGCCACTGCTTCCCATTCAGCCTTCGTCGACGGTAAATGACGCTGCGTGAGTGCCAGCAAAAGCTGCATGTCAGTCTCGCGGTAGTTTTTCGCTCCTCTATGTTTTGTCATCTGTATCGCACAAATTCAATTAATGGCCCCATGGTCAAGAGCGGAATATCCCCACCCGCGCCACTTCGGAAGTGAGGTGAAAGGATGCTCGACGATCGCAACTGAACCCATTTGTAAGACGCTATGATTTAGCTAATTCCGCGTACTTATGAAGCTATTGAACCACGTTGCTGCTACTGGCCTTCCCAGGTGAGGTGGCTAATTCGCGGCGTCAACTGGCATTGATTGCCACCGTACGCCTGCAGATTGGTGTAGTCACTGATGGAAACAACGTGCCCAGGGCGAGGAACGAGCTCAGAAGTGCTCTCCAAGTTCCATATTGTAGCGGTCAGTAGAAGAGAATCGACCTCAGAGCAATAATCTTCATAGTTTTCGTAGAAGACCTGGGAAATATAAATAATTAGACAATGACCAGCAAGCCTTATCATAGATAAACGTACGGATAGCATGTCTTCGAGAGTTTCGGGGGCACCAGCATCAACGAAGTGCAGTCGTACAGAGGTCCACGATTTGTACGTATGCTCAGAAATCCAGAGGAGTCGCATACGATTTGTAACACGAGCATTGTCAGTACTGTCGTTGATTTGGCCCTTCAGCTGTGTAAGAAGAAAATCAACAGGCACGTTAGCTATTCGTATGTAGCTACAGTGCACGAACACACATACCTTCAAGAATGGTGACCACAACTCGGCCAGCAGTGTCGGTTCGTGCAGCCAGAAGTTGCTGCATCCGTTGGTATGGTGTCTGCGTCGTCTCCGTGGTCGTGACATCGCGGTTTGGTGGATCGGCATCGCTTGTGTCACCCGGACTTGGTAGATTGACACCGCTCGTGTCAGCCTGTATCGGCGGGGAGGAGGGGGGGGGGTCTGGAGCCGACGACCCTGATGACTGCATCTCGCCCTGATGACTGCATCTCGCAAAATCGTTGTCGGTGCAGCCTTTTGGACTGGGCCACCCGTGATCGCGCTGGTCCTTTCGCTTTCTGGAGCGGCTTTCCTGTCATGAGAGCAATTGGACAATGAAAAACAAATAGGTGTGTGCATATCTGGATATGCTCACCATGAACATTAAGTGAGGGCTTGCTATTCACTCGCACAAAAAATGGAATAAAAGCCAGTACCTATTGGCGCGATCTATTGAGACTTCAGCCTTGCGACCTTCGTGCACCACTATTTTATCAACGAGCCCACAGTCATTTGCAATAAATACACAGCGTGTGCTTACTTTTCTCCAACAAGATCAACGTCACTGAGCAGAACTTAACGTGCATGTTACATTATATAGTTTAGAAAGCTCGTCCTACTTGCAGCTATTGGCCCAAGTCCTGCTTACGCACTAGTGATAAGTGCTAGGTGTTGCAAACGATTGGCCAGGTCGATTGAGCAGCTTGGGGTGCCAAGCTGCTCAATGCCGTCAGGTAGGTGCTGAGCTGCTGTATGAATGGTTGAAGCTGACCTATCCCGTATCTTACAGAGCACTAGTTTTTTTATCAGTGGACCATTTGCACCGATGTTCGATAGGTAGCATGCTTGAAACGGATGATACGGATCCAGGTGAACCGATATTTTAACAATAGACGGCTACGTGGATGCCGGTTTACAGCACCTAGGTGCATTAAGGCGGTAGTATCCAGCGTCGCGCGAGCCATCCCCGCAGCCGCTACAGTAAATCCACGCGTACCTCTTTTCTCCATGGGGTGGCCAACTTGCACGTACCCCTCGTGAATGTGCACAAGCGCGTTAAGAGCGACTATTTCTCCCCGAAGAGAGAAGACCAACAGGATGTGTTCATGAATGGGGTTTGACGGATCCGGTAGAAGTGGAGCTTTTGTGGACTGCAGAGAGCTTTTCGACCCGGTCTGGAGGTGGAACAGGGCGCCGGAAGCGCTGCTTGGTGGTACACTTGTGATATTAACGCTGGCTGGTGATGCTGCTGACACTGGCGTTGAAGTGGCTGCTGCCATGTCTGGACAGGAAGATCGGACTTAATGCACCACGTTTTTATCAGCGAGCCATGAAGGACAGCAACCCATCACGGTGAAACAGCCCATTAAATAAGTTGTTTAGAGAGCGTTGGTCGGTGCGGGATGGTTCCAGTAAAACATTGTGATTAACACTTTATGTTTGCTTTGCCTGGCAAATATGCATTGCCGCTTGGCATGTGCACCCAGTGCTTATTTTCCGATTTGCCGTCTCCTGCTTACCTGTCTTCTCTGCTCCACGAACCGCCACCGATGGCTGGTACAAGTGGTTGTTTTCACGATAAAACTTGAATACATCACGAACTTTTTGGTTGCGAATTCTGTGCATCTTGCTTATTTTTTTCGTTTGACACTGCGTGAATTCACCAACCATACGTCCCGGCAAGAAGCCACCTCTTTAATCGATCTGGGTAGCAGCATTATGGGTGAGCCAGGAGTGCAAATCGAAAGCTATACAATGCGAGCGGATACACCTATGCCGACCACCCCGCATTACACGCGTGGAGGCTACAACACTGGATAATTGAGTCATTAGTCGTTCTGATAGTGTAAGATTTTGCAAGTGCTGATCAAGTCGCCCAACATAAAAGCCGTTAGCAATCGAAAATTTAGGAAGTTTGCATTCCTTGATTGATCCATCACACTCACAACGAATTGAAAACCAAGCCCGCGGCATTTTTCTGTCATCCATGTAGCAATGTATTCCACGGGGCGACACCAGCATCCCATCCAAGCCTGGTAAGTGAGATGGAGAGCGGTATTGAGCCGTGATTTTATCCGGGATCTTAACTCGCTGCGATACCTTCACATATTTCTTCATTTAATCCATGTATTTCCAGTCACTGTCATCAACGCGGCGAGATTCTTGACGAAGGGTGACCCGATCGCAAACGGCACAGACACATTCATCAGGCCCCTCAGCTCCCAGTTCAACCTGTAGTCGGCGCAGGAGTTTTGATCGCTCTCCCGGACTAAGTTCATGGTCGAAATTGTAACCACGGACTTGATAACGTCCTCACAGCGCTCTCCAGTGCTTCCACATCCCTGTTCGGCGCTTCCACGACTCTGTGCAGCGCTCCCACAGCTCTGCTCAGCATTCCCACAGCTGCCCGCAAGTTTTTTCTTTTCGGACGGCGAGCTCGAAATCGACGCCAGTTGCGCCGATTAAGTTCACGTTTTCGCTCGACATCAAGCCTCTTCAACAGGTCCTCCGAATCACTGACCGACTGAGGATCATCCCCACTAACACATGCTTTCTTTTTGACAGCAGCACTGTGGAAAGCTTTCTGGTGCATCTCTTAATGTAAAAGTGACAGCGTGAACGTGAGCCCACCTGTGGTCTCGTGCCTGATCTTAACAGAGCACTGCGCTGCGGCACTATGCTGATTCACTTATACAAACAAGGACCTGAATGCGTTTCCACCAAACGTCTCTTCACGAGCGCATGTTCCAAACTCCGATGGTCCCAAATAAATTATCATGAACACAACAAAAACTCCATTGTTAAGGAAGTGCTTTATTCACAAATCGTCGTAGTGGCGAACTAACTTTTTTTTGCATCTACTGCACTGCTGGAAAGTAGCTTGCGATGCGGTCATGTTGAATGTGCGGGCGAGCCCATCACCTTTGTGGTGTTTTGATTAAATAATGATCCTCTGTCCTCTGCGATGTGGACGACATCGAAAAGCGATGGGATTTCCGCCTTTCTCCCGTCTCGTACCGGTAAGAATACCGCCGCGTGACCACTGTACTGCAATTTCTTCTGCTGAGTTCTTCGACCTACGAACAGTTCTACACTTCGTTACGAACTGCGAACACAGTTCTTACGAACTGCGAACTGTCCTATTAAGTTGTGTTAAAAACGGTAAAGCAACCCAGCAACCGACGAGCGCTGTGGCTCAATTGTTCACTGAGGACAAGGCCACAATTCCGTTGACGCAGGCTTTTGAGGAATTACGAGACGAACAACAGTGATGAGGAAAACAGGCTATTGGCGGCCTTAACAAGCTCACGTATGCGTTCAAGAAGGGAACATCAAAGCTCGTCAACAACCCCAAAGAGCAGAGTTTGTTGGGGAACAAAAAAAGCTGGAGTAGCATTTTGAAGGCGACGAAGCTCGACGATTCGGCTGCATCCGTTCTCAGTGCGAATCGTTTCAAGACGTTGTACAGCTACATGGTGGCATTGAACACGAAACACCCTAAACATAAGATGTCGTTGGTCGAAATGCTCTCGGCGAAATTCGGTGACGATGCTGTAGCGAGGGCGCTCGTGCAAGTGAAACGTAGCTCCACCTCGACCCCGGAGTCGAAGGAGATCGCGACGAAGCTAAAAAATTGGAGCAATTGGAAGGTTGGTTGTCGAATAAACAAAGTGTTAATGATGTTTTCAATCTGCTGAAGCTAAAAGATGACGGAGACTGAGTGTTTGGTAGTCGAAAATTGGAATTGTTGGAAGATTACATCACGCTGTTCAATCGTTAGAACAATAAGCAGGAAACGTTACTCAAAGCATTTACGACTGGGCTAGGTGGGAAGGAACTTTGGCGAAACGATTAGTGAACGCGAAGAGAAACACGTTTTCGGTCGCGAAGGCCAGTGATCTGCAAAGGGCTCAGTTTAGCCAATGGTTGGCGAATGACGTACAACCGAAAAGCGTGCTGCTGATGCTAAAGGGTGACGACACTGTGGCGGATATTACAACCTATCTGAGGACGTTGAATCGGTATGTGGAAGAGTACAACACGAAAAATCCAACCGCTCAAGCGTCATTACTTCGCACGCTTTCCAGACAGTACAGTGAAGCTGATGTGGCAAAAGCTCTTGTCACTGCGAAACAATATCGTGGAACGGAAAGTATCGCGATGAAGCTGGAAACTGAGCTGCTGACTGGTTGGCTGGAAAGTGGGAAATCTGTAGATGATGTTTTTAAGCGCCTGCAGCTGCTTAATGAGGGGCGTCTGGAGTTGACCAGCAGGAAAATAAAAGTGTTGGAAGACTACACTAGGCTGTTTAACCGTGAGAAATCTGGCCTAGAAACATTGTTGAAGACATTGACGAATGTCTTTAACGATGATGGCAAGCTTGCAACCGTTTTGGTGCAGGCCAAGGATAATCATCGTTCGGCAGTAAAGGCCACATGGCTGCAGAAAGAACAATTCAATCGGTGGCTTAATGACAATATAGATCCAGTGAATGGCATTTTTACGGGAGTGTTCAAGGTGGATGACAATGCTGCCACCAATTTACAAAAACTGGTTGCTAGGCAGTACAAGGAATTCTATCACAGGGGAGATCAACTTGCCCAACGTTAACTTGGACCCGCGGTAGTTTGACTGACCTACCTCACTGATCATGAAATGCAACTGCAAAATGGCAGTGATATCAAGTTAGAATCCTGGTCCATAAGCAACTGCAATGCATTGAATTTGTTTCAGAACAAATGAATTTTGAATTACAGCAGAGATAGTTGTCATTAAATGACAACAGATTTTGTTTGCTAACGTATCCGTCGTTGACGCCAAGGTGACAGTAGTAGCTATGACAACCTCGGTCACATCTCTATCGAACAACCTAGACTCGAAAACTGTCATCGCTGCCATAAGCATTCGCGATCGGTGGATGAACCTTAAAAATATACAAATAACCTCGCTAGAAAGCCATATTGGTGTTGCGTTTCACGCCACAGGGCAATATCTTCTCCCGAAAAATAACAGCAGACTCACCAACTATCCTCAATCAGATACACTCGTTCAAGATGTAACGTGAGTGTACATACACGACGGACGCGCCGGATTTGCCTTGCAGGTTGAGCAAGCAACGTGAGCTCCAGGCGTGGAGGCTGTGCTGTTTCATCCGAGCGGGCTGGTGTCAAGTGGGGTTTGTCTACGTACGGCCGTCTTGTTCGTGTTCGGCTCGATCACGAAACAATTCATTTGCACGCTTCCACTGCAGTTTGCAACGCAGAGCGAAAACCACCTTGCAACCAGACACATTCGAGCTGCTTCGGGAAACTACACCTACAAGCATGAGCAGTTTGCCGTTTGACTAACAACCTTAGTCGCATTGATTCATGAAGTTAGTCGAAAAAAAAAAAAAACGCATAGAACGACCCACATCCTAAGGACGAACAACAGCAACTCTCAAAATCCTAAAAGATAAGATTCATGTAAGTAATCAATCTAGGTATTTTCAACCTTAATTAGCATCTTTTCTTTGTTGGTAATTTCGTGCTGATAATAGCTAACTAACATGGAGATCAGGACCGTCAGTCAAAGTGTTGCACTACTACTACTACACGCAAATGAAAAACTGTGTAGGCAATCAGATTTCGATAACTAGGGCACTCTCGCTCATCTGGGAAATTACGGACAATTCCTATTCACCATCACCTCTCTCTATCTTGATAATCTTAACTGAAATCTCAAGCCCAAACAATATTTTACTGCACCGAATCTAAGGTTCACTCTTAAAAGGAAAAATACCTGCAATAATTGCCAGTCCCTACGAAGGCGCAGGCGATATCTGGTCGTCAACTTGGCATATAATCCTTAAATGACACCTAGCTGCGTAACTACATCTAGCGCTGATAGTCTAAAACGTGGTCTCCAATATTTTTTTAAATAAAGTTGATTTAACATGAATAGAGAGCATGCCCCACCTTCCCGTACCATCATGCAACAAGGCGAGCTGGACCGTGAACCACTCACAGATTGAGTCATCCAGGTTCAGTTTGCAAGTTGTCCTTCATCCCTCAAGCTTCATCCAACAAAGTGGCTGTCAACGAAAACAATGCGACTTCACAGCATCGTGCTCTTGGCTGTTGCCGTTCTCCTGTCCCGTGAAGACGCTGTCGTTGCTGCTACAAATGCGAAAGAGATTATGGACCGTTTGTCGTCTGCAAACCATAGACTCTTAAGGACTTTCCAGACGGCGGACAAGTATGGCGAAGAGCGGGTGATTACTGGTTCACGAACGCGGTCAAGAAGGGTGCGTCAAAGCTCGTCGACGTTGAGCCCAATCCAGGGCTTGTTGGGCAACAAAAACAACTAGGGTGGCATTTTGAAGGCGACGAAGCTCGACGATTCGGCTGGATCAATTCTCAGCGCGAATGGCTTCAAGACCTTGAACAGCTACGTGAATGCATTTAACACGAAAAACCCAAGCATCCGATGTCGTTGGTCAGAATGCTTACGAAACAATACGGCGAAGCTGCTGTAGCGAGGGCGCTCTCTAAAATAAAATGGAGTTCCAGCTCGACCCCGGAGTCGAAGGAGATTGCAATGAAGCTGAGATTGGAGCAATTGGAAGGTTGGGTTTCTAATAAGCAAAGTGTTGATGATGTTTTCAACCTACTGAAAATGAGTGATGACGGATACCAAGTTTTTCAAAATGGGAAAGCGAACGTACTGAAGAACTACATCGCGCTGTT
Source organism: Phytophthora taxon juncus (assembly GCA_033558005.1). Classification (NCBI taxonomy): domain Eukaryota; phylum Oomycota; class Peronosporomycetes; order Peronosporales; family Peronosporaceae; genus Phytophthora; species Phytophthora taxon juncus. Next base: position 356,354 of record JAUCEE010000024.1, read on the forward strand.
CAACACTAGGAACAACGCGCACAAAACCTTTATTAAGGCATTCGCGAGGGGGGTTGGCGGCGATCTCAAATTGGCTACCATGTTGCAAGCGGCGAAAGCGGATGCGTCTGAATCTGTGCGAAAAATAACCAAGCACTTGCGGAACTTGCAATATTTACAGTGGGAGGCGGACGGATTAGGCCCAACGGATGTGATGAAGCTGCTTCAGCTGGATGATACTCTGAGCAGCCCGAATTTAAATGCACTATCATCCTACGTTAAGCTGCTCAATGTTAAGCAGACGACCGACCGAGTTTCACTCCTTAAGACAGACTAACGGCACACTACGGAGATGCTCGACTAGCAAAGCCGCTTGTGTCTGCAAAGCAGATTGGGAGTACGAAAGATATCGCGAAGAAGTTGCAGGTTAAGCAGCTAACGGGCTGGTTAGATAGCCGCAAGTCTGTTGAAGAAGTTTTTGGGCTGCTGAACCTTGGCAAGTATGGGGAGGCTGCTTTGGGGAGCCGAAACTTGGAAGTGTTAAACGACTACATCGCGATGTTCAACAGAAGGTATGCTGCAAAGGAAAGCTTGATTACAGCACTGTCAGCAGGTTTTGGAGACAGAAAACTCACCACTTGACCATTGCAGTGAAGTGTCGAGTCATCGTCTCAAACGTATTACGACTTCCTGGTCGATGCCGGGGAGGTTGGCGGTATAGAATGTCAAAATAGATCCCGAAGGGAGAGTTGGTACTCTAAAGCAATATCCACGTATGTCTATGGTACACTGCAAGTTTTCCGCTTAGACACAGCTTCTGACGGTGTGAGCTATCCGCCCTGTACGCTTAGTTATGGCGTAAACGGTTTGGATATGGCTCTCTAAACAGTGAGTACCGTGGCAGAGGGGCATTTTTTAGGAACGAAATAGTTGTACGATGCCTTTACCACCAGGATGAACTTTGAAATTAGAATCTCTACGGCTAGAGTCTATGCGTAGTATCTGCAGCCTTGAACCCGAGTACAGCGTACGAATTCAGTTCTCCAACTGCCGGTCGCTTCACTTACTTGTTCTTTTTGGTTTTCTCGAACGCCTCCTTTTCGTACTTTTCGATCTTACCCTTGAAAAGAGTCGGGAGCAAGGCTACAAACTGCAGCAAGAAGAGCACTGCAAAGTTGACGGCATTGCTGCCGCCCGACGCCCCCGCCGCGCTGTTGAGCGTCGCCCCCGTCGAAATATGCAAGAAGTTCGCCGGGATGAGTCCGATCAACGTGGCCAAGAAGAAATACTTGAACGGAACTCCGACGAGCGGGCACGCGATGTTGACGAACCAGTTAGGCAGCAGCGGCGTGATGCGCAGGAACAGCAAGTAGTAGAACAAGTTCCCCTGGTTCTGTGCGATCTACGTCACAAAGTTCGCGTCAAAACCAAAATCGGTAAGTCTCCAACAAAACAAACTACAAGAAAGAAAGAAGAGACCCACTTTCTCCTTGAAGCGGCCGATCATGCCGGCCAGCACTCGACTGAAGACGCCGCGGCCCAGGAAGTAGGACAGCATGAAGCACAGCGACGCGCCTGTGGTGGCGCAGAAAGCCACCAGCAGTTGGGCCTGCAGAAATGGGTACATGGCCCCCGACAGGATGCTCAAAACGATGGGCCCGGGGATGGCGAAGGTCTGCAGCGCGATGTACACGAGGCAGAAGCTGCTGAGCACGAAGGCCGCGTGGTGCTCGCGGTACTGGCTGGCGCACTGCCACAGGCCCTGCACGGTGCCCATTTTGTCGTCGCGCCCGTTGAGCCACGCGGGCAGCACGCCGCGGATCACGTAGGACACGGAAATGGGCGCGCACTCGGGACTATTTTCGACAGCATTTTCGACAGCATTTTCGACGGCGTTTTAGACACACAGAGCGGGGGTGGGGGACGCATTTCCGACACACGTACAACTCGGCCTCGGGCGCCGACTGGAAGAACAGGTACACGCCCGACACGGCGCCCAGCACCAGCAGCGCCAGCAGCAGCACGTGCACGCGCGACGCCGACTCCATGGGGACGATTTCTGACGTCGCGGTATCGGAAGAGTGACGGTTGTTTGTTTAGAAGAGTGACGCGGCATTGAGGTGGATACCGCGAAATACTGACATGTATTACGGCACATCAAATCCTGAAGTTTGGGATAAAAGAGAATATATGTAATAGGGGAAGGTTAAACGACTACACTTTAGCTGATGCATAAGTACAAATTAACGCCGCTCAGTTTTCGTCACTATCGGAGCGAATGTCATGCTCGGAGTGAACAGGTTTGCCTAAGGCCCCCAGGCAACGTAGTTCCTCTGCCAGTTCCTCGACGATAGCCTCGCTTCGCTCTGTGTCGAAGTCTGCTACATGAGTATCCCCAAGAACACCCACTCTGGAAAATCCACCGATAATTGTAGTAGTGGTTAATTTGTTCCAACTTAAGCAGACCCATGCAGCAATGTCGTCGCGGTTGGGAGGCGTAACTCGAAACACTGAGCACGACTCTTCGTGTCGAATTTCATGGATACGGTCTCTTGCTACCTCCTGCATCTCAACCCTTGCTTGAGCTTCAATGCGAACTGCAATTCCAAGCCGCTGAGCTGCTCGTCCAACCTGAACAAAAAATCTAGCGTCTGAGCCGACACGGGGCATCCCTCCCGTCGCAACGCGTTTATCCACATTACAAGATGCTCTTCAGCACCTCCCGGCAGGAAAATCGCGTCGCCTAGCTTACGTGCATTCTTGCGGTGACCCTTGCCTTGACTGCACATGTACTCGATCAGTTCACTAGACTTCTTCCACACCGAAAAGAGCCTTTGCTTTTTCTTTATGCCTTTAGCATCTTGAATGTTCGGGTAGAACTATTGGACCGCCTCTCTACTTTTAGCTCCTTCGCCCAGGAATCGTAGGACCTCGAGTTTGTGCTTGTAATCCGATGCGATTCGCTCAAGGTTCTTGGTATCCTCCCAATTCCAAAGACACACTTGCGGCCTATGGCAAAAGCGATAATGCTGGAAGTGCGGCCTCAATTTTAGCCGCGCCGGTCTAGCATTTTAGGGCGGCTAGGAAGCAGGCCACATGCTTTGTTTTGTTGCATCCTGTTGGAGTTCGCTTAGGAGATATGGTTAGCTTAGCACAGGGGGGGAGGCGGTACTACGTTGTGCCTTATCTTGGGCTGTGCTGCGGGATGTCAAAACGGCTTCAGGACTCACTTCGCATTTTTGTCTTTGTCACGCCAGTCGGATATTCACCGGGAACAAGTGTTACACATGCGCATTCGCTACCTTGTCTTCGCGGCTACTTGCTGTTTCCTTGCGAGATGTGACGCGCAACTGACCAGCACTGACTCCCGAGAGCTATCGAATAATGCATTGCCGCATGACGCAATTCTTAATGATGTGCGTGCTACGCCGAACACCAAACGGCTCTTGCGGAAGCGCGACGCGGACGATGAAGAAAGGAAAGGAACTCTTAGACCACTGGAGGAACGAGTCGCGAGGTGGTTAATGAAAAACCTTGATCCAGAGATTGTCAAGGATAAACTGAAGAAGCTCTCTGGACTCACACAACTCAAAAAGGAGGAAACGTACAAGGCCTATTACAGGGACTTTCTAAGGCAGAACGAACCTAAAAGGTTATACGAGGCTTACAAAAACACAAAGAGCGAATAGCTTCGCTTGTCTGGCGCCACCCTGCGTGGCACCCTAGCGGTGCACCTAGGGGAAGCCCATAAAATACAAGCTTCATCGTAATTGAAGTGGTCTTTCTTCAAGTTGTCTGCCACACAAGGGCTCTTGTTTTTTTTTTTATTTTACTGTTCGAGATACAATTTATCTGTCAAATAGTGCATAAATATTTCCATTTCCGAGTCAACAAGAAGAAATAACCAAAGTATCTGGACACAAGTACAAACATCTAGACTTCGTGGTTTATGGGGAAATCAGCCACCCACTACTTGCTGCAGTTTCTTTATCGGTCTCTGGACGCTAGTTTCATGACAAACATGTCTAGCCGACCCACTGGACATAGCTACATTGGGGCACTTCGCGCAGATGTCGATATGTGGCTGTTTGGTGAGTTGGACATGGTTCAGTTATAGTACTAGAACAATAGTTCGCACTAGTGGCGGCACACAGTCATCGCGCTGTCGACTATCGCAAATGGCGGAGGCCGCAAAGATAAACACGCTCGCACATAAGACTGGTGATCTCGGCGCTGGAGCACGCGAATAACGCTCGACTGCACGGCCAGCCACAAAGACGAACTTGGCAGGATTGATGGCGTCCAGCGCAAATTAGCTGTCGTATCGTTTAACGTCGAGCGAACCTACGAGTATGGCAGATGTAACAGATCCGAATGCTGCTGTAAAACTTGTCAACAACTTCCGCAAGTACCTTGGCGTCAGCAGAAATCCTTACCTTTTCATTGCCCCGACGACGACTAATATGTTGGTGAATTTGTCCGTGTGAATGCTCTCACATGATGATCAAAAACTGCGCGAGCTTCTGATCCCGCTCGCCTCAACACCGTTTCGGTCCGATCTGGCACGACACGACGGTAGGGCATGGACACGTTCGTGAGCTAGAGCTGTAAGTGCCTGTCTACTTGGGTTTTTGCAGCGATCACGCTTTCAATCAAGCGCCCAATAACGTCGGCTTAGCTCTTCGTCAGCGCTGCACACGGCCAAAGTTAATGTACGTAGCGAAAACGTAAAGTGGATGTCCGTGCCCAAACGTCTTCAACTCATGGGCGGAATTGGCCGTAAGGCGATTCAGCGCCTCCTTCAGGACATCTATGCGTCAGCAGCACCTTGGGTTGAGCTCAGCAAAAACCTCATTCGCAAATTAGATTTGCTTCACACGGACACCTCAGCTCACAGAACTCGTCACCCGGCTTCCGGCATGGAAAACAACAAAAGCGCTACCAATACCGACGAAGGCACCGTTTGTCTCTACGCGAGCAAGCCATGTACGAACCCGAGAGCAGTGAAGCGCAACGGTGAGCTGCATCAGTTGTGTGAGATGCATCGCAGCAAGGCCAACTAAAACTAGACCAGTAGCGGCAACTTGAGCAGGAGCTGGCTCGTTTAAACCGGTCCTCAGCATCACAGACGGCTACATCACAATCTGGAGTTTCGTGTGTGCAGAGAATTGAAGCTGCACTGGACGACGATATCGAGCTCAGCGACGAGGAGATTCGTGTTCTGTTGGAGATGGTTTCTGCGTATTGCAGCTAGACGATGGGATTCGAAGATCGGGTAGAACAGAATAATAATACCTGAATTGTGCATGTGGACGTAGATAGAATTCATTTCTAATAGCGTGAAAATGGATTAGTGAGATGCGACTAATACATTCATCGATAACGTATTCGAGCTTGTACAAATTAAAGAACGTCGAGAGCAATTGACGAATTACTCTCGGCATATTTCGTCCAGTGGCCTCGTTCGTGTCGTGAGATTAATTTTGGTGGAATGGTCAGCGTGTTTATACTTTTATTTGCCTTCGTCAAACTAAAATCGAAAGAACGGCACCTATCATTTGGGGTTATACGTTATACCAGGGTCGTTGCTGATATGACATCTCAATCTGCTAACAGCTAACCCTACAATACCAATTAAAAAGCTTTTAAAACATATATTCATTTAATATTGGGCTGACCGATTGAGATGCACGTCTCGTAATTTTTTTTTTTAGCCGTTAGCAGATTGAGATGTAGTGAGCACTCATAGATGTCTTGAAGGAGGCGCTGAATCGCCTTACGGCCAATTCCGCCCATGAGTTGAAGACGTTTGGGCACGGACATCCACTTTACGTTTTCGCTACGTACATTAACTTTGGCCGTGTGCAGCGCTGACGAAGAGCTAAGCCGACGTTATTGGGCGCTTGATTGAAAGCGTGATCGCTGCAAAAACCCAAGTAGACAGGCACTTACAGCTCTAGCTCACGAACGTGTCCATGCCCTACCGTCGTGTCGTGCCAGATCGGACCGAAACGGTGTTGAGGCGAGCGGGATCAGAAGCTCGCGCAGTTTTTGATCATCATGTGAGAGCATTCACACGGACATATTTACCAACATATTAGTCGTCGTCGGGGCAATGAAAAGGTAAGGATTTCTGCTGACGCCAAGGTACTTGCGGAAGTTGTTGACAAGTTTTACAGCAGTATTCGGATCTGTTACATCTGCCATACTCGTAGGTTTGCTCGACGTTAAACGATACGACAGCTAATTTGCGCTGGACGCCATCAATCCTGCCAAGTTCGTCTTTGTGGCTGGCCGTGCAGTCGAGCGTTATTCGCGTGCTCCAGCGCCGAGATCACCAGTCTTATGCGAGCGTGTTTATCTTTGCGGCCTCCGCCATTTGCGATAGTCGACAGCGCGATGACTGTGTGCCGCCACTAGTGCGAACTATTGTTCTAGTACTATAACTGAACCATGTCCAACTCACCAAACAGCCACACATCGACAACTGCGCGAAGTGCCCCAATGTAGCTATGTCCAGTGGGTCGGCTAGACATGTTCGTCATGAAACTAGCATCCAGAGACCGATAGAAACTGCAGCGTCTTGCCGACATTAATCGTAGGTTTTTATACTGGTAATCCACTTTTTTAACATCCGTCCAGTACTCTCAAATGTGTGCTGCGCTCGAAGCAACCGGTTGTTGTGATTCCGGCATACCAGCATAGGTTGATCCTGCACCTATTGACACCGAGCATCCCAACACGTGGAACGAAAGCAAACGCTTAGGAATGAAAGGATTTAGTGGTCATTACATCTGCTCAGCACTCCACAGGAGTCGAAAGGCGAGAAGCTGCGCTAGAGTTGTATGCGGTGCTAGTCGGCTGAGAACGGCAACCCGTTGATCGAAGGAAGCAAGCACGAGCTGTCGAGAAGGTTTAGACTGATCCATATCCACTGGCCTTGGGCTCATCGTTCACGAGCAGGATCTCGGTTTCGTCCGCAGTGCTGCTCGACGCGCTTTCCATTTTACGTCGCCTTCTGTCGCTGGAGCCGCTGCAGTGCGTCATGAACATGACTGTGCATAGTCCAACAAGAGCTGCAAGAGATGGCAGGATGCAGTATACTTGGCGTAAGAACTCGCCGTCTTCTTCTGGCAAGTCCTGCAGCTGCTGCCGCGTGTTCTGGATGAAGAGAATGGCGACGCCATTTGAAATCTTGTCCGTGAAGCTCATCGCGCCGTAGACAAACGCGCCGCTCTCAATGTTGTTGCCGACTAAGTCGCCCGTCAGACATACGGACGTCACCATGATGATAGAATTGCCCATGCCCAGGATAACCGAGAACGGGTAGACCCACGTCGCGGTTTCCGGGGTGAGAAAGTAAGACAGCACGAGTGCAATCACAATCAAACCAGCTCCAAGCGCAAACGACCCTGTCCGCCCCAGCGACTCGTTCAAGTAGCGTAGGAAGAAGGTCGCAAGGAAGCCAGACAAATAAACCAGCAGTGGCACGATGGCGATGGACGTAGCAGACATCTGCAGCGTCACGATGAGGTAGAACGAGATGAAGACTTGCGTGACGTTCACCACGAGCCGCGTGCACATGTAGACCAGCCCGACCTCGTAAAACATGCCAAGCTTGAACCAGCAGCTCCACGTCATGTGGTCGGACGACGTGCCGACCACCTCAACGGCAGGCACATCCAAGTCTCCTTCACACGGGAAATTACCAGGTCCTCGTCCCTCCATATCCGCCACCACGGGGCTCTGCGCCAGCGCTTCGCCCGCACCTCTCGGCGGTTCTTCCTCGCGCACGACCTTCTCGGGCGTGCCGGCCAGGAACACGACGGTGCAAATGCCGCCCACCAGCAGCGACGTGTAGGCCAGCAGCGTGAACTTGCCCGCGTCAGGCTCTCCAAAGGGCTTGACGACTCTCAGCAGCACCAGGAAGACACAAAACACCAGCACGTTGGACAGGATCGTGAAGGCGTAGCGCGTGCTGTTGAGCACGCAGCGCACGTTGTCGTCGTGCGAGAGCTCGGGCACCATGGCCATGTGCGACACCTGCACGGTGGCCCAGCCCACGTTGAAGATGCTGGCGGCCGCGCTGTAGTACACGAGCAGCACGAGGCGACTGGGCTCGTTCCACAGCCAGCGCGGCGCGCAGGCCGCGAACACGAAGAAGAAGCACAGCACCACGAGCAGCGAGCCGATCGCCAGCCACGTCTTGCGGCGGCCGAGTCCCAGCGCCGGCAGCCCCTTGGAGCGGTCGGAGAAGACGCCCACGAGCGGCGTGGCCACGCCGTCGGCGATCTGGCCGCAGAACATGACGACGGCCGAATCCACGGGCGACATGTGCACGGCGTGGCGCAGGAACACCAGCAGGTACGAGAACCACGTGGACGCGCACATGTCGTTGAGCACGTGGCCCACGCCGTAGGCGAGGAAGCGCAGCGGCGTCCAGCGGATGTCGCTCATGGCAGGAAGGGGAGTGACGTATGTGCGACCGTGCCGGTGTTGGAGGGGGGGGGGGGTCTCTTGTACATGTGGCTATAGATAGACGACAGGGTTCCGATTTTGGGATTGCTGATGTTTTGCGTGATGGGAGTGGGATGTATGCAGAGAGAAAAGTATACTGAAGATGGTGTGATAAGAGATACATACCTGCGAGACTTGATGTAACGGAGTATCCAGGGAGGGAGCAGTTTGGGAGAACTGGTGGTTGGCTGCTGCCGCCGAGAGTTCTTGTGGAGAGACCGGCCTTGGCATCCCATGCACGATGTGTCGGACCTAGATCTCGGGATGTTACATGTAGTGACGACGGGAATGACTGATAGCTTCACAGCGACTTGATCAACTGGTTGTGGAAGCGGTCCACATATGGCTATAGCACAGATGGATACATCTCCATATGGCTACATCTGAAGTTGAAGTGCGTCAAGCCTGTTGCGGCCACTGAGCCAGGCTACTGAGCCGATTAAACTTCGACTAGTCGTCGAGGGGCAGTGCCTGGTGCAGGCGAGCGCGGTGCCACGAGACCACTCGAGTGAAACGATGAGGGCTGGCCAGCGGCCTCATGTTTACAAGCCCGGCGCTTCTCGTGATCAACCAGCGTGCTCTGCTGAGAGCGAATTTGAGATGCCTGAGATGCACGACTTATAACGAGTGGCGAATGCGCCATGCTCGAGAACGCGGTGGTAGTTTGCAAGCGCTGATACAGCAGAGCGTCAGACGATCACCGGAAGATAGCAGGTTGACTTGATTGTTTGAATCCGGAGCCCGTGGTAACGCGGCAAGTTGTCAGCGCTCGACCACCCTGACACGTGGGACGATCCATAGCTCGCTGAGCAGCACTGGTCTCAGCTACAGTTTGGCCAGTTTCGTGGAATGGACTGGAGAGCGGCAGAGCCTGTTGTTAATGGTCCGACCGAGGAGTAAGCGGACAGACGCCTTCGATTCGCCTCCGACACGACAAACTTCTGCCCTCTATAGCTCGTTCAGCAGATAGGAATCAAGCTAAATCAAACGGGTAATGCTTCGAGAAAAGTATGTGTCCTGCGAGCTGTAGGCCTCAGCACAATCGATGTGATGTTTGGCGAGTACCAAGCAGTCTATTAGAGTACAATACGCGTGGTTCACAGTTTGTCATTATGCATAAGTTGCTACCCATCACCAAATCTAAGCGCGTCACGTGGCAAGTAATTGTTAGCGCTACCTCTTCCAGCTGAAGTGCCGTGTTATACTCCTCATTTGAACGGTGTGCAGCGGACTTTCTGCACTGTCAGTGGCACTAGGTGTTGGAAGTACGAATCGGATACCTCCGGAAAGGTTGATGCGGTTCAGGGCTATATGTCTTGCCTTTTCTAAGCCTGTCGCCAGTCTTCCCTCTCGTGACACCGCCGAACCACATTCTACGACAGCACACAAGAGCTCCACGCGTAAGCCTACTCTTCTTGCACAGCTTCCGTAAGGCTGCCGAAGATCTCATTTTTGATTTGGAGCTCATCGGAGCAGTGGTTTTCTGGCAAGGTAAACGATGCAGCTAAACGAAAGCAACAGGGCTGGGAACGCCTCGAAACATGACCAGGAAGGCTTACTATGTCTTTATCCTAGCAAACGTTGCGACAACCCCCGAGTCACGAAGGCCAATGGCCAACTGCATAAATTCTGTCAGTATCATCGCGACAAAGCTAACTATAATCAGCGCCAACTTGAGTTCAAACGAAAACAACAGCAACAACAACATCAAGATCAAGCACAAACGGCTCCAATTCCTTCTTCGGGTCCGCGTCTTCTGCCTAAACCACCCTCCTGTGCAGCTGAAGGGAATGAGTCTGAATTCGAGCTCGACGAGGAGCACATTCGTCTAATTGAGGAAGTAGCCTCGTCGAGTGTTTCAAAAGACGGAAACCAGTGAAAAGAAAAAAAAATTACGCACCAAATTATTGCCACAAAAACGTTGGTCAAGTCTTACAATGATGATGAACGGGTCTCTAAAGCTTTATTGCAAGAAATTCTTAACTTGTTTTTAGCTAAACTCCTTGGTAAGCATTTTTTCAGTACTTCGCAACTTTTAAAAGCAACACCTTTGGTAAGTGTATGTAGGCAGGGTTAATAACCCGTGTTAGTCAGTTTTTAAAGTAGACGAACGGAACACACTACTAAAAGCAATCAACATTTCTGTCGCAATATCTGTCGATGCTACTGAATAATATTAAATCAATTCGTGGGCAAACAATGTTGCTAGCTGACTCGAGCTGCTAGCTTCCTTTTTAAGTAAGGGCGTTTACTGCTACAGCATGCAGTATTGAATAGCAAGGCTAGGGGGTATATGCGCAGAAATTCACCTTTTCACGAAATTGAACTACTGGACGCATGTTCGTTTGTGTAGTCGTCATAAGTTCCGACAATACTACGAGTTAACTTAACTGAACAGTTTCCACAGTGTGCTGCGCTTGTATTCTCAAATTTGCGGGGGCGTTATTAGGTGGGCTTTTGCCTGAACGTCTGCCAATAGAGCTCTTAATGTATGGAAAACTTGTTGTTTTTAGTCGAAATCGGAAGCCAAATCTGGTGGCTGTGGGTATACCAGCAGCTCCGACTAGTCATACAACTCAGTATAACCGCTCCTCAACGCTAAATCATCGCTAGATCTCGCTAAATGGTACACCGGGCTTTACGGATCAGTTTGTCCAGTTGAACAGCCCACATAATGAAACAAACAGGACCGGGAATGATGATCCACTCGTTTGCCATCGTTAACAAAAGGAATTTAAGCTTCCTTCATCCCTTCACGTCGAGAGACAGATAAACGCAAGTCGAACACGTAGTGTTGGGCTGCGCTAAGAATCAGGATGCTGCATTTCCCGCCTCAAACCATGAGATGAGGTTAAGTGTGTCCACGATCATTTTATCTGCAGGAGAATTTATACAATCATGAAAACCGTACTGTCTGTCACCTCCAAACGATACTCTGCTCATGACTTGCACTTATTCCCACACGACGGAATTAAGTTTATCGCCTTAACGCGGTCTGTCGTCAGCAAGTATACTCAGTTCCATCCTCTAAAAGGGTGAAGCGCTGCATTGAAGCAACCAATACGAATTGCCTGGAAAAAAATGTGGTGCAAACGCAGCTCGCATGATAACGATGGCCATTGATACCCTGAAGCAGGACAGGCTCTTGCTCTAGTCGCGTGATTGATTCCCCACCAATGGCCGCAAAACACTACATCCACGACTTTCCGTCTAAGTCTAACGATTTGCAGGTGCTTCGGTGAGCCACATTGTGAGGCGTTCATTTTCAATTTTAAGCTTGACTGAGCAGCCTTTTCAAGAAGATATGCAGCAAGACAAGAACGCAGGGAATGGGAAATCGAACTCCCAAGAAAAGGAAGGAACGACTTGTTTGTACCCTAGCAAGCGTTGCGAGAACCCTCGCGCCACTAAGAACAACGGCCAGCTGCACAATTTTTGTCAGTTCCACCGAGAGAAGGCTAGTCTTAACCAACGCAGACTAGAGTTCAAGAAAAGGGCGAAGACAATAACAAAAGATACCAACGGGGCTCCGATTTAAGTTGTAGGGCGCCCCTTGCTTCCCAAACCAGCTACCATCTATCTACTCTGGGAATGACATAGATGGAGGGCTCGAGCTTGATGAAGAGCATATCCGTTTAATTGAAGAAGTTGCGTCTTTAACTTTGGCAGAAGGCAATTTGCTCAACAACCAGTGAATCGTACAACTGTTGGCTCGTTGTAATTCATATTCGTGGACATGATTTGGTTTAGTTATGCATGAAGTGCTTGTTGTTGTAATTGAGCTCAACGTCTAAAGTTAACTTGAGTAAAATAACCTTTGATGTGCATTCATTCTAATCGATCTGTACAACTTCATACATCTGATGGCACCCCGATGGTTCTGCAATATTTTCTGTCGGCCCTATTTAGAGAGAACGAGTAATCCTGAAGATATCTGGGCTTACTTTTATTTGGCCGGCACGCCTGAAGTTACCTGCTGCACATGTAGAATCTTGTTGATGCACTAGTTTTACAAATTTGCACCAGGAAACTTCTGCTGCTTCTGTTCCTGTTTGAATTGGAATAAGGAACAAAATAGAAACAGCAGTCATACTTCCGTCGACGACGCACGTGATCAATCTGAAACAATGCATTATTGCCTGGTTGGGACATACCGCAACCACAAACTAGAGTTTTCTCACGACTAAAACATCATCATGCCTTGGGTTTGTGCAAGCTCCAGGCAAAAATTATACGCTCAGCTCACACTAAGATTTCTGTGAGCTAGGCTCTTCATTTTAGCTTTTCGGTTGTTGGGCTCAGTAGTTCAGAAATCACATCTGATCCAAACACACCAGAACAAAAATAAATTGTCGCTATCGCAATCGTTGTTTGCGGCGCAGTAATGTCGGGGCGATGTTCAGAATGAATAGGCAGTTAACTTGATTTCTTCGATCACTCAGTACTGCGACGAGCTACGCAAATGTACACATGGTGTTCAGCTAATTGGCAATGCGTCGGTTGTACTGAACATAAGAGTTTGACTAGCCACCACACCGGACAGAAGAAGCGCTTGAGTATCAGCACGTGAATTAAACAAAGAAAATCATGTCACCACGCAGTTGCCATGGCAATACAGATATGTCGGCAGCCTTTGAAAAATCATAAAGTTTCTACCAATACGGACGCCAGAGATGAGGAAATTCACTTCATATCGAGTAATAAAGATTAAACTTATGTATGATTTAGTACCTGGTATTCACAGCTAGATGTATTTTTTATTCAGTTTACGCGAGCTGGACTCTTGGTTTTGGTTTGTGACGTGACAAGCTGAATGCAATGGCTATCATTACTGATTCTAGGCCTATCAATTCAGTTTTTTTTTTTTTTCCAACAGCAGGTGGTTTCTGAATATGCCCACGCCATGGTACCTGCACCTCGCAAGTTCTTAGTTGCTTACAGTTAATATCTATCGCTGCAAAGCAAACCTCTCGTTCACCCTTCCCTCATTAGGAAAAGCGAAATTGGCGGTGGCATAAACTAAACTATTTGTATTTAAGTTCAACAGCGATTGCTGTTGTCAGATCTCGGATCCCTCCGCGCATCACACGAACGAGTAAGAAGGCTTTGAGTTCAACGAGAATTTGTTCGTATCGTCGACGCCGTGATATTTGCGAGCTTTACCAGGGATTGTTTTCAACTTTCGACAGTTAATATAGAAAACGCGACGCTACCCTTCTTACAAAGCCCCTGTATTCTTACTATATATGGGGGACTACCTACACCATACCAAACACACAGGCTTGAACGCGTCGAAAAACCTACCTGAACAAGCGTAAGTGCGTAAGTGGCCAGCCGGTCCCGATTATTAGCCCAATGAGGTCGATGCTGGAACAGTTATATACGCAAGTCCAGCAAAGAAGTCAGCGCTACATCTCTTCAAGGCTAATTCCTCATTTCTAGATGTTTAGAGAGCAGACTAGCGTTCTTCACGATTAGAAATTAGATTGGATATCTGTCGTGCATGGCTTTGAGAACATCCAAGGACATGACTGTACCCACGGCACCTTATTGGGTTTTGCGCACTACCAGGCAACCACATTTTTCGTTTCGACAACTCACCCGCACATCAAGAAGGCCATCATTCGACAGCTATTTCCCACCACCATTCGCCCTGGAAAAAGATCAAACATCTTCAAATGTCATGCCCAGCTGTGTCGATTCTGAAGTAACCAGATGTTTGTATCCAAGGAAGCGCTGCGATAATCCTCGAGAAGTCAAGCGTAACGGGGAACTGCACAATTTTTGCGAGTTTCACCGCAACAAGGCCAATTTAATCAACGGCGTCTTAAGCACAAGCGGAAATACGAGCATGAAGCGGCTCCTGTGGCTGTTTCTCTCTCATCTGAAGCGATTAGACGCATTCCTGCACTAGCAGTTTCTTCTCCACTAAGCAGCAGCTCGGGTGCAGCAATTTCGGCTGATACACTCCTCCCAGGCACACTTGAGCTGGTCATATTTTGATTTACAAGAGCTGCTAATGGAGGATAATGTGGTTGGCGAAAAGACCAAGTCTGCTGAGTTTTCGTCCAAATGTAGCTGCGTACAGAAGAAAACGAAGTTCATTCGGTACTGCAACAGGCTAAAAGCCCAATTGTAATAGTATCTTTGCATCGTCACTCGCATCACATTCATTATTCAACATAGTTTGGTCTTCAGACCCCACCCACCACACAAGCAAAAGGAAAAACAAAAACAAACTAGTGAAGAGGAAATATATTGCTCTTACCTCGAGTAGGTCTAAGTCAACGACATGCCCTAATTCCCTCAACTTAAATGGACATTCGAGTATTGAAGCCGCTGTCGATGTAATCTAGGAGCGTGGACAGGAGATAACTCAATGTCCGTCTGGGAAAGAAATTCATCCAGCACATCTAGTTCCAAGTCTGAGGTATGCCTCGCTGCTAGTTCTGGTAAGGACAGACGCTGGGTACCGAAGTACCCTTCTCCTTGATTGGACCTGTTGGTAGTCGCTGTTATATTGTTTCTCATCCTCCGACGCTGCTCGAGCCTCCGTTGATTCACATTAGCTTTGGTGCGATGGTATTCACACAGGCGATGTAACTCCCCGTTACGTTTCATCACTCGAGGGTTTTGGCATCGTTTGCTAGGATAACAGCAAAGTTGATGATCCCGCAGTTGTACAGGTTGATGATTGTCGACCGTTAGCGAGTATTGGTACAAATTTGAGGCATCAGCAGCGTTAGGTTGACTGGCGCTCATTGCTCGACGACGAGATGACGGAAAAACCGAAAATGAAGACCACTCGCAGTGTTGGTGGTGCGTTAAAAGTGCAGATAAGTCAAGTATTGCGGTACAGCATAACAAACTAGGCCATTCTCGCGCTTATTGTGATGGAGCTGCCTGTATATGACTTTGCTGCTTGATGATTGGAGAACCCCAGAGCATGACGCCAGAACGGACCTGTACTTCCGAGTACGACATTGCTAGTGCACTAACATCGGAAGCGACAGGTTTGCTTTGTCTGGACTGATGTACGCAAGTAGAAAGCTATACTGGACTTCAGGCACGCTTTTCTTCTGTATTTACTAATTGTTATCGAAAGTACAAACACGAATTTAGACGCCTCCACAATTTGTGGGTAGGCCAGCCTTAAACATGATCAAGAATGTTTCGTACGTTTTGAACAATTAGTGGCTGTAACTTGTAGCAGTCTTACTTTCCTTCAGATTTTTGTTTCCACAGCTTGGTTTCGATACTGCTCAAGCATTTTCAAACCTAGCCAACTCGATATAATCGAAATGGAACTCGTTGTAGCTACTTATCAAAAAAAAAACGATCTGTTAAACTGTACGAAGATTAGTTGACTGTTTGGCCCAGCAGTACACTGCTAAAGAAAAGAGCAACTCCTTAGAGACCTTCTATAGCACGCGATACAAGTGTTGCGCACACTACATTATACTTTGGTACGCTGTGGGGTCGCTTTGCACGTGCCAACACGGCCTTTCTCAGGTGTAATTGTTGTAAGCGTCGAAAGATTTCGGTACATTGCTGGCCTCTTCATAGCAAGCGTTGAGCTCCGCCCACTGTTCAACGAGATCCACTATTCTCGATAACCGCTGAACAGAACCAGCGTTTCCGAGCAGGATCAAGACGGCACAGCAAAATCCTTCTTTATGAAAAACGCGGTTTGCATATACATCGATTATTTTTAATCCCTTGCTTAATATACAAGGATACTCGCATTAGCACGTCGACAACCTCGATGCTCAAGTATTTTCAGACGCGAATCGAGCGCCAAATGAAAGCAAATTCGACGTAACCTTGGAATCGTCGTATTCGTTCTCAATTTCAATGTCATCCAGGCTGTTCTGGGAGAGCAATTCACTTAAAAAGTTGAGTTCACCTTGTGCTAGCACGGAGTGCAGCGGTGGGGAAGGTTGACTAGGCTTGGTCCAGGAAAACGTCTCTATCGAAGTCTGCATTTGTGTCAAATCTTCGTTCTCCTTTGGTGAGGAGGAGCTTCGCGCCTGCTTCGCTTCCTTCATTTCTAACTTTCGTCTGGCTTCGAGCCGTCGCTGATTCAGGTTGGCTTTGTCTCGATGGGCATTACAAAACCTGTGCATCTCTCCATTGCGCTTGATAGCCCGAGGGAGCTCACAGCGCTTGCTTGGGTAGCGGCAACGGTGCTCGTCTTGAATAATCGATGCCTCGAAGTCTGCATCCATTTCTGCAAGGTCTTGGAGGTAGCCAACACTGAAGTTGAGACTGCTTGCCGAGACTCCAACTGGGTAGTACGACGGATTCATTGCTGTTGTCGTGATTTCTTGACTAGAATACGTGCGGTATGTGTAGCACTGAGTAGCACTGAGCCTTTATCAGTAGTGATCAAATTAAATAATGAGGCTACCCCATGCAGTTTATCAGGCATACATTCATGATTATACTGGAAACTAGCATCACGAAGTGAATGGGTGATGCGATTGTGGTCGTTGACTGTCTAAATAGAGTTGGTGCCACAAGAGATCCACAAGAATCCGCTCCATTGCGTCATTAGCACGAAAGGGTTTGGCTTTAGTGCTGGCAGACCCTGGATACTGAGTTTCAGTGCGAGTGAACCCACCGTTGGTTGTATTTGAGTGCTCTGATACCAAATCGGTTAGTTTATTTGTGGTGATAGTCTGCCGGCCTACAAACTGATGCTGCTCACACTTCGATGCTACTGTAGAGAGGCAGCATCGATTTTCAACGGCATCCTTCGTTGCTAGCTCTGCCCAATATCGGGAGGATCTGATATCTTACCGCCAGAGATGGAGCTTGTTGCATTCCACATTTACGCGTACCGAATAGTAGGCTTCCATGCAGCTTACTAAGAAATTGATACGGCAGCTTGCATTGCAGCTCGTCTCGGCGCAGAAGCCATCAATAAAAGAAAATGCTGTCAAAAATTAAGATCGAAGATTTATATGCAATCGTTGGCTTCAAAGTAAAACTTTTGTAGTACCCAGTCAATCACTTGCTTGTAGTGGTGTGATGGTGTCCCCCAGTAGCTTAATGGAAAGCGAAATTACTACAACTTTGTCTTTTAAACTACTTCGCGACCACAAACTAGAACGGCATATAGCAGAATTTGTGTGTGCTTTTTTGCTCAACATAAAAAAAAAACAAATCATGCATTCTCAGGCGTTAATCCAACCTACCCTGCATTTACCTGACATCATTGCTGAGAGCTTCGAGATAATAGTAGCATGAATATTTTGCTTTTTCTTGACTGTTTTTCGTCGATGTCGTATGTTGTAGGCAGGTTGTTCGCTACTCTGTGTATCGTCATGCTTAAAGGATGTTATTGAATGATGTGCTCATGAGAACTACATCGATTAGAAGGTACTTTAGCCTCAATATGGGGCCTCATAACGCAAATCCAGATGACGGCGCCAATGAACCGTGATTTGTACAACAAATAAAGTATGAAAATAGAGCGGGAATTGAGTGCACCGATTTCGGTGCTGTCATCACGCAATTCGTGACGACCAACATCCCGTCTGTCATCTTACTGGTCTCCTAATTGTCGACAGGGTATCAATCGTCTTCAGAATCAGCTCATCTACTCGCACTTTACAATTTGACTTCCACTCCGCAAGTGCATTTCCTTCTACAGTATATCAACCATGCAGCTGCTCGTCAAGCTTTTGATTGTAACAGTTGTCACCTTCCTCTCGATCACGCCCGTGGAGGCTACCAGTTCCGTTGGTTTTGACCAGGCTCTAAGAATCCAAGAACCAGCATGCTGCAATCGCCACATTTGAGTCGCATGCGAATAAAGACAGCAAAAGAGTTCGAGGTCCTGACGAAGACGATAAGAAGTTAGATAACGAAGAAGACAGGGCCTTCTCTCAGGCTGGATTACAAAAATCTCGGAAGCAATCAAAAACATGACGCGCCTCGGTATGAAGAAACTAATTATCTTCCGTTATGGCAGTCTCGACAACTACAAGAACCGAGTGTTTGTGGCGACGTACAAGACAACTAAATTGACCCCTGAACAAATGAGAGTGAGGGTGATCAAGGTAACCAATCCCGCAAAAAAGGCTAAACAGTTGAAAATGGTTACAGAGTACGAGCCTTGGTACTACAACGCTCTTAGAGAGGGGGAGATCATGGCGTAAGTAAATGATTGGTGTCCGAGAATCAACCGAGTACAAGGGCATAACGAAGGGCAAAGTTCGTAAAGAATTACCTAATAGCGACAAATACTTCAGTATTACTGGACAACTCGTAGTTCTCAGCGCGACAATGAGATATGTCAAAGCTAAACGCTGTCAGAAATACACAAACAAAAAGATGATGAGCGTTGTGAATTTTTCTGCAAGAAATACAGAAGCATAGCCGTGATAATGTGCGAATGTTTCAGAACGTGGCCTGTGCCGACAGGTGCTTGGCGTGGGCCTCGCGACTCACGAGATTAATGCCATGTTGGCGTCGCACAAAAGCAACAGGGAAACTCTGCAACCAACAAGCTACAGTAGAAGCTCACGCTCGGTGTGTACTTCAAAATTTTGTTCTAACGCCTTGCAGCAAATGAAGTGGGAACCATTCTGTTTTTAAAATTATAATACATATGTGTATATGATGCGATGACCCCTTTGTGCGGATATACTGTAGCAGCGTAAGTGCACTATCATTTATTTGAGCTAGCTTGGAACAAAGAGTGGGTACTAAGATTGTGAATGCTAGATTGGCAGACAATCTCTTAACGAGGCACAGCTTAATTCCTAGGTGCGATCAATCCGCCAACAACTATGCATCACAAAAATAGCGGCGTGAGCAGTGTCGTGTGTTAAGTACCCTCGTTATCTTATCTTCGGCCTAGCAGAAGTTGTCCCATCATTCACGTTTAGTTGTTCGTGGACATCAAGACGAGTTGAGGTCAAGTAGGGGAAAAGAGCCCTAGTCATGCTAGCAACTGCAGCATCGTTTCCTGTTCGGAATGGAAAAGGTTATGGAGATGTCACGTGCTCGGGCCAACGCGGGTTTAACGGGCGAGATCGTATTGGGTCGATCCATGGCATTGCTAGTCCGAATATTCACGCAAGTGTTCGAGCTGCTGCTCTAGCAGCTCGTCAAGCACGTCAATTCCGTCAAAAACGAACACCCGCTCTGTTCACTGTTCAAGACGATGAAGTGTACGGGGCCAGCTTAAATGACCAAACTCAAATACGTGTACCGAGCCCTGTAGCTCCTTCTCAGAACAAGCGCAAAATGAATTTACACCTGTCGCTCGACAAATTGGAAAAACCCGTATTACCCATGATGATGGTTCTACACGAAGAGCCCAAAACTGACTGCGGGCCTAGACGTAAGAGCGTCTTGTTTGCTGATGATCCCGTAGTTGACGACTTACTCCTTTCAGTTGAGCCTGGATTTGCGGTTTTTGCTGCCCAATCTGCACCTGGGTATTCGTCTCGCCCACGTCGCGCTTCCAGCGTCACTCTCAGTATGAACTCACCAGAGGCAGCCGAATTTAAAGAGGTAGCTCATGACGGACCTGAAGAGCTCGGTAAGCGGACAAAGAGAGTAAAGAAACTTGGTAAAGGTGCCGGAGGTACTGTGTTTTTGTCGTTGTACCTGCCTACACTGAAGCTAGTCGCAGTGAAGGAAGTCGTCGTTTACCAAGAAGAAGATCGCCATATGGTAAAGCGCGAGCTTCACGCCCTGCACGATAACCTCGCTCCGATTGACGCAGACGCCCCCCAACATGAAATAGGAGGGCCAAGTAGCTCCGATACGCTAAAATCCCACTTTCTCGCTACCCTACGAAGCCGCAATGCACTCTGCCCGTACCTTGTCACATTCTACGGAGCCTTCTTAAAGCCAGCAAAATGCGCTGTGTCCGTTGTCATGGAATTTATGGACATGGGTAGTGTCCAAGATCTGCTTGATGCAAATATCACGATGTCAGAAGATGTTCTTCGCCACGCAGCCTTTTGCTGTATCACTGCATTAGATCACATGCATAGTCAAAGGTGCGTCAAGCTTTTAGGATCGTTAAATTATGTTCGCGGATTCTAACTGTACATCCTGTAGAATGGTTCACCGAGACATCAAGCCTGCCAACATCCTGATGAATCGAAATGGTGAATTCAAGGTACGCAGTTCTCTGTGATCGATAGTTATCTTGTTGCGGAACAAAGAAAACTGACTATTATCCGTTGCTGCATTTTCTTGAAGGTGGCCGACTTCGGTTTAGCAGGCACACTTGCAAAATCGAACTCGTTTTTCTCCGACTTCACAGGAACCATGATGTATATGGCACCTGAGCGCATATCGGGAGCGCAATACACGTGCGTAAGTGACGTTTGGTCTCTAGGAATCACATTATTTTCACTTGCCACGGGGGCTTATCCATTCACTGTCGACGACGGATTTTTTGGTCTTGAAGAGGCCATTTGTCAAGATACTTTGCCACCCATGCCAAACCGATTCTCGCCCGTGTGCCGGGATTTCATCAGAAGAATGCTTAATCGTGATCCTGAGCGGCGCTTAACCTCCGACCAAGCATTGACACATCCTTTCATCAGTGGCTATACTAACAGCGCAGCCTTCCAAAAGTTCCCCCAGACATGGCGACGCCTGAAGCTTAAACGTGCGATTGATCCAGAAGATACTCGAACAATTGCCAATATTGCCGTCGAGTACTTCTATCGCTACCCGGGAATAGTAACGCTTCCACCCGAAGTGACAGGAGAGCCTGCGGCCGAAATTCCCCCTTCATCTCCTGACAAGCACTCACTCTTTCAGTGTTTCACAAAACTTTTGGGACACACGCCAAACACGAGCGAGGTTTCGAGTCGAACCCCATTTCAAAAACTGGCTGATGATTGTGGCGTATCCACTGAATATCTACTGAAACTGTTCCGAGAGGTAAGGCGCTAGCTTTTAATTTCAATACTGGCACCATACTTAGTGTGTTTTCTTTCTAGGCGCTCAACTAGTTGCGACGATCAAGTGTGTGGAACTTGGCCGCCGTGGCACGCTGTTTCGCTAGATCTTGCTCGATCTTCGTGACGACAGACTTCGTTGCGAACTTCATTTTTCCAACAATATCCCTCTCACGTAGCTCCAGTAGCTGTTGATTAACCTGATCAAGAAGATTTTGTTCTTGTGTAGTCTTGATCTTAACCAAGTTTTCGATCTCCGGATTGTTTCGGGCTGGGAGATGGAATCGCCTGGCACATCCCGAGCTGCCGTAGCGTCCTTCATCAGTCTCATCACAGCAAAGCCAACGTTTTGCACGGTGCATCATGCACGAGGCAGGAACTGCTGCAGGTCCTGAAGAGGCATTCTGTCGAGTTTCGCACGTCCGAATGCAAGCAAATTCGTATGTACCTGGGTGGTAAGTGCAAGAGAAACGATTATTTTGTTCCTCGGAGTATTTCTGCCTGCACAACCGACACTGCAAAAGTCTTCGCTGGTGGTCGTGCATGACCGAAAGCTTCGTCGGAATAGCTGCGATCTTTATCTCGCGAAGCAGGCTTTCCTTCCTCAATAGCGGTGAGCTGGTGGTCATTGTGAGTTTCTGTTTCTGCAGTAGTAGCTCATGCTTCATCTTGAAGGAGGCTCGCACTCGGGTGCGCTCTGACCAAAGTTTTGACCATCGCTGAAACATGTCTCGAAGCAGTCGATGGCGAGAATGCTCAAAAAGTAGTTTGTTCAGCTCGGCTCGCCGGAGTCGCATGCGGAGTGCTCGGCGCCTTTTTCTCTGTAGTACGCTCACTTCCTTACTCTTAAAAACGCGTTCTTGTTCTAACTGCTTGATTTGATCTTCTAGTCGCACAATTTCACGCTCACTGCATTCCACCAAAGCTTTCCGCACAATTGCGTCTGTCAGAAGGGCGAAGTATTGAACATAAAGCCGATCACGAAGGTAGTGTGTTCGAAATCTCTGCACGCGATCGTGGAGCACTTCTGAATCGATGGTAGCGTTCAACTTGTGCACTCGTTTGTACTTGATCATTGCTTTATCCTTCTCTTGAATGGCTTGAGAAAGCGATGTATCTGCTTCTTCAATTCGTTTTCTGCACTTTTCTGCATAATCTCGCTTCGACTTTGCGTCATTTACAACATGCTCTCTCTCTTGTTGTATCCGTTTGAGCTCCGGCTCCATTCGCTTTAGGTTTGTTCCAAGCAAGAGAACTCTCTGTTCCCAAAATGCTACCCTCTCAATGGCATCCATCCATTCAACCTCTGCTCGTGAGACCGCGTAAAATGTTTCCACTGTTGCAATCATGCGTTCTTGCACCATTTTATTTTGAAAAGCTCTGCGCTTATCGGCTGCAATTTGCTGAGCTTCGCGCAGTCTATCCGCTAACCGGCTTGCCTCCATTTCTGCTGAAAGTTTCCCTTGCGCCATTTGATCTGCAAGGTACTTGTCGAACTGCCGTTCTAGCTGCTCTGCTAGAGCCTCGGCAAGTTCCTTCTCTCGTATCTGCATGGATAAGTCGTCTTCAATTTTGATTTGTCTCCACTCGCGATGCAATCGATGCTGTTCATTCTTACCAAGTTTTATTTCAAGTCGACGTGCTGCTTTGTCATTAACACGATTTCGGTCTTCAATCATTTTCGAGTATTTTGTCTTCATAGCTTCAAGTTCAAGCTGTCGAATGTATTCTCTCATCTCCATCTCAGCATTAGCCATCGCCTTCCGCTCCTGCATGTACAACACAATTTCTTCGACGTAAAATTTACGGCAAAAGCGTTCTTCAGCGAGCATTTCCTTGCGCCGGGCCTCAAGACGCAGCCTTTCTTCTTCAGCAAGCCGGCGAAGCTCTTCACGCCGCTCCATTTCTTCTCGAACTAGCTGCAGTTTTGCAAATTCTTGCCGCCAAGTTGAATAAAGTAAAACATATTTCTGCTTTCTACCCACCCATACTCGATCTAGCCCCAGAAGTGGCGCAAGAAAGTTAGCTTCGGCTTTCAAATGATTAGTGGCTACGATAATGGCGTTCCCTTTCGAACGAATAAATTCCTGTGTTGTGTGCTTCTCGTGTTGAACCAGCTCTTTACACAATGATTTGATAGTTTCTGCTAGCAGCTCATTAAATACTTCGCGGGCCAAGGCATTGGCACTGATATCGTTCCGCTCTTCCCTGCTTTCCATCCTTAATTTTGTTTCTTTGGCCAGTAAAGCTTGCTCAATCATTGACATCGCCAAGCGTTTTTCACTTGCCCGGGCAACACGCTTCGTATCCAGACGACTTGGGCGCTGGGAAAATGGTCGCCGTATTCGAGGAGGATAGACTCGGCCGCGTCGCTGAAGCTGCATTGCCTCCTTACGAGCTGCTTCAGTACAAGCTTTTCTTCCCTGCATCTCATATACAAGCTGGGACTCCAGTTCATCTTGGCATATTACTTCAGTTAGCAGCTTCTCCTCCGTTTCTTTTTTCTTTCTCCACACCATTAAATCGTGTATTTGTTTGTCTTCAATATCCATCTTCTTGCCCTCTGACAACTCCATTTGTTTCTCGATACGGACAAAATTGTGCGTGCGATCGTCTTCATCTGCCATAGCAAACGCTTCTTCCTCTCTGTACATGGCTTCATATGCTAAAACCTCATCGATCGGTAAGTACAGTGTTGCTTCCCAATGGAGTGGAGTCACAACAATACAATTGTCCTCAGACCGAAAGTACTCGACTCTCACGAAACCGTACCTCGTACGCAATATAGAGTTTTGCGTTCTACAATACAAACGATTCATCAGCTGCTCAACTTTTGTGCGTTCTGCTTCTGCCTGTGCAAGACGGTCCTTTGCAGAAATATGTTTCTCTGTAACAAAGACCAATTCCGCTTGTACACGCTGGTAGATAAAATTCATTTCGTCACTGCTTTTGATAAGGGCAGGAGCATGGAACTCAGAAAACTCTGCTTCTTCCTCAACACCTTGAATCGCATAGTATGCAGCCTACAAACAGTGATTTAATCGGATGTAGTTCCTAGTATTTTGTCAAGTGCCGAACGAGCTTACCTCGCGTTCTTTCTGCGCAGCAATTAGACTAGTTTTTGCCTTCTCGAAGCGTTTCAGAACTTCTTCTTCCTCTTTAATAAGAGCAACTGCTCGTGCGTGATCAGCTTCAATTAAAGGTAGCTTCCTGAGTACAGCCTCACTTTCTTGTTGTGCGCTATCTAAGAAGGCACGCTGAATGCAAACATGAGTGATAAACAAGTAGCATGATATTGTAATCGATGCCTCTTTCTTACCTGTATTGCGAGGCGATTTGTACACTCAGTATGCTGGCGGAAAATTTGCAATATGCGAAAGTTGAAATTCCGAAGACGACCATGAAACAGGATTTCATCCTGGTGTGACGCACGATGAATGTCTTGGATTAACCGCGGATAAAGAGGGTCGGAGCTATCAGCACAATCAAGAAGCCTTCCTCGATTAATACCGTGTCGGTAATTAAATTCATCAATGGATTTTGGGTCCTGCCGATCATACAACATGGCTTCTAATTCTTCCATCGACCGAGCTTCCTTCTCAAGCCGATGGCGTTCGTTTTCGACTTTGCTCAGATGGTTCGCATTTTTAAATTGGAATGCAATACCACTTGTTGTTTGTGCACGATGGACCCGAACATCCTCATCAAGAGCCGGATCACCTCCACGAGCGTGATCTGGGTCATCACACGACTTGGACATTTCTTTTCCACAATTGTTGCATTTCATGCCGAAGTCATATTTTGTTCCCCACGCTTTTAGCTCAATGTGCTCGCAGTCAAAGGCTCGCTCAACCGCAAGTTTAAAATTTGGGATTCGTAGTAGTTCCTCCTTCACTCGCTGCTGCTGGTTTGACTTGAGAACTGCGAGCTCACGTTCATTGGCCTCATTGATCTCCTTCACTAGCTCCTGCTCTTGACGAATGCGAAATTCGCGTTCCTTTCTGGTCTTGGCGCGTTTGTTGGTCACACGTCTTGTCTTTCGTTCCCACGTTTTACGAACTAATGCAAGTTTTCCCTGAACAAATTGTTTAGCGAAACTCTCTTTGACTTCATGAATGATGGGATCAACGATTAGAGAATCTGATGCAATGGTTTGTTGTCCCATGACGTTTAGCTTCCTCTGCACTTGAAAATCGATTTGAGACGAAACACTCTCGTTGTATGTTGTCAGTCGAATCGCGTCCGCATAAAACAGCTTTTCTCTGCGGGCTAGCTCATGTTGCATCATTTGAGACAACATTTCGTCTTCTTTGGCTTCTCTAATTGCAGCTTCGTTTTCCTCTTGTATGTTCTTGTGGGTCTCCTGCTGCAACTGTTCAATCTTTTCGTCTTTCGCTACTAAAAGAATTCGAGTTTCAGCCTCTTCCATTCGCTTTCGACTAAGCGTCCTAGCACATGAGCTTGCTAAAAAAACAGCATTTGCGTTATCAAGCTGAAACCATTCAGACTTCGCTTGTGTACTTTTTTCGGTAGCCTCGTCCGCATACCCTGGCGAACCACAGAGCTATAAAGTTGCAAACGAGGTGAACAATTGACTAGTTGATTTGGGTCAACTCATAATTCTTACCTTGTGCATAACATGAAGCTTTGTTCGCGCCTCACGCCATTCGTACCGAACACTGACAATCATCGTCTCTTTACGATACGACTCTGGAGAAACGTTACCGCTTGGACCAGAGCTTACCCTCGTGACCTGGAATTTGAAGCTGCAATAGTCACCAAGGAATTTTTGGACAGCTAGCCTACGTGGTTCCATTAGCGCAGATTTTCGTGTTTGAAAATTCATCCTGAAGATGCAAATGGTTAAAACGTCAACTACGATACGGTAGAATGCTACAGCTATCCTTACCTGGAGTCTTCTTTTCTTTTCTGCTGAAGAGAGGAGTCGGCTACAATCGGAGTATGAGCGGCTAGTAATTCACTTTCACTGACCCGACTTTGCCGAATAGCTATGCTGTAGTCAATTTGAACCGCAATCTATAATAGCAATATCTATGGATTAGCTATACAATAAACTATACGAAACTCAGCAAACTTACCTCCTTTTTGATTTCACCGCGGAGCATGTTTACATACTCGGCACGCTTGAACCTTTGAAAATGGCCGTGAAATAGCGTAGAATCCCACATTTTTGTTTTGCTTCGTTCAACTTGAATTAGTTCTTGCAGGAGCTCTGTTACTCGCTGGCTGCTTGTCTGTTTGGACTGCATCCGCATTGCTTTCACCAACTCAGACACAAAATGTTTCTCTTTCTGCACTAGTCGTACACGAGTTTCTTCCTCGCGAAAATCTTCTAACCGCTCTTCATAGTTCGCCGTATTGCTCAAGACATAGCTTAGTGTCTTTCGCGCGGGAATTGTATTCCCACGACGTGACATTTCGAAGCTAAAGCAAAGACGAAGACCAGAAAACTCGAAGGTTAAGTCTCCTGTCCGTAGGACCTACACAATACACAAAGCATGAAGATTAGAACAAAATGCATAACATGCCGCTTTCTAGGCGCATACTTTGCCACCCAGATCTCGAAATGTATACTGCTGCAAGGAATCTATTTCAGCACCGATGTAGAATTTCCAATCTTCAGGAATCTTAGCTGTCTCCGGATTATCACCGCTAGCAGCGTCCACTAGTGCATTCTGAATACTGACGTTCATGCGTATTGTGTAGGCACAGCGTTTTGGAAGATGAAAGCATCCTGTTATCTTTCCGGCTACCTCCCCTTCAGCTAACGAAATCACATTTTGCTCGATATAATAAGCCAATCCCATCGACTTCGTTGGCATTTGATGGCCCCACCACTCGATCCGCCCTTTTAACGGAAAAATACACTGGCGCAGTTTGTTTCCATCTTGCTGCAGGCATCGATTACATCAGTTAGTATTAATACAGCGTCAACCTGTTTTGTACACAGAGAAACAATACTTACATGGTACTTTTGAATGGCATGGACAATATCGCTACGGAGAGCATTATTTTGTAAATCTACATAGCGGTCTCGAATTTTCACAAGGCGTGCTTTTGCACTGTCTAGGTCTTGCTCAGCCAGCGAACGGAACTCGTTTACTTTCCACGCTTCAATAGCCTGGGTCTTAGCCTTTTTGTAGTGTTCATTTACAGGTGTGACTGCACTTTTTAAGATTTCGTACTTGCTTTCCAATGTAATTTGGTTGAGTAGCTTTGTCGGATCTGTAAATGATTTGTTTATCTCGCTGGGGATTCCACTTGCCTCAACTCCATCCACAATGTTGGGGACACCCTCAGCCTGAAAAATTCCTTTACCCACCACCATAGGTAGCTCATGACGCGCTTTATCGATCGCATCTACCTCAGCCTGAATTTTATACATCTGTTCTTCTGCCTCCCTTAGCATCGGCAAAAATGACGTCTCTGACCGATGAACAATCGCTGTACGCTTTTGTATGCTACCAATGCGAGAGTCAAGATCACCTAGCTGCTTCATGTAAGCAGCTCTCCGTGTCACCAGAGTATGAAATTGTTGTTTTTCATCCTCGGAGGGGTCTCTTCGAGGCGGGCCCGCTAGTACTTCGTTCAAATCGTCTTGCTCGGCCCTAACCTGTCTGATCTCCTGAAGCAAATGATCTTTTCGCTCGAATATCGTTCGCAAATCTAGTCCTAGGTTTGCCTTCGCGTGCTCTACTTGTTCCAGTTTTTCACGCAGCAACGATAGCTTGGACTGGATCTCCATGAGCTCAATTCGTTTTTTCTCATTCTCGACAATAAACCCTCGTGATGTTGAAATCCCTACAGTGTACTCGTCTATTTTCATTACCAAGTACAATAAATTAGCAATTCTTAAGGCAGTAGCATCGAGCGTGCTCACTTACCAAGTCCGGTTTGATGTCCGCCGTCGATCGCAGAATTCCATTCGCCTGGCTCATATGCCGTATCAAAAATTCCAATTGATGACGCAGTTTGCAGCCTATCAAATTCGCGTTTCGCATCTGCACTCTCCTCCTCTTGTACCATGCGTATTTCTTCCTGAATTTCCTCCACTTTCTTGTCAAACTCTTCTTTGCGCTCTTGCTCAAACGTTTGCTGCGCTGCGAATTCTCGTGCCTCCTCGAGTTGCTTCTGCCAGAATTTCATGTTTCGTTGTCTTCGCTGAACTATTAGCCGTTCAGCCTTTTGTTTCTTCTCCGCAAGCTGACGCTGTTTTTCCTGCATTGCTTTGTCGATTCGTTCACGCCGACGCTGTTCAATTTCTTCTGCAAGCTGCGCTCGCTGTACTCTGTCCGCCTCCTCTTTGAGTTCCTGAAAGCGATTTAAGAGTGGGGCATGCCGCTTATTTCTTTTCTTCAGACCAAAATGCAGTTCTTCTTCCATCTGTCGAGCTTCGTCAAGCTCCTCTCGAACGCGTTGGTGAATACGCGAGTACTTCTGGGTTTCAGCATCCATCTCGTGCACATGCGCCACATGCTGTCGCAATAGTCGACGGTTGCGCAGTGGAGGAAGCTCTGCATACTTCCAGGCAGTAGCCAACGCTTTCTTGCCTTCTACTAGTGCCGTCTCCTTGAACTGACGGGCAGCATCTTTTGCTTGATCTACGAGCGGTCCGAGCATCTGATAGCCCCTCATCAGCTCCTGTTTATCCGCCAAGTCCTCTTCGTCATCCTCTTCCTCATTTCCTTCATCCTCCTCCTCCCAAAGTTCTGCACACCACAACATTGACACAATCAGAGGGCTATAGCCACTCGTAACGAAGCTTTGTCGACCAACTTACTGATCATCTTCTCCATCGTGAAATCCTGCGCCGCGCGTCCTCTGGACACCCATTCAGCCAGGGCCTCCTCTCGAAGTTCGTTTTCTTCCTCGTCCTTCGCCATTGTCCTAGCACACTTTATCTAGCAAAATCAAAGCTCCAGGCGAGAAAAGGCCTACCAGCGACACATGACGTCTCCAAGACAAACCTAATTTTCACCGCGACCCGTCGCCAACACAGCGCAAAGCACAGATCAAGCAGCAATACCAAACAAAATCAACCACACAAAGCAATATAATACGCAACTAAAATGATACTAGGAAAAGCTTACATACTTTTTCACGTAGCAATCGCTTGAACACCAATAGATGGCTACATGTACGTTGAAGTGGAGTCAGCGGAGACTGTACCGTTCTTCTGGTACGCGGAATTAGGTCAGTTGGGTGACGTCACAAAGTTCAGAAAGTGTCACGCCGGACCAGAAGCTGCCAATTTAGGGGAGACCGAGGACGAGCAGGGATCTCTGCGTGCCATTGCCATTCGGGGCGGGAGACCAAGTTCCTATGCCCCCGTCGGTGGCCAATTACCACGCAGTGGACGGGGTGGACTGCTGGGCCAATTCCAGCATGAGCAGTGGCGATGTGGAACGACCTAAACGGACAAACCGTCAAATGTGGGTCCGTGTGGGCGTTTTAGCGTTGCTGGTGACCTCAGCGGTGCTGTTGCTGTCGCTGTTGCCAGTACATGAGTACATGGTGACCACCTCGACGTGGGTGCAAGCGCACCTGGTTTTGGGCACGCTGGGCTTCGTTTTGGTCTTTTGGGTGGCCGTGCCGCTGTGTCTGCCGGCCACGGCACTGGAAATGGTGGCCGGCTCGCTGTTCGGCGTGCCACATGCGGTGGTGGTGATCACAGTGGGCAAGACCGGGGGATCGACGCTCGCGTTCCTCTTGGGACGCGCCATGGGCAAGGAGATGATCGGAGGCTACCTGCGCACCAAGTTCCCGACCTTCCGCGCGTTCTCCGAGGTACTCAACAGCCCGAGCTGGAAGCCCGTGATGCTCTACCAGCTTTCTAGCATCCCCAACATCGTCAAGATTTACAGTCTCGCTATTACGCACGTGTCGGTGGCGCGGTTTGCCGTGTCCTCGGCGGTAGGTAACCTCCCGCATGCTGTGCTGTGGGCCTATATTGGAGAGCAGGCGACCGACATCGCGGCCATCCTGACGGGCGAGACCAAGATGACCACGAGTCGCATGGTCATGGTGGTCACGGGCGTCTCGCTGACCTTGCTGGCCATTACGTTCCTGGTGGTGTACACCAAGCGGCAGCTGCGCGAGCTGCAGAAGCGCGAGTGCCGCAGTAGCAGCGAGGAAGGGTTGCTGCTCTCTATCGAGATTGACGCGTCGACCCCAGCCAGCGCGAAGAGCTCGTCGCATTGCGTGCGTCCGTCAACTCCCACGCAGCACGTCTGGGCTTGATCGCGCTGGGGGTGAGCGCAACTTGGCTGAGCCGCTCGGCCTGAGCGGTTGTGCCGCTCCTTATTAATGCAATACAACACTGTTTCACACTAGTTGAGCCGATCGCCGGGCTTCACCAAAATGATGCAGACTCTGCGAGCAGCTATCGCTGTCTTCCTCGCTCTTCGCATCCGTCCACGTGTGTCGGCTGGTCTACAGAGACCAACCGTTGGTAAAGTACATGGTATTGCGGATCGCCGACACCTGCTTACGCCCATTTCGCCCACGGCTTCAAATCGCGCGCGCGGCGGGAGTGTCGTAATCCCTGGCGGTTGCCGTGTTTTTCCAGTTACGTGGGCACCGACCGGACGATAGAAATGTACGTGCGCGTGGCGTAGCACGGCTTACTCCGAGCAAGTGCTCTATCGTCGGTAGACTATCGAGCCAGCACCCGCAGTGGCTGCGTCGTGATGCAGAATGAAGGAGCCGATGCCTGCACGATGCCAATGCCTGCCCGGTACTTCTTCAACCGCGACGCAGCTGAGTCATGCGCGGGCCAACCCATTTCAGATGCCCCTACGATCGCCGACAACTGGATTTGCGGATGGAGATCACTTACAGCGGCCAAGGTGTCACAGCCTCGGACACGACTAGTACTTCGAAGTCGAGTGTAGTAACACGCTGGATTGTGCCTCACGAGACGGTCAAATTGATGGCTACGCTTGGGCGACACTTTCGCTGACACCTTGCAGATGGCCGTGCAATGCAACAATCGGCGTAATCGACCGCAATGCATGCAATTGACAAATGTAGTTTGCGAATAGAAACATATGCACCAGCAGCTCCGTGTTTGTTCATCGAGGATGTTGCGCCGGCGACCAAAGTTCGGGCAAAATGGTGCAGCACCACCGTCGTTTGCTTTAGCATTGTGTATCCACTTTTGCCACGTCGTGAAAACACTGACTGGACACGATGACTTGACGGTGCATTGCCGTCTTCCTCCTGCCCTCGGATGTTACGAGTCGGAACTGTTAGCTGCGCCCCGCTACTTTGCGGCTGCGGCTGCATCGGTCGCAGATCGGGTGCCCCGAATAATTTTTATCGATCTGGATTGGTATGACGGCGTGAAGCTGTGCCGTGTTGTCGAAGTGGTAATCACGGTGTCAGCTTCGATGACGGTGCCTGGATATTGGAAGTCTTACGTTTGTGCTGCTATGTATGGCCACTACAACGCGCAGTCCAGAACTCTTATCATGCCTTCCTACGTGCACTTATCGACGAAAGAGAACAGCGAGGGCGGTGCGAGCAGCTTCCAACCAAGCGCAGCGCGACCAATAAACATTCCTCGACTTCAACGCTCGTCGACTTCAACGCCCCTGGAATCTACCTTTGTATTGGTCGCACAGCAGCATAGGATCGCGGACAGCAGTGATCCGTAGTCACATACCAAATGGTGCTAGAATAACGTCGAACGATATAATTAGCATAGCGTCGAGCAGTGCACCGATCCTGTCGACCCTGGATTTCCGCTGGCAGGAAGGTGAAAAGTGACAATCCGCGATCCGTTCACGGCAGCTTTAACCTTGACATCACTAAAGTGTCGGTGATGCCTACGCATCGTAATACTGTACAGGTAGATTTTGTTTGTGGTGTGAAGAATCTTGTGTGTACCAGGTGAAAAACGCGCGGTATACTTCTACAGATCGGGGCATTTCAACCGCGTAATCCATTTTTCATGCCACAAAAGTATATACCGTATCTCTGCAGCATTAAATATTATACGAAGCACAGTTATTCGTACTTACCATTATCTACAGAGACACAAGGATACAAACAATAGCACACGCCACATAAATTAAACAACCCGTTATCGCTATACCAAGTCGTGGCGGCACCGCTAGGTGATGCTATGGAGGGGTTTCTTTCTTTCGCTTCCCTCGCGCAGAAACCCTACCTATGAATAGCATGTCACACGACAGTCGCCGCGGGCTCAACTGGTGAGCACCAAACACTTCGGAACCCGGCGCCGAGCCATCCCCATTCCAGCTTTAGCCCGCAAAGCTCGCGCGGCCAACGTCTTATCCGCCCCGGGTCGCAGCGGTGACCAGCCTTATTCGAGCAGCCTTAATCGACCAACCGCATCGCAGACCACCTTAGTCACAATCGACCATGGCGGCCGGGTGGTGTTCTGCGCGGATGACGGACGCGCGAAAGCGATGGATCAAGACGGCAATATGGACGGCGGTGCTTGGGGCGGCGGTGTGGATGCTGCTCTCTCTCGTGCCGGTGAAGCTCTACGTGGCCAGCAGCATGGCCTGGATCCAGGCCAACCCTACTATGGGGGCAATGCTGCTGCCGCTCATCCTGGCGGTGGGCATCCCGCTGTGCATCCCGTCGCCGGGCTTTGAGATCCTCGCGGGCTCCATGTTCGGCATCGTCACCGGTACCTTTCTCTGCGTGGTGGGCAAGACCATTGGCCAGCTCATCGCCTTCCTCGTGGCCAAGCACCTCGGCAGGGACCGCATCAACAGCTACATGCAGGCCAACTTCCCGACCTTCGCGGCGCTGGCCACGGTGCTGCAGAGCTCGAGCTGGAAACCGCTGCTGCTGATCCAGGTGGCCAACGTGCCGCACCTCGTCAAGTGCTACGGGCTGGCGATCGCCGACATCTCGACCTACAGGTTCGCAGTGTCCTCGGCGATGGGGGGTCTGCCGTACGCCATCCTGTGGGCGTACCTGGGCCACCACAGCAAGAACCTCGTGTCCAGCAGCAGCACCAGCGACAGCGGCGCTGTGGAGCTCGGCGAGACGTCGTTCCGACAACGCATGGTGATCGGCGTGGGCGGCACCGTGCTCACAGTGCTGGGCATGTGGTGGCTCGTGGTGTACACGAAGAAGAAGCTGCACAGCGAGCTGCAGCGCGCCAAGCACCTGCACCGCTCCAGCGAGGACAGCGACGACACGGTCATCACCATCTCGTCCTCGGAGGACGACGACGAGGTGGTACAGATCGGGCTGCTGCGCCCGGAAACGTTCCCCACCGCACTCACCGCGGCGCAACCGCGCTGCTACGACGACATCTGACCCCACGCGGACATGTACACTAGCTAGATAGCGAAACAAGACACAAATGTACGATATCACTCTTCCTGCATCTCTCTGTGTCGGTCCGGTCGCGCCACTGGGTCTCACCAATGGCTACATGATGTAGCGCCCACACATGTATCCATACGTGGTCCACACGCATCTCGCGTGGCGCACACCACGGCCACTCTAGTCAGCGTCTGAAGCTGCAGAGAAGACGCCGCCATGGACTTCGACGCCACCATCGAGCGGCTCAACGCGCTCAAGCTGCAGGAGCGCGCGCCGCAGACCAGCGCGCCGCAGGTGGCGGAGCACACGGCGCAGCTGCAGTTGGAGCTGCGGCGGCTGCAGGACGAGAGCGAGCGCCGCGTGCGCGAGCACGAGCGGCAGCTGCAGCGCTGGCAGCTGGAGGCGCGCGAGATGCAGACGCGGCTGGAGGCGACCGAGCAGCAGAACCGCCTGCTCAAGGCGGCGCTGGGCGAGACGGACACCTACCGGCGCCAGGCGGAGACGCAGCAGCTCGTGATCGACGAGCTGCAGGCGCAGGTCAAGCAGCTGCGCATCACCAACTACCGCCTGCAGTACGTGGTGCAGCAGCACGAGCCGCGCGGGCAGGGCGCGTTCCTGCCGCCGCCGCCGCCCGACATCTTCTGAGCTCGCACACGCCGACCACTGTAATTGTAGAATTGAACGAGAGGCTGCAGCTCTTTTAAGCGCGGCGACGTCGACAAACGCGTGACTGCTCCTAATATTAAACAAGGAAGGCTGCGGCAGTCACGCGGACTCGGAGCGGACGTGGGCAAGGCGACTGAGAAGACTGTGTAGCAAGAGATGATGAGCGTGTACAACAGTAGAATGGATCTCCACTTTTGCCACGTACGCCTTTTGCGCCTTCGCTTGCGTTGAGAAGATCGCCGCTGCAGTGTAGAACTCCTCCACGAACTTCTCCATCTGCACACAAGGAGCCGAACAGAAGATCAATAGTCCGCTTCTTGCTCACCAGAATCACTACGCGAGAAAGGGAAGACGGACCTCGCCCTCCAGAATGGCCACCTGACACGAGAATCACGCAGCAACACTTTCAGCATCTAGCCGTCAACTTCTCCATCCTCAAACCTCTCCACAGCCTGTATCTCACCTCTTCCTCCAGCGCCTCGAGCTGCTCCGCCTCGGCCTCAGAGCAGAACTCGTTCCTGTCGACTCTGTCTCACCAAAGCACACCATTCTGCATCAGAACATTAACCAAAGCTGCATTCCCATCTGTGCCTCCCTCACTTGATCTTCATCACATCCTGCTGCTGGTTCAGCGCCGAGTGCTTGGAGGCTCCTGGTCTCCTCTCGTTGGGCAGCCACCTCCTCGGACCGTCGCGTTCCTCCCGCCGCAGCAACAGTTTCGGCCTGCAATCACACCACCGCAACGCCACTACTTCAATCCCTCTTCTCCCCAACAAATACACTAATTAATCCTCTTCCTACACGTAGCTCTGCTCCGCCGAGGGCTTCGCCACGGGCACCTCTCTCGGTCTCCGTCTCATTTTGCGATCTGAAACGTATCTAGCCCTCTTCCAAATCTACAACCACTAAAACGCATAAACCTAAATCTATACCTTATCTAGCATGTCTAAACCTTCCATACAAAAAGCAAGATCAAACCTGTGGCCCATCTTCGAGTAGCTACTCGTGCGTCATGATGCTGAGTCTGCTGCGTCGTCCGTCCGTGCGGCTCTCGCTGGTCGCGCGCGCGTCCCGCAACGACTCGCACCAGCTGCTGCGCGTCTTCAGCTCCACGTACGTGTGCGGCCCGTCGCGATCGGCGCTCTGTGGCCTGCAGCACAGGCGACTGACGCCGCGTCACGTGTGTCAACAGCGCGCCGACGCCCAAGAAGGAGGACGACGAGGAGCTGACGAACACGAAGCTATGGGACAAAGTGCTGGCCGACCACCCCGAGCAGAAGGAGGCGCAGGGCGGCGACCTGCTCTACGAGTATCCGCGCAAGGTGGCGTGGGGTCGCTGGAGATGGAGGAGAGGGAAGATGTTGACATTTTTGTGCTCCTGCAGAGCTACTTCGGCTACATGTCGGCGGGTTCGCTGGCCCATGTACGTGCGGAGGAGTGGAGAAGGTGAGAAGAAGAGCTGACTCTGGTTGTGTTCTGTAGATCGCCTTCTGGTCCTGGCTGAAGGGGTACGAGCAGAGTCTCGTGGAGAGTGAGTAGCAAGGCTTCTGGTTGGGGAGAGATGGTTCTGATGTTGGAGTTGAATGGCACAGTGCACCCGGTGCTGGGCGAGCCGACGTTCTTCTCGTTCATCTCGGACGACTTCGGCTCGTCGGTTGGTTTCGGCATGAGCATTTTGCTGGCTGGACTCATTGGCTTCCACGCGCGGCGAACGGTGGCTCGGATTTCGGTTGTTGCGGGCGGTGACAAGCTGCGGTTCACGACCCACAAGTTCTTCGGAGTAAGATGCTGATTTCAGGATTGCTGGCGAAGTGTTGAAGATGCTTATTTACTTCCTGTTGTGTGCTTCGCTCAGGACTTGGGAAAGCCGATTGATGTGCCGATTTCGTACGTCTCCGCGCACCCGAACACGAAAAACAACATCATTCTAAAGCTGGCCAACACGCGCGGTTTCTACCTTGTGGACGTCAAGGGCAAGTTCTACAACCGCGAGAAGCTGGAACGGATGATCACGTTCCGCACCAACTTCGTACGTGTTCAGCATTTTCCGTGTCGAGTTTTGCAAGTAACAGTGGGTGTTTGTGTTTTGCAGAAGGAACACGAGAAGATGATGGAGAAGGAGACCACGATTGAAGTGCGTACGGACTTACCGCGCGTGGATTTGAAGGCTGAAGCTGCGCAGGCTGCTGCCAAGCGAAAGCTTCCTGCACGACCGCGCTCGAAGGTTCGCCACGGCAATCTGCTGGGCAAGAAGCACTCGAACTCAAAGAAGGGCGGCAAGAAGAAATAGAGTACGTAACATTGGGGGCGTGCAGCCTAGTGTTTGAGTCATGTGATCACACCCACGTTTTGAAGAATCGCAAAAGCAGCATTCAAAAACGTCAAACGTGTTTGATTAAGTTAAGTACAGTTTACGCTGACCTCATCGACGCCTCCACCGCTGCGGCAATAAGCAACGCGTCGTACAGCTCGCGCGCATTGTTAACAAGCCGAGCAGGCGCAATGCGTTCTGAGATGTCGCGCAAAGTAAGCAGGACATTGGTAGCATCCTCAGCTGCCAAAATCTCCTCGCGGAATTCACGGACAGCTGCTACACACAGCAGGTTGATAAACGAGAAATCGCTCGGTGTAAGGCTGAAGATGGCATCCCAAATCTGCCACGCCTGCGGCGTCTCGAACTCCCGCGCCATCAGTACGCGAACCCAGCGCAGTAGGAATATTTGCGGCTCCACTCCTAAGTTGGCAAGATGCCTTGCTGTTGGAGGGTCGCAGCGGCTCAAAATGTGGTGGTGAATACGGTTCATCTGGTCATCGAGGGGCGAAGCTGGGAGTTGATCGGCCGAGCTGAGTGGCTTGTCAACTCGGGGTTTCGAGTTCCTGCGCGGAATCGGAACGTGCGGGCAGTACGTCCCAGCCATACGCAGCATCATCTCCTCAAGCATGAGGTACGCATCGTGTTCGATGCACTCTGAAGCCGTAAGTTCACGAACAATTTCACCAGCTGCGTCGCGGCAGCACTCATAGTACTTTCCCGAGCCACCAGCAAAAGGAGCCAACCTGAGGAAAGTATCCCCGTCCAAGAACGAATCGTCGTTCTGGATATTGATGAAACTCTCGACGTAAACGTAGGACGTGTCCTCTTCCTCGGTGCTAGTATCTTCTGCTGGTTCCTTTGAAGGAGAAGTAGCAGGAAAAAAGTAAGAGCCGCTGAGACGTCCACTGGGCTCCGTATCGTACTCCCCAGCAATCACTTCCTCCAGTTCGTCCTCATCCATTGGCCACTGCTCAATATGCAGTAAGTACACTAGCGTGGCCAACAGCTCGCCCATGCCCTGATTGTACGAAATCTCCGAGTGCGTGGCGGAATAGACGTACAGTACACGGATCATCAGGCACTGGACGACAGGGTCTCTGAAGTACGGCATCTCTCCGCGAGTGCGACGGACGTCCTTGTAGATGCTGTACAGAAGGTCATCCGACGACGTCTCGCACGTGGTCAAAAACTCCTCGGGTCTCTGCTTTCCAGCGAGCAGGTCCCGGAACAAGCTGTGTTTGCGGCGTTCGCTCTCATAGCGTTGTCGCTTCTCGCGAGCGATACTCACCCACTGGTTGAACGGCACGTCGCCCGGAATGTACTCGAGCCAGACCTTCCAGGCCAAACTGCGCATGCAGGACCAGGACAGCGCTCCCTTGGCCGCCTGCAGACACATGTCCTCTCGGGTCGAGCGCACAAACACCTCGAGGAACTCGTCCACCCTGGCCTTGGCGCCGCGCGCCTGCAGCTCCCCGAGCGGCGACGCCGACGCCGACGCGCAGCTGTGCAGCCGTCGACGTGGCGAGCCGCTGTCGACCCGCGCGTCAGTACTCACGCGCTCGATGGCGGCGCAGATGGCGTCGCCCCAGTCGCTGGCGTCGCGCACGTGGTCGGCGCACAGGAACCACGTCTTGTCCTTGGTCACCACCATCAGCACCTCCTCCAGACTGTCCACGTGCGCGCTCTGCAGGCGGATGCAGCCCATGGGCGCCGCGTCCTCCTTGTGCGGGTAGTAGTACAGCCCCAGGTCCGCGGCGCTGGCGCCCGCCAGCACCACCTCGAACGGCTTCCACGCGGGCGGTTGCCCCACCTCCAGCAGCAGCGGACCGGCCTTCAGCTTGGGCTACACGCACAAATACACGCGCCAGAGCGTTAGTCCCGCAGACCGAAGCGAATTACTGCGCGAAAAACGCACCAGAAAGCGGTTGGCGGCCGGCGCCGGCACCGCGAACGTCTGCAGCAGTCGCTCCCACACGTTGGCGCCGGCCGACGCCTTGCCGGGCGCAGGAGACGACGGGAAGCGCAGCACCTCCATGGCCGCGGAGCTATTGACACTTTCACTGACTGGTCGCTGCGAGAGCTGCTCGGCGGAATAAAACTCGAAAACGCACTTAGGCGAGGTTGAAGATTCGTCCTCGCGCCCTTTCAGGATTCCCTGTGGAAACGCATTCTGGCTTGAAAGGGGGGTGACAGGCGGCGAGATGAACGACGGCTCTGAGACTGAATAGATGAGGAATTGACGTAAATACGTGGGTGTTAAGGAGCGGAGGCGACGTTTAGCGAGAATTTTGCGACGAATTAGATGGGCAAGTTGCACACGATGGCTATTATCGGTTTAGCAGCTCCACAAAGGTGTGTTTACAGTCATGCGTGCCGTTTCCGCGGCGGCGAACCGGACGTTAGCAGCACTGCGAAAGCACAGAGAAAATATGCAAAGGCAGACCAGGTATCGTTTTCACGTAGTTTAACCTGCGTCTATCTTGCTACTGAAACCTGTGTGGCACCAACAATTACGAATCGTCACATTGAACACCCGCCTCGATCATTTTGTACACACTTGTGGACAGGCTGGCCGGCTTGTATTCTTGCCTCTGAAGTATATTTTCAGTTCTGCGGTTTCCACTAGAGATCATTTGTACAGCCATGAATGACAAAGCGGTACAACATAGCTATATAACTCGTGTCGTTGACCAACACTACGACAAGCATGTGCTAGTTCACGCGGCTTTAAATTCGAGAAGGAGCCGCCACATCTGTCTCCATATACTTAATTACCAATTCCTGTCATCTCGTCCGGCTGATTCCTGTCCTTCCTCTTCCACCCTGCGCGGACGCGAAGAGACTCAATTTGACAATGCGTCCTTTAGGTCACATGGACTAGTACCGTAATCGATGAAATCTAGATAGGACCAAGACTTTACAATAATTTGTCCATGCTCCTGTATCACACTTTTCAATTCTCTTACTCGACTTAACCGTCAAGAACAAGTTTTATTACTCACCTTACTCGTCTAGGACAAACCTGGCATCAAAAATCTCTATCTGCCTCTGCCTCTGGTACTTCGTCGGCACTACCGTTGTTCTCTTCACTATCATGTTGTGCGACAGGGCGATAAGTAAGGTAGTTTTTTTAACATGTCGCTCGTGTGGTTTTGGGTATGAGGCCAAACTTTCATCTACATACTACCAACCGTTGAGATAAATGCTACGGTGTCATGGATGGGTCAGCCGAAGCAGCAGTAGCGACGCACTGCTGTCACGCTGGACGTCTCGAGCTTGACGAGCTCGGTGATGACTACCGACCTAGAGAGGTTGAGCCTCGATGGATGGACACGAGCTGGACTGAGGCGATGGCCTAGAAGAGCTTTGTAGACAGAGGTTAGAGTTGTCTCCCAACTTCCGGGGCTTATTAAAAACCTTTCTGCTTCCAACTCACCCGGGAAGTGCGACATACGGTGGAGAGCCATTTTCTTTTTGTTTGCCGGATTCAACCTACGAGTAGGCTGCAATACCTCTGGGTTTAGTAGCGATATTTTGCTTTAATATCCTTGTGTTCATCAGGTTCTGCCATGGCATCTGATGAAGCCTCTCAATCATACATCAAGCTAGGCTATGAGATTACTGTTTATCGGATGCTCCAACGAGGAAAGTGCATTGCCGGCATTTTCAAGGCCAACCACGAAGTAACTATTATATTCATGAATCCTATATATTGCTGTCATTGGATGTATCGCTTACTATTTTCCATTTTGCTTGTTCAGAATGTCGTTTTCTTACAATACCACCATTAGCGCTGTTTCGGCTTTCTCTGCCCCGTAATGAGCTGCTACTTTTAGCTCTTTTTCATTTTTAAATTTGTAAGAGCTTTTGGACAGCAGACTAGAGTTTTTTCTGTCGTCAGGAACTGTTGCTACTTGTAGGGCCTCTGGTGGTCCTGAGGTCAGCGAGCCTCGAAGCTACGCACTTGGCGTGCGTTCGAGTCCCGCCAGCGCGGGACTTTTCCAACAATCAGTGATCCGAATGATTAGAATTTCTGAAATCAATATTTTACTTAAACAAATCAAAATCAACATCATACTTCAGAATCATACCTTTAGAGTTCAATAGCCAAGCCAAGTGTGTATTACCAGGAAAAACCAGTTAATCAACTCATTTCCTCCTATTACTACTTGTATACCTATTTCCAATAGCGTTAAACAGATTGTGTACAACCTGCTTAGATTGTCGAGTACGTAACATAGTACCAAATATATGTAATGTAGCGCCTCTAAACTACTCACTAGATTCCTTTGCTTAGCTGCAAATCCCGATGATCCACCGTGGATGC
Organism: Phytophthora taxon juncus; assembly: GCA_033558005.1. NCBI lineage: Eukaryota > Oomycota > Peronosporomycetes > Peronosporales > Peronosporaceae > Phytophthora > Phytophthora taxon juncus. The sequence continues at coordinate 397,428 of JAUCEE010000024.1, forward strand.
TTAACAAGGGTTAACCAAGCGCGATATGCGTCATCACTCCGTCGCATTTTTTGCTGTAGCTGTTCTTCTAGCAAGTACTTCGTCAGCTACAGTATGCTCACTTGCGAACGGGTTTGCCACTAACACAAGGTTTCAGAGACCGTAAGAAGATAGGTGGAGGATTGATTTTTTGACGATCTACACCTACTGTTCGCTGCGACAAAAGACACCCATGACACCACTTCCAGAGTGAAAAACGATCAACATAACACTGACCGTGTTTCAAAAATGAAGGTATGTACGCGTCTATCCCTTGCTGTAGTCTAGTATCACGTCAATGAATAATGAGGGAACCAGTTCCCCATCACCATCGCTTTTCAATCTTGGAAGTTCCAAGTGGGATCTTGGGGGTAAGACAATGTACATGACGTCCTTCTAACCGATCAACCATGTATGATACTGTACTACGTAGCATGTACTCGGTATAGTACAAAATGAATGAGCCGACTATCCATCTAGGTTCCGACAAGTTCTGGCGAGACCACTAGAAGTAGGTCGCTTCTACGGCATCATGCTGCTCTCGAAGTGCGTGTATGCATTTTGACCTTCTCGTGGTGAGGGGTTATAGGGAAGACGACGACCAAAAAAACTCAGGTATACGCACTTCGAGAGTAGCTCATGCCGTACAAGTCGACGTACTTCTAGTGATAAGGAAGACGGATTCTCACCTTCCAGGGATTAACATACGTTACAGTGGAAAGCATGTCCCACTTCGCCACGCCGCCTGTACCGACTTGTCAAGTGCTGCAGTGCTCACAGGGGAAAGTCCCGCTTTCGTCACTATGAATTTTATCACACAGCCCTGTAAGCTGTAGCCGCCAGAGTACTAGCCAACGATGCGCCTTCACAATATCGTGCTCCTGGCTGTTGCCATTCTCCTAGCTCATGAAGTCGCTACCGTAGCTGCTACAGATTCGAAAGAGTTGTCGATCAATTGTCCGCTGGAAACCATAGACTCTTGAGGACTTATGAGACGGCGGGCGACTATGGTGAAGAGAGGGTAATCACTGGTCTTAACAAGCTCGGGCCTCCTGGTGGTCCTGAGGTCAACGAGCCTCGAAGCTACGCACTTGGCATGCGTTTGAGTCCCGCCAGCGCGGGACTTTTCCAACAACGAATGATTAGCATTCTTGAAATCAATATCTCATTCAAACAAATCAAAATTGACATCAGACATCAGAATCATATCTTCAGAATTCACTAGCCAAACCAAGTGTGTAGTACCAGGAATAACCAGGGCTAAAGACCCCAGCAGTGGAACGAGTGATCTAAGATTACGGGCATCGCAACGAATCCCTGATTCTCGCATTGCGTGCAGTAACAGTGTCAGGATTTGATCGCTAAAACGAGGAATTGTTATTTGAAGTCCCAGTAAGTTTACGGATCTAACGGAACCACAATCGTAGAGCGGACTCATCAGAATGCTATCACCTGCTTACTTGCCAATCTTTCATACGGACGGGCGTGTGAACAAATTGGATGGTTTTGATCGAAACTCTTATGCCGGCCCTATGAAAGCGCTATTCTATATATTTAATACGTATGGCTGCACTATTGTATGCGAAATGATCAGCGAGAAAGATTACCTTGATGAGCGAAATAAAGGTGCGAAGATCGAAGATCTCCAATAGCTCCTGAGTCAATGACAGCCGCTCATTAATTGAACTGCACCAAGAAGATCGGTTGTGGTAGTGTTAAGTGCGTTCAAGGAGAAAATCTCATGTTGTTGAGTTTATTCAGATGGTCTGTGCAAAATAGCTTTGTAACTCTCGAAGAGATCATTTTCAGTCGACTATGTTACAAAGTAACCAAACTTTGCGTTATGATGTGCACATCAAAGCTGCAAGCCTAAGCATCTTTGATCCGCAGTCATCAAACGTGGCGTTATCTGCAGAATACCCGGCTAATGCCAACAGAAGTCTAATTGACGTCTGCCAGTTCTCAATTCGCCTTCCTCAAGCCAAGTGTGCCATTGGCCATCCTAACCAACCATGCAGGTGCTCATGCGACTTCTGCTCGTGTCTTTTGTTGCCTTCATCTTAAGCTCAACATCAAGTGCATCCGACTCTGCTACTTTAATTGACCTGGCAAACATTCAAGTGACAACTTCGGAAGAGGTTTCGTTGGCTCGCAGAATCGCTAGTCAAGTCAACTCCGGCAAAACACGAGTCCTCCGCAGTAATGACGAAAACGGTGATTTGTCCCCAGTGTCTGCGTCGGCTGACGAGGAGAGAGGCTTCACTGAATGGATTAGAAAGATCGTGAGCAAACTTAAGGGCACGATGGTCCGTCGAATGAAGAGCGAGATTATCAAACAGTACGGCAGTATGGAAAAGTTTAACGACGAGGTCTTTATGGATGTTTACAAGAAGAATGGCTGGACACCTGACGATTTAAGAGCGAAGGCCCTGGGGATGTCCAATAAAGGCCAGCAACTTTCGGCCGTGCGCATTCTCAGCTTATACGAGCCTTGGTTTAAGAAGGCAGTGGCAGAAGGAAGGATCAAGGCTTAAGAAATATGATAGGCGACTGGGTCTAACTTCTTGGGAGGTGCAAAGAAAGAAAAGCGAGGTAGCTAAACTTTTATACCGCACGAGTACTACCAACTCGAACTAGTGTGCACAAATCAATCATGGAAAAGTGGCTTTGGCAAAGAAAACATTGACGTTTAAGCTATCCATGAGGCAACAATTTCCTCATGGTCCTCGAAAGCATATTTTTACTGCAGTAGTAGCACGATGTATCTGCAACAACCGCAGCTGTTAAGCTAGCTAACGCTTCAGTCAAGGCTTCAGTTTGTAATGGCTCCTTAAAAGTTGCACGTGACAGCATTGGTGTCAAGGTTCAGCCAAGAATGTTGATCTTCCCTTCTGCCAGGGCCTTCTTAAACCAAGGCTCATACACGCTTAGGAGGCGCGTTGCCGCGATTTGATTCTTTTCGTAGGGGTTCGATAGTATCTTCGCTCTCATTACATCAGGTGCCATGCGTCCTTCCCATTATAGAGCCATCAATCTGCACCACCAAGTGACTATTGTCCCATTCTGTTGATTTGAAATAAAAAGTAGCCACCTTTGACTATAAATCACCCGGGCATTTATTATTCACCTACCGTAGTTGTTTTTTTCTAATTGCAGACATATTTATGAAAGTTTAGTCAATAGTGCATATAGGTAAACGACTCGGTGGGTAGCAGATGAATTGTAAAGTAGAAGGAACATATTTGATTGACCATTTTTACTTAGTAGAATGCTTGTTTTGCTAGCAACCACTTAAGCACATTACGATCTACTCAAACGTGGAACAGCACACACCACCATTGCACCATCAATGGCTAGTGCGAATGAATGTCAATAATACATAGATAGTACTCTACGAAAGGAGCATAAAATGTTTTTCGTGCTTGGCTCCTCAGCTCAAGTTCGTCAAAGTCATTATTATTCATTGGATTTCACGTAACGGGATAGTAATTATATATGTGTACGCTTAACGAACCAAGTGCTCTTTTTGTTGCCGTCTACAGTCATCCCAAACTTCACTTATTTTGGGACCCTCTTCCAAGACAACCAAAGTGCACTTCGCAAATAGTGCCGAATAGTGCTCTACTCTTTCAACTGCAGGAATCTCGAAGCCTCTGCTGTATTGTAGTCTTTAGCGACTTTAACAAAATCTGTGATGTACGGTAAAATGAGCTATATCGTGGACAACAAGAATAATGCATCGCCGAAGCAAAAATACTGTGTCACCGTTGTAAACAGTTCACAGCGTCAGCCAGCAATTTTGCTGGTAAGCCCGCAACTTTATCCACGGATGAACTTTAAGAAATTGCGGATGTTGAAGCCTCCACAGCATAAAAGAACTGAAGGGTTTGTCAAATTGGAGCAACATTTATAACACTACGGCGGTATTTGGGAAGTTTAACCATCGGGGTGGACTTGTCGGCCTAACCAAGAATGCTCTCCATGAGCTACTAAGACGGATCAGCACGTCAGCTTATTATAGACGCAGAGGTCGGGGACGTGTATGAGCTCATCCACACCGATGTATAACATCAACGTAATATGCCATACACGTTCTCATGTATGTGCATCTAGCTAGCTGAGCAATTGCGTTGTATTTGTTATTGTTTACTGCGGCAACGCTACGTAAGAACACTGCAAAGAAGAGAGATTGTTCGAGGGGCGGTATCTTGTACGAGAGCACATAGTGGTACCCTGGATTTTAGCGCTTAAGCAATTTTCGGCATTTTCAATTTGATCGTCCCCGCTGCCAAAGCTTTATTATACCAAGGTTCTTACAAGCTGATAAATTTCACCCACCGAACTTGCTTTTCTTCACTGGTAAACGTTGCCGCCCTCGCCCGGAGCTCGTCTAGCGATTTCTTCAATGTTCTATAGTTCGGGAAAAAGTGGTTTAGAAAGTTCTCAGGTGTGCCATATCTTTTCATAATTAGCTTATCCAAAGCTGATCGTACGAGTCATCGTACTACACAGAAAGCTAGATATCATCGACGTTGAAATACCTCTTTTTTCGGTATCAGGGACAATGGCGAGAGACTCGTCGCCGCCATATTCAGTGCCACGCAAAGCTCGTTTTTTTCCGGTCAATTTTTCGTTAAAGTCGAATGTGTCAGTCACGAAAATAGATCCGATAGGGTAAACTTGAAATTTGTTTTCTGCTGGACAGCGTTTAATGCGCTAGCAATCGTGACTAAAAGGACGGCAACAACATTCGCTATCAGAAGCCTCACCAATAGTTGCATTGCGATTGACAGCTTAGAAGAGGAAGTGGACTTGTGCTCGAAAGGTTAAATTCGAGAAGTGAGTGGTGTGCAAAGAGTCCAAGGTCCTGGAAATTAGTGTTGGTGCTATGGCAGGATTACTCTAACAAGCGTAATCGTGTAATGCTTCCTAGAGCTGTGCTGCAACGACTTGCGATCAACGTTAGCCTCGACGTTACTTCTAAAAGACCAAACAGAATCTTCAACAATAAACAATTTCCAATGAAAGGGGCAGTGATTCATTCCCGACAACGGGACTTGTGCAAACGTGTGTCACTTGAAGTGGCCAAGGTGGCTCATTGTTGGATAGGACAAGCCCAATGACGCTAGGTTGATGTGCCTCAAGCTGTGCGTATCCACCTGAAAGACCAAGTCATGTTCGTAGTTTGTGGAGACTACGAGAAGGGATTAACCTACGATACGGATCATCACCAGCACCAGTAGCCCCACAATGCTCACTTCTGAACATTTGTTTGCCTTTGATTCGGGAGGGATTGCGCAGGAGCTCATCTGTGCTTCCCTACGTGAACACTTGCCTGCGTCAGTTTACGGCAAGGATTCCAAGAGCAGCATCAGACTACAGCAGCTCAATCTGGCGCATTTTTCGCACACGAAAATTGAGAGCCGGCCACCTTCACCATTCCCCCGTAGATATAATGCAGACCGCGTTTTTGGACAAATTATTTTTAAAGAAACAAAAAATGCCGTGGTTCACTCAGCATGTCAGAGTATGCACCAAGAACGCGAGAGTGGACTAGATTCCATCACGATACTACTAGTAGTAAGATCTACTGATAGCAGTGAAACAGCCCAGAAATGTTGCAAACTCCATGCCAACTACTTCAATATCTCTGCTTTCCAAAGTCAGGCTTGTGTATCACCAAATCAACTTTTAGCAGGATTTGAGACGCCAAAGTGGGGATTATATCTCGTCACTGCGGATCGTTTACACATTTGCTAGGTTCTACATGTACTTAATTATGCGGTCGCAGGCAGTAGCACTTCTAGTGTTGAACGTCCAATCCAAAGTAAAGCGGCATCTTCGCGAACTAGTACAAACTTGTCAGACTGATCCTCGAACCCTAGAGCCAGTAAAAACTCAAGACACTCCGGGAACCTTGAAACGTGTCCCTCAAAGAGACGGTTTGCCTTTCGAATCGAGCGGAATTTCGCGTCTGCTGGATGTGCAATGATGTTGGAAACGATTTTATGGAGCAGCGAAACCGCCTTCCCAATAGCATCTTTACTATAGTGCCTTTGTAAGTGCTGCACTGCTGTATGGATCCGTCGCTCACGGTCGCCTGAAACGGCACAACAGGTTAAACTAAAAAATTCTACACCAGACTAAATACTAGGTCAAACGTACTCATGCCAAGCGTAGCAATTTCTTCATCGACGGTCATTTCGAGCGTTTCGTCCCTTTGCTAAAGCATCACAACACAATCATTTAGCCCCTCATCCACTCAAACAAGATGGTGGCTTCTCTTACCGTAAGAGAGTGTGGTTTGGATCGAGAAACCTCAGCATGCTGCGATAGCACAGTTTCAGTCGTCGTTTTCTCCACGTTTTCCATTTCGACATCTTTGTTCGTAGTGGTTGTAACAACCTTCTTGTTAGGCGCGGTGGATTGCGTTTCCTCTGCTGAGGGTGTCTGATCCGATGTCGACACTTCTGAAGCGTTCGAATCGGGTGGTGTGATACTCAATAGGCGGCTAGTTCTTGCTGACTTACCACCCAATCGATGACCGCTCAAGCTTCCTCTCTCTGAAGCCTCCTCGTCGCGAAAAGCTACTCGAGAGCCGCCCACTGCAGCACCACCCGAGCTCGTCCAATCCAATTCATTGCACTCCTTCTCAACTTGTCGCATTAGTTGGTAAAACTTGGAGTCGTGTTCCGAGTGTACCTGCACGAATGCGATACATGATCAATCTTTAAACCTATTCGTCCAGTAAATAATCTGCATGGGAACGTACATTATGTGAAAGCTCGTGAAAAAGAACCTTCTTAATGCTAACCACGAGAGAGCAAACTGTTAGCAACCTCCGAGAGAGCAACCTGTTAGCAAACAATCGTCTCCATTCATAACACTCACCTCAAAAACTTGCGGAAGCCCAGCAGATCATCTGTGCGTAGTCGCAGCAGAATCTTCTGGCCTTTGTTCTGGTTCAGCCCCAGGACACACACAGGGTCCACTCCGACCTTGCCATCTGGCGGCATCTCCGCCAACGTCCCCACGCTCCACCTACACATCCAACCCACAGCAATCAGCAACCTACCAAACTCACCAACCAACTTTACAGCTTCTACTTGTGCTTGGCCATAACAGCCAGGATCCCTCGATCGTTGGCGAGTTTCTCCAAGATCCCTCTGGCCTTGTCCTTATCTGCAAAGTTCGGCAGCGGTTCAATGGCATGGAAGCGGTAGCTCGTGGCTACCGCGTCTCTAGCCTGCAGGCCTCTGTTCCTCTTGGAGATGTCCACCACGCGGCGCCGCTCCCTGCAGCCAAGTCTCGTCAGCGTCTTCTCCTCGTCTTCTCCCCGCCGTCTGCACTCACCGGATCTCCATTTCATGTTGCGCCGCGCTCTGCACGCTCTTCATACGGTCGATTTCCTTTTGAGACGCGCCCGCCACCAGCAGCAGCGGCGCCGCGTCGTCTCCGCAATCGAGCACGCGCGTCACGAGCACGTTGACGTCGCTGCAGTCCACGCGGCGGCGCTTCTGGAACAGCCGCTGCGCATCGCCAGCCACGTCCGTCACGCGCGCCACCTGCGTGTGCAGCTCTGCCACCGTCGCAGTCGGCGGCAGCTCCACAACGTGCGTCTGCCCTTTAAACTGCACACTCAGCGTCGGCATCGCCACTTGCGCTCGAGCCGGCAAATTGAAGAATGAAGCTCAAAAAGTGTGGCGACCACTAATGTAGCCATGTTATTTCTTAAGTGCGGAATCTGCGACATGCGTCTGATTGCGTGAGCACGCGCTGATTGGCTGGTTTTTAAATAGCGCTTCAAACTGAAGATGGCTACATCTATTATCGCGTCCCTTGGCGCCAGAGCTCGATGGCGACGCCCGGCGGCACGCGGCGCAGCGGCGCGGGGGCCCGCGGCGTGGGCGAGTCGCTGATCCTGAAGCGGCGGCAGCGAGAGGACCATCTGGCGAGCTATGCGACGTCCGTCAAGGGCTTCGCGCGGCTCAACTCGCGCGCGGAGTGGGAGGACGCGCTGCACGACAAGGGCGAGGGGCGACAGGTGCAACGCGCCGTGACGCAGCTCAAGAACCAGCACGAGTCGCAGCTGCACTCAAGGAGACTTCGGTGAGGGGTTGAGGGGGGGATGAGAAGGATTTTGCGGGGTTTCTGATGTGATTGTTTTTTTTGTAGGTTGGCGGAGCTGTACAACCGAGAGATGGAGATGTGGCGAGACGAGTGCTTCGCTAATGTGGAGACGCCGGAGGATCGGAAGAGAAAGTATGTGGAAGTGTTGAGTGGAGGGAGGAGAAGAAGACTGACACTCTTGGTGGCAGGATGATTCAGAGAGCGCTGGAACTGAAGGAGCGACGCGAGAGAGAGAGACTCGCAATCGTGGAGGAAAAACGGATGCAGCAGTATCGGTGAGTAGCTAGGAGTGGGTGGTTGTCAGGGTGGGAATGCTGATTGCGTGTGTTGGTGGTAGGGAGTCGTGCGATGACTGCAGGGTTGAAGACTCCAACAAAGTTCAAAAGCTTGTGCTGAATGACCGAGATAAACAGTTGGAAGAAAGGAGACTGTTGGCAGAACAAGAGGTGCGTGTTAATGTTTTGGTTCATGTTCAAGTGGGCTGCTGACGCTTTCGATCCGTGACAGCGTGAGTTTGAGATCAAAATGGCGCAGCTTTGGGAGGATGACCGACTGAAGAAAGAAGAGCGCGATCGTCGAGACGTGGAGATGGCCTTGAAGCGCAACGAAGAGATGAAGAATATTCTAGACCTGCAAGTAGATTTAGTGCAAAAGCGAAAGGCAGAAACCGAAGAGCGACAGCGGATGGAAGACCACGAGCAGCTTAGTGAGTGGGAGCGTCTGAAGCAGGTCGAAGAGGATCTGGAGCAAAGAAACCGTGAGAAGGAAATATTGGTATGTCCCTCCTGAACAATTTGAGGTACAGTTTTGGTAGCTAACCAGGAACGTATATGACATGCCGTACAGCGAGCTCTTGATGTAAAAAAGTTCAACCAAGAGCGCGTGGAAGCGAATCGCCTGGCCTCAGAGCGGGAGCAGTTATATGACCAGCGCTTGCTGGAGCAAGCGTTAGCGCAAGAAGCAGAGGCTCAGCGTCGAGAACGTGAGTTACAGGACAAATTCCGGCAGGACCAACTCGAATACCAGAAAATGCTCAAGCGACAAATGGAGACAGAAGCCGAGGACTTATCCTACTTGGACAAAATCCGAAAGGATATGGAGGACGAGGTGTGGGCAAAGCGCGATGCGCAGCACAACGCAGAGGAAGCCGCTCGACAAGAGCTACTTCGTCAGGTGCTTATTTCACGCACTAACCAGATTGAGGCGAAGCGCACCAACAAGATTCAAGCCAGAGAAGATGATTTAGCATACATGAACCAGCTCAAGCGAGATGCAGAAGAAGCACTTCAAAAAGAGCTTCGGGAGCAAGAAGAGAGACGCGAGGAGCTCAAACGCACACAATCGGATTTGATGCGCCAGCAGGAAGAGAAGCGACTCGCAGAGGAGCAAAAGAAACAAGCAGAGTTCCTTGAGCTCAAACGCATGCAGCTCGCCGAGAAACAGCACAAGGAGCGCGTCAAACAGTTCTCTAGTCACGTGCCACCGACAAACTACCGCCGAAAAACTGCGCAATGGTACTTTGATGCATGATTGTTAAAAATCTTGTAGCACTCTCGACTTGGTTAGCAAATACATTTTTTCCATTCATGATCCGCTAATCACAGCTCAACACTTTGTTGCTGTTCAAGTTGACAAGTCAGCGACAGCTCCTTCAGGCTGTTCCTCACTGTTCAGCCAGTCTAACGAGCTCGTTTCGTTCTTGTCTGCCTCTCCGTCGAGTCGAATGAGCTTGTTGCACTCCTTTGACAGCTCAGCGAATCCAAGTCGCCCGCGACGCTGGATAAACTTAGCCACTTTGTCCATTTCCTCTTCAGTGATGTAAATGAATTTTCCGCGGTCGTCTACAATACCAGTGAGACGGTTTGACGCCTGCAGTGACTCCACACGGTCAATCGCGTCCTGCGTAGCCAAGTTGAACTCCGACGCCAGGTCTTCGAGCAGCACCACCTTGTGGGACTTAATGTAGTCCACAAACTGCTGCAGCAGCATCTGGCTTTCCTCGCTGTCTTCCGCCAGCTTGGTGCCCTGCTCCTCAATAGTGAACATGTCTTTCCACTGGTCGAATTCCTCCTTCTCCTTGCGTTCCTTCTCCTCTTTCAATTTGCGTTCCAGTTCTGCCTGTTCTTGCTCAATCTTTAGCTCCTCCTCGCGTTTCTTTTGATACGCCGCCTCCTTCTCCTCCGCAAGACGCTGCCGCTCCTCCCGCTGTTGCTGGTCAAACTACACCAAATTCCGAAAGTTATGTCGCCATCTCCACCTTCCTCCAGCTAAATCCAGCGATACCTACCCGACGTAGCTCTTCTCGTTCTCGACGCTTCAGCTCCTTCTGCAGCTCCTTCTTGGTCATAGCTCTCCTACATCAGTCACGCAATTACAAGCAGTCAACGACAAAATTCCGTATTCTAATGTCGCGAGGGACCCACGGCTCCACAGGCTCTCCGGCGTCTCCTGCAGCCTCCTCCGCCTCATTTTGCGCCGGCTCTGCGGCTTCCACCGCCTCCTGCTGCTCGACGTTGCGCTTTTTGCGGTCCTTGCGCTTCCTCAGCGCCGCCAGGCCGCCCCTCTCGCCTCCACGAACCACTTCGGCCTGGTCCTCCTGCGCCACTCTCTGCGGGGACGTCAGAGGCTGAACAATGGGCAGAACACGCGCGGAGCACGCACCTTGGGACCCGAGAAGAAGCCAGCGAAGAAAAGAACCAGTAGCACCGTCGCGGCCAGGCCGCCGAGCGAGATCAGCAGCAGCACGCCGTCCGACACCATGGCGACGTTAGAATACGGAAAAAGTGTGCTTTGCGTCGGAAAGTTCTGTCGCACTGGGATGACTTGGTTAAGTACGATGAACTTCAAATGTCGGAGTTTTTTTTTTTTTTTTATAACACTGACCTCAAGTTCGGCGACAGAACCAACTTTAGCAGCAAACGCGTGCCCGCCGTCCATTAGCGTCATGGATACATCTGGACGCTGATGCGACTGCAGTCGACGGACAGGGCAGGTTTGAAGCCGCCACTCGCCACTGCCGCCGATCTCGCATTCGCACGACCTCACAGCTGTAGCAGAACCCATAAGCCTTGGTGGCTCTCGTTCTGTCGTTCTAGAATTGCTGCGGCTTCATAATCTCTCGCCCCCTGCCCAATCCTCTAGTTCCGAAATCGGTGGCAAGGGTTGTCCTAGATGAGTATAAGTCGAACAAATTAATGGTCTGGAACGCGGAAAACGGCTACGGGAACTGGTCCATTGGACGTTCCAGACTATTAATCGGCTCGACTTATGCTTGCCGCTTCGTACATTCCAGCGTCTAGACCTGTAGAAGCGTATTTATTTAGGAATTAACCTGTGAGAACGTATGCGGAAGTCGACTTTCAACCTCAAGCAAATAACCATGCAGTGTGAAGTGCTTCTGGCCCATTCTGGTGCTCTGGTAGAGTGCGTCAAGGAGGTATTACGGACAGGAGGCCATGCTGCTTCTTCTTCCAATGACTCTGGAATTCAGTAAAATGAAATAGGTAGATCAAATGGACAGGGGCGAAATGAACCACCGTCACTTCGAGATAAAAGTTTGAAGTTGCACGCGCGAGGAATGACTCCAAGCAAGGAATAAGCCGAGAAATCAGACCAAAGAAGGATAAACTTAAATCCCCTATTGCAAGATTTTTGGTTGGTTTTCCCGAATACAGCGACAGTTAAGATAAATTCTTTGCTTTCAGCAAGAAGGAACGATCGAGCAGAAGAAAAGCACTGAATATATCCTGGTATGTAATATGCACGATACAGCGTGGTCCAGGTCCAGTGTGCTCTCTGTGCTCAAGGCACCGTCGGAGTCTTCTTGGGCTTGATCCATCCCGATGCCACAGCCTTTTCAAACCAAGGTTCATACGTGGCGATAAATCTCTCCAACTTTAGTTTCTTCTTTTTGTTCGTAAGCGTAGCTGCCTTTGCTTTGAGCTCACTTGGAGTTTTTCCCCCACTTGTAATATTTCATGTAAATGTGGTCGATCGAGTTCTCAGGAGTACCATACCTTAGAATGATTAGCTTAGCCAACATTTCGTGAAAAACCTTTCTTCCGTTTCAAAAGAATTTTTACCGTTGTTGTCATTGCCACGTAAAGCTCGTTGTCCCTCGCCCAACTTTTCGTCAAAGGCAGATAAATCCGATGGAGAAAACTGGGAGATCGCTGTCTCGTGAACCGCGTTGGTCGAACCGACAGTAGTGCTTGAAAGGCAGGCGACAAAAGTCAATACGAAAAACCACCGTACTAGTTGCATTGTCGATGCCTCAGTAGAGAGGAGAGTCGGAGGCGTATTGGAGCTCTGGAAAGAAAATCGGAGGCGTAGTGGTGCTTTTGAAGGGAAATTGAGAAATGAGCGCACCAAGCAGCAGGCCCTGCGAGTTCCCCTCGATTATGGTATGCTTACTGGACAAATTCCCGTAGGCTACGGGAAGGGATTTAGGACGTGGTGCTCCACCCGCAGTTTTTCGTCGACGCGAAGTCCGCCATTCATAAGGCGTGCAAGGGCAGCACCAGCGTGTTGCTTCTCTTGATTGCGCTGGGCATTTGAGCCAGCAAGTGCGGCAAAGCATTCTTTATTCTTGGCACTTAGTACTACTAAGTCTTAGTAGTGCGAAGCTAGTAGACGCTGCATTCGCATCGCCCTGCTGCTTCTGCTCGCAAATCCTCCAGGACTTCATCTCATTGTTGCCCCTGAAACCTCTACAAGAGATCGATCGGTAATGTCTTATACGAATAATCACGTGTATTTAAGACTGGAAAACACGCAAATGACAGGATAAACGCCTGCGATGGTAGCTATGCTGTTATTCCGCAACATACTATATCGCTACGGCAACTCATGCAATACACTTGGAATCAATGATTATAGGACTTTACAAGTGTTTCGTGAGCGTAATACTTTATCAATCGCGCAGCAAAATGTATACGTCTCATGGTCCAGACACATCTTCCCCCACTTATACTGGTATTTTGGTTTGAAATGGAGAGGAGAGATACTTATTGCCTGACTCAAACCCAAATCAAGTAGCCTACACTCGGAGGGTAGTCGCCGGGTCTTCAGTCGATGGTGATGGAGATGAAGGTGATTCAGTGCCTGGTAGCTCGATGAGCAGACTCGGTGTCTGCTTTTCTTTGCTGTTATCCTTGTCGTCCGATTTACCATCAGCCAAACTTGCCATACTAGAGTACGTGTCCTCATTTTCATCATCGTTTACACCATCGTTGCTGCCGTTGCCGGACATGTGGGCATCAGCACTGCCATCATCAGCGTTAGTCGAGCTATCGTTACCAACAGACTTGGATACATTGGTTTGCTCACTGTCGCCGACAATGACAGTTTTGCTCCCTTTGCTAGGCGGCGTCAGGTATGAGCCTGCACTGTTGTCATCAAAAGTGGATTGACTGTTGTCGGATGCAATGTCGTCCTCACTATCGTCTTTAGCATCAGACTTTTCTTACTTGCCAGGCTTTGATTTGATGTCTTCATCGATATCGCCGATCTTATGGAATTTTGTTGATTTCACTTCTTGATTCGCGTCGATACTACTACTACTCCCTAGTTTGACCGAAAATGAGTCTCGATTATCGTCATCAACATAGGCCTTGATAGGTGTCGATGAATCCGCGTTTTAGTTGTTGTAGCTGTTCTCGACGTGGCTGTCTTTGCCAGGCTTGGACAGGATCGCATCATCGCTATCGTTGTCGACACCAGTTTTATAGCTCTTGCCAGAGTCATCGGGACGCGTGTACTGGCTGTCATTGGTGTCGCCGATTTTGCCACCTTTAACACCAAGGAATCCTGTTTCCCATCGGCGGTGCCAGCATCGTAATTGCTATCCACAAGTTGGTCAGTTTGTTTGGCCGGTGGGTTGTACGCGTTGTTGACCTGGTTACTGTTTGTGCTGGGCAGAGATTGAAACGCAGCTTCATTGTTTCCATCGTCAAGGTTCAGGTCGATTTGGCCGCGAAGGTGAGACTGGTACGAAGTCTTGTCATTCACTGTAGCATCATTATCTTGCTTTCCAGGGCTCTTGTGATTGATTGTGCTCATGACCGCAGCGCCGTCATCCCTTCCTTGGAATTGGGTGTTTTGCTTAGCAGATACTTCAGTAACCTCGTTCTCACCAGCTTGGTGAAGAATTGGGCAAGCAGTCTCCTCGTTTTCTCCGCCTTGATTCTGTGTGGTTTCTAAAGTTGTTAGCTCGTCAGATACGCTATTTTGTTGTTTAACGTTAGTTGTCATCGCTACATCTTCCTGGTCTTGACTAGGGAAAGTCACTCGGCCTCCTTGCTTATCAGTATCAAAGGAAATGTCACCTCTTCGCTGAAGGCAGAACCCGATCCAAAGCCTACCGCGGAAGGAGCATTATCAGTGAAAGCACACCCCCACGATGTACCCGACACGATGGTGCATTCCGCGTCAACCGGAGCAACACATTCGCCACCACTGTACGATTGCAAACTCGCTGTACAGCCTTCTGTAGCAACATCGCCTTGAAGCGGGCAGGCCGTTCCAGCAGGAGCGGGGCCTGAGCCGGAACAAAGCGGACCACGAGATGTTGGAATCGAATGCACTGCATCATACTGGACCGACACTTCCGTCGCAGATGTGAGACCCGCGAGTTGACCGAGAGAACCGCAGTCATGGGCTTCATGATCATCACCATAGTAATTCTTGAGATGAAGTACGGGTACTGAGCAGCAGAGAAGTACTTAATATTGTGGTCTAAGTTAGAATGAGTCTGGCCAAGGAATCGGCTCAGGGCCAAGCAGAAGCAGTGTCATCATACGAATTCGCACGATGAAAGGCATCGTGTAAACGACTACTGAAAGCGTGCTTGAGCGAGAGACGCTCCTTGCCGCGGTTGCGAACACCTCATTTGTGCGCGGCTTTGGTGACAAACTTTGCCATAAATCCACTCGTAATGGCTACGACAGGAGCTCAAGTACGGACACGATCGCTAAAGACAAGAAAGGCCGTCAAGCTTCGCACTAACTGATACGAAACCTCTGTTCACGAGCCATAGCCAGATAACTTACCTTGCTTGAAGTTATTGAAACCAGCACGCTGGTCATACCTGGCTCGCAGGTACACGGGTAGAGTCGACAGCCTCCCACATCAGCGCGTGTCCACACGCTGGCGACGAGGACAGCAGATCAGTTCGGAAATGTTGCTCACAAGTGCACTTGCGGGCCTTAATAAAATGCATCTAGCTTGTTTTCATTGTTCTCATCAATTTGCCGCGAGGTTTGTGATAGTTTGTACCTCAGGTTAGAAGACGGCACAAGATTTTCATCAAGTTCATAAATGCAGATTGCAGCGCCAATTAAAGAAGATATGAATCCTTAACCCAATGAGTGGTGCAGCGTGACGCCAGCTACTGAGGGTCGCTCTTGAGAGTATCTACTGTAGCTTCCTGTTAATATTACGTCCGTTAATGCTGATGCGTTAGCCTCCACTCCTGTTTCGGGTCTTGGCGTGAGTGCGATTATGAATTTACAGGGCAACAGTAGCACCGGATAGTCGTCGCTTTCTCGAGAGGATACTCAAACTTACATGCTTCGTATTTTTGCATTGTTCAACGAGTTGTTGCAAGAATTTGATTGAATGAGACTCATGGAGTTGTAAATGATCTGAAGCACCGGCACGTTGAACTAAGCCCGACGAGAAGACGCAACACCAGCAAAGTGTACAAACACTTCGAATACTTACCAGCGACGACGACGGCTTCGCAGTCTACGCTGCGCGCGTCACGCCGCGATTAGCCTGTCGATGCGGAGCTCGCGTTGAGTTCAACCTTGTAACGCAGGTAAAGATGCGACCGACGGTGTCGGAGCAGGCCAGCAGCTCGGCCGGTAGACAGGCCGGTCATGCTGTCGAGGGTAAGCTCGCTTGCTAAACCAGGAAGCGACCGCCGAAACCCCGAGCCGTCAAACGCTGTTTCTGGTCGCTGCGAGTCGCTGCCTTCTCGCGGACGCGACGTTCCAAGATCACCTTCTTGCTAGGCATTCCCGGATGTGTCACTTGCTCTTAATCGTCGCCTGCGTTACCGCAGCTCGGGGAGATGCTCCGTGCGCCGCGTCACAGGAGAGGATGGGCGCTGTGTAGACGACAATGATCCATGTGATGAGGTCCGAACCGCCGTCTCGGTGCTCGCAGGAAGCTGTCCTGGGGACTGCGAATATGGTGAAGGCAAGCTATCGGAGCACCGCGCCACCATTTGAGCGACCGAAGTCCGCTGGAAGCTCATGGAGCCGACGCGCCATTCTTTTTGTGATTTCAACGTCTATGTCGGGCGACATGTAGATGAAGATTTGCAGCTCTCGCTCTCCGCGGTAAGCCATTTTAGTATGGGCACATCCTGCCCACGGGTGGTGGTGGAGCTGAGAAGCGCGTCTATGTTTTCGCTAGTCTCGTTGTTGTGCGCCCTGCACAGCACTACGCAGCGCTTCCAGTGGAAGTTCGGGGTCCACAGGGGAGTCTAAACATCGCGGCCGGCGTGGCGTCCTATCATACCCAACGCCAGCAAAAGCCTCTCCACAGAGTCGGTGCGAGAGTGACCGAGCCACCAAATGCCCTCTTCACATATCTCTTCGTCGCTCACTTCGGAATTTGCCTCCTCTTGAAGACCTTGCCACAGTTTGACGACACCAACCGCACTTGGGTCTTCTTCCACGATGATGACGCTCAACTCCAAGTCGACTTGGGTCACCATGGACGACGCCAAGGCCTCGTTTAACCTCTTCTGCTGCGTCTGCGGTATCGGTTCGCTCGCCATGCCTTCCAACTACGCTCGCGCTGGACCCGTCTACGCATCCATCGCCTTGGGTTTCATGATCTTTGCCAACACGTACGCGGCTATGAAATTGTCCAAGGCCATGCTGGCGGCACCGTCGTCGGTTAAGACCTACGGCGATCTCGGCGAGTGGGCCCTCGGAAAGTGGGGTCGCTTTTTCACTGTCATCTCCCAGATGGGTGTGTGCGTGCTGGTACCGATTGCCTTCTTGATCTTGGGAAGCACTCTCCTGGACGTGCTGTTCCCGGACTGCTTCAGTCAGACGTTCTGGATCATCTTCATGGCTCTCATGGTCGTTCCGATCTGCTTGATCCCGACGTTGAAGGAGAGTGCCGGCATGGCTTTCGCGGGATGCATGGGTACCATTATTGCCGATGTCATCGCTGTGGCGCTGCTGCAGTACAACATGCGCGGTCACCCGTCGATCCCCAAGCCTGATGTGTCCCTTCACCAAGTGCTCACGTGCTTTGGTAACTTGGCTCTAGCCTACGGAGCCTCCATCGTGATCCCCGACTTGCAGCGTGAGCACTCGCAGCCGCAGCGCATGCCTCGCGTGGTTGTTGTGACTATGCTGATCATTTCAGCCTTCTTCTTTGCTGTTGCTCTGGGCGGATACACTGCTGGCGGCTGTCAATTGTCGGGCAACATCCTATACTCGATCGTGGACACCTCAAACCCGATGGGTTTGGCCCCGCTCGGCTTCAGCGCCAACCGTGGTGCTGTCGTCATGGCTTACATGTTCATGCAGATGCACATTACGATGGCTTTCTCTACGCTGATGATGCCGCCGTTCTACATGGCTGAGCGCCTGATCCTCGGAATGCACCAGAACGCCCCTATTGTGCGCTTCAACCCTGACGCTGACCAGATTACCATTGAGCAAGACTTAGAACTTCAGGAGAAGCACTCGTACGTTCAGGCCTCGACGCCTTTGGAGATGTCCGGGCGCCAAGTGTCGGCCTCTAGCCTGCTCGACAAGTCTGAGGGCCGTATGTCCCACATTCGAGTGGCACTTGAATTCGGCGAGGAGATCACGGAGGAGCAGCTCCGTGCTCCTTACCAGGGTGCCAAGAACAAGCTCCGCTACATCACGCTGCGTCTCACTGTTATCGTCATTCTGGTCATCATCGCTGTCGCTGCCCAGGACAAGTTCCTCGACCTGGAGGACTTCACGGGCTCCACGGCCCACACAGTCAACTGCATGATCATGCCGCTCCTCATTTACCTGCGCATCTTCTGGAGGAAGATGTCAGTTCTCGACAAGGGTGTGTCGATGCTGGTGATGGTTGTGTGCGGCTGCGCCGGATTCTATGTGATGATTCACGCGGCGAAGGAGCTGTTCACGCCGTCGGACGACGACACCGCATTTCCGTACTGCGACGCAGAGTTCCAGGACGAGCCGTATTACGTCCGTAACAGCACCAACTAAGCTGCAGGAAGGAGTGGTAGTATATCATAGACACACTGTCGTATTAGTGGCCATCGTGGCCGATCAAGTAAGAAAACAACCATGTGCCACTTACAAACCTTCGGCTTGTTTGTTTTTAACTACTGATCAATCTTTTGGCGTGAACGACTTGATTTCACCCAACTTTACGTTTCGGCACACCAACTGCGTGAAAACACAGTAAAATTGTAATAACACGGCAAAATGGCGTTTACAATTCATGTCGACAACGATCGAAGCACGCAAAGTTATCGACCCAAATAAATTAGACAGTCGAACTTGCCGCGTCACAGGAAAGGAGATGGGCGATGCTCATCACTACGTAGACGAAAAGATCGGTGGTACGGCGTGGAGGCGCGCTGACAACCATCCACCTAGCTTCGACACTAGAGCTGGCATGCTGTCAACGGCAAGGAGCGCTGAATGAGGAACTCGGCAACGCTTCTTTTCGCGGCCCAGGACGAGCTTGAAGGGCTGTAAGGGCGTCGTGATTTCAGCGTTTATGTCAGCATGACATCGACGTGCTCGATTTGCAAGTCTCGCTCTCGGGTAATCCGAGTTGCGCGGGGTCAAGCGGTTGGTGGAGGCGAAATGCGCGTCTATGTTTCCCCAGTCTCGCGCGTCGAGCTTGCTTGCTGAGTGGAGACACACCTCGAGCACCACAAGCGCTTTCCTGGACGGCGGTCCTCGTTCTGCATCTAAACATTTCGCATGATGCGTTTGCGCGAAAGACGACTCTGCTGCGGCAGCAAAGAGCAACTCACCGCTTAGCTGTCGCGGGCACCGCTCCCTATCTCGCTCACTTTTGCATTTGCCTCCACTTGGAGAAGTCGTAGCAGCAGCAGCAGCAGCACCAACACAACCACAGCTTCGCTTCGATCCTCCTACCCACTTTTTATTCAAGATGGCGATGTCGCGTCTCATCACGATGGACGATGCTAAGACTGCGTTCAACCTCTTCTGCTGCGTTCTTGGCATCGGTTCTCTTGCTATGCCTTCCAACTACGCCCGTGCCGGACCCGTTTACGCTACGGTCGCCCTCGCTTTTATGATGTTTGCCAACACCTACGCTGCAATGAAGCTGTCCATGGCGATGCTGGCCGCTCCGTCTTCAGTGAAGACCTACGGAGACCTCGGCGAGTGGGCCCTCGGGAAGTGGGGTCGCTTTTTCACGGTGGTGTCGCAAATGGGCGTGTGTGTGCTCGTGCCTTGTGCGTTCCTGGTCCTTGGCAGCACTCTGCTCGATGTACTGTTCCCGGACTGCTTCAGTCAGACGTTCTGGATCATCTTCATGGCCCTCATGGTCATTCCGGTGTGTCTGATTCCGACGTTGAAGGAAAGTGCTGGTATGGCTTTTGCTGGATGCATGGGTACGGCCATCGCCGACGTGATCGCCGTATCGATTCTTCAATACAACATGCGCGGTCATCCGTCGATCCCCAAGCCGGACATTTCACTCCACCAAGTATTGACTTGCTTTGGCAATTTGGCACTGGCCTACGGAGCCTCCATCGTGATTCCTGACCTACAGCGAGAGCACTCGCAGCCGCAGCGTATGCCTCGCGTGGTTGTGGTGACTATGCTGATCGTTTCGGCCTTCTTCTTCGCGATCGCCCTTGCGGGCTACACCGCTGGTGGCTGTCAGATCTCGGGCAACATCCTATACTCGATTGTGGACACTTCGAACCCGTTGGGTTTGGCTCCCCTCGGCTTCAGCGCCAACCGCGGTGCTGTCGTCATGGCCTACATGTTCATGCAGGTGCACATTTCCATCGCGTTTTCCACTATGATGATGCCGGCGTTCTACATGGCTGAGCGTATGGTGCTAGGGATGCACAAGACTGCTCCGATTGTGCGTTTCAATGCCGAACAGGACCAAGCGAACTTGGAGGAGGACCTGGAACTGCAGGGGAAGCCTTCCTATGTGCAAGCCTCGACGCCTCAGGGTATGTCTGGATGCCCTGTATCGGCCTCTAGCCTGCTCGAGAAGTCTGACGGGCGTATGTCGAACCTGCGTGTGGCACTTGAATTCAACGAGGAAATCACGGAGGAACAGCTTCGTGAACCGTACAAGGGCGCCAAGAACACGCTGCGCTACATTACGCTGCGTATCACGATTATTGTCATCATGGTCATTGTTGCCGTCGCCGCTCAGAACAAGTTCCTGGACTTGGAGGACTTCACAGGTTCCACGGCACACACTATCAACTGCATGATCATGCCTGTGCTGATCTACCTGCGGGTGTTCTGGAAGAAAATGTCGATTCTTGACAAGGCCGCGTCGATGCTGGTGATGGTCATGTGCGGTCTTGCGGGATTCTACATGATGATCCACGCTGGCAAGGAGCTATTTACGCCTTCGAACGAAGACACTGCTTTCCCCTACTGCGATGTCGAGTACCAAAGCGACCCGTACTACGTCCACAACAACACTAACTAGACTGACTACCCCGTCTAGTAGTGCCTAAATCGAAGGGCACGAGGTCAATTAATGCATGTATTTTGCTGTATCATAACTTGCAATCGATTTTTTTTACATACTAATACTAGTACGAGATTTATGATCGTACGTTTTTTTGCTTGTTGACTTCTACTACTATCTAGCTTGCTCCCAATTCCAAAGTTTTTAAAATCCAGGACAATTGTATACCCGGTCGCCAAAATCTTAGATCGAAGTTGAACGCGTAGTGCGACAACGGGCACGTGCTCTTCAACACACTAGTTCAAATTGGTATGGGCAACCGATAGCTACATCCGGATAGGATCGGTTGCACCTGCAAGCAGATTATGAACTGGCAACGTGCGTGCTGTTCTCCAATTTCAAGCCCGAGTAAAATGTTGGAAAAGCAAAAATCCACCTTCACATCTTGAAATCGTTAAGATAACAATTCGCCCCTGGTAACAAGCACTCGCACTAGGCATTACTGGTTAGACGCTCAGGCGCTCACTGATTGTTGTATGGAGGATCGCTCTCGAAATCTTGTCTTTTTACGTAAAAAGGTACCTTGCTGCGCTACAGTTTAGTGTGCAAATCTTTGGAGATCAGTATCAATTATCTCATGGAGATGTCATTTTGTAGCACCGCTATGATAGGCATGACTCTCGCGAGTTCACATTCCTGTGGTATCTGCTCTAATACATATGTACCTTGCAGCACGTCGTCACACTTTTCTGGATAATGCTGCAAAGCCTTGGTTGCAGAGGATGCAGATCGGCCTTTCTCGTCCAAACAGCTCTTCAACTTCCAAAACAGTAAAAAAAAAAAAAATATAACACCCTTATTGTTGGTACTAGTATTATGCGTACAGCCTGCAAAGCAGCCCACGAAGGAAATGAGTCGCCCCAGCCAACCTGGTATCATCGAAGTCTGCTGGCACAGTCACTCACTTGCCATTTTGCCTCCACTCGGAGACATCTCCAGCCAAATCAACTTCATACCAGCCTTCCTGCCTGTTCGTTTACCATGACGACTGGGTCTAAGTCAGCGTGGGTCACCACGGAAGATGCTAAGACTTCGTTCAATCTTTTCTGCTGCGTAATCGGTATCGGTTCGCTCGCCATGCCTTCCAACTATGCTCGTGCAGGTCCTGTGTACGCCACAATTGCGCTGGCCTTCATGATGTTCGCCAACACGTACGCTGCAATTAAAATTGTCTAGATCAATGCTAGCAGCTCCATCGTCAGTTAAGACTTAAGGCGATTTGGGCGAGTAGGCTCTAGGCAAGTGGGGTCGCTTTTTCTCCGTTGTTTCTTAAATGCCTGTGTGCGTCCTGGTTTCGATCGCTTTCTTGATTCTGGGAAGTACACTACTCGACGTACTGTTTCCTGACACGTTCAGCAAGACATTTTGGATAATCTTTGTCGCTATCATGGTCGTCCCAGTGTGTTTAATTCCGACTCTGAGCTGGTTTAGCTTTCGCTGGATGCATGGGCACTGTGATTGCAGACATCATCGCCGTGTCGATTCTTCAGTACAATATGCGCGGGCATCCGTCGATCCCGAAGCTGGATGTCTCGGTTCACCAGTACTGACATGTTTTGGAAACCTGGCTGTTGCGTATGGGGCAGCTATCGTGATCCCAGACCTCCAGCGCGAGCACTCACAGCCGCAGCGGATGCCACGCGTATTAAATATTACAGTCTTGCTCATTTCGGCCTTCTTCTTCGCGATTGCTCAGACCCGGTATCTGGCAGGTGGTTGTCAAACTTCTGGCAACTTTTTGTACTCTATAGTTGACACGTCAAACCCAATGGGAGCAGCTCCACTTGGCTTCACCGCCAGTCGTGCTGCTGTTGTGATGGCCTACCTCTTCATGCAATTACACATTTCCATCGCGTTCTCAACACTGATGATGCCACTGTTTTACGTAGCTGAGCGTTTGGTACTGGGTATGCACAAGACCCCTCCGATTGTCCGATTTAATCCAGATGAAGACCAGGAGCATCGATGAAGACCTTGAGCTGCAGGAGAAGTACTCGTATGTCCAGAGTTCTACACCATTGGGGTCTGGGCGTCAGGTATCGGCTTCTAGCTTGATTGAAAAGTCTGAGGGTCGGTTGTCCCACCTGCGAGTGGCGCTCGAGTTTGGGGAGGAAATCACGGAGGCGCAACCTTGAGAGCCATACACGGGCGCAAAGAACAAGCTGAAGTACGTTGCGCTTCGCATTTACAATGATTATCATCATGGTCATCATTGCTGTTGCGGCCCAGGACAAATTCCTTGACCTCGAAGACTTCACGAGTGCTACTGGGCACACTATCAACTGCATGCTCATGCCAGTGATAATCTACATGCGCGTGTTCTGGAGAAATATGACAATTCTAGACAAGGTTGCGTCCATTGCGGTCTTGGTCGTCTGCGGCAGGCAGGGTGCTACGTAATGATTCATGCTGGCAAAAATGTGTTCACTCCGTCGAACGATGACACCGCGTTCCCCTACTGAGACGCAGAGTACCAAGACGAGCCGTACTACATCCGCAACAGCACGAACTAGTCGTCAGTTACGACTCTAGTGATAGAGGCATACTAAGCAAAACAAGTGCGTAGTCCGGGTCAGTTCACTGTAAGTGCAGCCATACCTGCATGGAATCCAACGAAGCAGTAATAAAGTCACTCGCACAAACAATCCGTTTCAACTTTCTTGATCTCAAACTATTCCCGATACTGTTTACTCTAGTCGCGAGACAAGCTTTCGTTTGCGGCGCCAACGCCAGCGCATCGAGGACACGTGCGTCTCCGCGCCAATTTCTTCCTCGAAACAGAGATTGTCCAGCAGCTCATACAACGCACTGCCGTATCGACCATTCATCCAAGTGACGAAGAGGCTACGTTGGAAAAAGTGTGCACGCTCCTCCAGCAAGTACGACGCGAAGCACACCAGGTAAAAGTAGCGCTCGAGATAGTTGACTGCGCGCAGCATGAAAAAGTCGCGCTTTGCGCTTGGAAGGTCACGATCCACGGCGAGGTCACGACACTGGCTAATGCAGTCACGCAGATTTTGCATGTGCTCACACTGATCGATTGCATAGTCGACCAGCAACTTGCAGTCAGACCCGTTATCTAGCGTCTTGAGTAGCTTGCGAATGACCACAAATTCACCTGTAATTGCAGCAGACTGGCGTCGATGGCCAGCTGTCCTTGCACCAAGGATTTCCTTCAACAAACTCGGTTTGTCCGCGGACGCGAGAACCAATGATGCGCTGTCCTCAAGAACGACGCGCAACATGTATACACAAACAAGAGCTGTTGTAGTACGACCACGCCCCATTTGGCAGTTGCAGATGACGGCAGTCTTACGTTTCTTCTGCGCTGAAGTCTGATCTGATGGTAATAGTAACCCCAGTTCGTTCATAAACGCAGGCAGCAGCAAACGCACCATATCATCCAAGTCCTTTTCTTCCGGTGCAGTTTCATCCGATACTGGGATACGCGCGTAGCGCAAATCGAACCCTGTTTGCTGGGTTGCGTCTTCATAAACCTCAGTTAAAGTCTTAACATCAACTTGCGGGTTAATATGCTCCATTGTCTCGTCATTTACCATTTCGCGAGGCTCATACCAGTACATAAACAATCCGTTATCCTTGCGGACCTTCGTCTGAAGTTCGAGTTTGACTTGCTGCTCGATCGCCGTGATTTCGTCTACCTCGATTCCTGGGTATTCTACGTTCACCATGAGATCATTTTGGTGGCGGACGCAGAACGGGCGACCAGTGACGTAGATCACAGCTTCTTCTCGCAAGTTAATCCAGATCGCACGGTCAAATTCCCCCCGCAAATGTTCAACCACATCGATGATGCCTTGCTCCAGGCACTGAGCCGTGCCGAAGATCGGCTCATTGGCAATCCGTCGGTAATTCGGGACATTTGTTGTTAGCTCAAACGGGATCCGCGCAATGCCGAAGAAGTGGTCCATCTTCAGCACACAGTCAGTTAGCACTTTGTCGGATTTATAGCGTACACCTCCCAAGTCATCCAGTAGGCGGAACAGATTTGGGTGCTGCTGGAGCCACTTCGAGAATGACGGGTGCGATGAGTCGTCATCTTCGATGGCTGGGGTGGGTTCTTCTCCACCGTGTGTCAGGTGAGTTTCAATCATGTAGGCTCCAAAAACAACGAGGTAGAAATATCTCTCCAAGAAGCAAATTGCATGGTGCAGATAATACGAACGTTTGGCTGGTTTGGCTTCAGCGTTGGACAAGTCGCGGTACTCATTAATGACAGTGCGGATATTGCAGATGGTTGCACACTCGTCAATGGCAGTGTCCACCCATCGTTTTGCAGCCCTGCCGTTCTGTAGACGCTTTTGCACCTCGCGAATAACGGCAAAATTCCCGCATTCGACCTGGTTATCGTGCTGTTCCTCTTCTTCCGTCACAGGTGCATTTGGCATCAAGTCGTTTATGTTCAAGGTATTTCGCTGACAGATAAGCCTTCCGATCACCATTGCTGTTGTGGTGCGGCGCTTGCCCATCTGACAGTTGAAAACAAACGCGGTAGCCCCATCATCTCCAGTGGCATCCATCAGGTTCATAAGCATTTCTACATCCCCGTGTTCGGGGGCGTTTTCCCGTTCGATTGGGATTCGGCGGTACACCACACTTTGAATGGTGTTCTTGTATTTGGCCACATCGCTGCTTTCGTACAGCTCAGGCAACGTCAGGACATGGTCGGGCTCTGCTGTGCCCACTACGAGCTCGTTTTCTCTCAGTGCCACCTCATTCCAGTACTCAAACCGGTTGTTCGCCTTTTTCAACTCTTCTTGAAGACTACTCTTCAGAGACGACTCTAAGACCTGAATCTTATGGCCGGTGATCCCCGGGACCAAGTCGTTCTCGTTGAGCTTCGCGCTGCGTCTCGCCGTGAAAGGCAGGCCGTCCACATAGATCACCGCTTCCTAGCAGCATCATCAAAAGTTAGCAACCAGACTCAACACCCTTGCACCGTAGCAGCTCACCTCTCTCAAGTTCACCCACACCACTTTCGTAAATCCATCCGCTGCCACTCGGTCAAGAATCAGTTGAATGCCCTCCAACGACGGCTGCGCAGCTCCATACAGTGGCGTGTCCTCCAGTCGTCTAAAGTTCGGCGCTACAGCAACAGTGAGCATGCTTCCTCGTACGAAACTCACAAAAAACTCACCAATATCTCCATGGGGTGTGTCCAGCTCGTGGCAATTAGGGAACCTGTCCGTCTTGAGCACGTACTTGTTCAACACCTGCACGGAAGTCCCCAATACACTACTTAGCTCTCTCTTTCTCTTCTTTCTTCTCCTCTCTAGTCAGCACCTTGGTGCCCTGCACCATGAGACTGTGCTGTCTCGTGAGCGTCTGGCGCTGCGTCTTGCCGCGCACCAGCGCCTGGATGCGGATGGCCGCCTCGCTCTGCTGCTGGCGGCCCCGGAGCGTGGCGGCCGACAGCGTCTTGCCGCCCGTCACCAGCGCGTGCAGCCGCGTGGCGTACGTCTGCGGCCGGTTCGGCGGGCTTTGCTCGCCCTTGAGGCCCGCGCGCAGCGTGGACAGCCGCGCGCCGGGCGGCGAGCGCGTCACCAGCGCTTGCAGCTTGGCGGCGGCGCCGCTGAGGTATCCGCGCGGCGGGAGCCGCGCGCCCGCCGCGTCGTCGGCGCAGGAGCCGCTGGAACTGCTGCGGCTTTGGCTCTCGCGCGCGGGCGCCAGACGCCGCGAGAGCAGCGCGCGCACGGGCTCCAGCAGCGCGCGCATGTCGGCCGTCGGGTCCTGCGCGCGCGCGAGCTCCGGCGCCCGCGCGCACGCCGCGTCCAGCAGCGCGTCCAGCTCCTCCATCGTAATATTCGGCGCCGTTTTCTGATTTCTCGCGAGCAGAGACGCTTTTGAGACGGGCGGATGGAAAAGTCAAAACGAGACTGGATGGCAGATCTGCGATGTGTGGTTTTACCTTTTTGTTTAGGGAGGAGGAGTTGGGCTAGGATTCATGCCGACGTATACAATACTTGGAGAAATGGTCGTCGGTGGTATACAGGAACACAACACGCAGGTAACTGGCAAGGGATTACGCCCTTGGTTTGTGCGCGCGGCGTAACCAATAGAGTCGGCGAACTGTGTAGGTATCCTTTGGATGAGAAGACACTGCTTTGGCTCCGCACCGTCAGTGTGTTTTGTGTTGATTCTAATTAAGCAAGCAAAGATTGTCTGTGCTTATAACGATATATCGCGAGGTGCGAGCGCGAAACGTACCCCCTGATGCATGAGAATCTTTAAGCCGTCGTCCATTCAGCCATTTTCCGTTCATGAAAGCCAGTGGGGGTCAGCTGATTTCTGGGAATCGTGAAAGCTTGTTACTCAATTGGAAGCACTCGAGTGCTATCTGGGATAGCCAAGCAAGGGTGAATGCGATGGATGGACACACTGGGTTACGTATCGGTGCTAAATGCGGCGGGCCTAGTAATGCTCAACAACCACCACCACACCTCCGTTAGGCGTCAATATAGGATTTAGAAAAGAAACGAATTGCGTAACGTGTTAGGCTGGGTGAAAACCATTTACTTAATTCTTCCTTCTGCCAAGGCGTTCTTATACCAAGGTTCGTATCTGCTGATAAACACGTCCATCTTCTTTATCCTTTTTACCCGAAGAAAAACGAATTGCGTAACGGACTGGGCGGGGCCTCCTTGAACTCAAGAGCGCAGCCCATTCATTCTGAGACTTCTGTTCCTGACGTTTGTCGCCATTATCTCCAGCACGGCAGCCGAAGTGGTAACTTCTAGAGAGGAGCCGAACGACAAGTTGGGACCTTCGGATCACGCTTCGTTGGTCCGGGGAATCGCTACTGAATTCAACACCGGCGAAAAGCAAGCCCTGCGAGTCAATCCCCGGCATGATTCAGAGTTTGATGAGGAGAGGGGCTTCCGTGAATGGTTCTCCAAACTGTTTGCCAAAATTCTGAAGAAACTTGACGATGCACGGCTCCGTAGAGTGATGGATAGATATCTTAATAATTTCGGCAAGAACAAGAAGAAAGCATGTACCTGACGAAGAGGTCACCTGACGACCAACAAGGCTGATCAACTCATACAAGCGCGCTTCCTCAGCTTATACGAACGTTGGTACGCTGAGGCTGTGAAAGCAGGAAGGATCAAGCCTCTTGTCGAGTGACGATATGATACTGCGTTATTGCAGTGCGTTTTTGTAGAAGCGACAGACAAGTACTGATGCGATTGTTTCGCCTGGCCATGCCGGATGGCTAGCTTCTAATGACCTCCGAGGACAGTGTCGAGTGAATGCATCCATTTTCACGCTGCATTAACTGACTTTGTTGTTATCACTAGTGTGAAGGCGGAGTGGTGGAACAAACACGAACGAGCAATGAATTCATGTTTACTATTGAAAGCAGCAGTTCATTACATTGAACGATACTCGATCTGCTACATCGTGGATGTGAGCCATGTAGATTATGTGGCGAATATCGCGGTTTTCTTATTAGGGCAATAGGCACTCAAGAATTTAATACAACCAACAATGTGAAGTAGTGAGGAACAATAATCCTGGGGGTTGATCACCGCGTAAAAGCACACTACAAAGAGCAATTAGGCAAAACCGCCAGCTAGTACCGCACTCTATATACCTCTCAACGCTCACTTCAGTCCTGTAACGCATAGCAAAAGTTGGCCACATATTTGTTGCATTGTTTCTAGTACAGCATTGCTTCATCAATACATGCCATCGTGGCGTAAAATGCCACATTATTAATTACCATCATTATTACTTCCTTTCAGCGCCTGCTTATCCGAGGAATCCGACCAGCATTAAAAATTTACCGACTCTTTATCTTTTTCGCGCACAAGCCCATGCCGTAAACTCAACATTCTCAATACCCTGGTCGTGGAGGGGTGATTTACACCACTTCTCAATTCATCCTCCTGACCTGAACCAGCCCAACTATGCAGTTGAGCCTGAGACTTCTGCTTCTGCTGTTTGCTGTCTTTACCACACGTACGACAGCCGACGTCGTACTTTCTGAAGAGAAGACGAACGCTAAGTTGGTAACTTCAGACCATGTTTCATTGGTTCAAAGCCTCACTGCTGAAATCAAGCCCACATAAAAGCGAGCCCTGTGGGTTAATCGCCAAAATGGCAATTACGAACCAGCGTTGGATCGCGATTATGAGGAGAGAGACTTCGGTGAATGGGTCTTGAAACTGGGACAAAGGGTGAAGCAAGCGATAAGCCGTCGAGTACTAAACAAACTACTCGATAACTACAGCAAATACGAAACATTCGGCGATAAAGTCATGATGGCTGCTTACAAGAAGAAAGAAAGGGGTGGACACCTGATGATATCAGAGCGAGAGCGCAGAAACTGACTTACAAAAAGAACAAGCTCGCAATAATGCGCTTCCTCCGCGTATACGAACCTTGGTTTGAAAAAGCCGTGGCAGAAGGTATTATTGAATATAGTGAAAGTTAATTAGTGATATCTTTGCTTTTGTAACTCATGGAATGTAGCCGAGCCTTGAATCAAACTGGTGCATAGTCATTACTGCGACGTTGTTGATCCATGTAAGAAATATTTTGTTTTAAAAGTCCAATGACTACCACGACCATGTTGGAAACAATTTCTTCTCGAATCAAGAACCTCGATAACATGAGGGCTATCTCCAGAGTGAATATACCACTTTGTCACCAAGTCAATTGACTACAACTGGTGTGAAGGTGGATGCATTCCACTATGTCTAGCACGGGTAAATACTAGTTGCAGTATGCAACGACAGGGACATAGGCACAATATAGTAATGATTACAAATTACAAAACGGACCTCCAAGCTGCTACAACTAAAATATCGTTTAAGCTTCCGCTCGCCGCAGCCAACTTATGCAAATGTTTATATTCCTTGAGCATACCACTCGCCAAGTTTCTGGTACACGCACGAATGCATTCACTTATACAATACGTATGTTTTCTCCCCAACTCCAAACTCATAAAGAACTTAAGAACAACCTTTATTACTGAAGAGCCTCGGCGATTCACCACTGCAGACGCAACTCTGTCATCAAGGTCTTTTTCGTCAGTGTTGTGACTTTCAAGGTGTCAGTGTTATGGGAGCGGGACGTGCTACATTAAGAGATGGTTACTTTTGGATGCACGAACCGACGCGATGCAGGCCAAGCAGTATGAGGTAAGGTTGATAAAGTCAGTGGTGTCTGGGCAGAAGCTGAGCACGGGTACGTTGCAGGAGCGTATCCTCA
This sequence comes from Phytophthora taxon juncus, assembly GCA_033558005.1. Classification (NCBI taxonomy): domain Eukaryota; phylum Oomycota; class Peronosporomycetes; order Peronosporales; family Peronosporaceae; genus Phytophthora; species Phytophthora taxon juncus. The sequence continues at coordinate 427,548 of JAUCEE010000024.1, forward strand.
AGCTTCAGGATGCTCTGGAGATGCAGAAGCTCAAGAATAAGTGTGGGTCCGGGTGGAGATTTTTTTTTTGTCTTGTGGTGCTGAGGTTGATTTTGGTGTTGCAGCTCAGTTGGGACGCATTCGGTAATGCGGCAGTGAGGTCTGTGGTATTGTTGTCAACATTGTTGACGGCACTTTGGAGTGAGTAGCACACTGGAAGACCAGCTGGATAAAGTACAGATAGCGCTTGAGGAGGAGCGCGAAGAGAAGTACGTGAGTCTGCGGGGTGTTTGGAAGGTGAAATTTGTAATGGGAATTTTTGGTAAAGGGAGACGATTCTGAAGAATCGACAGACAAACCGACTGCTGATGGAACTGAGAGAAGAGCGTGTGCAGAGATTGCAAGACCTAGAAGAGATCTACGCCAAAGACAAAAGACTCGAAGCGCTGCAAGCGGAGATGGTTATTCGTTCTATTTTCATGTAGAGAAGTCTAGGCTTTAATGATGCAATTGTTCTCTTTGAATCAGTCAGTTGCTACTCAAGGCATGAGCCAAGTGAACGAAGAAATCGCTCACAAAGATGCAGAACTGGTGGGTCTGCGTGCTACTGCCCGCTGTAGTGCAAAACTACTTCAGGTTTGCCCAGAATGTCCCCTCCGTGTGAAGTTAAAAACAGTGTTTAAATCACTGTTTAATCTCTTCGTAGAAAGCGGAGCAAGACTTTCTTGTTACTCATCAAGACCTAGAAAATGCACAGTTGAAACTTCTCGACTGTAAACGGTGAGGGTAACAACCAAAGGACTATGGCAAAATCGTCAAGCTTCTAACAAGGAGTATCCATCACGCTGTTTAGAAAGCTGTCAACTAAAGAGCGGGAAGTTCGTATTTGGATTGAACGATACGAGCAGGTTATGATGGACCTTCACGCTTCCCAATTCCGACTAACGCAGTTGGCGCGAGGTAACGTAGGTCTAAGGACAACTCGTGACATTACTTTGGTACTAACGTTTATCTTATACAAGATGCAAGCTCAAAGGAGGCAGCTCTGACGGTATTTACTTACTTCAAAGAAGCCACACATTTTTTTTTGTGCTCATCGTATTTTTTTCTGACATAGCGAGGTCACGCAATAGATCTCTACAAACCCGCAAATGGAGTTGCAAGCCTTCGTGCCCGCCCTCTGGCATCAGTTAAGCCTGTTGGGGTGCATGATCGTGCTGTTCGAAAATATCGCCGCGATCAAATCCCGAATCGTGCCCAGGCCGGAACAGCCAGTTCTACATACTATTACCAACCGGCATCTCACTTGAAACCAGTGCGCTCCGCTGGTTCGCTTCCCGATCCTAAGATCACAGCTACATCGCTGTTCAATTCGGTTCCTGCAATTAGTCGCGACTGCTTCCAGTGTACAGCAACGACGCCACCAACAAAGACAAACAAGATTCGGTAATCCTAACCAAGCTCAACTTCGATTTCATACGATAACTGCACTAATGCTACTGTTCGCGTAGAAAAAATGACGCCAATGGAGACGAACGAGACTTAATGTACGAATGCAGGGTATTTCATCCATAACTGGTGCTAACCATGTCCACATTATTAGCAGAGAAAACCAGCCCGGCTCGAATTACTTAGGCTATGGTCTGGGTCTTCTCAAGAGAGATCACATTGTCCCGAATAGCAATTATACTTAATTCAAACTGCTTGACTTAACTATCTCGATGAAAGTGTTGTGAACCCTCGAATTCTCTGATCAGATGATGTTGAGCATTGTTGCGCTACTCGACCAATAGCAGCTAGGAGATCTGTTGTTGCGCGTGCCAAACTAATTCCATATGAGTCCGTTTGTCCGCTGAGTACTTGAGCGTGTTCATGGCTCACCATGATATCACGGAAAGCAGACTGGGAGAACTGATACATGTTCAGCTTTATCGACGGTGAGGAATCCACGCGGAAGGAAAACAAGGTGTCCATCGTGCACGTTGACGTCTTGGAAAGTGCCAAGTAGATGGTTTGAAGATAGCAGACGGCGAGGTCAACCAAATCAATTAACTCCAGCATCGGTTGATAGTCGTTAAACGCAATCGCTTCGCAAACAATTCCGCACAACTCGATCAGCAGGACACAGCTGCATACAGCAACGACATTATCACATACAATGAGCAAGAAGTAAAGGGAATCAAACGATATTATAGACGAACCTGATAGTGCTATTGACAGCGTTCTCTCCAGGTGCGAGCTTGATAAGGCACTCAACCATCCATTCAAGGCACGGGTGTAATTCTTTTAATTGAAAGTCATAATGATCCAGACAGCCATTGCTGCTGTCAGCGTTACACTCTACAACTTGCGGTCCACGCGAGATGGAAACATTTAAATTGGCGTGGTTTAGTACTGCACGCACGAATTGACATAAGGGCACCATCGTTTCCAACAAGGTAGTGACATCTTCTTGCAGCACGTAGGATAATGTCTCTCTCACAAAATTATCCAGAATAAATTTCCGGAGCTGTTGGATACGTGCACAGGAAGTGGCTGTTGATTGATTCCGGGAATGCTCGAATGACCTTGTGCATTTGCAGTTGAACAGGCCACACGATATATAAAATGCTTCTCGCCGAACCGCTCTTACATCCATATCTAGACTGGCGTCGTGGTCATCAGCCGGGTAGTAGCTGTGAATTCCGAGTGGGCCGTCCGGGTCCAGTATATTCACAAAAAGCGTTCTAAGAGGAGAAATGAACCAGCCGCGAGTGCTGAAAGTCTGGTATATATCTGACGTCTGGATGCCACCACACACGATGTCAGTTCTGAGAAGTAACACATCCCATGCGGAATATTCCTTACCTGAGCAAACCAATGCAGCAAACTCGGATATTTCTGACGAGCAAAAAACAGTCGAACGCTATCCACGAAGCCAATAGCGGCTGGGCAGAATCCCGTCTGAAGCTCTTCGTTCACATTTCGTGCACTTTTCCGCTGGGGTTGACCTTCAAGTCGCCTAACTGCCTGTGGGTATTCGGCACTGTTTACTTGTCGAAACAGCAACTCCATCGCATCGAAAAATAAGTTGGTGTCTCCAATTGCCATCCCGCCACAGTAGAACAAAAGTGCATCCATACATTGGTACATGAACCGGAACATCGTCGTTAGTCCCTGCAGTCTGTCATCAAAAGACTTAATCGTGTCGTCCATTTCGTGATACGATCGTCCGCCCGTAGTGTTCACTCCGGCCTGCCGAAGAAACAACTTTGCAAACTTGTGCCAATTGTGGTTCATCTTGTCAATTTCATCGCAGGCTCGCCGAAAATTAATTTTGTATGCCCTACTCATAATAAATAAAAAATAAAAAGTTAGAATCAAACCCACTTCAACCGAGTCTGTTGGTGACACTTACTCGAGGAATGACACGAATATCCGGGCCATTTTCACACGAAATTGGTTCATTGCGTTCCATTGGGTCGGACATTTGGTGTACAAAGCCCATGTTGCACCTGCACTTCTACAAAACGACTGAAACACGTCTAGATGAAGGTCGTACAATGTTGCAACATCTTGAAGCCCTTCACCATTGGCACGGACTACTGTCGGAAACTTGCAAGTCGATGCAACTTCTTGTAATAGTGTCAGTATTTGTGAATCCATCGCGCCAATTCCAAGTGAATCTTTACGAAGCAAATGGTAAATAATTCCATCGGTCAACATTACCCAGTAGTCTGAATCCCGGGCACTTTGGTGGTTGTTCGAAGCAGCATCGTCAATGCCCATTTTTCCTACTGAAAATGGTGCGTCCTCGAATGTAGCAACAGTTGACGCACTGTTGAGAGCTGATACGTCAAGCGTTCCCAACAACCATGCTGTAGCTAACTCGTGATCTCCTCCGTTACTTTTTAAAAATACGTGGTTAAACCAGTCTTTCTTGGAATTATACTTCAGAGCGGAACTGAGAACTCGCGAAGCTAGGTTTCGTGATTTAACAGTGGCAGATGTTACGTTGCTCCAAAGAAATTGAACTTCGCAAGTTGATAATATTCTGCCAAATAAGTCGATGGCATACAATTCTGTAAATGCAGGTGCATCGCTTAGAGGGTAGTTAAGCACAAGACTTTGTAGCACTGTCCGTACATTGTTGGCCATAATGAGGTTGACGGCTTTTGTTTCACAGTCTAGAACTGTCCAGGTTGAGTCCGGCGTAGTATTTTGCACCGCGTTAGATTCTTCAGGAATATCGACATTTTTAGTTGTCCATACTGGATCAGGCGTACTCTTTTGCCCTTCCTTGGAGGCCTCCGGCATTTTAATGCTAAGATAAATATCATCGTCGATATCGCCAAACTCATCAGGAGGTGCTGATGTGACTTGGAGACATTTCAAAGGTTTGTCCTGTGCTCGCGGAAGCACCAATTGAAAAATCTCCATTGCAACTTTCAGACCCTTGGCCTCGACAAACTTTCGAATAGCACAATTCAAGCAAGCTGCCAAGCCAGCACCAAAAACGTGTTCTAAGCTTCTTTCAACTGCAGATCCGTACAAAGGTCCGACGCGTGCGCCTGATGACGGTTTCTCAATCATCTTCCTGACGAGATCACGAATTCGATAGAGCGATGACAAGGCCACATCTACAAGTAAAGGCTGCGTCAGCAATTTAAGCTCATCTACAAAACTATTGTCAACTTACCCTGATCTCTTCGACGACGCGAGATCATATCACGAAACTTGGCCGTATTGACGCTACTTTCTACTGTTTGGCTAGGTTTGGGCATAACAACAGGATGATCTTCAAGATGCTTCATAGACGACTCTAGCCTACCATTCAGTCCCCAAAACACAATTGGGAACTCAGTTGAATTCTTTTCCACCAGCAATAAGCCGAGAGAGAAGAGAGCTTGGGATGTTAGAACTTCACACTGAGGCTTGCCTGATGTCCAGCGAAGGATTTCCTTGCAATAAAAATCTACCTCTCGCTCCATGTATCTGGTATCCTTATTACTTCGCTGAGTCCGAAACTGCCCCTCGTCGCCACACTCCAAGCACACTCCAATAACAGCAAAAGTTAGCAGCACTGCTGTACCCATTCGTTCCTGTACGATAACCATAAGCATCGCGTGTTAAGGCAGCCACAGCTTTGACGTCTCAAAAGGTTTTAGTGAAACGAACCTTTCCTGTTGTAGAAGTCAAATGAACGCTCCGCAACGCTACCCCATTGGGTGGTCCAGCAGTCTTGGTACTGTTATGCGTGTGTGGTTTCGATCCCCAGTTCCAGTTTGTTCCTGGTGATTTTTGTTGAGATGCCTGGCTCGTGGTTGATGACGGTAAGAGTGTATGTGACGCGTCCTGGTTATCAGGTGTTGGGATCGCATTGAGAACAGAACCGCGGAAGCGGCCTCTGAGTACGCGTTTTTCGATCTTGAGCAGTTGGATCTTCACCATTACACGTGAACACATTACTTAGTACCTTCTCAAAGTAAGGGTCAAAGCAAACTCTAATCAAGGTCTTACCCAAATAATTTGGCATAACGCTGTTGTGGGGTCTAGATCGTCCTCACTCTTTGCTTCAATAAACATGGCAAGCTGTGCTTTCGAGTTGCCAAACTCTCTGCATTGCACGACGAACTGCTTCAAAAGATTAGGGATCTCAATAACATCATCTGGATGAATCGGTGCATCATTTTCCCATAATTGTAGTAGAATAAGTTTAATGACGTCTGGCGAAGAATCATAGCAATAAGTGTGAACGGTATGCGTAAATAATTTTTTGATGAACAAACTAACCTGCGCATGGATGCCAATACTTTGAAATCGCCGCGATCCGCTTGAGAACGCGCTGCTTGTAAGTATCTAGTGTCGCGAAAAAATAGTTAGCTAGTTAATTTCCCTCCACGAACTCTAGAATAGCTTACTGGCACGATTAATGTAGTCCGTCTGTAAGTCGATAGATTGACGAAGAGACAAGTTGAATGGAAGAAAATCGCGTTTGTCCGGGTGAAGAAGGTCCTTTACAACAGCCCATTTTGTATCATTTCTGCACCGAAACATCGCGTGAGCAATTTTAGTTTGCAACCACCCCATACAGTGTTTAACTTACACATCAGCATCGCCACCATCGTTATCGAAATATAACCTTGTGAGCAAAACAACCAGGTCCCACGTTACATCTAATGCTAAAAGCTGACTTTCAAAGACGTCATCATTGTGTTCAGTGTCGCCAGCAATCAAATCATCTGGCTCAAAATCTCTGAAGTACGCTCCAAATGATTCATGCCGAATGTAACAGCGCGCTAGCTTGTAAAAATAATACCGATAAGCTGTTCGCAGTAATGCCCAAAATCGTTTCTCTCTTGTATGCAGAGATTCATTGTTTTGATCTAACCCATCCTTACTTGTACAGCAGCCTCGTGCCAAAACCCACAGAGACAACGCCGGCAGTGAGTCGTTGCTTGAGCCATAATTACTCGCTACACGGTGCGACGTAGGGTGGTAGATATACAAATCAAATAGGAAGAGCACCACAGCCAAAACGACCCTGTTAACTGGCAACGTTTTCAAAAACATCTCCTGAATAGTCTTCTTGGTCGTTGCATGCGATCCTACCATTCTAATGCACGCGGATTGGATGTCCACAAGCAGGGTAAGGCAATACCAATACGTACGAGAGATTGCTGTCAAGAGTGGAGTTGTTGCTGCATCTCTGGAAGCCACTTCGAAAAAAAAGAAATAGGATTTGCAGTCCCAAATCAGTGCATGACAGTCAGGTAGCTGCCGGAGTAGCGTTGCTACTTCCTCTAATACAAATTGGAGGCAGTGTACCAACTTGGAAGAGGGGATCGCTTCTAGTGCTTCCATAACTTGAGCAGCAAAGCTTGCGATAGCCGAATGGTACTCTTCTTCAAGAAACATAAGGGAGGCCCATTCTGACGCTTTTGCGTAGTCTTCTGCGTCTTCGGCATTTCTTTGAGAAAGTAAATCCATAAAACTAATTTCTTGCATACGAAGATTATTTAAGAGTTGACGAATTCGTGCTATTCGCTGTATGACAACGTCATGAAAACGGTTAAAGTCATCAAAGTCAACTTCGTCATCGGAAAACAAATGACGTGGGGTCATAGGGCCGCAAATAGGATGGCCAAACGTCAATAGCGCTTCTTGTAAGTGACGGGGAACAGCTTCGACGCCATCTCCGTCAGCAGTTGGGTTGATTTCGTCCGGCACAACGTCAAAAACTTCCTCCCAATTAGTATGCTGTTGCTTTGAGCTGCTAGGATGAATAGTAAGGTTAACGGGTTCCGCTGGTCTTAATCTTTTCTTTGGGGTGATGTCGTCAAATGCTATACCTGCAGGAAAAACTGGTCGGTTTGTATTCTGACGATCTTGTGGAGCAGATCGAGCGAAAAAAGACTCATGTGGTTGGCGTTGAGTTGACTGTGCTTGAAACCGTTTGTTACGTAGATGAATTCGCTGAGCTTGAACACTAATATCACGGGTTGTCCCAATTGCCGGCCGCGATCCATGGGTTTTCTTTGAATTTCCGAATCCGTTATTAGATTGAGTTGATTTCGCTCCTGTCAAATGTTCTTTGGTGCTACGTTGCTGTCTCCGTCGAGCAAGGTTAGCCCATTCCCAGCGAGGATCGGACGGGTGGATAGTTTTTTGGCTTCCAACCAGCCGAAGATTAGATTTATAGGCTTGAGACCCTTTGAGTGGGAAGTAGTCATCAAGCACCGTACTGGTAACGAATCGCTTTCGACGTATCTCCTTTTTTGATCCAGGAAACTTATGACGAGCATTCTTCTTTGTCGAGCTAAAAACGTCAACGTTTTCTGGCTCGTAGTCGTACGAGAAATCGGTCTTGTCAAAAGCTGTGTCACCGCTCACTTGCTCATTTTGAAAGACACCGGTATCTTCATCATTTGCAAAGTAGCTCGATTCGCTAGAGTCCGACGAATTTTCTGCCTGAGCAACATCGTAACTAGGAATGCTTTCCTCTCGTCTCTGAAAAGCCTCCTTTACAGCACCACTAATATCGCGTGCCCATCGAGAGCAATCTTTGAGCTCATCTTTCCATTTGCCAATGCTTGTGTCCAACAGATGAAATCCGGTGGGCTAGTAGCAACTTAAGAGTGTTAATAACCTTGCTAGCTAGGCGAGAACAAGTGCTACTTACCAACTTGCCACGTTTTTCAATCTTTTTGGCAATCGTATCCATCACATCTTCGCCAGCATTAATCAAGGTTTTCGTCAAAAATATTTTTTTGAGGTAAGATACCTATCGAGCATAAAAAATGAATCAGTGGTATGCTATTTTCACAATGAGATTATCAAACGCACCTTTTGATGAAGGTTTTGAAGTTCCAGTAACGGCATGGATGCTAGCTCCTTACTTTTCTGGTTCACTAAGCTTTGCTCCTTGTGGAATTCGGTCATATTCTTCTGCTGTTGGGCAAATATTTCTTGCAGCTGAACCATTAACCCATGTTTTGTGGGAGCCAAACGCAACCCGGTTTCTCTAATAACATCCTCGGGAAGTTCGGACGGGTCACCTTCCGGTTGGATGAATTTATCTCCATCATGATTGTATCCTCCAACGTAGCGTCGGTGGCGGGCTTTGTGCTTCTTTTTGGGTCGACGGTGATGACGGTGATGACCTGCTGCTTTGTTGTCAGGTGCAACTTGTGTTACACTTTCCGTGGAGATCGACTCATCGAATTGCATGTCTGCTTCCTCTAAAGGTTCTGGGTCGCCATCGTTGCCGCTACTTCCTTTGTCACTGTTTTCTTCGTCGCTGCTGTCTAATATGTGGTGTCTTCGTTGACGTCTAGTCACAGGCTGCTTGACTTTGGGACTCTGTTCCACACGACGTATCCCAGACGTATCTTTACTCTCATTGGGTGGAAGGCTTGCCATTTCGAGTGAGTTCCTCTTGTCATTCACGAAGATAAACACGTCCTCGTCAATTTTTGGCACTAGGCGCCTCTTTTCTCGTTGGTGTCCTGTGTTCAGCTCATCATTTTTTAAACCATTAGACACCTGCTCTGGATGGGCTGCACGGCGAGAACGTTTCTGTTTTTTGTGATGCGTTGGTGCACCATCCGCTTGGTTCGGATGAGCCGCCGCAATATCGCGTAGTTTTTCGGTTTCCTTTTGTTTTTTCATGAATGGTTTGTTAATGTAGTCATCTGAGAACAAACACAGGAGCAACATTTCATCCACCAGGTCAGTATCCTAATCACCCTCTCACTTCACCATCCGAGTTATCCTACCGTGATAGTATTCTCTGTCGACCGGTTTGCGGTTGGACTGACGCTCCAGGAGGCGCGACGAGTGCACATACTTTCGCTCAATATGCTTCTCGAAGCCGCCCAGCACGTAGCGGACGTCATAAAAGATGTTCTCCTCCTGACCATCCTCAGCCTGCTCACGGTGGACGCGAACCACTCGGCCAGAGCCGCCCAACTTGTTGATGCCTGGCCACGTGCGTGCATCCACCTCCACTAGCGTCCCCACGTCCAGGATGCCGTCCTCCTCTTCCTCTTCTTCCTCCTCCTCCTCCTCCTTTTCTTCCTCCTCTTCTTCTTCTCTGTCATCATCCTCTTCTTTTATATCGTCATTTTCCTCTTTCTCGTTCACTTTTTCCTTCTCCTCAACTTCCTTTTCCTGCTTTTGAGCTGGTTTTTCCTGCTCTCGAGCCGCCGCTGGCTCCGCGGCGAGGATCTGGCGCGCGCGCTGCTGCTCCGCGAGCTCCAGCGCCTCCAGCAGCTGCTGCTCGTCCTCGTCCGAGTCCGCCACGAAGTCGTCGGCCTCCATCAACTTGAGCCTTGCGTTTGGCGCCAAAATTGGCGCAGGTATCAAACCGGTTTTAAGCGTAAAAACACAAGTATTTGCCTATCTTACCGATATTACTGACCACTTTAACTTGCGTAAAGTAAACGTTCAGGCGGAAAATACAAGTAACACGGGTTTCACATGTAGGACATCATGGCACTTGGTGCAGATGTCTGGGGGCGTCATATGCACGTCTCGAGCATTGCGTTGTGAGGCGGCAGCTCGAGACGTAGCTCTGGTGACGACGACTTATAATTTCGCGCGCTGGATGATCTGCGCGGGGCCGTCGGCGATCTCGTCGGCGAACTGATGCTGATCGAATCAGACCGCTTCCTAGACAGACAACAGCGACACTTGAAACCTGTAGCACAGCTTCGGCAGCAACAGTGTACAGGTACTGCAGCCGAAGTGTCAAACTTCCACCGTAACGGAAAATTGTTTCTGCCTTTATTGAGCTGACTGCCAACTGACTGAAGTTGGTCACCGTTTACTTGTTAATTGGTACGAAGGGGATAGCTCAGAGTCTGGTAAACCATCTTGCACCGTCACGCATACTATAGAAGATGGATTAGGAAGCGCCTCGAGCATGCTGGGTAGATGTCACAGCCACTCGGGCACCCTTAATGAACACAAATAATATGTCGTTGGATTTGATATTGCTCCTGCAATACCACGAGCGCTTTTGTGGTTATATTTTTGCGCGCTTCTCAGTGGATCTATGTAAAACAAAACTGGGTGTTTCATTGAACAGGCAGGCAGAGATCGCGGCCGATAATGGCCAACAGAATTGTCACGAGTTCAGGTCCTACTTCGCCACGATTTGCGGTAGATATTTGCCGGTAAGAAACCATCCAGGGCGTCAAGCTGGACAGACACATTACCACGACACGCCAAAGGGTCTATTCCTGAACACCCTGTTGCCGGAAAACGCCAAGCTCCGCTTTTTCCACCCACCCCGCTGTGCAGGAGTGACCGATTCCAGGATGGACGACGCCATAGCAATACTAAAGCGTACTTCGTGCTTGTGGGTAGCTAAAGCGGGTCATGTTAGGGCAAGAGTTTGTTCTCACGGTCAACAACTTGGACCAAAAGATTGCACCCAGTCGGTTTGGCGTAATCCGCTTTGGTGAGTCCGAACTTGTGCTAATACAAGCTCTTTCCTGCTCTGCCTCCAACGTGACTCTAATCCTCTTCCACAACGTATGCCTCCAGCCGTAAAAGACAAGACGACACCTAAAATACACTAGGTTGACTCGTTCTGGACGGATTCTGGGACACCCAGGCCCATCATCTCCGACCGCACGTCCAGCGGCGCCATAGATCGTTGCGCCACCGCCGCCATGAAGCTCGAGGAGGTGCCGACGTTCCGCGGCCTGGGGCTGCACTCGGAGCGCCACCTCGCGGCGCTGCGCTCGGCGCCCGCGCACTTCTCGCCGCCTCGCGTGCGGCGCGCCACGCTGCCGTCGGGGCTCACGCTCGAGTTCGCGCTCGAGAGCAGCGCCGCAGAGCCCGAGGCCGAGGACCTGCCCGAGGAGCGCCTGGTCATGGTCAACGGCTTCATGATGACCAAGGAGGGCTGGGCGCCCGTGCTGGACCTGCTGCTGGACAAGTGGCGCGCGCGGGCGCCGCGCCACCGCCTCTCGGTGCTCAGCTTCGACAACCGCGGCGCCGGCGGCAGCGACGCCCCGCTGGCGCGCTACACCACCAGCCAGATGGCGCAGGACACGCTGGCGCTGCTGGACCACGTCGGCTGGGACTCCGCGCACGTCGTTGGCGGCAGGTACGCGCGCTCGGCGCTCTAGCGCTCGAGTCGAGAGGAGACGACGCTCACACTCTCTTGTTGTTGCTGTTGCTGTTGCTGCTGCTGTTGCCGCTGCTGGCGCTGCTGCTGCTGCTGCTCTCAGCATGGGCGGCATGATCGCCACCGAGCTGGCGGCCACGGCCCCGCAGCGCGTGCGCTCGCTCACGCTGCTGGTGACCACGCGCGGCGCCTACCTGCCGCACCCGCGGATGTGGCGCCCCTTCCTGGGCTCCGTGCTGGGCGGCTCCATGAACTGCGTCATGGAGCTGCTGTACCCGAGCGCCATCCTGGACCGACCCATCGACGGCAGAGAGGACCTCACGGTGCAGGACGTGCTCAAGGCTTACCACTCCACGCCGCAGTCCACGAACGCGTATCCGCCGCTGTACGCGCTGGCGGCGCAGGGCGTGGCGTGCCTGACGCACTACGTGTCGGACGAGCGTCTCGAGAGCGTGGCCAAGGCGGGCTTTCCGATCCTCATCATCGGCAGCAAGCAGGACATCCTGATCCCTCCCGAGAACTCGGTGGCGCTCATCGAGCGGCTGCAGGGCGACCACGTCCGCACGCTCTTCTTCGAGACGGGCGGCCATGGCGCCTTCTTCCAGTTCGCCGACGAGATCGCCGACGGCCTCGCGCAGACCATCCAGCGCGGGAAACTATAAGTCGTCGTCACCAGAGCTACGTCTCGAGCTGCGGCCTCACAACGCAATGCTCGAGACGTGCATATGACGCCCCCAGACATCTGAACGTGCTCACAGCACCTTCCACCGCTGCTTGAATACATGAAAGCCGTGTTTCGTTATCAGCGCGCTCAATCGTTAGCACACGCCCGCTCGTCCATCATAGACGGTCCGGCCAGCGCGTGGCTGGCGTGTATGCGCAGTCACTTTCAGATCTGCCTGAACAGCAACAAGTCTCCGAAATGCCGTTTGAGCCCGAGGTCGTGTCCTGTCCGGGCATCTGCACGCAGCGCCAAGTGGACGCGTTGTATGCGGCGCCCAAGCATTTTGGCCAAGGCACGTCACAGGAGGCGACTATTGCAACGGGCATCACTGTCAGCTACGCCGTGCTGCAGCAGCCGCCAATGAACGCGGCGGTGGGCGTGGAACAGGTGGTGCTCATCGCGGGCTTCATGCAGCCCAAGGACACGTGGGCGCACTTCATCGAGTCGCTGCTGCCCAAGTGGAACCAGAAGCAACGCGGTGTCGGCCTCAGCATCCTGGTCATGGACAACCGCGGCTTCGGCGGAACGGACGCGCCGTTTGGCATGTACTCGACACGCATCATGGCGGAGGACATTCTCGCGTTGATGGACCACATTGGATGGCGGTCCGCTCACATTGTTGGTGGCAGGTTAGTACTGGTTGTGTGGTCGTGCTGTGCTTTTCTTTGATCGGTGCATTAACCTGTGTGGTTGTTTGCTTTGGTGGTGCTACAGCATGGGTGGCATGATCGCACAGGAGTTGGCATTGTTAGACCTCCGACGAGTGCGCTCGCTGACGTTGGTCTCAACGAGTCGTGACAGATACAAGGCCAGCGGTCGATCGCTGGGACTCATGGTGCGCAAAACCTTCTCGCTCACAGTGCCGGCCAAGGCGCACAGCATGGTCGACACGCTGTTCCCACAGGAGTACCTCACCACAACAAGGATAGCTGAAACGGGCGAGAGCGTGCGCTACGCACTAGCCCGCATGTACGAGTTGCAGTTGAAAAGGTGGCCGCAACCAGCTCTTGGTGGGGTCATAGGCCAGACGGCCGCAGTGCAGACACACTTCGTGTCGGACGAGAGGCTACAGGACATGAACGACGCAGGGTTCCCGATTCTAATCGTCAGCGCCATGCTGGACGACGTCATTCCAGCCGCAGAGTCAATCGAGCTCAAGGAGCATTTAAGCGGCGACCACGTACACACACTATTCTTCGACCAGGGCGGCCACGGGGCCATTTGTCAATACGCAGACGAGGTCGCGGACGGGGTCATCGAGACGATGCTGCGAGCGTCGCCGCCGTTGTGAGAGTAATATTTGCAGTGCAGTCGAATGTGGACGACCACCAACTCTAAGCAGAAATGGACAATACAAAGCATACCTTCAAGTGCGCGTCCCACTTTGCAACGATGCCTGATGCCCCGGACCGAGAATGCTTAGCTCCGATGGTACCGTCATTCCTCATCGGAGCATGCCTGCGCACCGCGCGCCAGACCAAGCCATTCCTCAATTCGAGCTCAAGCGCGCACAACACACCAGACCAAGTTCATCAAGATGACTCTCTCTCGACTGGAGCAGCACATGGAGTCCAAGTACGCAGCCTTCCGAGTGTACACGCCCGAGACGGTGCAGAAGGTCAAGGTGGCGACGGGTATCACCATGGGATACCTCATCCAAGAAGTGGGCAATGGTAGCCTCGAGGACGATACTCGGTTGGTACTGGTTGTCGGACATAGCTCTCCGAAAGAGGGGTGGGCACCGTTGGTTGATGGACTGCTCACTCAATGGGAACAGAAGTATCCCGACAAGACGCTGAAGGTCTTGACGCTAGACAACCGCGGTGTAGGTGACTCTGATGCTCCGTGGGGTATGTACTCGACATCGGGGATGGCCCAGGACACGTTGGCTCTGTTAGATGTGATCGGGTGGAAGACTGCCCACATTGCTGGAGCTAGCATGGGAGGCATGATTTCTCAGGAGATCGCCCTTGCTGCCCCGGAGAGGGTGCAGTCGCTGTCGTTGATAGTGACGTGCTCAGGCTCGTTCATGCCTGCTGCATCGGCATATTCTGGTATGTTCACGATCATGACCTCCTGTAACCCAGCGAAGGTCACGAACGCGATCCTGTCGTTCCTGTATCCAGAATCATTCCTGGCCAGCACGAACGGCGGCAATGGTACTATGCGCGACGTGGTGTTCAGGTATCATAGGGAGCTGGAGGTCTTAGTGGGCCTTCCTCCGTCCGCAGGTGCTCTGGGTCAGTCAGCTGCTGCTATGCTGCACAACGTATCGGACAAGAAGCTGCACAAGATCCGTGATCAGAAGTTCCCGATTCTCGTTGTCGGAGCGAAGCTGGACAAGTGTATGAATATCTCACACGCTCTACACCTCAAAAAGGAGCTTGGGAGTGACCACACGAAGTTCGTGCTATACGAGGACGCTGGTCACGGGTGTTTATTGCAGCACATCGACGAGATCGCCAGCAATATTCTCGAGGTAATGAAAAAAACGAACCAACCTGCTGCAACTAGCTAATTAACTAGTGCTATGAGGGCCTTTGAGTCCTCTGATAAGGGCAAACCGCTTATCTTAAAGAAGATCGTAGAATACTGGAGCTAACTTTCTTTTCAGTCTTGTGGTTGTGTCTGCGTTCGTCCGTACGGAAAACGTCTTGAAAAAATCGTGGGGACAGCAGTAAAATCGCAGCTTTCCGTGCGTATCAAAATCGAAAGCTACAAGCTACAAGCACCTTTGGCCGTGGCAACAGTACGAAAGACACTAATGATTCTTGAAACGACCAGATCGGCTGTCCTCGTTGCCAGCGTGTGGACACGCGCTGATGTGGGCGGTTGCAAACTCTAAACCGTGTGCCTGAGCGCCAGGCCTGGATAGCAAGCTGGGTTTATCAACTATATACAAGGTGATACCGATATCGAACAGCAAGTTATCTGGTTGTGGCTCGTGAACACGCGGGCAGGGGCTGTTACCAGTTAACATAAATACCAACAATGGTCTTGATATCACGAGAGCTAATCTATGATCTTGGAATTCAAATATGACGATCGGCTGTTGCGAGGGTTAACTCTTGGGGTGGGTTAAAGCCTAGTTGGCTGAGCAATGAAGCCAGTTGGGATTTAATGAATTTCAATTCAGATGCGTGTTGGTAAAGAAACTGGCAGTGTGTTTTGAAGGAGTGTTGGATCTGGGGAATGCTTGGTGCATTGCTGAAGTCTCTCGGAAGAAAATATCATTAAAGATTCTCCACATTGCAGGGAAAGCAATTGCAGTAAACACCCTCCAAAAGATGGGCACACCATGAGCATTCCGCCGCCAACGTGGTCGTAGATCATTCGGTTTCGGAAACAGCAGTAGCTGCCATTCCAGGCTCAAAATGAAGACCTGACGCCACGTGTCCAAAGTTGTTGTCACATTGCCAGCACTGCAGGGCATGTGTAGAAGCAGTGTTGTACCGTTTCAATGCAGCTCGTAGGCGTTTTTGCTTGTAGGTAGCTGACAAAACGGCAACAAATTCACCTTCAAAAGAATGCTGTTACTTCTACTGTTGATTGCTGTGAGTCGCTTAGGCATCAAGGGACGGAAAACGCAAGCAAGAACATGCCACAGCTTTACGCCTATTAGGGCTAACTACTAAACTCTTTCGTTGTCATTTTCGGATGGATGCTGGATAATGTTCGAGCAACGTATTCGCAGCATTCCTCAACATCAATGAGAAGGACACTATATTGGAGCAGAACAGCGGCGGAGAAAATAACAATAGGCCCATGCTTCCTGTTGCTGCGGCATTGTTGTACCAAGGCTCGAACACACTGAGTCGATCCACCATCATTCGTTGATGTTTTAGCTCATCGTCTGCGCTGCTCTCTGGTTTTATCGGGTGGATGCTCTTCTTCGTGTACAGAGCCATCATGTAGCCGTCGTCAAAAGTTTTAACTTGCCATAGTTGTCATGGTATTTGCTCAACACAGTATTAGACCCCGCTTTGTATTCGACTCAGCAGATGTTGCAGTAGATATGGATGAACACGAATGCTTATTGAGTACCATTGAGCGCAAGTTGAATCCAGATGAAGCAGAAATATGTATACCAGCTTTTTCATATAATTTTTTGTTATCTGACGAAGATCTGACAGCTGAACAATTTGATCGAGCAATCAAAACTATGAAATCGCATTCAGCCCAAATGGATTCACTGCGGATTTTTTTTCAAACTTGACTCCGCTACATTTGGTGCTATATTGCTGGAAGTGTTTCGTTATCAACAGGAACGAGGAATAATGCTGCCACATCAGCGGTACTCGTCCGTAGCTCTACTGTTTGAAAAGGGTGATCGGTCGGATCCTGGAAACTTTCGCCCCATAACCTTAATGCCAGTGGAAGTTATTAAAGTATTGTCGAAAGTTTTGGTAAAGCGGACTTCGGTTATTCATGACCTTTCTGGTGCACACAGACCAAAAGAGTTTTATCCCAGGTCGTCTTATTCCCCAACAAATTATTTTCGTTCGGGACTTGCAACACTTACTTACCACGCAAAGACACAAAGGTTTGGCTGCGTTTCTTGCCTTTGCAAGAGCTTATGATCGTGTCAATCGGGAGTACTTATTTAAAGTTCTAAAACGCCAAGGTTTTGGTCCAAAGTTTATCGCATGGATACGTTCGATGTACAAAGACTCCAAATGCTCTCTAATGCCAAATGGATGGGCGCAAGCCCGTCTGACCCCGCTACGAGGAGTAAAACAGGGAGATCCATTATCTCCCTTTCTTTTTGATCTGTGCCTCGTTCCACTTGGAAAACCTCTTGAGAAAACGACAAGAGCTAGGCATCTCGATCGGCGACGGATTGGAGGCCACAAGGGCTTTCTTTGCAGATGACACAATATTACTTTCGAAAGAAAAAGTGGGGCTGCAGAAGCAACTCAAACTTGTGGATTGCTACTGTGCAGGATCAGGTGCTAAGCTAAACCAATCTAAAAGTGTAATCATGAGTTTGAATAATCGCTGCCCTCCCCCGCGCATAAATCCACTGCGCTCTCTCCACCGTGGAGAAACAGTACGCTACCTGGGGATTCCGTTTGGAAATTGTGATACATCATCAGGCCTGGCCAACGACCTGGACAGGGAATTGACTACAAAACTTCGGCTTTGGTAAGGTCGAGCTAGAACTCTACTTGGCCATAAACACATCGTGGAAACAATTATCCTCTCACTTCTTTGGTACTTTACCTCCGCTATGATTATTCTAAAGAGGTTTATCAACCGGTGGCAAATCATGGTCAGTCAGTTTGTGCTTTACAATCGAATAGGGGCCGGCAAACGTGGTGTCAATGTAGTGAAGACTGAATTTGCATTGGCTTCAAAAGACAACGATGGCATTGGTATTTCAAATGTGAAGATGTATACACGTAGACAATACCTACAATTGCTTTAAGTGTTTGTGCGTGCTATCTCGTCTACTGGAAATCACGACGAGGAAATTTAGTATTGCCCAATGCAGGCAATTCTTCGATAGCGTTATGGTAACTTCTCCTGATTGCGGTCCTTTGATTTTCTAATACAGAAACTAAAACCCACCACCTGGGTGGAAAGTATCTCCTTGGTGGAGGAAAGCTTTGCAAGATTGAAACCGAACCAAATGGCCTCAACACGACCAAATATCACTCACTAGACGTCAGTACGTATTATTGAGCCCGATTTGGTGGAACACCTCAACGAAATTTCACGTAGGGACTTCATTAAGATCAAGACAGTCGTCAAAACCGTTGGGATCTGGCAACGTTAGATTTCGTAGAATGTGTATTGCTTTGGCGGAGCAAAACAAACTCTGTCTGGCGGACTTCCTTGATGCCAGTCGCAACTGGCCATCGCTATCCATTTTTTTCACAGCGGTATGCTCTATGCTTCATGGAATAGCAGAATCACGCATTCTTCTTGGGGACATTACCCCGTAACGTTATCAGCAATTGACCGAAATTCTCACGCAAAACCTTCCTGACCCTCATGCTGGCAGAATGCAGACCGAATCAACAACGACAACACCCCCAGTCTTTCGCTTAGCGGTGGAATCTCGTCAAGCTACGGATGCACCAGCGCGAGGTTTTCCACAAATGCAGCTGCACGACTGGGATAATCTTCTTCAACACGCTACTTTCGAACACCATCCTCTAGAAAGCCTTGGTTGTCCAGTGCAAACGATTCATGAAGCACACACCAAGCCTATTTTCCTTCGGAAATACATGCTAACAGTAGTGCACGACGTAATGTTCCGCCTATTCGTTGGAGACCCAATAGGTGGTTCGCGGCTAAGATTCTTAGGCCGTGTTCGCGCTACCCCGAAAATCGCAATTTTGGCGCCATAATAGCATAATGGACGAAAATCGACAAACGTATTATGGGAGAAAGTGGTAGAGAACGTGTTAACAGCACATCGTTTTGCTGTACAGGCACAAAAAGTCAGTTTCAGCACACGTGATTATGGAATTAACACAGAGAATGTAGTGACACCACAGAAGAAAGACAGAAAAGAATTGCAAACCACACAACTATGCTGCAAGCCTCAATTCGCCTTTTTGGCCCAATCAGCAACCAAAACTCCAGTGCATAAATCCACTGACCTTGCCCCCGCGGTCGCTAAATTAGCCGTCTGCATCCGGAAGACCTATCGGCGGCTATAACTCGGGAACGGCGGCTCGGCCAGATCTCGCCGTGGGCACTTCGGAAGCTCACACAGTAGGAAGACGATGCAGTGCCGTGAGGGGGGTCAATTGAATGGTAGGGTTGAGGGTGGGAATATCTGCGCAATCGAAGTGTGCGCCTCGTCGCTTAGTTCTGCGTTTCTGTTGCTTTTTCTGTGTTTCCTTCAATTCTACTCTGTGTTTTTCCTATTTCGTCGTATTATGGCTCTATAATGCCATTATGGAGCCCATTTTGTAAAACAGCCCCCCCTGTATTTATTAACTAAATCATGATTTGCGTGCAGTCGACGATGGCGAACGAACACAACAAGAATGAACGCCGGTCAATTCGACGCACATGTCTGCTCGTGGCAAGGAATGCGTGTCGAGCAGCTTGTCTACGCTGGACAAGTACTGTGGAGAGAGCAACAAATCCATGGGTTTTACTTGTTCACGTTTTGAGGCTTCTCCAAGCGAGCGGGCTGGAAACAGACGCGGGCATCAAAACCGAAGCCTGGACTGGCTTGTAACGGCACTAAACACGACGCACAAACGCTGACCGCTTTTATTGTATTGACTAGGCCAGTTCAAGTTTAGGTTTGTACGAGTAATGTGCGACTACGACTTGTACAAGTGTACTCACAGCATGCACCAAGCTAAAACTGAAAGCAATCCGGCTACAATGGAGTCGCTACTCCAACTGATGAAGCAGTGTGCACAACTGAAAATGACGAAGA
Organism: Phytophthora taxon juncus; assembly: GCA_033558005.1. Taxonomy (NCBI): domain Eukaryota; phylum Oomycota; class Peronosporomycetes; order Peronosporales; family Peronosporaceae; genus Phytophthora; species Phytophthora taxon juncus. The sequence goes on from JAUCEE010000024.1 coordinate 447,279, forward strand.
TCATGGCAGAAGATAAGTAGCCAGGCCAATGTAAACATACTTATTTTTCTCGTTGCAGGTGTTTTCGAGAGTGATACCTGCGATGAAGAACTTCCCCGTAACAAGGAATACGACGGCAAGAAGCAGTAGTATGAAGAGTTTGAAGCAGTTGGCACTGTCTCTATTAGCTTGGCTACTATTAACAAATTCTGTAGGTGTTCCGGCGTGTTCCTAGGTCATGGTTGGTATGAGGCTTGGTGGTCCAAGGAGACGGTTTCTGCGTAAAGAGGTCATTTCGAGGTGGCTTTTGCTGCAATGACTTTTGCGACGGTGGCGGTAGTGACTCAAAATTTCGGTGAGCTAAGAGAATAAACAGCACATTCATCCTCAGTACATATTTTAAAACCAGCAAAGCAGTCTTCCACTAAACTACGTTTCGACACAATTAAAGAAGTACGTGAATATTAGAATTCTCAGTGCTTGCTCGGGTGCTGACACATAGGTAAATTGATAATTAATATCGAGCGCATGGAGTTATGTTGCAATCATACATGTATTAACTAAAAGACCGCCCCAATGATCAGTTAGAATAAAATACGATATGATGCAACCTCGTCACCTACCTACTACTGCGAAAGTGGTGAGCTAAACGACAGTCGCGTACGGATGTTTAGATCGGCTGCTGTACGAGCGTCACGGCGGCGCCGATAGCGGCGCAGAGTCGACGCACGGCGTGTGCGCTCGCGCTTAGCAATGGCTGCGTATCTCCCCATCACGGACTTGTAAAAATGACCGTCGTCCGCACGAAGCGGATTCACTTCAACGTGAAAGTTGGTCAACGCAAAGCACGTTCTAATGAACGAGTCAAAGGTTGACTCGTTCCATTTGATGCAAGATTTTCCAAAGCATGCACACGCGGCCAAAAACGTTCTCCACAAGGACGCGGTTCGAGGATACGTTGCCATTGCGAACAAGCTCATCTGCGGTAAGCTCTCCATTCTTGGGCTTCTTCTTCGGGTGGATACAGCGAAGCATCGAGCCTGCGCCTTGGTATCCCTTGTCTGCAAGCAGTCCCCACAGCTCTTGGTACTGGTTAGCACCCTCCTCGATCAGCAGCTCCTGGTTGGTTTTCTTCAGCATCGCTTTGTGCTCTTCGACATGATTGGCCAAAATAGATATCAGAGACGGATCCGGGTACATGATTAATCAAAAAGACAACTCGTCCAGGAAAAGCCACTGAGGCTTCAACCTTATAACCGTACAACTTGTGCCTTTTCGAGAAGTAGTGTTTTGACTCGTTGGACCGCCCTGTGAGGTGGTAGGATGGCTGGAATTTTTCATCCGTGGCGTAAAGGGCGTACGGGTAGTAGTGAAACGTGTTGCCATTGGCGCGTTGGCTCGCCATGGAAGCAGGCCGGATAAATGCACGGTCTAAAACCGGCGTGACGACGTTAAGAACACGATGCATCATCTTTTCGAACGTAGGTGCCTTGTAGCCAAAGTCGAGGGCATGCTTTTGCCACGTTTCGTAGTGCTTAAGCTCGCAAAGTAGCATCATGAATGCGTCTTTCGGTGTGGTTGTGGACCTGCGACCACGCTGAGATATCCATTGGCTGGTGAGATTAGCGTCCTCGTGCGACCAGAGCAAATGAAACTCAGTTATGGTGAAGTTTGTCAACGTCACTACTGCCTCGGATCCACCGCTCTCAAAGTAGCCATCTAAGAGCGGTGAATCGGAGTCAACAGTGCCGTCGTCGGGGTCTCTGTCGGACTCAGAGTCAGCGTGCTGAATAACGTCGTCGTGGGCGACGGCCGCGTCTTCAGCAAGGCGGCGGAGGAGTTCCGCAGCCGGTAGCGGTGTTAGTGGGGTGCTTCTCACCATCGCAGTAGGTTGGGAAGTGAGTGCTACAGCTTTTCAGGCAGACAATGGGTGGTGTAGAGTGCCGAAGTAATTGGTGGCTCAGAATATGCCATATTCTACGCTGTTACTTTAACCGTGAGAGAAAGACTGAGACAAATAGTAAATGTGCAAAAGCCAAGCTAAATACACGGCAACTGCTATAGTGATTTGGTACTGGTCAGCCATAATGTTATATAAATAGTTTCTCTAACGAAACACGATAAAAACAGTGTTTGTTCAGGATGCAAAAAACTGGTTTTAGGGTCTAGTCTTACTTTTTTTGTAGGAAAAATTCCAAATAACGTCCGTAGTTTCAACGAATTTAAAAATACGTTCGTCTAATAAGACACTTTGCATAATAGGGGTTTTTAGTTTATAATTTCTCGTGAAAGTACTGTCAAGGAATGAGTCAAGGAATGAGCCTCATCTTTCGTTCTGAGGCGTTTCAGTTTTTAAAACCCGACACCGGTACGATGCCTGGATCACCATCGCGACCCCTCTCGCTTTCTATGAGCAAGTTTCATGAACGCTTCCCGTTCTCAGCATTAGCATGCTGCTGTCGGACTTTAAAGACCAAAAGATGTCGAAGACCCTTGTATTAGACAGATTGCGGTGGTGGGCGAGCTGCGTAGATATCACCCCTAGTGTCTGGCACTGATGGCAGCGCTCAACACGTGGCAAGGCGCTTCTTGCGTTCGGCGCGCTCTTTAGTTTAGGGCAAAAGTGTTGTGTAATCAGACGAGCATCAACGACCTTCACGACAAAAAATTCTGCTAGTCATCGGGGTACCTTTGACATTCTTGCGGAGCTATCATTCGACGCAAAGATGGCAAGCAAAGAAGACGAAGCGAGCTGCGCCGCTGCAACTTGTAGAAGTACTTGCATGGTATTGCGTTACCAGGATGGAGACACCGTCGCCCACCTTGAGCGCGACTACAGAATGGGTATCAAGACTGCTCCTGCATATTCCGTAACGACAGTTGCCTCCTGCGCGGCCGAGACTCTACAATTTTCGGGGTTTAACCCACCACCAGCCCCAGCGGCTGTCTCCAGCAATGCCAACGAACGCACCGTGGTGAGCACGACGAGCGTAGCGAATGCTAGATACAGCGCAGGTCGCTAACTTCAACTTCGGCTCTGCTTAACCACTTGGCTCTGCTTAACCATCGATACTCTGAGCTACAGCGATGCTGGTGGGCCTGTTTCCTATTTCTTCTTCGCCAGGCTCTGTCTGGGTCTTCTGCTCGACTGTCGCCTTAGGCTCCTTCTGCAGAGCTGCATTCGCTTGGTCTCCGACGGACCGAGGAGGGCAATATAGTCCTCGGCGAAAGTCTTGCTCTTGACTGTCAGCATACAATGAGCCCAAGAAACGATAAACTGAACTTCCCTAATAGAAGCCGCTTGCACCAAACAGACCATGTGGTCCTTTCGTACCCCAAAGCACACGCGATCGTCTGAACTTCCTGCAAAATATAGCTTCCTCAGGCTATGCGTACTGGCTGCAGCTTGTAGCTGCGCATTGGTCTCTGAAATCTGTATTTCTGTTCTGCCTGGACGGTTTTCATGATTAAATATCACGACAGCTAAATGCACACCGGTTGAATCAGAGCTATTACCAGGTCTAGATACGAGTAAAGTCGTACACAATTAAGGTCGGTTGATGGAACTGTCCCATCATATAGAAGAAGAACGATAGCCTAGTTACTATTGTGTATCCTTTCGTATCATGTATTATTTTCGTAACCAGACAACAAGGGCCTTGATGCAGCAATATCTACCACTCCTGACACTGGTTGGCAATGCTTAGAATTAGGTGTGTCGCCGAGATCAAACTGGGAAGGGCTGCGGAGGCACAGAGAGGAAGATAAGCATTCAGCCCGTAATCAAAGCCTTTTTCAAGCGCGGGATGGCGGGACGCTTGGTCTTCGCAGAGTCAGATCACCATCTCGCAGAGTCAGATCACCATCTCGTCGTTAATCTTGAGATTGCCAATGGGATTGGTAACGAGAAAGAGAGGGCCTCGTGACTCTCTTATGGAGTCAGAAGGGCCTCCTGGTGGTCCTGAGGTCAACGAGCCTCGAAGCTACGCACTTGGCATGCGTTCGAGGCGGGACTTCTTTTCCAACAATCAGTGATCCGAATGATTAGCATTCTTGAAATCAATATCTCATTCAAACAAATTAAAATCAACAGACATCAGAATCATACCTTCAGAATTCAATAGCCAAGTCAAGTGAGTAGTACCAGGAATAACCAGTTAATCATCTCATTTTCCTACTTTTAGGGATAAGGAAGTCAGATTCTCACCTTCCAGGGATTAACATACGTTGCAGTGGAAAGCATGTCCCACTTCGCCACGCCGCCTGTACCGACTTGTCAAGTGCTGCAGTGCTCACAGAGGAAAGCACTGCAGTACAGCCCTGTAAGCTGTAGCCGCCAAAGTACCAGTCAACGATGCCCCTTCACAATATCGTGCTCGTGGTTGTTGCCATTTTCTTAGCTCATGAAGTCGCTGCCGGTGCTGCTACAGATTCAAAAGAGGTTGTCGATCAATTGTCCGCTGGAAACCTCTTGAGGACTTACGAGGCGGCGGACGACTATGGTGAAGAGAGGGTAATCACTGGTCTTAACAAGCTCACGGACGCAGCCAAGAAGGGTGCGTTAAAGCTCGTCGACAACCCTAAAGTGCAGAGTTTGTTGGGCAACAAAAAAAGCTGGAGTAGCATTTTGAAGGCGACGAAGCTCGACGATTCGGCTGGATCAATTCTCAGCGCGAATGGCTTCAAGACCTTGAACAGCTACGTGGAGGCATTCAACACGAAAAACCCAAAGCATCCCATGTCGTTGGTCAGAATGCTCACGGCAAAATACGGAGACGATGCTGTAGCGAGGGCGCTCGTACAAGTGAGGCGAAGTTCTAGCGCGACTCCGCAGTCGAAGGATATCGCGACAAAACTGAAGTTGGAGCAGGTGGAAGTGTGGTACACGGATAAACGAACTATTGACGATGTTTTCAACCTGCTGAAGCTGAAGGATGACGGAGATCGAGTATTTGGTAGCCGGAAATTAGAATTGCTGGAAGATTACATCACGCTGTTTAACACTCGGAACAACGCGCACGAAACATTGCTTCAGGCATTCACGACTGGGCTCGGTGGTGAAGCCACTTTGGCGAAGCTATTAGTGCGCGCTAAGGCAGACGCGTTTTCGGTGGAGAAGGCCAGTGAGCTTCAAAGGGCTCAGTTTAGTCAATGGTTGGCGAATGATGTACAACCGAAAAGCGTGCTGCTGATGCTAAAGGGTGATGATGCTGTGACGGATATTACAACCTATCTGAGGACGTTGAATCGGTATGTGGAAGAGTACAACACGAAAAATCCAACCGCTCAAGTGTCATTACTTCGCACGCTTTCCGGACAGTATGGTGAAGCTAACGTGGCAAAAGCTCTTGTCGCTGCGAAGCAAAATCGGGGTACGAGAACTATCGCGATGAAACTGGAGACAGAGCTGTTGACTGGTTGGCTGGAAAGTGGGAAATCCGTAGATGACGTTTTCAAGCGTCTGAAGCTGTTTTATGACGGACGTCTGGTGTTGACCAGCAGAAAATTGGAGGTGTTGGAAAGCTACATTAAGCTGTTTAACCATGAGAAATCGGGCGAAGCAACTCTGCTAAAGACATTGATAAAGGGCTTCAATGGTGATGCCAATTTGGCAACAATTTTGTTGCACGCGAAGGACAATCGTCATTCGGCAGTTAAGGCCACAGCGTTACAGAAGGAGCAATTCGATCGATGGGTGGAAAAAGGTATAGATCCAGTGAATGGAGTTCTTAGGCGAGTGTTCAAGGTGGATGACAATGCTGCCACTGATTCACAAAAACTGGTTGCTAGCCAGTACAAGGAGTTCTTCCACCGGGAGATTAACTTACCAAGCGGTAATTTGGACCCGCGCTAACCACGTTAAAAATACACCCGTGAAGTGAAGGGATACAAAGTTAGCAGTCTGCTCCATAAACCCCTTCAACTCATTGTTTGTCAGTGCGCTTTTCGAACTACTACTTAGGTACTGAAGTACTACTGAAATCTAAATTCCAGAACTCGCCCACTGACGTCTGGTAATGCGGCCAATCGGTCAGGCGGACGACGTTCACGTTTACCAGAGCTCTCGCGTTGCAGGCGACCGCCGCCGCGGTGCGATTTCACAGAGCAGACACCAGACTGTCCAGCGAACGCCTTCGTCTGTGCGCTGTAAACGTCACACCGGTGGCTGCAACTTCACATTGCGCGGACTAGTGAGCACGGTAACGCATCTCGAACGTGCGACCCAAGCCGCCCTACTCCGGAGACGCGACGTCCACGAAGCGGTAGAAACTCGTGTGCATGGGCGCCGACATGACATCCGAAAACCAAATAACAGTTCTTTGTGATGCTGCCTGCATTTTGTTTTGGCATTCGATCTGCAGCAACCCCAGCCTTTTGCGCCTCTTCGTTACGACAAGAAATGATTTGCTTATGCTTGTCCGTTTTAGAGAACGGCTCATCGTATACTTTGTATGGAGGGTTGCAAGCTATTATACCTGCGATTTAGTGTCTCCAGTGAGCTCTCCGATAGCAAGTCGTTTTACCAGGCAACAGGACAATTTCACCGATATATTGGCTTGTCGAAAAATGACCAAGATTTTGCGTAATTGCTGGTATCTTTCACTTTCACGCTCTCATTGATTCGAGAATTACTCTGTCAAGTGAACGCTTGTAGCGCGACGCTGTATGGTTAATTAGTTCGCGGGCTGGAGGCCCGCTGGTTTCGCAGTTCGAATTTCGAATCCGATTGTCATTTATCATATTTAGTGAAGTTTATTCACTTGGCGAAGCATATTGCTTGCGTTTGCGAACTGTTAGTCGCGCTTGACGTTTTAACGGATCGCATTCCTTCCATGGATGAGTTTGCACTGAAATTGGCTGGAAATGGTATGTTTGGTACCTTTAATGCGCTACACAAGTAACTAGATTGTTGCGACCCTGCTATGAAGCTTTGTTGATACGTTTTAATAACACGCAGGTTACACTGGTACGTTGCAGGCACTTGGCCTTGAGCCTCGGTCTGCTTCAACTCAACTAATTAGTCTAATTACGTGTTGTGGTGACTCCTGCTGATAGCTATTGCCAAAGCTGTTCTTATCCCTTTGAACTTCACTACTCATCCGTATTCTAGCACAGTTAGCTCAGTGAGTTACTAACCGTAAACAACTAGCACAGTTAGCGAGCTGAAGCTGCACATTCAAAAGTTCGACCTCGAACCCACATCTAAGTTGCCCACTGGCGGTATTGGTTGCAAGAAGGTAAAGAGGTCCCTTGAAGGTTGTCCAATGATAACCGCATGTAGGCCGACAAGCGACAGTTCTTACGAACTGCGAATTACAACCACTACCGTGTTTTTGTATGATTTCGTAGTCCATGATGATCAAATCATACCCTTTCATAGCAGACATGCACGACAGTTTAAAGATTCGGCAGTAACAGGGTATAGATAATGCAACCGAAGTGGCTTACCGTAATGGAAAATTGTTTCTGCCTTTTTTTAACTGATTGCCAACTGAGTGAATATCGTCAGAGCGTACTCGTAAATGGTACGAAGAGGATTGTTGAGCATGTGGTAAGCCACCCTGCTCCGTCACGCATGCTACCGAAGATGGTGATATGTTTGCCTGCCACTGAATGGATCTAAGTAAAATAAATCCATAAGAATGAACAATGGTGCTCATTCAGCAGCCCAGCAGAGATCGCAGCCGATCATGGCCAACAGACTTGTTACTCGCTCATGCACTTAGTCCCTTCTTCCGTTCCCGTATTCGCAGCTGCGCTAAGATATTGCGGTAAAATGTTTCAGGTATGAGACCACCCAGGACGTCAAGCTGGACTTACACATGAACCTTCAAAGGCATTGAAGCCACCAGAGAAGCCGAACTTCATCCAGTGTTCGTGTAAAATGATCATGATTCAAGTCTAGCTGCAATTCCTTTCGTGGCGGCATGGGTGTCGATACGCTCTTGGATTTACTTGTCGATTTCTTCCTGGACGGTCATGCGAGCTTCAACCAGTAACGTGTTCTGTTTACATTTCTTCGACCATACATAATCAGTGATTATGCAAATTAAAAAAAATAATAGTACGAGTGTCGCATTGTTGGCTTTTTTCCACCTACGATCGATACAGTACATCGGATTTTTAGCCAAGTTGAGCAGCTGACTCTTTGTTGTGCGTCCACTACACCGACTCTTATCTGTTTTGGATACACAACTACTTCGAAGTGGCTGCTCTATAGGCTTACCTACATTTGGTCCAGGAACTGGTGTGGATGTGCTGCAACAAAACTTTTCAATGTACGCACTATAATCAACTACAGCAGAACGCGACAGAGCAGAGGCTCATCCTCTCGTGCATTTTAGCTGCTCTAATCCGTTTGTGCACCGATGCCTATGCTATAACTTGTGGGTATTTACTGCAGGTGTTCTACATTGCCATACAAAGGCTCTATTTCGGCGATCTCATGGTAGATTTACCCTTGCTATTTTTTATAAGATAGAACCTAGCATTAAACAGTTCGTTCGATCTACTTGTCACGTTACCGAAGATGTGAAGCAGGGTTTCTTTGTCCTTAATTGGTATCCTTGTGGCAAATATATGGAGTTCTTCGAGAAAAACATTCAGTCTAAACTGGGGTATTATTTTCTTATCCCAATGCCTCAAGATATCTGTACAAGATGGAGAGTAATCACAAGGAACAGTTACTGTTGTGGTGAGTGCATACTGCTATTGTGTTTTTCGTGCCACGTAGAGAATTCGGAGCGATACTTTCTACTAAAAATTTAAGCTCAGTCATAGAAAACATCGATTTAGCAGTTTACGATAGCGAAATTCGCTACTATAGCTAGTTAATAAAATCACTTCTTCTGCAACATACTCCTGTATCCCTTTTAGATAATATCATATTATGTGAAATCATGCGAGTCACCGGTGTCGCTGTCATAGAGTTCACGCTCCGATAAAGATCAAATCAGCAAAGCCCATGCCATTGATTATTAACATCTCAGTGTCCGACTTGTTGATGCATTTGCTGTGTTGACGCAGCAGTTCTCAGTTACTGTGGTGCAGATCATGTACCGATCTCACCTGGCCTAACTTAGCTTTCATTTCTCTATTAGTTAATTTTCTCGTTGGCAAAGAATTCAGGATAACCACCAGCTAACTCACTCATGCAACTGATTTTGCGAATTCTGCTCCTGACTTGTGTCGCCTTCAAGTTCTGCGAGACAGCTACTTCTGTGGAGGTGACAAGCCCCAAAATTATAACTTCGGATTTCGTTTCATGGGTTCAAGTACTCGCTTCTGATACCAAGGTCGACGAAACCCGCGCACTGCGAGGCGCTCACAAAACGAGGGATTGACCCAGAATTTGACCGCAACGATGACGAGAGGGGTATCCGTGAATCGATGCCGAGACTCACGACAAGACTCAAGCGTTCTATAGCCCGTCGATTGTTGAGCAAATATCTTGACAACTTTAGCAAGTTCAAAACTTACGACGAGGGGTATATGATGGCTTTGTACACTGATTTGCACCTAACACCGACTAAAATTAGAGCGTTAGTACCAAAGATGACCAACGAAAAGGATCACCTTGTGATGGGGCGTCTACTCAGTGTGTTTGAACCTTGGTATAACAATGCCGTAGCAACAGGAAGGATCGTGATATAATGATGCTGAAATCTCTTTCGAGCACCACAGCTTCATACGGTTCAAGCAATTAAAGAAACGACGCCCTACAAACTTACAGCGAAGGTAGCTAAGCTAACCGACGTTAAGAAGCAAGCCAGTGCGTGAGCTTTACCAATGTACGAACCTTGATTCAAGAAAACTGTGGCTATAACAACGACCAAGTTTAAGACGGCAGCATAGTCTTTTCCTTTTTTATCCTTGAGAATCATCAGCTGAGGGTATCTTTTTGACATGAATCAACAAATAATTCTCTTAAGAAAACACGACTGTATGTATTGGAGGTTTAGGTCGTCTCCCGATAGGCTTGTCGTCAAGTTACTATTCAAGCTCGATTCGCATTCGCCTCTCATTTGTATCGCCTGGAATATCACACTTTTCGGTAGTGCACCTTACCTTAGACCTTGTGCTAACACCCCTTCTGCACGACACAAGGATAAACTCCTAATAGTGAACGTGTGGAAAATAAAACATTAAAATAAATGACTTTCGCAATCTCTGCATAAGAACATGATCTAACCGTAATATACGGTCGCCGCCTGTAATTGTCACGATTCATGGCAATCAGCGTCGTTGCCTCGGGCCAAATAGTTCAGGTTATCATTTCTTGGGCTCATCGTTTCAAGGAATGGCTTCCTCGGTCCGTCCAAGTGCGGCATTGCAGAAGCGTTGAGCGTTACCGTCAATGTCAGACACCAGGGGTAACATCTACGCAGCTCGCCCACTATCGCAAACTGGAGCACAACGCCTAAGACAACGACTTTCAGCATCTTTCGGGCTTATAAATCAGACAATGTTGAGTACGGGAAACGTTGATGAAATTGCTCATAGAGAGCGAGAGGTGTTGTGATGGCGATCTGGGTATCGGAGTGTCAGATTTTAAAAACGGAAACGCTTCAAAATGAAAAATGATGCAGTTTCCTTGGCTCAGTCCTTAACAGCAATTGCACAATAAATTGTAAGCTGAAACCCCCTAATTCAAGAGATACATCTCGTTGTCATCAGTACAAGCTGGATACTGCCTGAATGTTTCGTTTCGAATGGTAATGCGTAACTTCTTACCAGGAACCGACACCAATCGTTTTATATTACCACAATTGAACGTTTGATTCGAAAAAAAAAAACATAAATATGTTTTTCGAATTAAACGTTCCCTTATTGTACCGAAAAGTAACATGTTTTATATTGTTGCAATTACCTACGTACATTATGTGTCTTTCGGTTCGGGCCGCAAAAGTAAACCTCAGAGTCACCATAATTTGTTAAGTGCCGAAGATTATAACAATGCCACTGCAAAATTGTCCTAATTAATCTCCTGAACCTCTCACTGATGGTAAAGTAAAGCAGTTATCCACTGTGTTTATATCGATTTAGGGAATATAGGACCGCAGGCTGTTGAGTACCAAGCATTGAAACATTACGCCAGATTTCATGTGCCCAACACAATGCAACGCGGGAGTCAGCACAGACCTGCCGACTTGGTCCCTATTTCGTACTGCCACCAGAAAACTAAGGCGCGGAGGAAATTTTAATCCACGAGGAAGTAAAATATAACTTAAAAGTATAGTAGTCCCCTTTGGGCGGGGCCGGCTAATCACTCCCAACACAATGCCGAATAGTGCTCTACTCTTTCAATTGCAGGAATCTCGAAGCCTCTGCTGTATTGTAGTCTTTAGCGATTTTAACAAAATCTGTGATGTACGGTAAAATGAGCTATGTCGTGGACAACGAGAATAATGCATCGCCGAAGCAAAAATACTGTGTCACCGTTGTGAACAGTTCACAGCGTCATCCAGCAATTTTGCTGGTAAGCCGGCAACTTTGTCCACGGATCAACTTTAAGAAATTGGGGATGTTTAGGTCTCCACAGCATAAAAGAACTGAAGCGGTGGAGGCAAGCATTCGTTGATCACAGCCAAACGATTGGTATGGCGATGAATCGGACGACAAAAGCGATTCCGACGACAAGAAGGCAGCTAGTCCAACCACCGAGTCACCAGCTACAAAAGCACCATCGTCGCAATACCCATCGACTGAAGCTCCAGCGACAGAGACACCCACGACGATTGCTCCTACAACTGAAGCTCCTACGACTGAAGCTCCAACCACTTTGGCCCCCACGACGGAAGCCCCGACAACTGTCACTCCAACTACGGAGGTTCCAACGTCAGTATCTTCAACAAGGGAGACCCCTGCAACTGCAATGCCCGCGACAGTCCCACCTACGACTAACCCACCGACTACCGAGACACCAACGACTGCACCTCCCACGACGGAAACTCCGACGATTGCCTCTCCGGTAGATTGCTCGGACGTCGGAGCTATGCGAGTTGATGGTGCTAAGTTTTCGATGATTCAGTTGGTAGCATATCGTTTCAAAGCTGCTGCGAGGCGTGGGTTTCATGTCCGAAAGAGACGAAGGCCTTTGCTACTTCACACTCGATGCTGCCGAGTCAAATGTGCAAGTCCTACCCACGACCTGGTCGCTTGGTTACGTCACTAGATCGTCCATGACTACCAACTTGTAGTTGTAGCAGACTAAGCAGGTCTTCACATGACCACTAGCCTTTGTAAATGAACATACTGAGGCTTCGTCACGAAGTTCCCAGCATCACGCGTCCCAATAACGATATGCAGGGCCATTTAGTCTGCAATCCAATATCCCTCTTTCAGTTGAGCTTTATCGACTTGAGAGCATCAACAGTCGAGTCAACTGGATGGACACTACGAACCAGACCTTCAAGCGATCCCTTCCCGACTCCCACTTTGCACCGATGCGTGATGCCCATGTGGCACTGAAAGTCTCTGCACGCTTTGCAGCTCGACCGGCACGGTCGACACCTCACTTCTCAATTAAAGCTCAAGCGCGCACAACACACCAGACCAAGTTTATTAAGATGACTCTCTCTCGACTGGAGCAGCACATGGAGTCCAAGTACGCAGCCTTCCGAGTGTACACGCCCGAGACGTTGCAGAAGGTCAAGGTGGCGACGGGTATTACCATGGGATACCTCATCCAAGAAGTGGGCAATGGTAGCCTGGAGGACGAGACCCGGTTGGTGCTGATCATGGGATACAGCTACAGGAAGGAAGAGTGGGCTCCGTTGGCTGATGGACTGCTTACTCAATGGGAACAGAAGTATCCTGGTAAGATGCTTAAAATCCTGACGCTGGATAACCGCGGTGTCGGAGACTCTGATGCTCCGTGGGGGAAATATTCGACGTCGGGGATGGCCCAGGACACGTTGGCTCTGTTAGATGTGATCGGGTGGAAGACTGCCCACATTGCTGGAGCTAGCATGGGAGGCATGATCTCTCAGGAGATCGCCCTTGCTGCTCCAGACAGAGTGCAGTCGCTGTCGTTGATGGTGACGAGCCCGGGCTCGTTCACGCCGGATGCGTCCGCGTATCCTGCAATTTTGACGACGCTAGTGTCGTCCGACCCAACCAAGGTCACGAATGCCATCCTGTCGTTCCTGTACCCAGAGCATTTCCTGGCCAGCAAGAACGGCGACAACGGCACAATGCGTGACGTGTTTTTCAGATATCACAAGGAGGTAGCAGCTGCACTCGGCGCTCCGCAATCGTCTGGTACGCTGGGTCAGACGGCGGCTCTCGTGCTCCACAGTGTGTCGGACAAGAAGCTGCACAAGATTCGTGATCAGAAGTTCCCGATCCTCATTGTCGGAGCGAAGCTGGACCAGTGCATCAACGCCTCTCATTCGCTACATTTCGAAAAAGTACTTGCGAGTGACCACACAAAGTTCGTGCTGTACGAGGACGCTGGTCACGGGTGTTTCTTGCAGCACATCGACGAGATCGCCGGCGATATCATGGAGGTAATCCAAAGCCCCAACCAGCCTGCTGCAACTAGTTAAGTAGCTACAAGCTTAGGACGAGACGACGCTGCATGATTGTTTGTGTTTGAAAGGAGCCAGCATTGAGTATAACGTGATTCCAGCCAGACTTTTTCCTCGTACGCGTGGTGGTTGTGTTCATTTATACGTTCCTGCGAACGAAATGTTCTTGAGAATCCCCATACGTTTTAAACTGCTGAAAACAATTCACGTGAGCCTCAAACGGAAGTGTGCTAGCTAGACAAAAAAATGCTAAAACTACGATCACTAGACCCCGTTCCTTAAATCACTTTGGCTTTAGCACAACACCCACCTTCATTCCATAGCCTCTTTGAACAAGAAACGTCAGAATCATTCAAAGCACAGAACGCCTTAAACTCTATCGGTACTATCCAACAAAGTAATAAAGGAAATACAATTTATCGTATTTTTTGGCTTTCTGAGTGCTCAAGATGCCTAGATCCTTCACATAATCACTGCACGTTTCAGGCGATATTGCTGGGAACTTCTTAACCGCTGTATTTTCCCGATACTCTAGATGCATTAACGTTAGCTATGCTTTGCTGACTCCAGTGCAAACGTATTCATGTAACTCGACAGCCCTAGCTTCTGAATGCTTCGCTTTCCTGCTGGATCACTCCACGAGAGATTGTGCACAAGTGCCTCCATACTCTGTTTGAGAGCTTCGTCCTTTGTTTGGTCAGTGATCTCAGCAAGATACACAACCCCACTGTGCCTCATACGCCCTCGCGGTCGCCGAGTGTCTAGTTCACAAACCAGCAACAGGCAACTGGACTGATCGCAGCATAGATTGCAAAGCAGGTCGGACAACGCAATCGCAAAATTTGTATTCGCTTGGTCAGCTGCTGCTTGCAAGAAGATCGTTAACGTAGTACAAAGTCTATCGGGAGTCCCAGCAGCACGAGTGGGATAAGCTGCTGTCAAATTGGTGAGAACCTCAGCTGCCACCTCTTGCAAGTACGAAGAGCTCTAGACAGCGCAGCGTCAACGTTGGTTAGTTGTGTCTCTGAGGGCATTCTTGCCACAGATATGATGCACCTCTTTGTCGGACAGAACAATATCCCACATGCCCTGCACGAAATCCGCCGGCAAGTCGTTCTGGCTGGAGTCAGGGATGCAAAGATTCCGGAAACAATCGAGAACATAACAAATATAGTCGTTTAGCTGAGGTGGTAATGTGCTTAAGAGCTGGAACAGTGTTTCAATCGCTCCTAGTTCGAGAATCTCAGCTGCAATATCCAAGTCAATACTCGCGTGGCAAATCGCTACCACTGCAGACATGAAGTATTGCGAGGTCAGATGAATAAACATAAATCTTTTATGCATCTTTTCCATACGTGTAAACTGTAGCGAGTCGTGCACTTCATACTCTTCCCATCTGAAAACAAACAAGCACGCAAGCAAACACACACAAAACTTCAGTGTTGCCGTCTCATGGCTTTTCTCAAGACATTAGAACTGACGCAGATCCGAAGATATTGCAAGTTTTCCAGTCGTAATTCAGTGTCACCTGCTCTTCCACAATGCGAGCTAAATGATCCACTACGCAATATGACATCAAGCTCATGAGTACATTTGAAGTGCTTCTGACAGAAGAAATCATACCGATAGCATGAGTACATTTGAAGTGCTTCTGACAGAAGAAATCATACCGATAGCAGTGACCCCATCCAGTTTTCGAAACTCCTCTCGGTCGTCTGCGTCCATGAGCCTCATCGACAGCTCAGCGAGTGCATTTCTCATAGACTTGCTATCTGTTCCTTGTCGAAAAGCTTCCAGTGGCGTAGCAATGGGCCCATCTGATCGTCGAGTCTTTCGCTGAGAAGATTTTGCTGCCTCCATCGACGTTAGTGTTGACCGAGCTACTCCAGTGCCAAGTGAAACAGTTTCCTATCAATAGCTAAGATTTATGTGCAGCTCTGACAATTTGTCAGAGCTGGAGTACTTGTGCAGCCCGCCTTCACATACAATCCTAGTTATACAACCGGAGAGTACAAACCTTGATCTCGGCAACAAGTTTAATATGAATGAGATGGAGTGGAAAATAATCGAAATGCAGAGCAAAATGTTGTAGTATTGAGCAAGAACTCTGTGGGCAGATAAGCTACAGGTAGAGGGAGGCTGCAAACACGATATCGCGCTTGAGTTTTTTGCCGCCCTCGTCAAACTTCTTTTCGAGCTCGACATCACCGATGGAGTGCGCAGCCAGCGTAAGCTGGCGCAGCAACTCCTCTAGACGACGCAGGCAACGGATAATAGTACCCTCGAACGCATCGCTCATCTTGCAAATCTGTGAGAACTTGGCACCCTGGCACCAGGCAATCACCACATCCACGAGACTCGTGTTGAAGGCGCCAGCATACTCGTCAACGTCAATCGTAATCTTCGCGTCCTGCATCACCTTGGCAATGCGTTGGGCTGTCTCGCGCAGCTGGCGGACAGGGATCTCGATGCTCTCGGCTTGAGGCGGCTTGTCACTCTCCTTCTTCTTCTCAGTATTGATAAGGCAACTCAACAGCGCCACTGTGTCATTCACCGACAAGTCATTGAACTGGCCGTTGAAAATCATTTCCGTCACCAGCAATTCATCCGTAGTAGAAACCTCACAAGCAGTACGGCCCTTGCGTTGGATAACACCCTCCTTGTCCACAAATTCTAGTCGACGCAGCACACGCCGCCGCCGACGTAGATCGTCACGCAACACAAGAGACTTGGACTCTTTAATCTTGCGCTCCAGCTCACGCATCTTGGCCTCACTCTCCATCTTCAGATTGTACAGGGCGAACCGGGCTTCCTTGTCGGTGGCATTGTGGAATGCCGAGCTCTTGAGCTTCTTTTCGGCCTCCACTGTCTTCTCAATCACCCGCGTAAACTGTTCGTCCTGGATGTCCATGTCTTCGCGGGGGTCCAGAAGCGGAACTCCTTGCGGGAAACGACGAAGCACTTCCTTCACGGACTTGCCTACAGCTTGTCGGCTCTCTAAAGTGCGCAGATCCTTCGGGATATACACGCGCAGTGACGACAACAGATCTAACATTTCTAGTGGCACAGGGCAAATCTTCATTTCGTAACTTGAAGATGATGACAAACCCATCGTACCCTCGGGTGCCGGTGTCGGAAGCTCTGAGGCAGTGCTGCCGTTCGTAGCGTCATTTGACGTGGTGCCACTAGCAGCCACACAGTTCAGCAACACGTGTACGATAGTGTCAGGTGTTGCTGAAGTGGAGTCACTGGCATTCTTGGTCGTGAAATTTACGACAACACCCCAATCCCATTTGGGCTTGGTTGTGCCATCGTCGCTGTCAGGGCAGTATAACTTCACCAAACGACCTCCGTTAAGGAAGCGCACAACGTAGTCAGGCTTGTTGCGAATAGCCAAAAATTCCTCCTTAAGACGGACGAGGGATCTGGACAGGTAGTAGTACTGCGCCACTTCTTCTTCGTTCTTGATCACGATCTGATCCTTCTCTTCCTTCGCACGCTCAAGTGCTTCCTCGAGCGCTGGCGCAGCTTGTTCGTTCTGGAACTGGTGGAACGACTGCTTGATCATGTACTCGGGATCGGCATCTTCCACGCGCATCAAATTCAACAGCATGTTGTATCCCAAGTGGAATGTACTGAACAGTGGATCAGCTTGGCCGTACAGAATGCCCTTGGCCACCTGCGGCTCCATCTGCTCACTCAACATCTGAATGACGATACCTCGGGCATCAAGCGAACGTCGACCAGCACGACCTGACATCTGAATGTACTCGCCGGCAGTAATCCATCGGAAGTCCTTGCCATCGTACTTGCGGCAGTTTGTGAACACCACAGTCTTGGCAGGCATGTTTAAACCCATGGAAAATGTCTCCGTAGCGAAAAGGCACTTGAGCAAACCTTCGCCGAATAGAATTTCAATCACTTCCTTTAGAATTGGCAGAAGGCCACCGTGGTGAATACCAATTCCGCGACGAAGCAGCGGAAGGATCGAGTCCACCTGTGGAAGCGCGCGGTCGTCATCCGAAAGTGAATCCATGGCGTTCTTGAAAAGCTGGTCGACTGACTGCTTCTCTTCCTCCGTGTTGAAATCCAGCTTAGACATTAGCAACGCGTACGATTCGCACTCGCGCTTGCTAAAGGAGAAAATGATCACCGGGTCGTACTGCCGCTCCATGATGAGCTTCACGATACGGAAGACGTCCGTGCCGACCTTCTTCTTGGGGTTGCTTTTCTGCGCTTTGCGGCGCTTGGTGTTGCTGCCATACGACGCGAGCTCGGCCGCCGCGTCATCCACCGACGCCGACAGCGTGGCAATAGCCTTCTGGAAGTTGTCCTCCCGGAACTTTCCCTTCTCGTCCACCACGAGATGCAGTCCGTTACCTCCAGCTGGGAAGATGTAGTGCTGCAGCGGCGTGGGCCGGTAGTCCGTGTACACGACGTGGCAGGGCTGGTGGTGGATGTGGCAGATCCATCCAGCAAACTCCTTGGAGTTAGGGATCGTAGCCGACAGGAACACAAAGCGCACCTTGTGCGGCAGCAGGATGATACTCTCCTCCCAGACCACGCCGCGCTCCTTGTCGCGCATGTAGTGGATCTCGTCGTAGATGACCCAGGCCACTTCTCGCATGACCTCCGAGCCTCTGTAGAGCATGCTTCGCAGAATCTCCGTGGTCATGATGAGACACGTAGCAGACGGGTTGATGGTGATATCTCCCGTCATGAGACCCACGTCGCCGAACTCCTCCTCGAGGTCGCGGTACTTCTGGTTGCTCAGCGCCTTGATGGGCGACGTGTAGATGACGCGCTGCTTGTCGCGCAGACTCTTGGCGATGGCGTACTCGGCCACCGCCGTCTTGCCGGCCGACGTGTGCGCCGACACCAGCACGGACTCGCCGGCCTCGATGTAGTCCACGGCCTGCTGCTGGAACGGGTCCAGCGTGAACGGGTACGTCTTGGCCGGGTTGCGCGCGGCGGCGCCGGCCGTGGGCTGCGCCTGGTGGCCCGGCGGGTACACGGAGAACGAGATGAGGTTCTTCTGCTGCGTGCCGGTGGCCACGACGCCCGCGCTCTTGTCGTCGGCTGGCGTGGCGTCGATGCGCTTGCCCTCCACCACCTGCAGCGTGGTGGACGCCGGTTTCGGCTCGGGCTGCGGCTTCTTGGCGGGCGGCGCGGCGGCGCGCTCGTCGTCGGGCGCGGCGGCCGGCGCCTGCTTGCGCTTGGCCGCCGCCTGCTCCTCGGCCGTCAGCGTGGCCGACGCGTCGGCGAAGGCGCCGAACAGGTCCAGCTCCTCGTCCATGGCGCTCGATGGGGAATGGCTGGCGACCAGCGGCTTTTGTCAATGTCACGGGCAAAGGTGACATTTGGAGTGATTGGGAGAAAAGGCGCGGATGCATTCATTGGGCAAAATGTTTACGGATGCCCCGGTAACCTGGTTCAAGTGTTTTTGATTTCATCTAACGGATAATGCCAATTTGTATACGGTACACAATTCCTGTATTATACCTTCAGTTACCAAAAGGTACTCAAATTGGACCGGTACACTAATTCTAGTCCTACACAGACTCTTCGCTGTCCCAAATCGTAAACTCATCGAAACAGTCCTCACTGAGGGCACCTCCGCTGTCGCTCACGTCGTCAGCATTTTCTCTAATGCGCTCCTTCCACTCTGAGCAAAAGAGCTCGCCGTAAACGTCGTGTCGCGCCACATGCCAATCTCCAACCTTGGAGAAAACCCAGCTGCTGCCACCGAGCGCTCAACGACGTCAGCTGGAACATCGCGCCAAGCGACGTTCACCCAGTTCGCCACGGTCTCAACCGATGGCGGCTTTGGATTTCCTCCGCGAGTGTAGAGCACAGCATCAGACTTCTTCCAGCTGTCAATGATGGGCGACAGTTTGTCCTTGAACGACTTGTAGATCCCGATATCTCCCGCTTGCACGTAGGGTGTCAGTCCTCCTGGGATGACAAACAACATCTGCACCCCTTTCGCGGCGCACCGAGCCTTCACCAGAGATGTGTGCATCTCTAAGATGGTGAAGGCTCGGTGCATGCTGTCCCAGACCAGACCAGCGCTTTTCCCTGCGTGCACGTGTCGAAAATGGGCGGAAACACCAGATCCAGCCAACGAGTGAGAAGCGCCAAGTCGACCCATGCCTTGGGTTGGTTTACGACGTAGACGTTGCCGTAGCGCTCAATCTTGCCATCCTGCTTGGCCCCTTTCCAAACAACCAGCGGGGGCAGCTTGCGGCCGGTTGCCGTGATGGCCAGCACAGCCGTCACCCGCATTGAAGCAAATCCCGTAGACTTTAGCACGACGTGGCGAGCTCCAACTTGGTCCACCGTCTGGCGGCGCGGGTCCTCGAAGTAGACTGCCGTCTCGTCCATCAGGATGGTGTGATCGTCGCTAAGCCCATCGATGCGTGACGTGAGATAGCTTAGAAAGCTTACCGCCCGGTCGGTCAACACGTCATCGGTTAGCACGATAAGATTGGTGGTGCGGCGCAGCGACAGCCCATACCGACGCATGAAGCCGTTGACCCAGCGGTCCGACGCAACGAAAGCTGTATCGCCCAGCTCAGATGCGGCAAGCCGCTGCCCAGCGTCGCGAATCCAATCACGAGAGACTTTCTCTTTTGCAGACCGGCGAAACAGCACTTGATCGAACAGGATATCCTCGATCTCGGAGAGCCGTGGCTTAGCGCCCGCCCCACTCAGGCGGCTGCGTAGCGCTGGCGCGGCCTTGATAGCGGTGCGCTGCTTCCACCAGTAGCGCACCTGAGCTTCGGAAACCTTCCAGCCGCGCTCGTTCTTGAAGTAAACAGCGGCTGGGGTGGGCACACCGCCGTTTTTCTCGATCCACTGAACGACCTCTTTCTTCTCGGCCATTGACTTGGGCATGCGTGACGACGGCATCTTCACTGGGAGTGGTTTGGCTGCTGGGGGTTTGTAGGGACTGGTCAAACTCAGAATAAAGAGAGCCGACCAAGAAAATTGGTGGTTTTGGTCATTGGTGGCTGGTGGTGATGGTATTATATTTGGTACGGTACACTATTATTTGAGTACCGCCAAAACGGTACACAATTTGGTCTAGGTACACTATTTGGAAAAGTACTCTATTCGGCATTATTCTTTAACAGAGGATGTTTCAGATCGCCATTTGCGGTCTGGATAGAAGGCAGAGGAGTAAAGCAGCAGTCAGGGACGCAGTTCGAAGACGAGCTTACTTCCTTATTTGCCTTAGACCCCGTGCACGAGTTTATAGCATAGACAATTAGGAATAAAGGGTTGGAGATATTCTTCTACAAACGCATTTAATTGTATATTTACAGGACGATACAAACACGTTCAACAACTTGTGCAAGATAACTTATATCCAAGACTGCGTTGAGTCCGAAGCCACTGCTAAGTATATGGGAGTCTGGAAGACAGTTTATTGCGGCAAGCGATCTGAAAATGATGATCCAATGTCGTAGCTCAAAGAAGATGGGTTTGGTGATGCTATGACTTCAGTAGATAAGTGGGTGGAAGCACGACGCCAGCAAGACTTTCTAGTTTGAGCGTGACAAACTCACCTACCACGATGGTCTCCAACAAGCTCCTCATCGCCTTCTTCTTTGCTCCGCTCGGCCAAGGTCTCTACCGCTGCAATCTCTGCAGAAAAACCCGGAGCAAGTGCCTGGGTCAGGATACTCCAACCTTCTGGCACATCTGGCCGGAAAACACGATGGTTTCGAAGCCCAGTACGCGGATCGGGCAAGCTCAAGCGCCTCGCTACAATCCGTTGGGTTCGTGTCGGAAGAGACAAGTCATCTGTTCCAGTGGATTCACTGGATAATCATGCGGAACATGCCGGTCCACGAAGTCGAGATGACCTCACTCAGGCCATGAGCAAGCTCCGGCCTGTGACCGCACGGGCTGTCAAGAAGTGTATGGAAGGCATCGCAATCAAGGTTGGCATCATGCTCGAGAAGGAGCTTGGCACGCTGTTCGGCCTCATGTTTGACGGCTTGGTCCCACGCAGGTGTTCATTACGTGCGCTCTACGCTGTGCTGGAGACAGATGGTGAACTACGCACCCCGCTGCTAGGACTCTCCCCCCTCGACGACGGTACCCAGACAGCGGATGCCCATGTGAAGCTGTTTAAAAACATTCTGGATGTTTACAGCAAGACCGGAGACATGGTTGGGTTTCTGGTTGGCGACAACTGCAGCACAAACCAATTGATAGCGACGAAGATGGGCGTTCCACTGGTGGGATGTGCCAGCCATCGCTTTACTTTGGCCGTCAACAAGTATCGGGAGCCTCACGAAGACCTGCTCAGCGAAGTCAACATTCTCATGGTGGAGCTATGACATGAAAAGAACTTCGCAAAGCTCAAGAAGCACACCGACCTCTGCCCCGTCAAGCGGAATACAACGCGTTGGTCCTCTACCTTTACCATGGTGGAGCGGTACATCCGCATCCGCTCGGAGATCAAGAAGGTTGAAGCAGTTGAAGAGAAGGTTCCGACAGGTGTGAAGCACAGGAAGCTGGTCGCCCTGTTCGAGCATCTCAAGAAGTTCGAAAACGTCACTTTGCGGCTGCAGCGCGAAAGAACCGACATGTCAGAGGTTCGCCTCATGTTCGATGCTCTAGTCGCCGAGTATCCTGTCATGGCCGGCCACCTGAAATCTTCGGCCAAGATCGTACACACACCTGCCTTCGAAACAGGTGTCGTGAAGGTGATTAATGGTACGGCCCTATCATCTGCGGAGACGGCAGCACTGAAGCGTTTCGAGGCGACACAAGCATCCTCGAAGAAGCGCAAGGAACGTGAGGAAGACTACGCTTCGCAGTTACTTCAAGGCAAGGGGAAGAAAGCAAAATAAGCACCAGGGGCCAAGAGCGACATTCCACTTGTGAAATTGGTTCCCGCAACTTCTAACACTGCCGAGAGAATGTTTTCGCAGTGTAAGCTTGTCATGACACCTCAGCGCCGTGCGATGCTACCTGCAACTTCGAAAAGTTAGCTTTTCTTCGGGTCAACCGTAGCATGTGGGATGTTGATGCTGTTGCTAGTGTTAGTAAAGATGAGATGTTTTAGGACAAGTTTGTAGCTGCACAAAGGATGTTGCTTGAATACACTATCGTTAGTTGCATCATTCCTTTAATCAATATTATTAACTATGCATCAACGCGCTAGCCTTAAAACGAATCGTACTATTGTAGGCATACACCTTAGCTACACGACGCACTCTTGCCGTGCTAGAAATGTACATATCGACGAAGTAGAACGAATTTTCGTGACGCTAGTTGGCGTTGTGCCAGTATATCCCTTTAAATCAATGGCAGTAGATTATCATGTTAGAAGGTCGGCGATGATTACCCAAAATATTTGAGGAGGTCCCCGGAAAAAGATAATCAAAAATTATACATGTATTATTTGATTAATGTATTTTTAGAGGTAGAACTTCAACATGCAAGCGGTTCGATCAGCTTGGAGCACCAGAAGCAGACATGCCGAAGAAAACCAAGCGGCGCGCGCAGATTCAGAGACTAGCAGACTCAAGGCGCTCTATTTCTTGCCAGCCTCCACGCCTCTTGACGCTGGCTGAGCTTGTCGAGTGGCGAAGTCAATGAGCTCTCACCTCTAGAGGCAACACAAACAGAATGGAACTTCTTCTGAAAGCGACAGCTCCGACTTCGACGGAGCTGATCTCTACACCCTAGGGTACATATTTGCCAAGAAAACGAACCCGCAAGAGACGTGTTTATTTTGTTTGTTAGCTGGGTCGGCTTTCCTCGGCCAACCTGGCAACCCTCAGAAGACTTGCCACAAGATGCAATTGCAAGATTCGAGGCTGAAGAGGTGGGCACGATATGGCATGTTGATCACAGGGAGTTTATTACAACAGGCTTAGAAACTGGTAGTAGAGGACGCAGAAGAAGAGGTAGAAGACGGTAGAGCAGCACTAAAGAGACAGATTAATATATATATATATATTGCGGTAATGTTACTATTGTTTCGCTGCATATTGCAATCTTTATTATTTGGTTGTCTTGGCACCAATTCAATTTTATGGTATTGGTAGACCTCTGCTGGATAGCGCCGTCCAACTCGCTGTCGCTCAGCTGCGCTAGCACCGTCACTAGCTCGGCGTGCACTTCCTCGGTCATGGATCCCTTCGCCTTTATCATCTTGTTCTTTCCAAGTGTGATAGCATGGAACTACTAGTCTACGCCCGCACAATTCCAGAATTAGCAATTGTGAAAGAAGAACATAGCAAGCCAGGTTTGCAAATTTTCCTAAATTTTTCTGAAGCGGGTGATGGAGCTACACGGAGAAACAGGATGCACAGGAGGTGCAGCAGGCGCAGGAAGAATCGAACACCAGATTGGCTTCCTGGAAATCACGGCTCAACACTGCTTTTATACTGACACATCGGGGGAGGGGGGACTTGACGCTTAAGCGCTTGCGCAGGGAGAGGCGCCTCCGGTCCGTCGCCCTCTTTATATCTAGGCCTTTTAGCACTGCCACCTGGGGGTAGCGCCGTCCAACTCGCTGTCGCTCAGCTGCGCTAGCACCGTCACTAGCTCGGCGTGCACTTCCTCGGCCATGGATCCCTTCGCCTATGTCATCTTGTTCGTTGCCAAGTTTGCAAAATATAGCGGCACTGGAGCGGCAGGCAGTGGCACACCGCGATGCGTTCGTGAAGCAACAGGAACTATGGCGAAGGCCGTTACTGAGCGTATTGTTCAGATCGAGGAGGCCATTGCTGAGACACTGGGTCATACAGAAGCCCATCAGAGCGGCAAGATCGAAAAGGGCACGACTGCACCCTCACCTCCCCTTGAGCACTACTACCTTCTTACTGAATTTGGGCGCGTCACTCGCCGAATCAAGTGATAACAGTAAGATGCACGGCAGGACAACGCGCGTACTGTACTAAAGAGGAATCTCGATTGCTGCGCCTTGATGGAAGCCGGACGGTGATGCGCAAGACAGGTAATGGTGTCGATCTCCGGCGATTCGTCGAGAAAAAGGTCGACCCCATGATCAAAGCTGCTCTGGATCCTCGCTATCGCAACATGGTAAGTTATATGGTCATTTCAGTTGTGTCATTGCATTATTAATCACTAATATGCAGAAATGAAGGCAAGAACAGAGCGACCGCACAGGAGGTGGATCAGGCGCAGGAAGAATCGAACACCAGACTGGCATCCTGGAAGTCACGGCTCAACACTGTCATTGTACTGACACATCATGCAACTACAATAACCAAGACGCCACCGGGACTCAAGATTCTGTCCCTGGAAGCTCGACTGAAGCCCTCACAATGTATCCTTCGTCCTATTACTGGTGAACAGCATTTTAGCTTCGTTATTATCGAGAACAAACACTGACGCCATCATAGACGAAATTCTACTACGCAAATTCTCTCCGTGGACTGCATGACTCGAGTCAAGTTAGCTTTAACATGGTCATTAGGGAGCGAGTACAGCCATCGACATTATGTTGCGGCAAAAGCCGAGCCAGCGTCATATGTGTATACTACAAAGCCTTGGTAGTCACACGATCAAGATTGTCGTGTCCACATGCTACACTACACGTACGTAGTTGCGCGATACTTTTTCAAAAAGAAACCTAACACTAGAAGCGAGAATGGGTAATCTCACTCAAGGCAGTTTCAACGTAAGCAAAAACTGCACAGATGCAAACTGTTTTAGGGCGCTTAGAACATAATAGAGTAGAAGTCGATGAACTTGTAGGTGTTAACGTTGAAGTAACCAGCTCTTTGTTTTACTTGATTGCTTACACGTACCATGGCCGAGATATCTGCCGAAGGCGTGCTGAGTTCTTCAGCAAGGGCAGTCGAGTTATTCAGCAAACAGGCCTGTATTTCGCTGGAGTCTTCAGGGTCCGAGCCTATACAAAAGCTAGTAGTGGACCCGGTCCTGATTTTCACCGAGATACGACCACAGTATCTTTGAACAAAACCCGGCACATAACTTAAGGTATTTCAAAAATATCTTCCCCCAATTCTCCCTGCAATAATCAATAAGATACTAAAAATGAAAGTCAATGTAGAGCCAGTCTTTTCCTCTATCAGTTTCTCAAGTGTCTACTTTGCCAGCCTTCTTCAGCAGCATGCCAGTTTGGGAACAAGCTGGCGTCGGTCACTACATGCAAATCGCCCATGAATAGCATCTCTAATGCTCCAGGGTGCGGTGGTGAGTGTGACG
Source organism: Phytophthora taxon juncus (assembly GCA_033558005.1). Classification (NCBI taxonomy): domain Eukaryota; phylum Oomycota; class Peronosporomycetes; order Peronosporales; family Peronosporaceae; genus Phytophthora; species Phytophthora taxon juncus. The sequence goes on from JAUCEE010000024.1 coordinate 473,012, forward strand.
ATCCGCCATATTGCCACACGACAAAAACAAACACTATTAAGCAGTGCGCAAACAAACAGGAATATTTTAAGACAGGGTTTATAGAAAAAGATTTTTTTATGGGTCTTATATATATGAAATCAGAGTCGTCGACTACCTGGATAATTTTGTCAATCCTCTTGGAAGAAAAAAAAAGATTCGGAGGGGCGTGCAGTCAAGCTGGGTATGAAGCTGTCGATGCTTTTGTTAAGGTCATCATTGACCTTTTTCTACCAGTCAAAACCTCCAGTAACTTTGTCGAAGAGCTCTCGAATCACACTATATTCATGACTAGCAATCTCTCCATAATATATAGTCCCAAGCGGGAAAAATCAATTCAGAAGCCTTCTTTCTGTTTGTGCTTGTAAGCGATGACATCAACGACACCGTTCGTCAACCACTCACCGGAAACCGGACTATCAAAAATGTTGTTGATGCACCGGACTTTGTCTGCATTTAATTCCAGGTTGCTTGCTGGAATAGCTATGCACAGGAAAATTAAGATCGCGTATTTTTCTTAATGACCCTATATTTTGGCCTTTCAGCCCCGGAACGGCGGGTACGAGTAGCACGTACACTTAGCGTTAACAATTCTATATTGCAGGAACAGTAATGAATGCAAGAGATAATTTGGGGAAACAGGCACAAGTGGTATTGGAGTATGCTGTAAAGGTTGCATTGAGCCACGCCAAACAGGCGTGCCTCCTGGGTCGTGGAGTGGTTGGGTTCTTCTGCTTGTAGTACTTGACTGAGAAATGCGCTTCCTGGACGAGGCGGTTTCCGGTCGTCTGGGACTAGCCACCACCGTCGAATCGCGAATGGATGTTGCCGCTTCGGTGGCGCTCCTTGTGCAAATCGCTGGTCTGGTCACCTGCTTCCTCTTCCCGAAAAACCTGTCTCAGCTATACTACGAAGTTACTTCCAAGAACTTAAGTGCTCGCTGAACCGTTCTTCAAAGGGTGCTATTATAGCAATATAAATATATACTAAGCTTCCTGATAATATTTGCAATATTGGGCACCTAGGAGCGCGAGCTAGATACATTAGCGAAACTGCTACGAAACTTTAGCTGCTGTTCGATCACATTTCATTACAGTTTTCATTTACTACTACAAGACTTGTGTCTTTTGGTGCAGGTACTGAAGGTACAATCACACATCTGGAGGTTGTAAAAAAAACATCATGAATGTACTTGAAGTTATTTTGTTCAATTCATCAATGCCTTTCACCGGGAGAATTGCATGTAATTGTCCACGCTTTGGCATTGTTGCACATAGACTCAACGACTGTACATCCAAACCATTTAGTAATACGAAATATTCCAATATGCGTGAATACTAGCGTGCCCGGCCAGCTGCTGGTAAAGCACTGGTAAATGCTGTCAAGCATTACATATTCCTCACAAGTGAAAAACGCCAGAGGCTGAACATTGTGTTAGGTTTTCAAAACATGAAAATTTTTATCAACAACGTTTTCACGGGGCCGTCCGTTTGCCGATTATATACGATAGCAATTACATTAAATCATATTGACTAAGCGAAAGCAATCGCCAAAGTAGCTGTTGAAGCCAACTCGACTTGATATTTCAAACGGAACAGCCCTGCACGGACGGCCTCCTGGTGTATGTGATAAAGTGTAGTTGATGATATTTAAAGGACGGCCTCCTCCTGATAAGTGGTAAAGCGGAGTTGATGATATTTCAGGGATGCTCAGCTTTGTATGACATGCCGTCAGAGCTGTAAAACGACGATGTAGCATTATGTTCAGCTATTTTTTAGATACGCTTGTTCGTCCGTAGCGTATTAAAATTGTCCGGCTTCTTGTGACGTAACGCTGGGGCTTCTTGTCTCGGGACTGGTGCTGCTGTGCTCCTTGGACCACACAAGAGACTTCCCCAAGAGGAAGCTCCTGTGGATAGACGGTCCCGGGCAGGCGACTGATTTACCCGGCAGCCATGAGTCCCGAGAAGAGCTCTCTTATGAAAAAAAAAGACACAGGAAACTCGGTCAGAAACTTCACCTTGTGTACCCCCAAATAAAACGGTAGTTACTACCAGAGGAAAATCAACCACTGATGATATCCTAGGAGTACCGACCTTATAGTACGCCGTGTGCGGTCTCGTTAATTAACCCTTTCGCGAGCCTCCCGAATACAATATTGCATACCAGTTTAAATGTTTATCCTATGAAAGGGCACAAATTTCGCCTTGGAACAGAACTACAGTACGGCTGTACATCTTCTACAAATCACTTATTAGCTTTTGTTTTGTCCCATATCGTACCTAACCACATTTTGTTGTCTATCCGCCTAATTGTACTGTGTTTTCGCTTTCTAGTAGGGCACAAAGTGCACCCTTTCAGATTGATACATCCATGTATGTACGTGAAAACGCTGGATATGGGTTTTGTTCACTTTTATCGCGGAAGGGTTAACCTGAGATCGGGGCTCAACCTCGTCCGGGTGGTCTTAATACAGACGTCCCGGAGGAACTATCAAATCCTCGGAGAAAACTAGTTTAATTAAGTACTGTACGTAACTACTGGCCTTTGGAGAGATACTCCACCGGCGAGGATCGCTAAAGTTTTTCGAAGGTAAACTCCACGGGCAAGACCCACACGATATGAATGAATCACCCTGGACTAGCGATATCGAGCTCCGGGAGAGGCGGATATGGATTGCCAGGGGCTTCTGGGAATCCCCGGTAAATAGAATGTGGAGTTACCTGGGAAAGCATTTAAACGCGGTTCCCCGGACCGCGACCTCTTTCTAAGCTCGGAAGCTTTTGTCGAAACTTGAGCGCTTGGAGGAAAGTGAGACTGAACTATGCACCTGCACGAGGCTACGGCCTCGAGCGATGCTTACGCATATGTTTCCCTGCGATCTGCAAACTACTTGGTTTCACTGCAAGCCGGCTTCAAGTTCCGCCTAACGGCTACTTACGGGGGCGACTACCCTGATCTGATACCGTAATCTACGTGAATATGCAACGCCTGATATACATAGACAGAAAAGAGATAGCAAATTTCAGTCTTGTATCTGAATGTACTGATTTAGTTCAGAATGAATGACATGCTGGCCTTGTCAATCAGAGAAGAGCGCAGCCAACAGTTTCGTTTGGTTTCCTCCCTGACCCTTTCCTAAGCAGATTCGCACCACAGTAGGGCAGTAACAAGCTCTATCTGGTATGGTTTGTCGTCATACTTAGCCTCACTGATATTAAGTATGCATGCCGCATCATTTTGGTGAGCTCTTCTCGCTTTATGGAGTATATAGTCGGCTGGATCTTGGCAGTTCTGTTCGGAGGCAGCTTCTCGAGTCGAATATGAGTCACAGTCAACCCTGTCTCGTCAAGGGATGTTGCGTTGTCAACCTTCAGTAGAATTTGGCGATCTTTGACAGCCATCTGTTCGTTTAGGCCAACGAGCCACTGCTGCTACATTCCAGTTGGTCATCCCCCACTTGGATGTATCTACCTACTGCAGCTCTTTCGGCTTGCAGGAGTACCACCATGGTTTCACTGCGGTGCCAAGAAAACGTAGATGTAGCTATCAGCATTTGTGCAGCACGCCATCGTTGCGCGCGCCTTGCTCTGCCTTGCTCTGCTTCAGGGCGGGGGTGGTGGTTTCAAATAAGTTGTGAAACAGCGCCACTCGTCCATATGGATGGCGGCCCTGACACAATCCAATTGCTCCTTCGCCTTGTCCAAGTCCACGGTGGAGGACCCACCGTACGCACAGCGCCAGCGAAAGCCGTACCGCTCCTGTAAGCAGCGTAGCCGACACACGGGCGCGAATATTGGGGGATTGCGAACTTCTCGCACACCTCGGTGGCGAAGAAAATGAGCATGTCACCGTTAATGCAGACGCCGTCTGCCTCGGCCTGCAGCACGAACTCGACCACGTTCTGGTCGATTAGTGCTTGCAAACGCTGCAAACCCCGGGAAGGTGATTAGGGGTCTTTTGTTGTCATGATTCCTGTGGAATCAACTATACCAGACACGGGCATCCCGGAGAATGGGCATCCCAGGATGGCGGCCTCGGTCGTGCCCTGGGAGGACGCACCAGAGCTGCGTCAGCCTGGCTCTTGGGAGTCTTGGTGGTTATAAGGTCAGTCTTGTTGTTAAACCACGACGTATCTTGCTTGGTCAGCTGATCGTAAATTTGCTTTCGTTGCACCAGCACATTAAGCAACAAAAGCACCGGCACGTAGTCTTGATAAGCTTCGTAAATTCTCCAGGTCATCTCTTAAGACGTAGCACTCGCTAACTCCATTCTCTCAGTCAACGCTCCTGAAAAAGACCAGCTGAATTTCTGGAATCGAGGGTAGGCTTTCCGCATGAAGCGCTTTTTCGTCGGGTTCTGATCACGCTTATCTTTATAGATTGATTATTTTTCAATTGCTCAGTTATCTCCCGTGCAGGCTTCATCAACACTTCTTTCTTAACCTTGAACTTCCAGACGAGAAAAGTGCAAACCTTGACGACAACTTGGTATACCGTTGACGATTTGAGTTTTCTGCCGCGCCTTGTACGATCTACTGGCGCAGCAGCCTCTATCTCCGCGTCTGGCGTTGTTTGACACAACATAAAATTGAAAAAACCTTGAAACCTAGTTATCTCAAATCGATTCGTCGAAGCACTTGAGTTCGTGATGTTGCACATGATCACTTCGTTATCAACGTTACAAAAAAGGGTAAACTAGCCGATAAAAGTTTGTAACCTGGCAAAGTGCTGATGTACCTTATTTTCATCGAAGCCAGGGGAGATCTAAGCCATTTGTAGTACTCTCTTGAAATGCCTTCAATCCGAGGAGCAGTACTCGTGTTTTCATCCACGCCAAAGTCTTCTTCGTCTTGACTCGTCAGAAATTCACTGTTTGTTCCCTCCACTCGTGTCAAAGCCACTTGCACCTGGTTCTTGTCTTGAACGCGCAGTTTCTACGCATAACTCTCGTGAAGATGTAGAATACCGTACAAAATGACCTTGCGACGGCTTGAAAACGTCTCGTACGGATGTGAGCGTTTGAAGTGTTAACGCAGATCAGCTTCAGTGTTGAAAAACACTAAGCACGTAGTACACTCATGGCACCAATGCTTGCATAAGTGGTTGGGGTGAAGTCGCTGACAGTGGCGCGCGCTGCTTCGTCGGTTGGCTAACGTTGCCTTTCACACTGGTGCATACTTGCATGAGAACATGCTGCCGCTGACACACATTGTTGTTGGGGTGAAATCTCCCGATTCATTAAGAAGTCGGCCCAATTTTGACTCCATTTTAAGGCAAATTGACCCTTTTTTGCTATCTTCCCTGACTCTTATTCTTACTCATGCCTCTCTTCACCTTTACCATCAATAGTTGTTCTAAGGCATTAACTACTCTGCCTAATACTTCAGGTCTTACATGTACACTAACAATAAAATCAGTGCTTCTTACGAAATTAGTTCTTCTTATGGCGGGCTAGTTCCGCCCCTGCTGGGTAGGCTAATTAAGTGAGACGGTATCTGTTTTTGACTTTTGTTCGCGTCTCATTAATGCAACCCATGAGGTTTTTGACCAGCTCCACGGGCACAGAACACCACCGTAGTCGCTGTTATCCAAGTACACAATGGCAGTCATCCGTGAGAGCGCGGCGCTGACAATGCTTCAACAGCTTGAGTCGGCTCTGGATCTGGTGGCGAATGCACGCACGGGGAGTGCGTTCGCTGACTACTTGTTGGCGCAGCTATGGATCAGGCACGTCAAGACCTGGTCGTGTCACCCGGGATTGGGAGGTCTCTCTTTGGGGTCTGGACGCCAACGCCCTGGCTGTATACCGAGATGCGTGATCCAGGCATACCGGGTCACGGCTCAGGAGCAACAGAAGTTTAATATCCTGTATGCCTAACTGACTTCAACTATCACGGGGCAGACAAAACCCGGAGGGATGCTGATGGAGAAGCCCGGCCTCCATGGGGAGGGGGTCGAGAAGGCTTGGTTATCCGTTCCGGCCGGATAGCCCTAACCCTCGAATCACGGTAAAGATGACGGCTCCGAACGTGGTGCCATTCATGTCTCCGACCCGCCTGAGCAAGCTCCTCCCAGGCTTCCAGTGCTTTGGATGCGGCTTCAGCCCTCTCGTATCCCCCAGCGGCAACCGTCCCCGACAAGTCGCCTCGATGCTTGGGTTCCCCCGAGGTGTCTTCTAAGGAGGAAGAGGAAGGCTTGACCAACCGAAGAAACGCGCAAGCCCCCGCTCGCTGCCGGCATTTGATCTCGGGATGTCCACGTTCACGGAAAGTCCGGCAAGTCCTACTTGATCCGCGTCTTCCCTTTTTTTTCCACGGCTTCCCAGACCCGGGACTTCCCAGACTACAAGTGGGGGTCACGGAGGTCAAGGTTCAAGGTTACCCAGGTTCGGTTTAATGCTGAAAATTATGCCAACTTCGTGGACGGCTCTGGCCCGAAGGGCGGACCCCTGGAATGTGATGGTCGAGTTGAGGATGACGGTTCTGTGGTTTGCCCGGGATGGATTGAGCGACGGGTTCTGGCGTGAGGTTACCTATACGTGGTACTCATGTAAACCTGGCGTCGTGAGTTCTGGCGCGCCTTCACTGGATCGAAATGGACAGTGCCGACCTCCGAAACAAGGCCTTGTGCACAACCCGATCAAGCTCGAGAGGGACTGGTCGATCGCCCCGTCGTCCTGTGAACAAAGAAGATTCAGCAGCTCCTGCCCAAGAAACGTCAGCTCTTTCGAGCGGAGTTCGGCATTGACCCCGGAAGGTGGTGACCTCGATCCCCACGGGTTTTGGTCTACGGACGCTGGTTGGTGCAAATTGGCCGAAGGGCTGTCGGTGGTACTCCGGCACGGCTGTTTGAGTTTACAACAGTTGCTATTTTGCTGTTTAAATTAAATCCACCCGGGTTTTAAATGAGTCCTTTTAGGTATAAACCTTGGCTGGACAGTCAACTAGCTGACCTCTCTCGGGTTTCGTTGTTCGGGTCCTTCTGGTCCTGGTTGAGCTAGATATTACTGGGCAAAACCGTTCGTTCCACATCAGAAGGACAAGGAGCACCTACTGGGCGGATTCTCCTTTGTCGTCAACAACTTGATGATCGTGATGAGCAACAATTTCCTAGGGACGGACGCGGGTTGTTATCGACTGGAGACACGGAGTCGCGCAGATACGCAATCGTCTGGAAGCACGGGATGTGGTCACACACGGGCAGTGATCGACACGCGCATGCAACAATCGCAGTATTGATTTTTTTGCTTAGAAATTGATAATCCCCTTGCGCATATACATCACTGCGTCAATACACTCGCCATAACGTCTCCCCGCTTTCTTCACATCGCCGTCGTGTGCTAAAACTGTACGTCCTTTAACTTGGAGAACTAAAGCTTGTCCAACTCGCATGGATAAAACAGTTGATTCCGTCGCCAAGCGGAACCGCGTTATATGCAGAGAGAGCTTTATTTCTGAACCGAAATACTTACGTTTGTACGCAGGGACTGCGTATTCAAATTGGTGTTCCTGAATTGACTGGAGACTAGCCTGCCGACCACACAAAATCGTCTATGGAGAATCCCTACCAATCCGAGCGCTTCGCCTCGGGTATCCTCCCCTCCTTCACGTAATCGCTTTTGCCGCACCCAACTGAAGCATGGCTCACGCCTACAACAGGAGCCTCCCGAACAGCCTGCGCGGCGACAAGCTCGTCAATCACAGACTCAACGCATTCATCTCGAATGAAAGTGCTTGCGAGTCAACTGAGCGGTTCACGGTGTGTAAAGTAAACTACAACGAGCATCTATTGCGCTATCGCATCTACATATGCGGTTCGGAGCCATGCTTAGGCTCCGGCGCTACGTGCAAGTTTAAGCTGAAGACTGTGTCCTGCGAATTCTTGCTGCTTTATCACTTTTACTAGCGCGAGCAGCACGTTTCAACGGGTGGGCAGAGCAAGCGAAGCCGAAACTGTCGAGAGCGGTGAAAGCATCGATCCAGGACCTAGTTCTGCAAGATGCGAATCAGCGTGCATTCAAAACGAGCTAATCGACAAATTCATTCCAACCTCACTTTGCCGGCTCAAGCAGATCCAGAAATTTGTTTACAACTATAAGAGGCGCCAGCTGTCCAAAACCGATTTGGTGTAGGTAATGGTTGAGATTGCAGCAGACTCTTCGTTCTCGGAACTTCTACCTGATACTGCTGCCTTCACGTTTGGATACCCAGTAGGCGTAGGCGGTGATGGCCGTCCTGTTCTTGGCGATCGGGTTGTTAGTCTTGGCGAAACCAGGTGGAGACCAAAAGCATTGCCACTTGCTGTATCGACTCTTTTAGCCGCATCTTCTAAATATTGTTCGCAAAGCGTTGAAGTTCTGATACAGAACTCCAAGCAGAATCCGCTTTGTCGACTTCGTCGTCAAATTCACGTGCATTTCGGAGTAAATGCATCTCGTAGATGTAACAATAAACCAAATGCGTTGCGTTGTTCGACAGTCCACCGAGGCCCTTCTTGGCACTTTCAAACACGTGGAGGAACCACATCAAATACGTAGGGTTAGTGTCATCCGTATGAAGTACTAGCGTCTGCTTAATTCCATTGTAATGAGCGTCTTCAGCATTGCCCATGGGAATACCAGACAGGGAGAGGCTTTCCAAACACCCTCTTGTACAAACTTATCAGACTCGGGAGAGCGTGCGCTTATTGCACGGCTGTGTAATGAAAAACACCAAAGGGATTAAATTGGCGCGCTGAGTCAGAAAAACCACAACCATGAGATGATAGCCGCAGAGCACACGATTAAACGTAGCGTCCATGAAAAAACATGAAAATGTTGGGATCTTGGTTTGTAGCTGTCAAAAGCAATTTCGTAGTTATACCAATCGCCAACGAACTTTTGTCGCTACTATCATTTTAACAAGGTGATAAAGCGTGACGATATTTTGAGAGTTAGGATGAAGCTTTGTACACTGCTTCAATAGGTGATCAGCATGGCTCACCACCGCTCGATTTCATACCCCAACTTACTACGAAATCAAGACCAGCACTTACCCTGATTTCGAGAACGAAGCTACTACTGAAGGCTAACAAGCCGTCAGGACGCATCCTCGCCAAAGTGGTTAGTTTCTGCTGGGTGGTGCCAGTGGATCTACAAACGTGCATGTCGTGAAAAGCTTGGCTTACCTCTTAGAGAACGCGACGAATGCGGTGCTAGGTGAGCGGGACAACCGTCTGATGGAGCGCTTGGGCAACGCCATTGGGGATGGACAGTCGATGTTGCTACGAAGACGTGTCCGTGCAAAGAATAGTTCAGGTACCACCTGTTAGCAGGACTTCGAAGCGCAAATCAGCCGATACACGGCTGGGCAGGAACAGAACGTAGATTTGTTAATCACCTATTGAAACGATATGCTGGCAATTTGCTTGGTCGCATGACATAAGTGATATTAACTTAACTTTTGTGATTTAGAGACGCGGCATGTGAATCTCGTTTTTTTGTTGTTGCTGTATCCTCTGCAGCATGAGATACGCAAAACTATTCTGACCATATTTCTTGCAAAGGTTAGAACGACAGTCGACACATTACAAGCGCTTCGAATAAAATAATCAGAGCCGCGGCTGCATAAAGCTCAGAGTGACAATGCTTGTATTACTCAGTTATATTACTAGATTTTGCCTTCTTCATCATCCGCACAAGCGCATCTTCTCGTCCTTACCCCGCGTCTTGTTCCACTTCGCATTAGCACGTGAGCGAGCTAGGATCGTTTTCTTATTCGGGGGTAGCTTCATGAAGACCCTCTTTTCTTCGAGGTTTTCATCTGCCCAGACGCGCCCTTGCGCGCGCAAAACGCGCCGAGCAGTGCTTCCTATACTTCTTTCGACGCCTCCCCCCCCCTCACACACACACACACACACACACACACACACACACACACACACACACAAACACTTTTGCGAAGGCGGTGTTTCTGGCAGGAACGCCAATAGCACCGAGTGGTACACAGGCTGTTGAGATATACGACATCTCATGGACACTAGACGAGCACAAATAAGCCGCTTGTGGCCAGCATGCGGTCGAATGCGTTGGTCTTATTCCCCACTTGAACGCTGGCTTAATAAAAAACACAAACCTTGATGCACTTGCGAGCGCACGGCAGGATGTAGCTGATGACTCGTGCATGGTACGTTGACCGGAGACTCTCAGTCGCCAGCTTGTAGCCAATTCGCTGGGGGGGGGGAGATATGTATGCTGCATCCTTCGGGAACTTCAACTTAGAGTAGTAGCCGGGTAGATGAGCGGTGTAGTGGTCTGGTGGGCGCTCGCGCTCTCGGCCTCCCATCCTTGGTGAACTCCGTCGTAGATAAACTCTATAATGCTCGTTGAGCTGCACCGGTAAGTGACGTCCCGAGGAAGCTTCTGGAGGCCACGAAAGCCGCCAACATCATCACAGGCAACGCGGTAAACCAGCACTGCGGCCTGGACATCGACAGCAAACCTCCAATAGAAGTCACCGTCCACGTAGTGGTTCATTGTCCGAGTAGGCGCTTATAGATGTCGTGAAGCCGGTACGTTTTGCTTCAGTTGTCCCCGCTGCTAACCAGCCCACATAGCTCTTGCAGCAGGTCGTTGAGGCGGCTGATTCCCTGCAGTGCGGCGGGTTCAGAAGGCGAGGACGCGCTCGGTGCCAGTATGGCATTGCGTGTGGGGTTGGCGTTTTGTCGAATGAGAAGCCGCTGCACCTCTAGCCACCAATAGCTTAAATGTTAGGATGTAGGTCAAAAGTCAGTAATGGGAGTACGAATTTCAGGTTTCTCATAGACGCACTGCCTCTGTGACCAGCTGCCTGGTTTTATATTCGAACTGGAGGCCAGACGGGGGCAGCTTGCCCTAGTTCCTCCAGGATTGCGCAAATCAGCTTCAAGTTAATGTCACCTGGTATATGAGTGCCTCGCACCAATGCGACGTTTTGAAAGCGTTTCGCTTCTTCATCTGGAACAGCTAAAGGGTACACAAGTAAATTAGCAGCCTTCTTCAGTAATTGAATTCACAAGTTCCATTTATATAGGACCCATATATAGAGGAAATGTGGATACTTAGCCCTAGAAAATGATGTGTGGAGGCCGCGAAAAACAGCTCTCCTGGCCAGTCCTATTTTTGCGTGAATTTTATGTACTGGCACAATTTATGATGCCATCAGAGGTTTCTGCATGCTGTCATCGAGCGAATATATGAGACTCCATCCAGACTGTCTAATATCCTCGGTCGAGACATCACTTAGACCTGTCAGGTGTCCTTTTGTCATTTTCATTGTCAATAATTGGGGCAATATCATATTGTACTGGATGCGGCTATGCCAATAATAAAGCTTTTTATTGCAAACCCAATAAACTATTGTATTGCACTATTATTTTCCTACCTCTGCTATCCAGGTGGCAGTGCTAGAGGCCAAGATAAAGAGGGCGACGGACCGGAGGTGCCTCTCCCTGCGCAAGCGCTCAAGCGTCAAGTTCCCCCCCCCCTTTATCTGCAGGACCCCGAGGAAGAGCATGAGCCGGAAAGTGAAGACACAGATGCCGACGAGCCCGCGTCAGACGCTGTGATTCGGTTGCCAATCCTTCAGTCTATGGCTGACAGTTGAAGACACATTGCAGTGGGTCGATGAAGTCTCAATATCATCGTCAGGTGTCGAACACCCTTTGACAATAGCTCCGGCCTCCCTACGGTTTGTACATGTTTGGTATGATTTGGCACCAAACTAAAATCTCATACCGGATGACGCTTGTTATATGCTGTTCTTTCCTTATATAATATTCAAAGAGATGGTTGAAAACATGACGTCGAATACGTACATGGCACTTGGAGAAGAGATTCAAGGTGTGAGACTCCTTAATTTCAGCCGAAAGAAATGGCTCGGGTCCTCGTGCATAAGAGCAGGATTGATTATGCTTGCGCAAGTTTACGCCTTAGGTGAATTGGAATTTTTATGCCAGGTATCCTTTTAAGGACTTGGAAACACAGAAGAAGTCGGCAGCGACGCATGGAGCATTTCACGATGGTGTCTTACGTCAAATTGGCGTGATCAATATTGGTATTGTTCACTGGTCCGCTTTCTTTATTGATCTCACATGCAAGCCAGCCGTTTGCACTCTGTTTGACCCACAGCAGGCAGACGGACACTACATGGCAATGGACAAGGCGATGAAAGCGGTAATTGTGCCGATGCTTCATGATCAACCTGATGTCAATTTTGTGAGATGGAGTTACTGCACGCAGTTAAATGGTCATTCATGTGGTGTTTGGTGTCTCTTTTTTCTTGAGTCCATGCTAAGTGACCACAAGTGGAGCGATGCTTGCTACACATTTATACAGTTCTATCGTCTACCTTACCTTCGTCTGTGTTCACGAGAATGCGATCTGGAGAATACTTGAGTCGTCGCAGTCCTAAGCGTGAACTTTATATAACAATGTTTGCTTTAACGATCACTGAACCATGTTGATATCTTGCCTGAATCCAATGTAGTACAATATGGCACATCATACACTGAATATCTGTACAAATCTTTGATGTCTAAATATAGACATTGTGAATTGGTAAACTACGCAGTCTCCACTGATAAATTACGAGACCTTCGTACCCCTAAGCAGATGCTGTTTATGTTAGGGCTAGGAAAGCCCTGCGCAATTTTTTTTTTGTCCGGTGGATGTATCACCGTCCGTGGTGCACACATACAATGTACACCACACCATGCCACTCATCCAGAATACTGACGCGCTGTTGACGAAACGACCTTGAAGGTCTCCGCAGATTTGCGATGGAGCCGGCGGTGTGGGAACGATGGCCGCACGCCTTCATGGAGACGCCCGAGGGCGTTCGCCTGCACTACGTGGACGTGGGTCCTAGAGACGGTCTCCCCGTCCTGATGGTACACGGATGGCCGGATCTCTGGTTCGGCTGGCGCGTGCGTAGCTCTTTTTCTTCGTGTTACTTTACTGTTTTTTTAGGACTAAACCTGCCGACGTTTAGCACCAGATTCAAGCGCTGAGCTCAAAGTACCGACTTATTGTGCCAGGTGGGCGGCTCTTGAAGCAATTTATAGTTTAATGGGGTTGCGGTTCTTATCTAGATTTCTTGTTTGTAGACGTCCGCGGCTTCGGACAGAGCTCGACTCCACCGAGCGTCGAGTCCTACGGAGCCAAGAACATTTCCAACGATCTGGTGGCGCTGCTGGGTAAGTTATGCCAAATTTGTTGCTGTCTACTGAGTTTTGACTTGTGATTGGAACTTACAATTGGTGAAACTTTTCTTGTTTTGGTGGATCCATGTTGACGCAGACGAGCTCAAGATTGCCAAGGCCGTGTATATCGGACATGACTGGGGAGGTCACCACGTCTGGAGGGCCTGCCTTTATCACCCCGAGCGCGTCATTGCTGTCTGTGCAGTTTGCACCCCGTACAGCCCACCACGCAAAACTTACCTGCCACTGGAAGTCGTAGTGGAAATGGTACCGCAGTTCAAGTACCAGCAGTTTCTGGCCACCACGGACGTATCGGGCAAAGTGCTCGATGCCTCACCACGTCGGCTGCTGACCGCAATGTTTCGCAAACCTTCGGAAATGGGGCCGCGCTCGGCAAGAATGTCACTGCGCAAGACGCTGATGGCCGTTGACTCGGACGTGGACCACCTTGTGTTCAGCCAGCGATCGACGCTGTTGTCTGAGGCGGAGCTGGAGTACTACGTCGACCAGTACTCGAAGAGCAAGTTTGCGAGCACGTGTCAAACCTACGCAACGGGCAAGATTGACTTCGACAACGAGCTGGGACTGCCGAAAGTGATCAAGCACCAAGCTTTATTCATTTGTGCTGCGAAGGACGCGGTGCTCAAACCCGAATTGGCAAGAGGCATGGCGAAGGTTGTGCCTAACTTGGAGACGAGGACTATTCAGGATGCCGGGCACTGGGTGCTCTGGGAGCAGAAGGAAGAAGTGAACGCAATCTTGTCCGAATGGTTGGCGAAGATTGCGGCCAGTAGCAACCCCGTCGCGAAACTGTAAGACCCGTTCGTCTTCACTAGTTCTGGGAAGATTTAACTAGGACTGGTCAATCGATTGCATTTCTTGTCGCGGGTGTCCCAGCACGTCAGCTTATCAATCTCGTCGTGACACATTCCAAGCAGACTGAGCCAGCGCTGCCTAGGCAACTGCGTTGACGGATTACCTACTCCCCGTCTTGTCCCTAGTGTTGATTAGCTGACCTGAAAATGCTCAGGAGCTTTGCAGGTCAGCTAATCATCGCTGTCGTCGGACATGTCGATAATCACCATCCCCGGAGAACCCGAGCCCAGTCGAATGCAGGCAATTAATCGATGGAGTTCACCTCAGAACTTTCCAAGTCCCGCTCAAGTCAAGATGAAGGAAGCTCGCACGCACATGGACTCGTCCGTGTGGAAGCAGTGGCCGCACCATTTCGTGACGACGCCCGAGGGTATAAAGATTCACTACGTGGACGTTGGGCCGCGCGATGGTCCTCCGGTTGTCATGCTGCACGGCTGGCCTGACCTTTGGTTCGGGTGGAGGGTACGTTGCAAGTTGCGCACATTTGGAAACATTGTGGTTTGCTACAGATTTCTTACACTATGCTTGCTGTCTTGCAGTACCAAATTCAAGCGCTGTCACCGAAGTACCGTCTGATTGTCCCGGATGTCCGTGGCTTTGGTCAAAGCTCGACACCGCAAGAGCTGGAGGCTTACGGCACCAAGAATACCTCGCGCGACCTCGTTGTTCTGCTCGGTAGGATGTTCAGAGAGGAGTTAGTTTCCTTGAGCTTTGACACTTGCTAACTTTTTCTCGTTGTATTTCCAACGGTAGATGCACTCAAAATCGAGAAGGCTGTGGTAGTCGGGCACGATTGGGGTGGCTCATTGGCATGGAAGTTTTGCCTTTATCATCCGGAGCGCGTGCTGGCTGTGAGTGGAGTGTGCACGCCTTTTGTGCCGCCGCGGAAGCAGTATGTGTCGCTGGAGGACATGTGCAAGTACGTGCCGCAGTTCAAGTACCAGTTGTTTCTAGCGGATGCTAAGAATTCTGGCAAGGCGCTGGACGCGTCTCCACGTCGACTTGCGACTGCCATCTTCCGCCGCAAGACGGAATACGGGCCGAAGGAGGAGATGCTGCCTCTGGACGAGTGGCTCAAGGCCATTAACACGGACTTGGACCACGTCATGTTCAGGGAGCGCTCGGTCATGCTTTCCGAGGACGAGCTGCAATATTACATCGATCAGTACACACAGAGCGGATTCACGGGCGCGAACTGGGTGTACGCGACCAAGAAGATCGACTTCGAGACCGAGAAGGACCTGCCGGGCACGATCGAGCACCCTGCGCTGTTCATCGGCGCGGCCGACGACCCGGTGCTCAAGCCAGAGATGGCCAAGTCCATGCCGAAGGTGATTCCGAACCTGCAGATGGAGGTGGTCGAGGACGCCGGCCACTGGGTCCTGCTCGAGCAGCCCCAAGCTGTCAACCATATTCTGTCCGAGTGGCTGACCAAGGTCACCAAACCGTAAGTAGCTCAATGCCGAGATCGCCTTAGGCGGTCTAGCACTAATTCAATTGCCATGAAATGAACTATCAACACGTTCGTCTTCTTCAACGTCGACGGTCCCCGCTAAGCTGTTGTGCCCGCCACCGGAATTGTTGATGAAAACGATTGATGGCACGACATCATGCACATCGCACTTGTCTGATCCTGCACCGCACGCTTTTCAAAGCGTTCATTCGCGATTCTTCCGCCCGACGCGTACTCAACTCCAGCGAGATCCATGGCGTCCCCCCAAGAAGCTCCGTTGTCTCCGTTGGTGTCTGCCACGGGTGTGAGCACGCAACGCCATGTCGATGCAATCTACGCCAACCCGAAGCACTTCGATCCTGAATCAAAGCACAAGGCTGCTCTTTCGACTGGTGTCACAGTCGAGTATGCCATCCACGAGAACAAAGCGAAAGTCGACAACGCACCGGAAGAGCGCGTGATTCTGATCATGGGGTTCATGACCATCAAGGAGGCGTGGACGCCGCTGATCGACATGCTGCTGCACAAATGGGATGACGCGGTCGACCACAAGCGCAACGTGAAGCTTGTTAGTTTTGACAATCGCGGAATCGGAGGTTCCGACGTGCCCTGGTGGCGCTACACTACGAGCGGAATGGCTCAAGACGCCTTAGCACTAATGGACTTCCTCGAGTGGGAATCGGCCCACGTGGTAGGCATCAGCATGGGCGGCATGATCTCGCAGGAGCTCGCTCTAGCAGCTCCCCAGAGGGTGAAATCGCTCACGCTGATGGTCACAACTCGAGGCAAGTTCGTTGACGACCCTCGCTCAAAGGAGCCGATGAAGGAGAGCTTGAACGCTAAGGATCCGGTCGACATTGCCAACTCGCAGCTGAAGCTGCTATTCAGTGATGTCTACCTGGACCAGGCAATGGCTTTCGGCGACAAGAAGCGACGGGATGTCATGTACGAGTATCTTGAGGACCGCGCCAAGGTGCGAGTGAAGCCGCGCTTCCACGGCATGATCAACCAGCTCCTGGCGGTTCGCACTCACTGGATCTCCGATGAGCGGCTTGCGGCCATCAATGACGCCGGCTTCCCCATCCTTCTCATCGGAAGCGCGATGGACATCCTCATCCCCCCACGCGAAATGCAGACATTGCGCGAACACTTAAAGGGAGACCATGTGCAGACTCTGTTCTTCGAGCACGGCGGCCACGGTGTCATCATCCAGTACCCCGAGGAAATCGCAGACGGCTTGACCACTTTGATTCTGCGTTGCTAAAGCAAGCCTTATAAATTCCTCAGCAGAACACCCACCGAGCGAGAACCTGTAAGCACGTGTAGTGTTCATGGAATGGCAGTCACCTTCGTTTGCGAATGTTGCTTCTTGTTAAATGACTTTACTAGCCACCAGCGTCACGCACAACACTCGCTTAGGGATTTATGCTGGCTTCGTGAAGATGACATCGAATTACCTTACCATGACAGCATCCCGTTTCGGCCGACTTATTGAAGGCATGTCTCGCTCATTCCCGAATTTCTAGTGATCTGCGTACGCCTTAGCTACTCTTGCTCGCCGAGTTCAATTTCTGCCAAGCGCATTACGGCCACTACCAACACCATGGAGGTCTGGGTTCCGCCTTCAACGTCACTTGGAAGTAGTGTACACGGCACCTTACCACTTTAATAGCAGTCACGTGCGACGCGTCAAGATCCGCACGGGCATCATTATCGAGTTTGTCCTTCACCAGCATCCGTTTACGTGAGAGCCATCGACGGGTGATGAAGTGGAGGAAGAACATGAAGTTCGAGTAGTGCTCGTGATGGGGTTTCTCAACACCAAGGAGACGTGGACAATCGACACAGGCAAACGCCTCAAGATCCTCACATTCGACAACCGCGGTGTTGGTGGCTCAACATCCCCCATAGGGCCCTACACCACAAGTAACATGGCTGAAGATGTACTTGCGCTGCTAGATCACGTCGATGGGAGCAAGTGCACGTTGTCGGATACAGCATGGGCGGAATGATATCGCTCGAACTAGCTCTCATGGCCCCGGAGAGAGTGAAATCTTTGTCGTTACTGTGCACGACCCGAGGTCGATATATTCCGGCTTGCAAGGGAGTTTGCTGCCCATGACACGGACACTAGATCGCAGCGATCCAGACCTGGAAACACACAACCTCCTCGTAGTACTCTACCCGCCAAACTTTCTATCGCAGGGGCTGGAGAACGACCCACGCAGTATTTACGAAGCGCTCTTTGAATGCCACAAGTACCTGGTGGAAAATCGCGAGACCCTGCGGGTGTTTGGATTTGTGGGTCAGGGCTTCGCTGTTCTTTCGCACTTCGTATCGGACGAACGCCTTCGGACCATTTGCGACCAACACTTATCGATCCTGGTACTTGGCGGGTCGAAGGATGTCGTTATCCCGGCACGGGAGACGCAGACGCTGTATAATTTGTTGTCTAGTGACCACTCCACAATGGTTATGAGGATGCTGGTCACGGCGCTTTTATCCAGTATCTCGACGAGGTTGCTCAAGACATCATCAAGACGATTTCAAGGTGTTGAGTCTCCACCAGCAGCCAAATTGCCGGTTCAAATTAAATAAAGCAGAGTAAGATTGATAATTTCGCTAGTGCAAAACTAGGAATGCGAACTTTGAAATTAGCAAAATGCATGATTGAATAATGATCGTTGCTAAGAAGCGTTTGACGCGTAATGGTAGAGTATACAATCATTAGTTTTTAAATGTTGCAGTGGATGCAGTTAAATTTACGTAGAAGACCGTGCAACGTAGCCGAGGTAAGTGAATGGATCCCCTACCACTTTGTTTTCTTTCGCGATGTTTGATGTCAAGTAGCAGAACTGAATGCCATCTCCAGCATAATTCAAGAAATAAAAGCCGAGACACGTCGCAGTGCCGTAGCATGCCTCACAGCAGGCTGGGAACGAATCCATAGAGAAGGCAACGAAAAATGTACTCCACTGAAACCCGTCCAATCTACCAGCACCAACGTCTGAGCAGCGATCAACAGGAGTAGCCGCCGTTGACGGGGCTGTTGTAGGTGCCACAGTCGCTGGAGTCTCCGTTGTGGGAGATGCAGTCGTTGAAACCTCTGTAGTCGGAGTTGCAGTAGTCGGGGCTTCCGTTATGGGAGGTGCAGTTGTTGAGACCTCTGTAGTCGGAGTGACTCTTGTCGGGGCTTCCGTAGTTGGGGTCATAGTGGTTGGTGTTTCAGTCGTAGGAGCTTCAGTTGTAAGCGGGATTGCTGTCAGTGTCTCTGTCGTTGGAGCTTCAGTCGATGAGTAAATTGCGACGATGATGCTTTTGTAGCTGGTGGTTGGACTGCTGTCTTCTTGTCGTCGGAATCACTTTTGTCGTCCGATTCATCGCCTTACCAATCGTTTGAGCTGTGATCAAACGAATGCTTGCCTCCACCGAAAGTCCCTTCATAGCTGTCTTGGCTGTCAGTGCTATCATCATCCCACGTATCCCGGTTGATCTTGGACGGATTTTTGTTGTCGCGAAGGTAAAGCACGTTGTTATCTCCCTGCTTGGTTGGATAGGTGTCTTCACTACCGTCGTTGTTGTCAAATCCGATCTTGTTGTCCTGGCCGGATTTCGTTGGGTGAGTATCAGCACTGCCACCAGCAGCGTCACCAGCTTTAGACGGAACGGCTTTCTCATCACTGTTAGCTTTGCTACCCTTGCTAGATTGCGTCAGATTCAATTCTTCATTCTAGCCAGCGCTTTCCTGGCCAGGCTTCGCCGGAATTGTGCTTTTGCTGTCGTCAACTACGCCAATTTTGTTGCTTTACTCGACTGTGTCAGGTACGAGTCGACATTCTCGTCGTTACCACCGCTTTTGCTGCCCTTATTGAGCTTAGATAGGATAGTTTCCTCACTGTCGTCGTCGAGGCGAGTTTTGCTCCCCTTGCTAGACTGCGTTAGGTATGAGCTTTAACTGTTGTCATCAAAAGTGGGTTGACTGTTTTCGGATGCAATGCCGTCCTCGCCATCGTCTTCAGTATCAGACTTCCTCGACTTGCCAGACTTTGGTTTGATGTCCTCGTCGATATCGCTGATCTTGTGAAAATTTGTTGAGTTCACTTCTTAATACGTGTCGACACTGCTACCACTTCCGAGTTCGGCCGAAGAGGAGTTTTCATTATCGTCATCAGCATTATTTTTGATAAGTTTCGATGAGTCCGAGTTTTGGCTGTAGTTGCTGCTGTCGGCCTGGCTGTCTTTACTAGTCTTGGACAGGATCGCATCGTCACTATCGTCATCGACACCAGTTTTATAACTCTTACCAGAGCCAGCAGGATGCGTGTACTGGCTCTCATTGGTGTCGCCGATTTTGCCATCCTCACCAGGCTTCAATACCAACGGATTCTGCTTCCAGTCGGCGGTGCGAGCACCGTAATTGTTGTCCACAAGTTGGCCAGTTTGTTTGGCCGGTGGCTTCTACGCGTTGTTGACCTGGTTACTGCTCGTGCTGGGCAGTGTTTAAAACGCAGCTACGTTGTTTCCATTGTCAAGATTCTGGTCGATTTGGCCGCGAAGGTGAGACTGGTACGAAGTCTTGTCATTGCTGGTGCTCGTGACCGCAGCGCCGCCATGCCTTTCCTGGAAATGGGTATTTTGCTTAGCAGAGACTTGCGTAACCTCGTTCTCACCAGCTTGGTGAAGAATTGGGCAACAAGTATCCTCGTTTTCTCCGCCTTAATGTGTGGTTTCTGAAGTTGTTAGCCCGTCAGACACACTGTTTTGCTGCTTAGCGTTATTTGTTGTGGCTGAACTCCCGACGTCTTCCTGGCCTTGAGTAAGGAAAGTCACTTCGGCATCCTTGCTTGTCATTATCAAAGGAAATGCCTAGCTCCTCATCGCTGAAGGCAGAACCCGATCCAGAGGAACGAGCATTATTAGTGAAAGCACACCCCCACGATGTACCCGACACGATTGTGCATTCCGCGTCAACAGGAGCAACACATTCGCCACCACTGTACGATTGTAACCTTGCTGTACAGCCTGCTGTAGCAACATCCTTGAAGCGGGCAGGCCGTTCCAGCAGGAGCGGGACCTGAGCCGGAACAAAGCGGCCCACGAGATGCTGGGATGGAGTACACTGCATCATACTGGACCGACACGTCGGTCGCAGATGTGAGACCCGCAAGTATGACCGAGAGAGCCGCAGTAATGGGCTTCATGACCATCACCATGGCCGTTCTTGGAATCTAGTCGAGTTGCTGCTGATGGAAGCGTAGGAGAGTCGGCGAATTTCATAATGAACCAAGGGCGAAGGATTATTTCATGCACAACTCGCTAACAGTTTGCGAAAGACGAACTCTCTCACGACATGCCAATTTGATGTTCGATCGCGAACCCTCTTGAGCCCATTCGACGAGTGATTTGGACACTACTGTCGCTGCGGAGGCAGCAAAGTGCTGTCCGCCGCATAGACTACAAATTCAGATTTCCATGACAGCCACGACTTCACTTGTCACCGTGCCTCAATCTTCCAAACGACTCATTTGAGGCTGTACGTATCTGTGCAATCATGTAACCGAGGCCACTCGTGCGATGATTCGCACATAGGAAGTGAACACTTAGCCGACAACCGCCACATTAGCAGCCCCAAGCCGTTCTCAGCGATGAAGACAGTCGCTTTCATCAAAGACGTGAGTTCCAGTTGCTTCAAAACGGGTGTCCGCTGCATTAGCACACGAAAATGATGCAGCGGCTTCACATGAAGTGAGGGCTCAGAGAAGATACTTTAGTTTCGCCGCAACTGCTGGACACCAGAGACTTGCAGGGTATGGTGCTGCGCTGTCGAGTTCTTGTGTCCATGAAAATTACGATCCGTGAGGACGAAGCCGATCTTGCTCATGGTGGAATTTGTCGTGACTAGAGCGCGGTAGCTCTGATAAAATCTCAGCGCGGACTCCTTTCTCCACTAAACGAAATGGTGTTCATCTTCATTTGGCCTCAGCTGCCATCGCAGCACTATGGAGTTTAGCGCCAGCACGTCTTCCTCGTGCTCTATTGCCTCCAGGGCGACAACCAGCGCAGTGCTCAAGAATGGATGGTCATCGTTGTGATCCCTTAGACCAGCTTCGTCTCGTTTGTCAGGTCCATGACAACACATGGCGTGCATACCACGGTAGCAGACCTTGACCGCGCAGTGGCGACACCAGCGCGCAGGACCTCCCGATGCACGCGTCTGGCAGCACTGCGAAATCCCCCGCAGCGCTCGCACCTCACCGCCAACACACACTCGCCCGCAGCGATGAAGGTCCCGATGGAAGTTCCGGTCGTCGCCTCTGAAGGACTCACCTCGGGTCGTCACCTGGAGGCGCTGCTCTCGACGCCCAAGCACTTCTCGGAGGACCACGTGCACACGGCGAAGGTGGCGACGGGCATCCGGATGGAGTACATGCTGGAGACCAACGCGGACTCGCAGAGTCCGGCGTGCCGGCACTTGCCCGAGGAGCGGTTGGTGCTGATCATGGGCTTCCTGCAGCTGAAGGAGCTGTGGGGGCCCGTGATCGACATGCTCATGAAGAAATGGGACGCCAAGAAGCAGGGCCGGAACCTCACCGTGCTGACCTTCGACAACCGCGGCGTGGGCGGCACCGACGCGCCGCTGGGGCGATACACCACCAGCCAAATGGCCGAGGATGCTTTGAGTCTGCTGGACCACCTCGGATGGGACTCGGCCCACTTCGTCGGCATCAGGTGCGTCGAGCACTACGCATTATGATATCCCATGCCTCGACGGTAGCTCGTATCTCACCCTATCGTTCTCTATAGCATGGGCGGCATGATCTCCATCGAGCTCGCGTGCTCCGCTCCAGAGCGTGTGCAGTCGTTGTCGTTGCTGGTGAGCACTCGCGGGCGATACATCCCGGACCTGCGGTCCATGGTGCCGTTGCTCGGCGCCATCTTCTCCCCGACGCAGACCGGGGTGGTGAAGAACACCGTGTCGCTCAACTACCCGCCCGACTTCCTGGACCGGCCGGTGGGCGACCAGGACGTGCGCAGCGTGCTCGAGCGGCACTACGCCACGCTGCCGAATCGACACAAGCCGGCGGGCTACAAGGCGCTGTTGTGCCAGGGTCTGGCCGTGCAGACGCACTACGTCTCGGACGAGCGGCTGCAAGTGATCGCGGACGCCGGGTTCCCTGTGCTCGTGGTGGGCAGCATGCGGGACATCCTGATCCCGCCCGAGGAGTCCGTGAAGCTGCTGCAGCGACTGCCGGGCGACCAAGTGCGCGCCTTCTTCTTCCGCAACGGCGGCCACGGCATCGACACGCAGTTCGCCGAGGAGGTGGCGGACGGCCTGGTCAAGACCATGCGGCGTGCCCGCTTGTGAGTGCAGATGGACCCAACTGCAACGCTGTCACGAAAAAGGCAAGTTGAAGTGGCAATTGACTAAGTGAACGAATGAATCAAAGTATTTTTTTGCGTGTGTATCACGCAAATAGCAGCTTCGCGACAACAAATGTGTCCGACGGACACTGACGCTGTCACAGTGCAACGCCAAGAATTTGCCAGTGCCTTTGGATCCCCCGCCGTGACTGCGGGGATCCACACGCTCAGATGGAAGCGGCTTCGAGATCGATCGACGAAATTTTCAATTTTTGCAGTGGGATTGATGGAAAGCCATTCTCGGTGGGGTTGGCGTTGAGCTCCATGCTCGAGACCATGGAGCTTCGAGCTGAAGAGGAGCAGCCGATGCATACAGCGCAAAAAGGCTGTCGCGTTGCAGTGGATCGGCCGGCCCCGGGCGAGTTTCTGGACAGGATAGTGATTCGGACCGCTTCCAGGCTCGCGTCTATCTGCTCCTGGCGATTGTGGTTGCAGCGCTGCATAGCACGGAAGGCGGCTGCGTCCGGGCGCAAGCGCCCGCTCGCTGTTCCGGACCAATCGCAGAGTGTTGCGTGGTCCATTTCAACCAATCCCGACCGCACGGGCAGCCCGGCGCGGACGCAACCCGATGCGGTAACTCGCAGAGTCGGTTCACACACACACATCTCGCCGACAATAGGAATTCCTCATAGGCAAAACGGCGGCGCAGAGCGCATTGCACCGACCCAATTAGCGGTTCGTCACACGCTGCAAATATGCGCGACAGCGTGCCCCCCACGCGCATGAGCATGTCGCTCATGAACCAGGCAGACCCGAACGCGCGCGAGCTGCGGCTCTGGCTGCTGTCGGCCACGACGCACCACGGCGTGACGTTCTACCGCATCGCGGGCCGCTTCACCTCGAGCGGCCAGACGTGGGAGGTGAGCCACCGCTACTCGGAGTTCCTGAAGCTGCGCGACCAGCTCGTCAAGTTCCTGTCCTCGTCCACGGACAAGTGCCCCGGCTGCAGGAACTACCTGCACTCGATCCAGCGCTTCGACTTCCCCAAGAAGCACCTGTTTGCGTCGCGCGCGCCGCCCGTGGTCAACTACCGCGTCAAGGCGCTGCGCTCGTTCCTCAACCTGCTGGCCTCGTGGGCCTTCTCCAAGACGCCCAAGTGCCCCACATGCGGCGGCTACGCCTTCGACGTGGTGCGCAACTTCGTGCTGGAAGGAGACGACCTGTCGGCTGACGCCGACATGAAGTCCATCCGCGAGTCTGTCACGGTCGAGGCCTTCGCAGAACACAACTTGGCCAGCACACGTGGCCCCACCCACACACGCACACACAGCTGGATGACGGCCAGCTCGGCCGGAGACCCGGACATGACACAGAGCATGTACATGCCACGACAACCCAGACCCAGTCACGGACCGACGCTGAGAGAGGCGCCGCCGCCGCGACCCAGCCAGAGACCGAGTCAAGAACAACCAGCGAGACCGCAGCAGCAGTCTTCGCAACCGAGACCTACGTACCCGCGGCAGCAGTCGGCGGGCCACTACCGGCAGCAGCGCAGTCGCCACCAGGACGACGACCCGTACGACGCCTTCAACGACTACTTGCCCGAGAAGCAGTCCAAGGTGAAGAAGGCCTCGCAGTCGAGCATGGAGCAGAAGGTGCAAAGCGGAAAGTTTTCGTCTCGGCCACTGCAGGAGACCATCGAGGAGCGGCACCGCCGCCACCAGCAGCAGGAGCAGGAGGAGGCCGACGCCTACCAGCAGAAGCTGCGCAAGCACCGCAGCGAGCCGCGCAACCTGTCGGCCCGTCGCCCACTGGCCGAGAGCGAGCTGTCCGTTGGCACGAGTGCGTTCGAGAGTCCGCACTCGAGCCGCAGAGCACCAAGCCGCGGCGGCTCCAACGCCGAGAGCTTCGTCTCGGACGTGAGCATGGCGGCCGAGCCCATCTTCGTGCACGGCGACGAGCTGCAGCGCTACGGCCTGTCAGACGACGAGCGCAAGGCCCGCAGCGCCGCCAGCAGCGTCTACTCTGGCGACGACGAGATCGAGCTCACTGGTGTGGCCATGGCGTCGCCGCCGCGTGCGAACAAGAAGAGCAGCGGCGACAACTTGTGGCAGCCCTGGGAGCTTGCCCGAGTGGCCTAATAACGCCGCATACTCATCACCTGGCTCGGACGTTTCACTGCCAGGTACATTTTATTCATCGCCTAGGACACTGCCAAGCAAGTAGGCATCGACTGACAATACAACAACAGGAACCTTGAAGTAGGCACAGCGCCGTGATCGACGTGAATCCAACGGCATCAAATCAAAGCCGTCTTTTGCCAAGCCGCGCTGCTGCAGCCATTTGCAGTGGATGGAGGGCCAGCGATCCGCCGGCGACAAGCCCCTTCCCTTCCCGCCAGAAATGGGCAATGGACTGCGGCAACTTGCGCGTTGCAGCGCAGCCGTTGCGGCAATATCTTTCGAGGCAACTGCCGCGCCTGCCCTTTGCAAGAGTTATCGCCTTGACTCGGGTGCGGAGACACCGTGCGACAAATTTGACTTGCGCTGGGTATCGGATTTGCAATTAGTCCTTCTCCGGACCAAACCGGACCAGACGCGCGCTAACCCCCCGCCGCCCCTACACAAGTCAAGAAGCGGCTTCCGCGGCGTGCGCAAAAATACCCGCGAGCTGCCCGCGCGCCCCCGCCCCGCGCCCCGCGCCGACTCCCCCCGTGCTCGCTGCGCCTCTCGATGCCGACCAGTCTCCGAGCGTGAGCTGCCGTAGGTCGGCGTATTTTACGCGTCTTTTTTCCGTTGGTTAATTAGGTTTTTTTTTGCCTCCTGGCGTTGCATGCTAATGAGGGGTTTTGCACACTTTGCGTTTGGCAACAGACTGTTCTCGAATTCACCGCCGGCACTCGAGCTCGACGCAGGAATCGGTAGGCCCATTTTGCCTTCGCCAGACGAGAATGGGTATTTTTACTGGCGAAAACTGACGTCCAATACGCCGCGCAGAAGCCAAGCGAACGCATGGAGTCCAAGGCCGCCGATGGTCCGCGAGCGTCCAACAAGTCCAAGGAGGGCCTGTGGTGGCGCTGGACGCACGGCAAGAGCGGCAGCACGGCCTCCAGCAGCCACGTAGAGCCTTGCAGCAGCAGTAGTAATAGCAAACCGGCGGCGTCCCCTCGGTGGCAGAAGCGCGCCACCCGGACGCCCCGGGAGGAGAGCGGGGCGACCGCCGCCCCCTCGTTGGCCTGGACAGCTTCCCCCGATGCCGGGGGAAGCTCGTCGTCTCCGAAATTCTTCCCTGCAGCCTCCTCACGCAGTGTGAGAGCGTCGGCTGTGCCGACGAAGAAGAAGTCGACGTCGACAGTCTCGACGCGAGGACTTCGGGATGGACCGAAGAAAACGTCCTTGGGAGCGTCGACGGCTTCGTCCACGTTCATGTTCTCGAACAGGGAGGACAAACGACCAGCTTCAGCGGAGATCTCGTGGTCCATGGGTAAGAGCAAGCGACCCACAGCCAGGAAAGACAGGAGGAGCAGCAAGAGCGCCACGACCATGCTGACCAGCAGTCGAGTTGGCACGCGAGTGGTAGCTTCGAGGAACACACATTTCTTACCGGATGTCAACGAAGACACCGAGATGAGAGCTCCTGATGCGAGCGCCAACATGTTCGCCTTTTCACCTCAGCCGACCAAGCCGAGTCGGAGCTCTGGACGCGGAAGATCGAGTGTTACGGCATCGAGGAGTGACAAGACAGACAAGTTCCTGACAGCAGAAACACCGATGTTTGACTTTGACGGGAGCTTCTCGAGATGCAGCAAGCCTGTGTTCCCACCCACATCGCCGTCTGGAGCATCGACTGCGTCGACGACCTCGTCATTCAGCTCACAGTCGTTCTCAACGGTGGACCCCCTCATAAACTGTGCTCGCGCAGTACTGCAAGATTGCATTAGGAAACGGAAAATGGAGCAGACCACTGCACGAAAGCGCTCCATTGAAGGATGCTTTGATGGAGATCTGCTGGAGAGCAAAGAGTTTGGATGGCATTATGACACGGTGTCCAAGCCCAGAGCGTATGGAGCCATGAGCCCAGGCTCAAGGTGAGTCCTTACCTGTATTTGATGTCACTTGACGTTCTTCAGTATTTAACTTTTCGTGATCTTTGCTTTTGCGCAAACACAGTAGCAGCAGTGATGATGAGCTCAGTCAGCTCTCGTCGATGGATCAGTCGTTCTGGTGGGTGACTTGCAGCAAAATTCTCAAGCCACATGCAGTACGTGTAGTCTAACAGACCATTCGTGTTGCTTATCTACAGCACGGAAAAGTCTGAGCGAGACTGCGACAGCAAGCTTGCAAAAGAAGAGATGTACCGCCAAATCTTGGTGGGGGATTATGACCTCAGCAGTAGTCCTGAATTTCAGTGCTTCAGTCCCTTGGTCGAAGAAAAGTACGTCGGATGCAGATTGATGTTTGTGTGTGCAATAAATTCTGATCTATTGTCTTTATTTGCTAGGGGGCTGCCAATTGAAGTCCGATACCAACTCCCACTGGCTCTCGGTACAGCAAACGAAACCAACAAGGAGTGCACAATTTGCCAACTTCGTTATGGCATTGGCGATCACATTGTGACGCTTCCATGCCAGCACTTCTTCCAGTACGTTTTGAGCCATTGCCTTTCTCTACTGTTTTGAAAGCCTCTGCCTCAAGGCTAATGCTTTCTTCATCACTGTTTCCAATCTCTACAGTGCCTGCTGTGTCGACAAGTGGTTGTGGAACCACACCTCCTGTCCACTATGCCGAACTGAAGTGACGTTGGACCAGGAAACCGAAGTGCCCAGCACGAAACACAACTTTACCGAATGTTCTCCTGTCGACCAGGAGCGCATTCGTCGTCAGATGCGCTCCTCCTCGCAGCACGCCGGGTTTCGGCCTGTAGTTCCAGGTATGATGGATAATTCATTTGCGACGAAGACAAAGCGTTGGCGGGTGTTTGACTTGCCGTGCTAATATCGCTATTGGTTTGTCTTGTCCTCCCTAGTTGAAATCGACCAGCTCGAGTTGGACATATCACGCATGGCAATCGACGAAGAATCTGAAGTTGAAGACGAGCCAAGCTACTTAGTTTGGTACGTTCCCGGAGTCTTTTTTAATCATAGTATAAAACAGAAAGCTCACTTTACTCGTCTTCTAGCCCGACTCCGCATCTCGCCACAAACGCTCAGGACAACTGCCCTGGCAACTGATGAGTGCCGCATTGCGAGACCAATCTCTTGGCCACCACGAGATTTCTGCTCTGCACAAACGGGACGCGCGCAGGTCTGAGCCCCGTGACCTCGCTGCTCCTCGGCGCCTGCTTCCTCTCGGGGGTATTTGTATGGTGTTGTAATCGATCCCCCACGCGCCCAGCCTCCTGCCAGCGGTCACACCCGCCCACACAACACCAACCAGTCTGCAGGAAGGACCCAAGGCAAGACCAGAACGACTCCAGCCCAATTTCTGCTTGGGATCCTCCTGCTCCGTGCCGTTGCAGGCGGCCGGGCGTTGTAAGCGAGAAGAGGACAGGCTCACAGCTAACAAAAAAAACAATAAACAACATTAAAACGCAATTGTCCTCCGTCGTCCAACTTCAGCTAGATTATCTTTACGTGGTCCACATAATCACCAACGTTCAAACGACATCTTCTTCGAGCAACATTCAGCGGTTATTTACGTAAAGCCAGCCAGTCCACAAGCTGGAGGATCGCGAGCGCCATGGACGCCGACGACGAGCCGGCCATGGCGTACTTCCTGCCCAACGGCATCGCGGATGATTCGCCCCCCAAACAGAGGTGCGTCTCCTCTATCGATGCATGTAACTTTGACCTGCCATCTCGGCGTATTCTTCTCGGTAGCAATTTTCTACTTACGTCAGTAAATTCCGTCTTTTCGTGCCTCTCAGCCGCGTGAAGGCGAGTTTCGGCCCCATCGGCGGGCGCTTCGCCGTCTCCGGCGGCCAGTCGACGGCAACGTCTCCTGCCAGTCCTTCGGGGGCTTCGGCGGCCTCCAACTCGAGGGGAGACGTGGACTTTGGGGGACTCCACACTCGGCCGCGGCCGACGCTGGAGCCGTCGCCTTTTGGCTCAAGTGGAGGCTCCGCCTCGTCCCCGAGACCTACCAACTTCCTGCTCTCCGATCTGGGGGGAGAAATACACACACCAAGAGCTTCCAGAGACTTTGGAGACTCGGGAGGAACGACCCCGACGGCCAGCAGACCTTTTGGCTTCCCCGGAGCTTTTGGCCCCGGGTTGAGTGAGGGAGGGGCTATTGGAGCCGGAGCTATCAGGTCTCCGACGTCTATGTTTGACAGAGGACAGGAAGCAGCCAAGAGCTTCTCGATGCAGGGGGAGAGCAGGAACAGCTTGACTTCGGCAGGCTTTGGAAACGAGTCACAGCAGTTGTATCGAGGAGGAACGACCAACTTGTCGTATTTGAGCTCGGGAGAAGCAGATAGTCCGTTTGGATCGGGCTCGATGAGGACGTGGCCGGCAGTGGCGACAGAGGTGTCACAACCACGTCGTATGCTTCAGCGCCCACCGGGCTTGGCGGGACCTCCCGGGCTTAGTGAACCTCATGCTATCGATGGAATTCAGCCACAGATGAGGCTCGGAAGTGGAGGTGGAGACATGATGGAGCAGCACGTGGCAGGACCGCAGTTTAATCCTTTCCACCCGTCGGCGTCATCGCCGATGGCAGGAACTGGAGAATCGAACAGGGCGTTTTCGAGAGGCGACGATCAGTACGGAGCCAGCTTACTATCCAGTCTGAGGTTATCGTCCGGTGTGTTTGGCGATAGTTCGTTGCACGATCAAGGCGATGTGCGTGGTGTGTCTAACAGGGACCTTGCCGAGTTAAATACTCACTCGATGGCAGTGAGTGAGATGGGTGGAATGCGAATTCGCCATGCAGTTGACTCTCCGTCGGTGCCTTGGGATAACCGGGAGCCGACTACTTCAAGAAGGATTGATATTCAAGCAAGGTCTAAAACGCCGCGTAGCCCTAAAAAATCACGAGATGGAAGAAGAAAATCGGAGGGCCGCTCAGATCTAAGAGCAAAAGCGCTAGAATTCAGTATGGATGCAATCAATGCTTTCACACCTGGATCACCGATGAAACCAAGACGAACTGATCGTGGACGCAAATTAGCTTCTTCTATAAATGTTGACGAAGCTTTACCTCCTTCAGCTGATAGCAGCCGCAGCAATAGCGATAAATCTGCACCAAGGGGTAAACGTCGCAATCAGGCTGCGGACACTGGGGTGGCCTCTAGCTTTTCGAGTTCAAGCGAAAATGATTGTCGTAGACGTGGACCAGTTGGTCAAAACAATGAATCAAGCTCGCAATACGGACTCCCACCAGGTTTTGAAGCTGGAGACGGACCTGTAAAGCCAGCCATGCAAGAAACCAGCAAGTTAAAACGCCGCGAGGAGAATATAGTACCCAGCCGCACCAGTGCTTCGAGGAGAAACTCAACGCGTGGAAATGATAAGGTAGCGGGCACCACTCGACGTCAAGTGTATCGCGAAAAGCAGGTGAAAGAAAACGTGAAAGACGTTTCTTTGACAAAAGAAGTGACCCCGAATCGATCTCAGTCACGTACGGCAATAAATATTCCCCAAGAAAGGAGATCAAGCGGTGATGACGAAGGTTTGGAGGTGAAAAAAAATCTGCCCAAGCAAAATGTTTTGCTCAGTTCTATGGAAGGTGCTTCCTCTGTTACCAAACCTGTTGACGCCATTAAAGCCACACAATCAACCGATACAAGCTCTCAAGATGCTGTCACGATAAGCAACGGAGCTGGCGTGAGCATCAGTGGCAATGACAATAGTGACGCCGGAGTAGATACATCTAATCGTTTGTCAAACGACGGAGTCACAAGTGTCCCAGTAGTGTCAGACGCCTCGGATGAAGCATCACAGGAGGAAACAGCAACTTTCTATGACCGTGATTCTGCCTCGTCTAGCGAAGTACTTGAAGATGTGTGTGTTGCTGCTCGCGAACAACGTGACCCTACGGATTCTCCTGAGTTGGACGAAGTTTTGTCTCCTCTTGAAAGTTCCGAATCTGAAACTGACCGAGGACAATCAGCAACTGAAGATAAGCTCACAAGTTCGACAAAACCTGTTGCTGATGACAACCTGCCAGCGCCGCAAAGCAAAAGTGAGAGCTCTTCAGCTCCAGCTGCAGCTGCTGAGAAAAAAACTACCTTAAAAGAACATCGAAAGGAAAAGTCAAAGAAGGACAAGGGCGAGAAGAGAAAAACAGCTCGAGGCAAAAAGGATAAACGAGCCTCATCCAGTATTTCAAAAACTGGAGATGGACTCAGTGGCTCGGCAAACCAGGATAAAATTCTTGACGACCTGGCTGCGAGAGGTACCCCGCTGTCCACGCAGATCAGCCAGGGGTTACGCAAAGGATGTTCAGCGGCTGCTGCAGCTGGCTTGGCTGCTTTCGTTACTATGCGTCGTGGGTGTGCTTGGACTGCCAGTCGTTTGAATGTGAAGGGCGTGCTAGGAACTGCTTTTTCCTACGTGGAGTCGGTGCTTGCTGTGGTATTTAGCGTGCTATTGCTACTCTCGTTGCATGCAGCGTCGTGGTTTATCCGTATCCATCGAGTAGCTTTCCGTGCGATTTTGACCCACCGTCATATTGGATTTTGCTTCGCATTTCTCTATGGGTTCCCATTCCTGGTGCAGTATGTATTTCCGTGGGCACCTCCATGGGCACCGGTATGCTTGTGGTACGCTTTTCTTGTCCAGCTGTTCTGCACGAACGGACCCACGGCAATGGTGACGACGTTCCGTGTAATTTTGCCATTGGTGTTCTTGGTGGAGGGAATTTCCCACCATAGTTTCCTTTTGGATTTAAACGGTATGTTTTGGTAATTGTGTGATTATATGAACCATGATTCAACTGACAAGTATGTGCCCAGGCGCGGAGCTATTACTTACATCATTCATAATCTCGGCGTTGAAGACTAGCAACCTCTACAGCCCGATTTTCTTCCTTTCATTAGCGACACAGGTACGAAAGATTGTGCGACTACGACTTTATTTCGTATTGCTAACTTTGGCTTGGTTACGTAGTGCCTACTTGCTGTTTTCTTGGGGTCAGAATTGATTGTGCAGTGGCTCCAGCTGGCCTTAGCACTTTACTCTCTACACGTCATGGCGGCGACCGACGATGAATGGGTGCGGTCTTGATGGAAAGGGCAGTTTTGTACTACATTTATGCTTATCACCCTGCGTCTACTTCTCTGTGTTCAGATCGGTATTGGAGACGAGGAGGATGAACTTTCATGCCATCCTTTGTCGATGCATCATTCAATTGCAGACTACAACCATCACCCCGCGCCGTCAACGGCTGTGTCGATCCAGAAAACCAAGCGACTAGACCGCCGTGCGCTGGCGTATGTGCGTGGCCGAAAGCTGCGGTAAGGTACAAATGTCTCATTGGTTATCGGTATGATAAATAATCTTTCTAGTTGTATTCAAAGTTGGTGCCCTTAATAATGTTGTCTGCCGTTGCATATCTACTTTCCGAGTGACTGAATTAGAAATAATCTGCAGTAGCTACTAAGCGCCCGTCCAGCATGTCTCTGATCCGTTTTGCATTTGGAGGCGGCGGAACAAAGACGCCTGTTCTTCGCTTATTTTTTACTGTGCTTTGCATAGTTTCTTGTTGTTAGTTCTCGGTCCGGTAGCCAGCTTCTATAGAACGAAGCGGAGCGCTAAGCAAGAAACACATAAAATGGTTACATTTATTCCGAACGGTGGTTGGATTGTGCTTTAAGAGGAAGCTCAAGCTCGCAGTTCCGGATCATACTACTACTAGTAGCTTCGGATACTCATATTTCCCCAAAGAGCATTAGCCGCGTACAACATTGCGAAATTGTCTAGAATCTCCCCTTCTGGTCCAGTTCTCGACCCTAATAGCTTCGCGATGTCACCTGGTGTGTTTCCGGCGTCCACCCAGTCTTGGGCCTGGACATTTTTTAACTTCTGCCCAAATCGCTTTAAGTTCGGCGTCTCGTTCAGCGACTGAAAAGAGGAGTGCCAACTCCTTGTCCTTGCCTGGTGCAGCCTTATACAGCAATTCGTATACGTTATGATCTGTAAATGACTTAGATCCACCCATCTTCTGTCTGTACGCTGTGACGTACTCCAGCCACCGGATCACGCTGTCGTCAGCTTTCACTTCTCCAGTTGCTCCAAGACGCATTTTCTTGAAAACTTTCTTGGGGTTCTTTTTGGTTAAAAGCCACATCTTTATCTGAGCCGAACTGATCGCGTTTTTGCTGGATTGAACAATTTCGAAAAAAAAAAATGCTGTGTTTGCTCTTTCCCCATCATCAGCCACAGTGTTACTTGGTTCACTTGGTTCATTCACGCCTTCAGCCTCATTGAGACGAAGGCGCCGTAATGATATATCCACGCTCTTGCCGGTAGTAGTAAACGAAACGATTCTGGGGTACTCACGCTCATAGTTGGGGGACGATCGTGCGTAGTCGACGAAATAGTGTCGGCATACGCGAGGAGTAAGCCAAAGAGCACCAACACAACTGAATGTAAACGCATGTGTGCGAGCTAGACTGCGTATTGCAAAGTGAGCTTCCCTCCAGTTTGTCGTGATGCCTAGAGGTCCGGGTGCAAACTAAATCTTAGGAGCTGCAACGTACGATAATCATGCAACGTACAGTAATCCTTCGGAAGTCCAAGGTCACGAGCTATTGGAAACGCATGTTTCTCCCCTGTCACAAAGACACTTGAGCGCAATAGTATATGATCTACAAACGATGGTAACAAAGGCGTCGTGATTATTATTTGAAGACGCTGCGAGATTAAAGAAATGCATGTGCTTCGCAAAGAGCAGAAGGGTGGTGACTAGCACTATCGCTAGTCTTGACTACTGGTGGACACTACCAGTACTTACGCTTGTTATCACGCACGGTCGACCTAAGCGGACGGGCAGTCCACGAATGCCGCGGACTGCTCCGTAGATGTCACTTTGCAGAAGCGGCACGCGGCGTCGATGCAGCCCACGCCGCCGCTCGCGCACGACGCGTCCGTGAAGATGTTGATGCCGACGGCGGCGTCGCCCTCCGACACCACCTGAGTGCACGATGCGTCGGAAGTGACGGCGGCGGTCGTTGCTGCAGGCGTCTCGGTGGGGGCATCGGTTGGGGCGTCGGTGGGGGCATCCGTTGGAGCATCCGTCGGAGCATCGGTCGGAGCATCAGTGGTGACAGCATCCGTCGGAGCGTCCGTGGTGACAGGATCAGTTGGGGCATCAGTTGGTGCCTCCTTGGTGGCAGCAGCCGACGGTGAATCGGTTGGCGCATCGGTGACGGCGTCCGTCGTGGCGGCCACGTTCGTGGCGTACCCTGCGATGGACGTGCAGTCCACGAACGCCGTCGACTGGGTGGTGGTCAACACCTTGCAGAACCGACACACGTCGTCGATGCAGCCCAAGCCGCCGCTCGCACAGGTAGCGTCCGTGATGATGTTGATGCCGACCGATGCGTCGCCTGACGAGACGACCTGGGTGCACACGGGCTGGTCAGCGGGGGCCTCGGTCGGTGTCTCCGTTGGTGCGTCGGTCGGCGCTTCGGTCGGCGCCTCCGTTGGCGTGTCGACCGCCGTGACAGTCGGTGCATCCGTCGGAGCGTCGGTGGGGGATTCCGTCGGAGCTTCCGTGGCGATGGTGGTACCAAGAATCGTGCCGCAGTCCGTGAACGCGGCGGACTGCTGCGTGTACACGAGTCGGCAGAACCGGCACACGTCGCTGATGCAGCCGATGCCACCCGTGGCGCACGACGCGTCCGTCACGATGGTGATGCCGACCTTGATGTCGCCTTCGGAAGCTACTTGCTCGCACGTGGAGCCAGCGGCCGGCGGCTCGGTAGGAAGCTCGGTGGGCGTCTCGGTGGGGGTCTCCGTCGGAGCCTCGGTGGGAGCTTCTGTCGGGGCCTCGGTCTCCGTCGGCGTCTCCGTCACGACGGTGGTGCCAGCAATGGTGCTGCAGTCCTGGAAAGCTGCCGACTGCACCGTGGTCGTCACTCGGCAAAAGCGGCACACGTCGTCGATGCAGCCAACGCCGCCTTCCGCACACGAGCTGTCCGTGACGATATTGATGCCGACATCTGCATCACCCTCAGAAACGACAAGTGCGCATGAAGCATCGCTGGTCGGCACGTCCGTGACGACGGTAGTCGGCGCAGGGGTCGTCGGCGTGCCGTCCGTGACAACGGTGGTCGCGTTGAAGTCAGCGCAGCCCAGGAACGCCGTCGATTCCGGTGTCTCCCTCACTTTGCAGAATCGGCAGTGGTCACTGAAGCAACCGAGACCTCCGTACAAGCATTCGGCGTCGACCGCAGCCGCAATACCGACGGCAGCGTCTCCCTCCGAGATCTCGCACGGCCCAGTGGTGACTGTCAGCGGGGCCATGCTAGGGAAGTTTGCTCCGAACGACGAGCAGCTCTCGAATTGTGTCGACTTGGGGTTGTCAAGGATCTTGCAGTAGCGGCAGTGGTCATTGTAGCAGCCAAGTCCACCGTTGGCGCACCCCGCGTCATCGACGACGCGGATGCCGAAGCTCTTGTCGCCATCCGAAACTTCGCACGCGGTCGTAGACGAATCCTCTTGGGCCGTCGAGAGAGGCAGTGCAGCCAAGCTGAGGGCAAAGAGAGCGACGGCTTTGATGTAGGCACGGGTGGAAGCGCTGCGCGAGTACACCATAGTTGTCGGAGGTTGGGTAGCAGAAGCAGAGGTAGTTGATTGCTGTGTGTCTGGCCGACGAAGCACGTTGAGGAATGGAAGATTAGAAACTCGGAGGTGGCCTCGGTGCGAGATACTAAAAGGGAGAGATGGCGGATCGAGTAATAGAAGAATTTCAACTCGGTACTTCTCATGAGTGTTTCCTACCACATCGCATTACGCTGTCAATAGGTTTTTAAAGCTCTCTGCGTTACTACCACCGAGAGCGGTTGGGCAATAACATCTCGGAGTCCAGAAAGCTTCATCTCATCAATGCGATTTTTTTTATCGCAAGGCGAGTCGGTTGGCACACGAAACGCACGCAGGTTCGGTTGTGTTTTGGGTAAAATGATCCAGCATCATTCCTGTGGTGCAATTGGTGCTATTGCTGGCTACAAGAACGTTCTGAGGTATATCTAAGTTATCTTTGTGTATTTCGGTGAGATACTCGACAGACAGTTTGTACAAAAGAAATGGGAGAATTCAGTCAACGGTACGGTTGCGCGGCTGAATCGAGACACTTTGCTTGTGGTGCGTGCGCTACTTTTGGAGCTACAATTGGATACACGGAACTGGGAGTTTCTGCTGCCCGTAGTGCAGGCAAACCTTTATCACACATCGGTTCTGTCGCTTGGTGGGGTGGCGCCTACCGAACTGTTTACTGGGCTGGCATGCCCACCGCCGCTGGATACGTTGCTTCTCCCAGGGAGGGAGCAGCTCCTGCAGAGCATTGACCTCGCCAATGTGGCTTCAAGGGGTGTACGCTGGCACAAGCGCCTGGGTGCCCCTCAGACGCTCACTGAGTTCCGCCATTAGCTCAAAGAAAGCGACCAGGTTATCAGTCATTCGCTCTTGCTGATGCGCACGTTACTGACGTGGAGGCTCTTAAAAGATTCTCAAGTCGCGGCAATAAAAAATTCTGGCTGTTCTACTTTCATTCAAGGATGCCATTAAAAGGACACACCAAAACCAATATATAGGCTTTATCTTCGCATGTGCGTTGGATGCATTCTTTAAACTCATTCGCTAATAATGACCGTCGATAACAGGGGAACTGGTTGCCTCCAAAATGATTTGTGTGCCAAAGAAATCTTGCTCGAAAAAAAAAGTGATTTCGTTAAAGCGCTGAAAAAAAAAACGAGTAAACAACAACAAATGTGTGGTAAAAAACAAAAAGCACTTCGAGTACAATACTGATTTGACTGCCGATATTAAGCCGTTCGAATAAGTGACCTGGTCGTTGGTTCCGAGCTTATTAAATTTCGTATGAGATTTTGCCTTCACTCGGACCAACGCCGCGGCATCTTTCGTCGATCTCAAACAGAAAACCTGTCAGAAAAAAATTGAACTTGCTGCAGTGACGTTTTGGGGTCGTTTTTTTTGGAGATTATCATGGGTGACCTAGCTGGATCTGGTGATGACAATGCAGCTTAAGCAATGTGTAACATGGTTTGGAAGGGATGCATATCTACCTTGATCAAAAGATTCACAGATAAAATGACTCATTTCTCATTATTTACTTTTACCCACCTCATGCTGCAAGCGGAAAATACAATTTTAATAAGCCTCACCACAACAAACAAGAGTTGTCGACGAAACTTCTGTGGGATAGTGTGCTCAACCTTCAAGAAATAACGGAAACTTGGGACACAACAACAAACTCGGATTACACCCATCGTTTTTAAAGCAAACAAAAGTACCAAAGATAAACAGCGGTGTACCAGTTATACAAGAAGTGCACCTACTCCGCTCCACGCTACCAATCTTCGGACAAAAATCGCGA
This sequence comes from Phytophthora taxon juncus, assembly GCA_033558005.1. Lineage (NCBI taxonomy): Eukaryota > Oomycota > Peronosporomycetes > Peronosporales > Peronosporaceae > Phytophthora > Phytophthora taxon juncus. The sequence goes on from JAUCEE010000024.1 coordinate 510,501, forward strand.
TGCATTCCTCAACGTGCTTCGTCGGCCAGACACACAGCAATCAACTACCTCTGCTTCTGCTACCCAACCTCCGACAACTATGGTGTACTCGCGCAGCGCTTCCACCCGTGCCTACATCAAAGCCGTCGCTCTCTGTGCCCTCAGCTTGGCTGCACTGCCTCTCTCGACGGCCCAAGAGGATTCGTCTACGACCGCGTGCGAAGTTTCGGATGGCGACAAGAGCTTCGGCATCCGCGTCGTCGATGACGCGGGGTGCGCCAACGGTGGACTTGGCTGCTACAATGACCACTGCCGCTACTGCAAGATCCTTGACAACCCCAAGTCGACACAATTCGAGAGCTGCTCGTCGTTCGGAGCAAACTTCCCTAGCATGGCCCCGCTGACAGTCACCACTGGGCCGTGCGAGATCTCGGAGGGAGACGCTGCCGTCGGTATTGCGGCTGTGGTCGACGCCGAATGCTTGTACGGAGGTCTCGGTTGCTTCAGTGACCACTGCCGATTCTGCAAAGTGAGGGAGACACCGGAATCGACGGCGTTCCTGGGCTGCGCTGACTTCAACGCGACCACCGTTGTCACGGACGGCACGCCGACGACCCCTGCGCCGACTACCGTCGTCACGGACGTGCCGACCAGCGATGCTTCATGCGCACTTGTCGTTTCTGAGGGTGATGCAGATGTCGGCATCAATATCGTCACGGACAGCTCGTGTGCGGAAGGCGGCGTTGGCTGCATCGACGACGTGTGCCGCTTTTGCCGAGTGACGACCACGGTGCAGTCGGCAGCTTTCCAGGACTGCAGCACCATTGCTGGCACCACCGTCGTGACGGAGACGCCGACGGAGACCGAGGCCCCGACAGAAGCTCCCACCGAGGCTCCGACGGAGACCCCCACCGAGACGCCCACCGAGCTTCCTACCGAGCCGCCGGCCGCTGGCTCCACGTGCGAGCAAGTAGCTTCCGAAGGCGACATCAAGGTCGGCATCACCATCGTGACGGACGCGTCGTGCGCCACGGGTGGCATCGGCTGCATCAGCGACGTGTGCCGGTTCTGCCGACTCGTGTACACGCAGCAGTCCGCCGCGTTCACGGACTGCGGCACGATTCTTGGTACCACCATCGCCACGGAAGCTCCGACGGAATCCCCCACCGACGCTCCGACGGATGCACCGACTGTCACGGCGGTCGACACGCCAACGGAGGCGCCGACCGAAGCGCCGACCGACGCACCAACGGAGACACCGACCGAGGCCCCCGCTGACCAGCCCGTGTGCACCCAGGTCGTCTCGTCAGGCGACGCATCGGTCGGCATCAACATCATCACGGACGCTACCTGTGCGAGCGGCGGCTTGGGCTGCATCGACGACGTGTGTCGGTTCTGCAAGGTGTTGACCACCACCCAGTCGACGGCGTTCGTGGACTGCACGTCCATCGCAGGGTACGCCACGAACGTGGCCGCCACGACGGACGCCGTCACCGATGCGCCAACCGATTCACCGTCGGCTGCTGCCACCAAGGAGGCACCAACTGATGCCCCAACTGATCCTGTCACCACGGACGCTCCGACGGATGCTGTCACCACTGATGCTCCGACCGATGCTCCGACGGATGCTCCAACGGATGCCCCCACCGACGCCCCAACCGATGCCCCCACCGAGACGCCTGCAGCAACGACCGCCGCCGTCACTTCCGACGCATCGTGCACTCAGGTGGTGTCGGAGGGCGACGCCGCCGTCGGCATCAACATCTTCACGGACGCGTCGTGCGCGAGCGGCGGCGTGGGCTGCATCGACGCCGCGTGCCGCTTCTGCAAAGTGACATCTACGGAGCAGTCCGCGGCATTCGTGGACTGCCCGTCCGCTTAGGTCGACCGTGCGTGATAACAAGCGTAAGTACTGGTAGTGTCCACCAGTAGTCAAGACTAGCGATAGTGCTAGTCACCACCCTTCTGCTCTTTGCGAAGCACATGCATTTCTTTAATCTCGCAGCGTCTTCAAATAATAATCACGACGCCTTTGTTACCATCGTTTGTAGATCATATACTATTGCGCTCAAGTGTCTTTGTGACAGGGGAGAAACATGCGCTTCCAATAGCTCGTGACCTTGGACTTCCGAATTCGCCCAACGTGACGCTCGCGTACGCGATCCAAGCACTCACAGGTGTTGAGCCTCGGATGAATCGTCATCGGCTTAAGAGAGAGCATTCGCTACGAAGAAGAAGGAGTATGGCAAACGTCGATTTAACGGGAAGTGCTTCTACTGCAAAAAGACTGGGCACAAGGAATTTGAGTGCCGCAAGAAGAAGGTCGACGAGGGACGAGGACAAGTCGCGCAGGAAGCGTCCGACTTTGCCTATACGGCGACGAGTACGATGGCGAAGATGGAATGCTAGTCGACTCTGGTGCAAGCTCGCACATGACCAGCGTCCGGGACAAGTTCATCTCCACAACGGAGCTGATGACGCCAGTCCGCATTACAATTGCGGACGGGTCGAAGATTGACGCAGTTGCAAAGGGCACCGTCAAGTTACAGTTGATGGACGGGACAACCGTCACATTGTCGATGTTTAGTACATCCCTGAAGTTGAAGGTAGTCTCATCTCGGTGTCGAAGCTTGCCGAGAAGGACGTCGTCGCGCAGTTTGGAAAGGACAAATATGTCTTTCACTATGGCGACGCGAAAGTCATGGAGGCGAAGCGCTGTGGAAACGTCTACAAGCTGAAGACAGTGGGGGACGAGGTGTGCCATATTGCGACGACATCTCGTAAGGAGCCATGGGCAGTGGTGCACGCACGCCTTGGCCACATCCCGTACAAGGGCTACGAACAGCTATTGACCATGGCAGAAGGCGTGCCTCGCATCATTGGAGACTTTACCAGTGAAGACGTCTGTGCGGGCTGCTGCATGGGCAAGATGAGAGCTGACGACTATCCCCGACACCCGGAGAAGCTAGACAAGAGTGCAGGTGTACTAGAATTGGTACACTCGGATGGGATGGGTCCGATGCAGACCAAGATACCCGGTGGATGCACGTATGTGGTGACTTTCATTGATGACTACTCACGTCACGTGACAGTCTATTTCATGAAGGCCAAAGCTAACGGCAACCAATAGGTCACTGTTGGTCTGGTCTTGGCACCAATTTCCACGTCTTGTTCGCGATGAGGGACTCCAGCTCACTTGCTATCGCTTTTTTCCATTCACTTTTGTCCTCGCTTGTCGGAGCCTCTTCATACGACTTGGGGACACCTTCCATCGCAGCCATCGCTTGGCCGCCTACAATTGCGAGCTGATCGCCCGTTGGCTTGCTCCGCTCTTGCGTCATCCTTTGTCGCTTCCTCCCGCTTGTCGATGGAGCATCAATGACCTGCTTCTTTCTTGCTCCTGCCTCTTCAGGATCCGTTGTCTCGTCAATATGTCTTGCGCGAGACCGAGTAATCATCGGATGGGTCGATTCATACGGCACCATCGCACTTTCTGTGACTGTATCACGTTGTAACGGGATAACGTCAGCAACTTCAACTTGAGCCGGTACGATCTGCTGGGACACCGGTATTTGGCGTCCAGTCAACTAGCTCCGAAGCAGAACTTTTGTCCTCGTTAAGATCAAACGCGTAATCATGAGTTCGGGATTCGTCGTCTCGATGACCTTAACGATGCGCACGATTTGCACCTTTCCCGTAGCAGTTGAGGACGCGATATCCTTTAACATCATCATCATTGTCCAAGAAACGACACTTGAATGCCTAGGCGTCGAACTTGCGGCTCTTCTCGTCTGGGATATGAGCATACCCGAGCGCACCAAACACCTTCATGTTCTTGAGTTAAAGCTTGGCTTGGTATACGATCTCATAGGGTGTCTTCACAGTCACAGAATTGGAATTCCGATTGATGATCCAGGCCGCCGTGTTGACTACCACTTCTTGTCCATACCTTCATGGTAGAGCATGCAACGTGCCATCTCCACCAGACTCCGGTTCATGCGCTCAGCCAGGCCATTCTGTTGAGGCGTATACGGCACTGTCCTCTCGTGCTTAGTACCGCTGCGGTTGAGATAGTCCTTAAATTGTCGACCAGTATACTCACCGCTATTGTCTGAACGTAGGCGCTTAATTGCCTTGCCTGTCGTGTTCTCCATCGCTACCTTAAAGACCTTGAACATCACCAGCACTTCCAGGATCAAGGACCTTGGACAGGCACACTACATTCTCGGAATCGAAATTGACTACGACATGAGGACAAGACGCTTCGGATCAGCCAACAGGCGTACGCCGAGACCATCATCAAGAAGATTGGACAACAGAACGCGAAGCCGTGCTTGACACCATTAGAACCTGGTGTGCAGTTGATCAAGTTGGATGAGGCGCAAACGGATGACGACAAGTTGAAAATGAAGGCAAGGCCATAGCGTTCGCTCATCGGAAGTCTCATGTATCTGGCGTGTGAAACACGACCCGACATTGCTGTTGCTGTTGCGAAGCTGAGTCGTTTCCTGGAGAACCCTGGCCAGAAACATTGGGATGCAGGAATCAGGGTGGTGCGCTATCTGCTGAAGACCAAGGACATTGGTATCGTCTACGACGGTCATGTTAAAATGGAGCTCCGGTATTGGGAATGGGCCGTACGGCCCTCGTCCGACCTCTCAAGCATCTAACCGGAGTTGATGCTGGAGCCCAGAGTCCTCACCTTTTCGTTGAGGTACTGCCGTGGGTTCCGCAGACGGATGATTGGGTGTCCGAGGTCTCGGTTGTGGATGACTGCCAACCATGGCGCAATTGTTGGATCGACGTGCCTAGCCAGCACCCGTTCAACACCACTTTCGCTCCGTGCAACCCGGAAGTGCTTCTGTTCGTACCGAAAGGGTTCACGGAGCAAGAGATCATTGACGATCTCATGTTGAACCCCCAGCTGCCGGCCCAAGATGTTTTTGCGCCGTGGACAATTCCTCTGTTGGGCAGTTTTTTCGCGCACAAATTGGTGATCTTCCGGCGGCTTCGGCTGCTCCTGCTGATGACGAGTCCAAGGATGATTCTTCTCAGAGCTCGGTCGCCCCTGCGACTGTTCCGGCTAGTGGTGCGCCTCCCTCTAGTGCTGCCTCAGGCGTCTCAGAGTCCAGTACGTTCTCGGGATCAAGGCGCCTGAGGCCTGGACTGTCGGACCTTGCTGATGCAGCAACCGCAGCGGCTACATTGGCTCCTTGGACCTCGTTCGCGTACCCTCTTTGCGTATTTTCATTCAGTCTTGGTGTTGCCACGTAGTCCGTCGTCTCAAATTCCATTAAGAGTAGCTCAGGACCCGCGTTCATCAAAGATCAATTTGAGTTTCCGTTCTCATCACCGAAAAGTATATAAATCGGTCCTCTTCTTCATTGCCAGGACTGTCACAGGCAAAACTTCCACAGTGTGCGAGTATCTTTTCCACTTCAGACTCGCCGGCTAGCCGATCTGGCTCCCAGCTGTCTTCAGGCAAGAGCTCCTCGTCAAAATCTATCCGTGAGCGCTCTGTCACCCCTGGAGAGAGGCGAGTCCTCGGTCGGTATCGAACTCGTTGACCGCCTTGAGCCGTGACACGTGTAGTACAGGATAGAACCTATAGCCACTCTTGTCCGGAAGCTCAAGCTCATAGGCAAATTCTTCCACCTTTCTCTTCACCCTGAACGGTTCATTCCACAAGTCGGCTAATTCTTCACCAACTCCGGCTTCACTCTTTCCATATACAGCCACACCCAATCGCCCTCCTTGAATAGAGAGCTCTGAGACTCTGCCCCTGCATCGTCCCTCCTTTGCCGCAATCTAGTCCGGTCTCAGAGGTCTCGATGGTCGATCCGTCTGGTACAGCCCTCTGTTCATGTCGATTGAGTGCGTCATTGTGTTTCTTCGCTCGCCGAGCCTTCTCTTCTGCCTGGTGCTCCTTAGCCATGTTGAGAGCAATTTCTGTTGCCTATTCATCTCGCTCCGCCACGCCAACGCGTCAGTCTGGCGTCCGAGGTCTCGTTTGAGGGAGGAGGATATTGCTCGCAACGTTGTTCGAACATCCCACCCATGCACTAGATAGAACGGGGTCTCCTTCCTTGTAGCGTCCATAGAGCTGTTGATTGCGAACAGCAGCCTCTCAGCATCTCGTCCCAGTCTTGCTGTAGTGGATCCTCGGCATACACTCCCACTGATTGCATTACCGTCTTCACCGACCTCTCTTGTTGGCCATTTGCCTGCGGCTGATAGCTGATAGTTGCCCTAGACTTTGACGGCATCAGCTCAGCGAAGGCTTGGAACACCGCGCTCATAAAGCGTGGGTCGCGGTCATGACGGATGAGGGTTGGCGCACCGAAGCGTCTGTAGACGCATTCTTCGAAAGCCTGGGCTACTGACAGAGCAGAGGTGTCGGACATCGCCTTCCCCATTACGAATTCGGTGAACGAGCACTGAAACAGCTGTAGCGCCGTGTTTTCTCTGCGAGACCTTGGTAGAGGTATCACAACGTCCATTGACACTATCTGAAACGGTCGGTACGCTAGAATATGCCTGGCGATTACCCTCTTAATTGAGGCTTGCTCTTACTAGAGCAGCAGTCTGGGCACGACTTGACATGCCTTTCCACGTCTGCAAACAGTTCAATCCAATGGTAATCGGCCTTCACCCGGTGGTAAGTTCGCACCACGCCTTGGTGGCCACCTTCCAGTGAGTCGTGACAGCTCTGCAACACTTCTTGAATCATGGTTGTGGGTATCACTAGTCGTGGCGTCGTCTCGTCTTTCTCTTGCTTGCTCCACCGACGGCTCACTCCCATAAAGTAAAGCACATTGTCCTCACTCAGCACAAACCTGTCACCTAACTTCCATGTATTTCGGGCGGCTGTGTACGAGAGTTCTGACTCTTCTCCTCGGAGGACGGCTTTCACATTCGCCCATCTCACCTCTTCGTCTTGCCCCGCCGCTAGTCTCCGATGTTTCTCTTCTTGTATCTCAGCTGGGTCCACGTCTGCTGCAGAGGTTTCGTGGTCAGTATTACCGTCAGGTCCCGCAGTGGCTTCGTGAGCTTGTTGCTCTATCGCGGTTCTTGGTGAGGCCCCTGTATCCTCTCGAGGGGTTTTGTTGTGCTCCTCTGCGTCTGCCGGTCCGGTCTCAGAGGTTTCATCCGCGAATCTCCCTTGTTTCTTCTTCGTCTTATTTCCTCTCGTTTGACTCCGGGTGATAACGCTTACATGCCGTGGTTCGTCAAAATCGAAAAAGTTGCGTCTTCAAGCCCTCGTTCGGTGCACCAGCTCTACCCCAGTGCTCATCGTTATTGAATGATCATCCTTTGCAGACGTCGGGTGTTGCTTCGTCGAGTTTATCGTTGCTGGGCTTGGTCAGGGTTCGACCGAGGTCTCCAGATGACCTCCGGGATGCGATTCAGTTCCGCCAGTTCCATCTGCCTGCTTGGGCTCGGAGGGTTCGCTGCTGTATTTTCCAGTGTCTCGCCTGCCAATACGTCCGCAGCTGCGTTATACGTTATCACCACGTGGAGGTATCGTACCGACTTTAGCTTCGCTGTGAGAGCTCTGTGTTGGTTCAGTAATACCAGCAGCGACTCCTTCCTACACGCCATCACCCCTAGAGACTGCTAGATTGCGAGCCGGGAATCGCCGACGATGACTAAGGTCTCTGTGCCATGTTCTAGTGTCGCTGAGACTCCATTGTTCATACCCTCATACACAGCTTGGTTTACCGTCGTCGCTTCGAGGTAAGCACTCGCAGCGGTCTTATATATATATATGTATCGTCCAGTTGGGGAGCTGCCAGAGTATCCAGGAGCAACTGCCATACCCACCGTGTTTGGGGATCTTGGCCAGCCGTCGAATGACAGAACGAGGCCTCGGTAGTCATTGGGAAGCCTAGCTACAGCATGTGGGGGTTCAACCGCGGGCCTCGTTATGCCGCGCGTGGACGGCGCGAGGTGAGCGAGCGATCGGTCCACGTCCACGAAGCTGGTGACAGTCGACTGGAGGAGTTGGAAGAAAAAGGCATCGCTCTCTTTCACACGAGTCACCACCAAATGCCATGGTGACAGTAGCGTTGCGAATTGGGCGGCGCGTCCAAACAGCGCCTTAGATTTATGGACCCAGTCCAAATTTGAAAAACGCGTCCGGCCTGCTAATTGAGTGTAGCACTGCTTCAGCGGTTGCAGGAGGGCGATGACCCCTTTCTCAGCAGGATGGAAATTCAACTCCGATGGTTTTAAAACCCGTCCGCAAATTCGCACCGGGTGGAAAACGCCGTCGTGCTCTTGCATGAGCGTGGTTCTCAGAGCCCACTCGCTAGCAAATAATATGATATGGACCTTTTTGTCTCACTCGAAGTGGCGCAGGATCGGGGCCTCTGAGACACGCTTTTTGAGCTCCACAAACCTCTGACGGGCTACGGTGATGTCACCCCCGTCAGCAAGGCCATCTTCCGTTAGCTGGTAGAGCACCGCGGCATAAACTGCGTAATCTTGGGTGAACCGGCTGTAGTAGTTCAGTGCCCCCAGGAAATCCTGCATTCCTTTTTGGATCGAGGGAACGAGAGCTCTGCGATAGCACGAAGCTTCTTAGGATCAGCTTGGATGCCTTTAGCGACACCTGGTGGGATAAGAAGGCCACTCTGCTCTGCACAAAGATGCTCTTCGTGAAGCTCACGCTAATGCGGCATTCTTCGAAAAGGCTAAGAAGACGATCGACCATCGTCAAGCATGCATCGAAGGTCTCCGCGCCGAAGCAGATATCATCTACGAACGACCGACGATTAAACACGGGTACGAGCGAGGACTCGTCTGGCTCTCCAGCAAGGAACATGTCGGCCGAGGGGTCGTTCATCAACTCGGACATCAGGTCAACCCTTCTATCACCGGACCGCCTCGCCTCATACTTCGTCCGTGGCATCCAAAACGTCGGTAGTGCGTTGTCGGGACAGCCGTCGTAGTACAATGCTGGAAGCTCCTCGTGCATGCTCAGAGCTCTCGTTTCCGCTGTCTTAACCATTCCCGCGAAATTTTTCCATCCGTCTTTCGGCTGGACAAACTCCCATAGCGCATTGTCTAGCATTCTCTGGTAGATCATAGGCGCATTCTTGAGGCCGAATGGCATGCGTAGCCACTCGAAATGCCCTAGCGCGCAGACAAAAGCAGACACCTTACAAGCCCTTTGTGTCATCATAATGGCCCAGAAGCCGCTAGCCGCATCAAGGGACCTCAAATACGCTTCCATCTCCATAAGAAGGTCATCGACCAGAGGCATTGCATACTCCAAGATCGTTGTCACTCCCTTTACCATTTTGTAATCGATACACAGTCTAATATCCACTCCATTTTTCTTCAACACGATGACAATTGGCGATGCCCACGGGCTATCAGAGAATGCGATCAGGCCAGCCGTTAGGAGCCCCTTCAAAAGCTCGTACAACTTCTTGAGGTGTCGGAGAGGTATCCGTCGAGCCCTCTGCTTAATTGGGGAGTGATTACTCACATCGATATCACACACTACCCCATACGCTGGTGACGGCAGAGCGTTCCCGCTAGAGATCATGATGGCTTCGTGGGCTTTGAGGACATCGATAAGCCGTCGCTGTTCGTCCTGAGTTAGGTTGAGGTCAGCGCAGTGTAATCTAGCTCCACCGCCGAGACCTCTGAGAGATCCGGTAAGAAGGCCAGCTCATGGGCATAGTCCTCTAGTCCCATTACATTCGCCGGATGCTCCGACGTCTCTGTCTGATCTGAGTCGGGTGGGTCGGACTCTCCGTCAACCAAAGTACACACGTAGTTTTCATACACCGCTTGGTCGGGTCAGGGTCGTTACCGCCATGGTCATCGAACTCGTACTCAGCGGCTGGAGCCTGCGAGACCTCTGTCTGTGTCTCATGGCACCCCGCCGTCCATAGGTCTCTTTGACGCTTCGACCGAGGTCTCAGACGACGCATCGCTTCCAAGACTACCACTGTCGACTTCACACACCCACGGTTGGGTTCTGGCCTCCGTTGAGGCCTCGGTCGGCTGTCGGAGGATCTCCCGAGGGGTTGGGTAGGCTGGACGCTCAATGGCGGGTGACTGGGCAGCAAACCACTGCTCATAGAGCTCTCTCTCCATCTGGTAGAGCTCTGTCTCACGCGCGTTGGCGTATGCCAGCACTTGCCACTCCTTGTATCGCTCCGAGTGCAACCGCACGTAGCCGGGCTCTCGTGGGAGCTCCCCATGGGGGTCCATACCAAGAGTGGTAGGTGGGCCGAGCAGTAAGCGCTCTGAGAGGTCACGTTCGTCAACTGCACGCGGTGAGGCTAACCCCGTCGAAACCTGGTCACGGTGGGGACCAAAGCGTCTGTGCGGCGTACCCACAAGGTATGTGTCTCTCGCGATGGTTGTCGGCGGCGCACCCGAAATTCTCCCCACTCGCGTCCTCGTATTCGTAAGGCCTCTATAGGTCCCGCAACTTCGTGCGTGCCGTACGAGTCCTCTTCCGCAGCGTTGGCCGACTTAATCAGCGGTACCATCACCTCATCTGCTAGTCGCGCAGACCCGTGGAACAGATCCAGTCAAATTCCTGCGGGGATCGTGAAATCGGTTCCCAGGACCACGTCAACCCCGGCATTATGATCCATAATCCATAGCTTAAACTCATACACTCTTCCCAACCCAAGGTGATCTTAACGAGAGCTCTGCGAGTTGTGGCCATCACCCCTGGGTTGATCCCCTTTACTTCCAGACTCCGACCATAGTCTGGGATATCGCGCAACCGCAACCGCTTCGCTAGGTGAGCAGAGACCACGCTGACATTCGCTCCTGTGTCAAGTAGTATCCTCGTTCGTGTGTCTTCCACTGCACCCTGCACCAGAGCTCTCATTCGTTTGCGCTTGTCATACTTTTGAGACGACCACCACCACATTCTCTCCCCCGGCAGTAGTCTAACGGTCGGTCCGAGACCTCGTTCTCTCGGCTCCATCCGACTTATGCTTGCAATTGAGGCTTCTGTGACGGTGCCAGTCTCTCCAGCTGTGTAGGTCTTTCATCTGAACAATCTCGTCCGAGGCCTCGTCCTCGCTCACTTCCAGTTTCCGTCCATGTCATGCGTCGATTTTGGTCATCATTGGGCCGTTCGCATCGCCCCGTGAATGCATAGATATAATCAGCATCCACTGCAGGCTCAGCTAACTGTGGCAGCCCGATTGGGACCAACCCAGTTTCAGTTGGCGGGCTGCCTAGTTTAAATGACTCTTGTAGATTAAGGCATGGATCTCTGGTGAGAGGTCTTTCTTATCCACCTTGTTGCGGATCAGATTGGCGATTTCGTGCGATTTCGTTAAATGCCTCGCACTTTCCCGCGTCGTGTACCTGACAGCACATCTTGCATCTCCGGAAGAAGAGTGGGCCGAATGATTACTTCCACCGCATGCGCACAGGGTCCATATTGCGGCTTGTAACCCTAACGTCTTGACTAAGGTGTCGGTCATCTCGGCCTGACATCTTTCTGTCCCGCTCACTCCTCTGACGATGGTCAGAGCGACCATTGGTCTCCGCGGCAGCAGCTTTTCGTTCAGAGTCGTAGATATCCGTCGTCGCTCTCTTCAGTGTTACTCGGCGATCGAGGACTCATCCCCGCTATGTTCCCCCCTGTGGGTGTTGCCATCACTGTCACTGTAGTCGGGCGACTGTCCGGGACCTTCCTGCGGCCGGCGTCCTCTAGAAGATCTTGCGTCAAGAATAGAAAGAGCTTCCGCCAGTGTGATCCACGACTGATAGCGACCATCCTGTCGACTGTTGTCCATCTTGCTCCGGCTGAGACCTCGGTCGGTACAACGGTGTCCGTACTCCGCTTCGCGGTAATCGCGGTCACGTCGGTCGCGCCGGTGTGCTCCTCGGGAGTCCTCTGTGCGGTGGTCATCACGTCTACCGCCATCGTCCCGACCTCTGGAGCGATAGGACGAGGCCTCCCGGCCAGCGCGACCACGCTCCTCGCTCAGGAGTATCTCGTTGATTAAATCTTCGACGTAGTGGATATCTTTAACTCGCACGTGTCGTAGTCGTTGTTCGAGGCTTCTGTCGCCATATGTATCGAGGAAGTGGCGGACAGGCTCCTTCGCATCGCGTCCCCCGTCCAAATTGGACTCCCGCGTTGCGTCCGTATCCATTTAGACGGTTCAAGTAATTACACACGTTCTCTTTGTCCTCTCCGCGCGCAGAGTAGTACCGTGCTTTGGCCGATTGGGTGAAGGTCGAACAGTAATACGTAATGAAAGCATCACTGAGCAGCTTCCACGTGCCCCTCGTCTTGTGTGGGAGCTGTCGGTACCAATGCAGAGCTCCGCCTTGGAGACCCAGCTCGAAAGTCATGCACCATTCGTTCGGAGGAGTGTGGGTGCCCTTCATCTCGTAGACGAAGGTCCTCAACCACTGCATAGACCTCTCGCTTTTGTTGCGTCGGCCGTAGTAATGCTCGGCCGTAGTAATGCTTAATGTTTCCAAGTGGTAAGTGCGTAGCAATCTCAAGCCGCGGCGGCCCTCCCGACACCTTGGAGGCGCTCAGCTCGTGAATTTGTCGCTTCAACTGCTCAGTCAGGTCGGCGTCATCGTAATCAAGCCCTCTGAGGAGGTCGTCATCAGACGACGACGAATCCTCTGAAATCTCATAACGCCTTGAACGAACCCTCTGAGATGCTCGTCGGCGGTTCATCGTTGGTCGGGAGCCCTCGGTGTCGCGCGCAAGCCGCTCGGCTCGGCTCGCAGACCTCGGTGTCACCAGGTGCGAGTCATAAATATAGGAGAAGCTTCTCCCGAGGCTGAAAACACTCCTGCCGTTTCACCCTCGTCTTACTCGACGGTTGGCTTTCTCGGCGTCTGCGGCAATGGGAATTTTTTTTTGCCGGGTCATCCGCCTCCGGTGCTTCGCGAGCGAGGAGCTGGCGCCCGACGCCAATATCAGGCGTTCCAAACGCCGTCTGCAGCTTCTTCTTCCACCTCATTAGCGCGGTGCCAGCGTTGGATGGAGTCCAGTCGCGCAACACCGCGTCCGAGGGATGCTTCCGAGGCTCACACCCCATGGCCCTCAGAAGTAGGACAGTGTCCCGCGCGACTTGACGAGAGCTCGTTGAGTCGACAGGGGTTGCCAACTCCACACTTAGTTCGGCCCATAGGGTCTGACGAGTTGGAACAATAGCATCCATTGACGCTTCGTTCTCATAAGCTCGATGCATCAACCCGATACCTTGTGGCAGCCGGAGTATCACCGTTAAGTGGTGGCCGGTGGTCTTGCTCCGCCAGCCTTGGCAGATGTCACTGGTGTCTCGGTCGACACGTATTCACCATCGTGAGCTGGTTTAAGGCCAGCCACGTCATTCATTCATCGGTGAGATTCCGCGAAAGCGGTCTCACCCCACTGCTACGGCCAATTGACACCGTAGCATCCTCCGGAGAGCTCGGTGGGGCCACAGAGGGCCCTTTCTCTTCCAGGTAATCATCATCTTCTTCTTCATCATGCGCATCTTCGTCGTACTTGGCGTCAGGTAGTTCACCGAGTCGTTAAAAGTCACAGAGCCCTCGGAAATCGTTTCCATATACGAGAGCTCTGGGAATCAACAAAGGAGTCACCCGCTCGATCCGAGGCCATCGAACACCACTCCTTACTGGAACAGGACGAGCTGTCAGAGAGCTCAAAGTGAAGTGGGTCGGCTATGATGAGCCGACATGGGAACCCGCGACTAATTTGTCATGCGGAGGACCCCTCTATGATTATCTTCGAGAACGGCGGCGCGACCGACGGCTCCAGATGGTCCAGGTTGCTGATGAGAGCTGACAGAGGAGTCCAATTAAGTTTGAACTGCGTGAGAGGCAGGTGTGGCCCTCATTAGCAGACGAAAATGGTTACCACACCACCTCTATTGTACTGGCTGGGATGAGGCACCACTTTGCACTGTCATAACTTATCATCCAGGACGAATTTCTCGGTGCGGTTTCGTTTGCTTGAAACTTCTCTGAGAGCTTCATTATTGGTAGAAATTCAATTCGTTATAGCCTATTACAAATAGAGTTACAGGCTTTGCAAAAGTTATACTCGCCAAAAGTCTCGATTGTTGTCCCCTCGTAAGCTGAGGAAGGCTTTTCTCAAGGAATTTGTTGATAGCCTCTACTTTTATATACGTGTCAACTATGGTAACCTGTAGCAAGTGAATATGCGTTTTGAGGTTTCCAAAATTAAAATACCCATCAGAATTTATATTTGGCGCCATATGGTTTGTACCGTGACTATGCTGCCATGGCCATTTCCCCATGAGGCCTCATCCAGCGTTACATCATGGTGCCTCCTGCACGAGGCTTAAGCAGTCGAGCAGATGCTTGTTTTGAAGCTCGGAGTATTGTCTAGATGTTAGCGCTGTGTGTGGCGGCAAGGGGACAACCCCTGCGTCAGTTTTGCTTTGAATGTGCGCCCGTGAGCGAGCAAACCGTATTTTCGCATGGTCCTCAAGCCAATTTTCATTCCGACCGAACTCTCGCAGTTCTAAGCCGATTAAATGAACCAAGCATGTGAGCACGCGGTTTCCTGAGCTCCGGGCAACAGTGCTTGTTGCGCTAAAATCGAGCAAGAACTTGATGCAGTAGGTCCAAGTCTGTAGACCAATTTCCAGTTCGTGCCTCTTCCCAACTGGCCAGTACAATAACCGCTTTGCAAAGCTGGCGCCCTCGCCAAATGCAGTCGATGATTGTCAGTACCCGCTCTCTTCATACCGAATACGTCTACCATAGTCCGATGCCGTAGCCAATGCACCGAGCTGTGCACCAAGTCTCTGGTCGTCGTCAAGATGCCCCATTCGCCTTGCCCACTGCGCCCCTGAAGCTTTGCAAATGCACGCGACACCGTCCGCGACCTCGCCTGCACCTCGTGCACCGCAGCAAGCAAGCCTGCACGCGTCTTGATTGCATTGAAGCGCGAGGGCGAGAGCGCGGCCACCGAGGGATTCGGAGACGCGCCCCGCGACTTTTCTCAGCCAGCCGTGCAGCCGGTTTTTGGCTCTCGCCGCCGGCTGCCGATTTTAATCGTGCCACAAGCTCCGGCCGCGAGTGTCAAGCCGGCCGATTGTCGCGGCGGACCTCAAGGCCGGCGTCGGCGAGGATACTTTCGGCCGTTTCTGCTCGGGGACACGTACGTGGCAGATGTACATAGACACACGCAGCATAAAACCGCGCGCGTGACAACGGCTTGTCGATTGCTCATTCTTGCGGAAGACACCAGGCAAGCTGCCCCTGTCAAGCCAGCCAAAGAGCCTCCCCTCTTCCAATAGACCACAACGGTGCTCAAAATGCCGACGTCGTAGTGATCTGCGCTCGATCCGAGCGCGTAGCCTCTCGTCTAACACAACGCGTCTTGATATTACGCCAAGATACTCGACCCGTGGGTTCCCGTCACATACAACCATCAAGTGATTGGGGACGGGTCTCCAACCCGCCTGTCATTCTTGCTACCGCTTTCGCCAGGGTCTCGCATATCTTTAGCGAAAAAGGGGGAGGCTAGTCATTAGGAGCTCATTATCGAATCTTCTCTTCAGCAGACCGATCAGCTCCCCCCCCCCCGACCTTCGCAATGGCCCGCACGTACCTCATCGGTGGCAACTGGAAGTGCAACGGCACGGTGCAGTCCGTCAAGGACCTGTGCGCGCTGCTGAACAAGGTGGAGATCACGTCGGACAAGCTGGAGGTGGTGGTGTCGCCCCCCGCGCTGCACATCGGCCTGGCCAAGGAGCTGCTGCAGAAGAAGATCGCCGTGAGCGCGCAGAACGTGAGCCTCACGGGGCTCGGCGCCTACACGGGCGAGATCGCGGCCGAGCAGCTGCTGGACTTCGGCCTCGAGTGGACCATCACGGGCCACTCGGAGCGCCGCGCCTACTACGGCGAGACGGACGAGATCGTCGCCAAGAAGACCAAGCGCGCGCTGGACCTGGGCCTCAAGGTCATCTTTTGCATCGGCGAGTCGCTCGAGGAGCGCCAGGCCAACAAGACGCTGGACGTGCTGATCCGCCAGACGCAGGCGCTCGCCAGCATCGTGAGCGAGGCCGACTGGGCGCGCATCGTCATCGCCTACGAGCCCGTGTGGGCCATCGGCACGGGCGTGGTGGCCACCCCCGCGCAGGCGCAGGAGGCCCACAAGGACCTGCGCGCCTGGATCGCCGGCAAGGTGTCCCCGGCCGTGGCTGAGAGCGTGCGCATCATCTACGGCGGCTCGGTTAAGGGCGACAACTGCGAGGAGCTCATCGCGCTCAACGACGTGGACGGCTTCCTGGTGGGCGGCGCGGCGCTCAAGCCCGAGTTCGAGAAGATCATCAAGAGCGCCTTCTAAGCGGCCTCGCTCTTGGCGACTCCCTCTCATGTAGCTGCTCGGCTCTGTAGGAGCTCACTAATGCCTTAATACACACACAGATAAAACCTTGGACACAGCTTGGATCGCTTAGTGTGGCTTAACTAGAGCTGGTCTGATCGGTCGATGCACAGTTAGGCAATTCGTATGCTGAAGGCGGTGTATCGGTGCTTCAGCAAAAAATTCGTGCTATGCCTTGTGGCAAATCATGGAACTGGTACTACTATAGTGTAGTAATACGAAAGACACATTTTGGTACTTTGCTAGAGAGAACACGTTTTCATTTCCGCTTTTTTAAAGAATACGAGCTAATTCTCTCCCCATTCTTCCTCATTCCAGAATTCGCCAGCTCCAGGAAAGATGATACTCTATTGTGCGATTGTTGGCGAGGCGGGAAGGGCATTCTCCGTGCTAGTGGACGAGAGCGATTCCGTGGATGACCTAAAGGATGCAATCAAGACGAGGATGATGTTCAAGTTTCCTGCGGACGAGTTGCAGCTCTTCCTGGCGAAGCCTACGGAGGCCGTGTGGCTGACACAACTTGACGTGCTGCAAGGTGTGAGGGACACTAACGGGTACAAACATCTACAGTTTGTGGACGCGAAGTTTCGAGTCGTTGGGCTGGCCAGTCGTCAACTAGGCGTAGTGGGCGAAGAAGAAGTAGCCATCGGAAAGGGTCATGTGCACGTGCTGGTGGTGGTTCCAGGCCAAGGTGGAACACCACCTCCGACAACAATGTGGACGTTGAGTCACGAGCAGTGCCCTGTTCTTTATTTCCAGAACGCTGTAAGTCACATTCACCACATTCCAGAAGCCTATGCGCGAGGCAGCGGCCTTGTAGTTGGTAGTGACGTGTTGCGTTTGTATCTTCATCCGGAGGTCAAAAGAGAATGGAAAGACCTGCACAACCACATCGTCCTTCCTACGCCATTCAGTGGATTGTGGGACCACCTGGGGTGGGAAAGTCTTCCGCAGCGTTCGCGTTCGCCTGCTCCTTATCACGCAAACATGACTGGGACATTGTATGGATTCACTGCAAGAAATTGGGTACCATGTTAGAGTGCATCCTGTTTCGTGGTGAATTTGAAAAGCATACTTGCACAATTTCAGCGACGTCTCTTGAACTACGGTCTCTTTTGTCTTTACTCAAGGAAAATGCTGCTCTATTCCTCGATGATTATGTGGACAAGCGCGACGACGATGTACTAGCAGATTGTTACGTGTGGCAGAGCAATAAAAAATGCAATCATCGTGTCGTGGTTGTCAGCTCGATGGCATCAATGGGAAAGCGTTATACGCCTCATGCATACCCTAAGATCGAACCTAAAGTAGAAAGCACTCTAGAGAGTTTTGCGATTTATAATTCTCCAGGACAGAACGACAATGAGAAACGTTTTCAGATGTCTTCTTGGACTATTCAGGAGTACGAAGAGGCAGTGAGAAACGATGAATTCTTTGAACATGTGCGGCCAATGCTCACCGCTTCAACTGAATATTTGACCCTGGAGAGACGACACGAGCTGCTGCATGATAAGTTTCTTCTCGTGGGGGGAAGCGCGAGGTTGATGTTTGATATGACTACCGAGAAGGCAAAAGAATATTTAAATGAAGCGATTGATAATGTGCTCGACTCGAAGAGGTACATTGATGGAACAATTGGTGTACGTTCTGGCCAGACTGTGAACCGTCTGTTGTCTTGGTATCGTGATGGATTAGATGCACGCACCAGTATTGTGAGTAAATACGTAGCGACGAAACTTGGTCTTAAGCTTGACCCTGATTGGGTTATTGGTATGGCAAGAACGCTCGTTAAAAATCCTGCGATGGATGGGTATTTCTTGGAGATGTGGTTTTTCTCGTGCCTTACTTCTTGTATAGGAGCCCGCTGTTATTCCCGCGATAGTGGTCAGCTTGAGCAAGAGGTGTGGAAAGCTGGCGAAGTAGGAAGCTTTGATCCTCTTAATACCATACCCGTGGATAAGGGTGAGCGGTGGCTGGCCCCTGCAGAGTGGAATCAAGGGGGGTTACGATGCTGTCTATATTCATGTGAAAGAGGTCGGTGAAGCAGATACTGAAGCTAGAAGTAAAGGATTTACCCAGAAGATGCGAATTCGTTTTGTGCAATTGACGCGCTCGACCACCCATTCCTTTAAAACCAACTTTTTCGAAACCCTATTGACCAGGTTCTATACTTTTGGTGCATTCTGGATATACGCTGTGGAGGTATCTTTTGTGGTTCCAATTGCAATCATGGAAGAATTTCGCCCCCCAACCTATGACAAGAACTTTTAAAACGAGGCTTTATCTGCGTTCGTGAATGATAAGCCGACCACTTTTATGAAAGTCTATGGAATGAAGTATGAAATGTTCGACGATACAACGAACAAGCGTAGGCGCAAGTGAAGTTTATGCGAAGGGCGTTCATATGAACCAGAGTTTTTATCGTTGATTTTTTAAAATAACTTGCAATTCATTTATTTTTTCTGAGGGTGTGCCTTTTTCTGGTAAGAGTGCACATGCTCCTTCGCTCCAAACACAAACTTTAGCAATGCTAAGTGGTCTGGATTTTGAAAGGCGCCTTACTTGTCGGAAGAAAAGAACTGTTTACTACGTTAGCAGTAGTATGCCGTTGGCGGCTTATCGAGCCTACCTGCAAGGTGCACGCTTTGACTATGTAGTATTCGATTACCGTCAAGTGCAAGCCGACATCCGTGACTAAGGCGGGTCGATTAAGTTGTTGACTACGAGAGACCCGACTCGGGATCGAGAAAATTTCAAGAAAATCCGGACCGACTTCCTGGTCAAAGTGGTAGTGGAGGTTTGAGGTGAACATTACCGTTTAGTCGGCCCAGATTCAGTCGAGCAACTTGGTGGACTTGAATTCCAAGTAGCTGCTGATGGTGGTCGCAAAATACTTGAGCGCATTGATGTCAGGCTCGGTGCCGTCGTGTCTGTGATTATAATTCGTGCCAAAACACTATGCACAGCAATTAGTGTTTTCTCCTGGTTATCAGATGTGCCCGTTAGAGACCGTGACCTTGGTGCTGCGGCACCAGATCAGCATCGAGAAGCTGGAGCCCGTGGGCGTCGTCATCAGCAGCTTTCTGGGGCCGCCGTTCTGTCTGTCGCTGAGCGACGCGTGCGCGTCGGGCTCCAGGCGACTGGATGTGGCAGAACGCGGCCGCACAACTATCGCGTTTGTTCCTCGCCAACGCCGCGCACGTCAATCAGTACTACGCCCGCGTCTAGTTCGCCCGAATCTTGGATCGCGGGTGCAGGTGGAGACTTGGAGGTGCAGGCCAGAGCCGTGGAAGCTGCCGCGAGGAATGGCGATGCTGCAGTCTCTGCTGGTCAATGATGCAGGACGAGAGATTCGAGGGGGTACGAAGAAAAAAGTGTGGAAAGGTGGTGGAGACAAGGAGGAGCAGAGAATTTGGTGGTAATGTGGTGAGGCGAGAATGCCATTGCGCATGCTGTGGAAGGCCTCGTGAACACCTTCCTGGTAAAGATACAGAGCTGAGGAGAGAGTCGGAGATTAAGTACGCACTGCTGTGTGGCAAAGAGAAGCTCACCAAGTTGTTGATGACACCGGGCAGATGCGTATTGGACTACGGGTGTGAGAGCGTTGAGATGGTTGAGATTGCGGCTGTATATGACTTGATTTTCATCGTGCCAGCGCAGTTATTAGGGTGTTGGCTCATGCAGAACGATTGGATCTGATGCAGCAAGTTGTTCTCCGCATCTGGAAAACAACTTCTTCTCCTTGCACGATTGGTGGGATGCTATAGTAATTGCATGCATGCAAGGCAATATACCGGTGCTTCGTTGGTTAGTGGTTCACCCGTTGGGAAAATTGTGCATTCATTAGCTTGCTATCCTAATTTCCTAGTTATGTAGAGCTCAACGTGCAGTGATGCACATATGCAGTTAAACTGTGTAGAACTTGACACCGTGGGCTTTGGTAAGTCGGCTTGTACGAGCAGTAAGGTTCAATTCCTTACACGGTGACCTTCGATACGTGCGTCTTGAACCGCCGAAATGTGGGGATGGATACTCAGTATTTCGGGCTTGGCTTCGGCTGAGTCTGGGGTGTTGGGTTACGGGCTTGGCTGCCGAAAGGCAGCTATGGGTGTCGAGCTTGGCGAGTGTGGAGCTTGGCACTTCTAGTTTGAATCAGCAAGGGGTGAAAACTGTCCAAGAAAAGAGGGCGGTGCGATGAGCTTAGGCGGCTTGCGCTTTGGCAGGTTCAGGTCGCTGTCATGACTGCAAGTACTCGCATGTTCTGGGGGACCGCTATTCCGGTTGGATCCGCCTCTTTGACAGGAAGTAGTCTTTTTGCCTGCACTTCGATTGGAGGCTGTCTGGGATGGGCGCTTTGGCGAAGCTATGTGGGCCTGCCGCTTGCGGTGGGCTTGCTGAGCGGCGTTGGGGTGCTTGACTTGGATGGCTGAATTGCGGAGTGTGTTTCAGGGGTATTTTGGGGATCCGCTAATTAGCCAGCGGGGTTTGCAAAATGGCCGAGGTGTGAACTGCGCAGCCCGGCTTGGAAAAGTAGCGGCGAACTGGATACGTCGATCCTGCTATGTGCTGAAGGAGGTGAACTGTTAACCGGACCTGCAATCTCTCGATGGCGTGGTAGTTCTTGTGTTTTTTTACCACAGCACCATTTCGATGGCAATGTCTGCGGTACAAGTTTGCTTGAGTTCGCGTGGTGGATCGGCAGGTCTGCAACTTCGGGGGGTCATCCAGCCTTCTGATAAATCGTGGGGTCAAGTAAGCGTGTACTTAAAGGCGAGGTGTCCACGCTTTGCTAGCCTTGTGGAATTGGTTAGTAGGCGGGAGCTTGCTCAAACTGTTGCGTTTCAAATCTGCCAGGGGGTCGATGATAGGTATGACCGGGTAGCCCTTTACGGGGCGACTTGGGGAACTTGTCTGACACTCTTAAGGTCTCAGATAGAGAGTAAGGAGGGACCCCTCACGGGGACCCACCTGGAATCTGCCTGAGGCCGTCTTTCTGGTCCGAAGAGTGATCACCTTGTCGTGGTGGGCCAGCTTTATACTAAGAGTCACTCCATTCAAGTTCAAGGTTGGTAAAGCCACCGTTCGCGCAACCAAGTTCAAGCGGCGTAGTCATAGGCATAGTCGTAGTCGTAGTTGTAGTCGTAGTCGTAGTCGTAGTCGTAGTCGTAGTCGTAGTCGTAGTCGTAGTCGTAGTCGTAGTCGTAGTCGTAATCGTAGTCGTAGTCATAGTCGTAGCCGGAGTCGTAGCCATAGGCGTGGTCAAACCCGAAGTCGAAGGTGTAGTTGTAGTCGTATCCACTGAAGTAATTGTCGTAACCAAACATAATTGATTTTCGAGGTATTCCGCCATCTGAATCCATTTTTTGTTGTTCTTGTTAAAAGCCTTGGCCTTGAATAGGCTGAGATGTAGTCGAACGTAAGCCTTGGCATGATGTTGGACGAACGGCGATGAAGTCGAAACATTTGGGCTGTAAAGCCGCTTGTTCCGGTGGAGCCAGAGTGCGCGTAGCACACAGCATCGAATGATGTTAAGAGTAATAAACACCGCTGGTTCCCCATAGAGTCGAATTGCCGTAGGAAGTATCTTCGTAGTATCAGGGAAAAGTAGCATTTGCCAATCAGCGGCTGTGTAAACAACACATTGAATGGTCGTAAAAAGAAGTCCCACTGAAACTGGGCGACTCGGCACTCCCAAAACGAGATGGATACACTGGTCCGGTGAAGCCACATTAGTCCGCCAGTGAAACTTGTAGAGAAACCCCAATGCATTGTGTTGGACGCGGAATTTCAAGTCTTTACAGATGGGCAAAACGTGGTTATCCCAGTACAACTTCTTGGTCCAAGTGTCATCTGCGACGATAAAGTTCGTAAGACCAAGTTGCTCTAGTGGAAGTTGGGGCAGGGCGGACTTCTTGTGCGCCTTGAGGACCAGTTTCACAAAGTCGCGGTTAGCCATGTCGACAACCGGTTGATTCTCGAATCGCCACTTATGATAGGCTGCCTCGATTATCGCTGGTCGGCTCGGCCCATACGTGGGTTTCACTAGCGGCGTGATCAAGTTAAACCTCTTAAGCGTATCCGAGACGAGCCCGGTCCTTGAGGGGTCGGACAAAATCGGCGGGATGAAGGCGAGCCTGTAAGAGCTCCTCAGTAAAGTAGGAGCCATGGCTGTCCACAACGTCTTGTAGCCGGTTGAACCCCAGCGCCTTGAGGTGTCCAATTGTCTTGAGGTTCACTTCGCTTAATGGTAGCTTGCCCTTGCCAAACGAGAAGTGCACATTGTACCAGAATGGCATGGTCTGGACGTGGTCTTTCCAATTTACTTGGCCGTAGGTAGCGTGAAGATCTGCCCAAAGCCGGAGTGTTGTACGCCAGTACTTGGGTATAGGACTCCACATAAGGCCGCTTAAGTTAGCATAGAGAACGTCGAAACCCTCGCCGAGGGGACTTAGTGCTGTCGTGAAGAGCGTCAACGCAGGTAAGAACCATCGAGGCGCAGAACCGGTTTGCACCGTAGCCGCAATAGCATCTTGCAAGCATTTGAGGTGCATCGCCTGGATGAACTCATTAGCTGGAGTCAGTCCGAGCCCACCTTTGTCGACTTGGTGTAGATCCAATTGCTATCAAATTTTCCTGGGGCAGCATCGTCCAGATCGGTGTCCTTGGAATGTACAAAGTTGCGGATAATGATGTCCACTGTACGAAGGACGTCAGGCGGAACGCAGATAACACTGGCCGTGTACCAGCGTAGCGGTAGGATAATAGTTTGAAGCAGCACCACCTTTCCTTTGAGCGTCCGCGCCCTGTACTTCCAGATAGCACACCGGTTGCGAAGTTTCCGTATTACAGCAGTGATGCGTTCGCGTGGAGTGATGGAGGCTCCTTGCAGACTTCCGAGCAGCTTGGTGGTGTCCGTGATGCCGAGGACATGTAGCGCCGTCGTGGTACGTAGCATGGCAAGCTTGGCGCGTGATACATGGTGCGTAAAAGGCATAACACACGTTTTCTTCATATTCAGGCGCATTCCAGCTGCGTCCGAGAAGTCTTGAACCAGGCGGATGAAAGTTTTAGCGTCTGCAATATCTCGTATCAATCCAGTGCAATCATCCGCAAACGCCATCACTAAATGTGGCATTTGAGAAGGACGCACCAGAAGTCCTTTGGGGCGAAATGTTTTAGTAGTTAAGCATAGGCTCAATGAAGACGACAAAAAGTCCGGGTGAAAGCGTATCACCTTGGCGGACTCCTGCTCCCAAGACAAACGGCTCGCCAGGCGAGTTGTTGAGCAAAATGCTGACCGATATATGATAGTAAAACGTCTTGATCCATCCCCGAAAAGTTGGCCCAAACCCAAAGTGCGTGAGGATCATGTCAAGTGCCGGCCACCGAACGCTGTCGAAGGCTTTAGCAAAGTCGATGAGCACAGCACACGCGTCCGGGTACATCATCTGGCAAAGTTCCTGTAAGTCGTGAAACTGTAGGAGTTGATGTCGGATGGAGCGGCCGGGAACAAACCCTTCTGATCTTCGTTGATGATGGCAGGCAACACCTCACCAAGCCTCCATGCTAGAATTTTTAGTCCAAGCTTTGCATCATGGTTGAAAAGCGTCAGCGGGCGGTAGTTACCGGGTTCGGATCGATCGCCGGCCTTGTATAACAGCGACAGGTGAGCTCGCCGTTGGAACTTCGTCATCTTCCGTTTTTGAAGTTGCGCATCGTGTATGACTTCGTAGATCCGTGCCCATAAGCTAGGAGCCAGCTTGTAGTACTCGATTGGCAGTCCGTCGGGTCCTGGTGCCTTCCCATTTTCCGACTTCATGATAGCCCAGTAGAGTTCGTTTGCCATTAGAGGGGCATCCATTTGTCGCCTCTGTTGAGGCGTAAGGTGCTTGACCGTATCTTTAAGCAGCTTCGCTAGCTCTATTGGGCGGTAGGTAGCTGTGCGATGATGCTTAAGATCCGGAGACGTGGACTGAAAGAGTTTTCCCCAGAACTCACGATGGCCAGTCGCAATTTCTGCAGGGTCTTCAGTGATGGAGCCATCGGCTCGCCGAAGTTCTGTTATCGGGGAGCGGAGACTGTCATGTTGTGGTGCGCGTAAGAAGTGCTTCGTGCCCGCTCGCTTTGACGTAAGTCTGCTGCAAACTTGTTGGCCTCGTTCCGTTCCTTGATGTTGGCCCGATGAGCTCGAAGATCTGCCTTGGCTTGGTTTATCTGTTTCTTGTTCTCCTCCGTCCGGATTAGGTTGAACAGGTCAAAAGCATCATTGACGGCTTCAATTTTGGCCGCCATGACACGGGCATCCGCGCCTTTCAATTCCAGCCAGCGGCGTCGCAAGTAGATGAAGTCCGACCGCTTGTGTTCGTCCAGAAGGCAGCCAGGGTTGGACCCCGGTAAAATGCGTATGGAGTCCGCAAGTCGCTTTGCGGATTTAACCAAGGTTTTCTTAACGTCCCCATCACGAAGGACCCAGGTAGGACATCGCCACGGCGCACGCTTCACCTTGGGTAAGAACTTGGCTTGGAGTTTGAATTCCACTGGAACGTGGTCTTCTTTATGCCATTTCCGATCTTTGACATGGTTAACCTTAGCAAGATGATTTTGCAGTAGGTCAACCGTCAGGAAGCAATAATCGATTCGATGGACACGAGGAGGGCTCGTTAACTCCCGTGTCTCCGGGTTAACCTAGCGCCATGCGTCAATCAATCCAAGAGCATTCAGCCAGTCACAGAGTTCTTCCCTGCCAGTACCAGGTTGGGGAAGCGAGGGAGAGGTCTGATCCAGGAAGTTGTCCATGGTAGTGTTAAAGTCACCTACAGCGAGGTGCATAGGCCCACAGCCTTCTTTAAAGTCTTCAGCAGCGCCGAAGTCGAATCGCGTGGGCAGGGAGCGGAAGAACTCGCCACGCCTGGCGGGTTTAACAGGTGCGTATACGACGTGTAAGAATATCTGGCGGTCGCCGAGCTTGGCTTCCAGAAGTAGGTAGCGGTTGCGAAGCTGGGTCTTGTAGACGTGCTCGGTACGATCAACAACGTCCCGAAAGGGTGGCGCTGAAGAGAGCACTAATCCAACGCCGCGTTTACCGTTAAATACCGGAGACGTGGTAAGTTAGACCAGAAGGAGTGAGCTCCAGAGTCAGCAACGTGGATGTAGTGTTGGTTCGTTTGCAGTGAGTCTTCTTCAGAGAACTTCGTTCTTGTAACGCAACTAACTGATGCGTCGAAAGAAGCCGCTCATACATGGTTAAGGGGGGTTTATTCAGCCCATTCATGTTGAGCGAGACTCCGGAAAATGTCCATGCCTCCTTAGAGTTGAGGGGGCACCAATCTGGAAGGCCCGGTCTCAACCGAAGAAGAAATAGGTTCTGCCAAGTAACGCAACGTATTAAGAACCGCAGATGGCGTGCGTTCGTCGTTTTGAACGTTCCACAGACATCGCTCCGTGCAAGGCAGAGCAACGTGATGTCGCTCCAAAGCAAGAACGGGGAATGGATCACTCGTTTCGGCGGAAGCTTCGGTGGGAGCAGCATTTGTACCTTTACCGGGTCAAGTAGATGCTAGGAGCGAAGATCATCAAGAACAAATCACACAGGGCGCTGTGGAGAGCTGCATCTGCGCGCGGCTTGTCTGGAAACATGCGCTCGAAGAAGTCTGCCGCATGAATCGAGTCCACCTCATATCGTTGGCGTAGGCGCTCTAAGTAGTCTGTCGCTTCGGCAGCTCGGAGGGGCTCCGCACAGATGGTCCGGTATACAGCATGGCTGCGTAGCAACTGGAGTTGGGCTGCGTTGGAAAGGCGGAAGATCCGGCGGAAATATGCCGGCTGGACCTGGATAGCTGCTAGCGTGTCGCGTGACTGGTAAAGTTCAGCACATCGCGCTCTACAAATTCGTCGATGGCTTGCTGAAGCTCTTCTACCGTCACTTGTTCCACTTTCAGGACCAGTTGGCGCGCGCTTTTCAGTAACTGGACCTCCTCCATGTGAGGAAGAAGGGGCGAGTCAGCAGTGAATCCTGAGACCTTGTGGACATCGCCGTCGTCGTCGATGGCGTCCACTTCAATATCAAGGTCCGGAGGAAGCGAAGCGTCATAGCCTTCGTCTTGCAGAACGGCGTACGTGTTTGGGGTTACCGGAATGGTGTAGGCGAGTGCATGGGGGTCTGCGGAGTCGGCAATCGCCTCGCACGGAACGGGTCCTGCCGGCTCGATGCACTTGCCTCCGTCACGATCTAACACACCGTACTGGGAGTGTTGAACCAATTTCCACTCCGGCTCGTCGATAGTCACGGATCCAAGGATGAGACGCTTGGCTGACGGCTCATGGGTGCGTGGAGTCGGCATTTGCAGAGTCTGCGCATGGTCCGATTGCTCGTGGGTAGATACCCCCATTGTCGCTGGCGCTGCTGAATTCCCGGTTGGGGTCAGTGAGGTAGACATGCGCACGGGAGCAGAACTCAGATTGGCAGTAGAAACGCGGGCGGCGTTCACGCCGTCGTTCCTGCTTCGCATGCTGGCGTCAGAGACGTCCGAGGGCCGGCGGGGCAATGATCGTAGCGACGGCGGCTTAATACGGTTGTACCGGCGTAGGGGATGTTGAACGAAGCATGGTTTCTCGCCATCTACGAAGAAGATTTCTCGTAGAGGCTCGCCGGTCGGTTCGAAGAGCGTGTCCGGGCACTTGACCGAGTTGAAATTCACCGTGCGAGCCCTGGACTTCAATTCGCCCAGGACTTGCATTGGCGTAATCAGGATAGGTCGGGCTCCGTGTGCGACAAACCAGTCGTAAATCAGTGGGTCAGATATACGTCTGCGGGTAGGCGTTGCAAATCCACGTAGTAGAGCTTGTCATAGATGGAGTACTTCCGGATCGTGACGGGCGTGTCACCGATCGTGAGCTGAACCCCACCCAAGCGTTGGAGCGCATGATCCGAGTACACACGAAGGAATTGCCTTGGTGAGGAATCCTCATGAAGTCACGCAAGTGGGGTTTCGCTTCACGCCACAACTCCGGTTGACTGTCCGAGTCAAGCGACGCCATGATGTCGGATACATTGTGCTCCGTCGTGAGCTTACCGGCCGGGATCCACATGCGCGTGCAGAGCTCCGGCGCAACAGGCGTAGGGAGCGGGGCCAGGGCAGCAAAGCGGCGGTCGACATCCGTAGCTTAATCGTCGTTGAGTCGATGCAGGCTTGCGCGGAAGAGCGAGTCATCCGGGACGGAGCGGGGTGGTGGCGGAGTGCCGTGGGCATCTCTCGGCGCGCTCGGGATTGTTGCCCTTGCGCAGGGTCACTTGAGCCTCTCGGTCCCATCCGTGGAAGGAAGCACTTAGCTGAGAAGTTTGGCAAGGTGGGAATGCGTATGCTACGTCTCTAGTGTCGGATGACACCTAAGCAAGCGCCCGCCAAAAGGTACCTCAATACCCAGACAAGGCGCAAGTGCAGCCCACTACCAACAAACTCTTGCGTTCCTTCGCCGATCCGCTCGGTTCCAGATTTTTAATGAGCCGCGTTAGTCCGTCCTAGCGTCCTTACTTGCAACTCACACTACATGAGTTGGCGAGTAGTAGTTGGGGCAAACCCAGTCAATTCCTTTCGGAGAAGACTTAGCGCACGCGAGTTCAGGTCACACGCAGCAGGGATGAGCCTCGGACGAACCGGGGCGCCTAACTGTCTGCGGCGGCGAGAGCTCTAGAAGCGGAGAAGTGCTCACAGTCCCGGTAGCGGGAGGTGAGGCGGAGGCGGCTGGCGGCGAAGCGGGCGGACGGGAGAGCTTGGCTCGTCTCGTGTCCACTTGCGGGGAAGCTGGCAAATTTCGGAATGGTTCACCCGTTGGGTCAAACAGCTCGTGAAATAATGATTCGAACTCAAAGGCACTATTATCTTGTGCGCATTGCAGCTCAATACAACCAGGTGGAGGTAATGCAGTATCTATTCAACTAAGCGGTGATGACGACGTCATCGACAAAGTGATCCGGGAATACGTCCATGCTTTGATATCAGCAGTTCGGAAGGGTAATTCAAAAATGGTAAGAAGGTTGGCTGAATATGTCCGATTTCCTGATCACGGCTTCCTGGGCATATTGGTCTTCGCTGCAGCAGCCAAATTCGGGCAGTTTAAAATTACTGTACGAATTAAGGTACGTAAAAATTTAAAAAAAAATTGATAAAATTAAAAGAACTACTCGAATTAATAAAAGTGTTAAAAAAATGATTTGTAATTTTAGTTATGCTTTAATAAGATTTTAACAGTATTGCAAGCTTGTAATACTTTCAAAATCGAAATTCCTAAATTTTGTTTTCAAGAAAATTTACAAATTGCTGGTAATTGTAGAATGTGTTTATTGAGACACCTGACCAACTTGGCTATTCTCATTTCGAGGCAGGTAGGTAGTCGCAATCTCCTAGATTGAAACCACCAGTTCAAATATTGAGACACCTGACCAACTTGGCTATTCTCATTTCGAGGCAGGTAGGAGATTGCGACTGATGGATGACGTCGGTGGGAGTGGACGTGTCGACTTATTTAAGTTGTTTCAATCCAGTTACCAGAAAGAAGTTACAACGGATGCGATGGACCGAGCAGCTTGTTGCGGACATCTCAAAATGGTGCAGTGGCTGCATGAAAATCGGCAGGAAGGTTGCACAACTAACGCGACGGATCGTGCCGCAACTAGAGGTCATTTCAATGTTGTAAAATGGCTGCACACAAATCGATCGGAAGGGTGCACAGAGTCCGCAATTGAGGGTACTGCGTCAAACGGCTATCTGGAGATCGGGAAATGTCTTCACGCGAATCGTTGCGAATGGTGATCAAAACGTGTGTTTCAGAACGCGGCTCACAAGGGCCAGACCAACGTGATCAGATGGTTTCTTGAGAACCGCCCAAAGTTTGCAGTGCTGAAGTGATTTATGGCGCTCTTGAGTGCGGTCATGTGGAAATTCTGGTATTATTGCAAGCACACTCTCCTAACTTCGTTCCAGCAGCAGAAAACATATATATCACAAACTTTCGAGGCCCTGCTGTTTTTGCACAGGTGGTTTCCACACACCGTCACTTTCGAGGTTGTGAGAACATTCAATTTTGCTGGTCAGCCCCATGTATTGACTTGGTTACGCGAAAAATGTCCAAGCTTGTTGTGAATATGAAAATACCAATGATAGCTTTGGCAGAACATGAAGGCGGCCAAAGGGTACACTACCGCAGCAGGGTCGTGGTGGTGATCTAAAAGCTTGCCAAGTCGTTTTAGTGACATCAAAACACTGCAGAGAATCCTCTCAGTTATTCATGAAAATTTTGGATAATTCACGTATAAAACAAGACGTTCCTGCTATTATTTTGTGTACAAACAACAAACTAGTTCACAGGTTCATATTGGAGACGCGAACACACCAAAAAAACTAACGTCTTGGTATTCTTCAATTATTGCGGAATGACGTACAAATGCCATGGGCGATGAGTGGTATTCTTCATAACTTCATTAAATCCACTTAAGCGTGGATAACCTTTCTCCTGAGTCAAGATTTGCTCTGAGAGGATCGACGGAAAACTTATGATAAAACTGTGAAGACCGCGAGAACTCGGGATTATTCTATCTACAACGCTTTGGTTCCGATGTTAAACATTTATTTTACTCACTTGGAATTTTTGAAAACACTCCAAGGAAGTTCAAGTCTTATTTTGGACGATGCGAGTCCAAATATGACTTCAGCTTGCCAGAGTGTAAATCGGCTCGTGCCAGTACCGGACGCATTTGTTGTTACACAAATATAGCTGTTGTACGCGCTTTCTTCTGTCAACGTGAGCAATAGACATTTTTAGCAGGCTTCACTCGTTGAATCAGAACACGCAAAACACAACTGGTGCAGTCTTTAGAATATCAATTTGGTTCAGTTGAACAAAACATCTTGGGAACCAAAGTCTCCCTTCTTCAGACAGCAGCAAAGGGGAATGTCGGCAATGTAAAGGCTGCGCTAGAAAGAGGGCAAGTTGTGGACACTAAAGATGAAAACGGATGGACACCACTACTCTTTGCTGCCCGTGACGGCTACGAGGGGGTCTTAAGACTTCTGCTACACTTTGATGCTGCTCCAGATTTGGCTGGTAAAACAGGGTGGACACCTTTTGTGGGCAGCGGACGGTGGATACGAAACCATCTTGCAGATATTGGTTGATCGAAAGGCTAAGGTTAACCTCCAAAAATTCTACTGGAGCCACCGCTCTCGGATTGGCAGCCCAAAGGGACACCTGAAAATCGTTCAGGTACTGCTGAACCGGGGAGCAGCCATTGATCTAGCAGATGAAGACGGATGGACACCGCTGATGAACGCATCTCGGATAAGATACATCACTGTTGTTCATTTGCTTCTCGAACACAAGGCAGACACTGCAGTTGTTGATCGTCAAGCAAAGACAGTATTGCAAGTAGCCGAAGCGGAAGGTAATCACGACGTAGTCAAAATGTTCAAGGCCTACGCGATGCAAAGTAAAGATACAGTTGCTATGGCATCTCTACGGGATGCCGTTTTGGAAGGGGATATAAAGACTGTGAGCAATGTTTTTGCGAATGGGGCGGACATTAAGCAACGAGACGAAGACGGTAACACACCACTTCTCCTAGCAGCAAACGAGGGGCATCTGGAAATTGTCCGTTTTTTTTATATTTCATGGATGCATGGTCGATGCGCATAACAAGTGGAAGCAGACACCACTTTGTATTGCCGCGAAGGATGGGCACCAGGCGATCGTTCGTGTTTTACTTGATGCTGGGGTGGCCGTCGACCTTGCCGATCAAGATCAATGGACGCCGCTGTATTACGCTCCTAGAGGTGGCTACGTGGATGCAGTTCGTTTCCTCTTAAAACATGGTGCTGGTATTAATGCTCAAGACGAAGCCGGTCATGCACCGCTTGGTGCAGCGGTAATTCGTGGTGAGTTGGCTGTTGTACGTGTCTTGCTTAATAGTGGGGCGGCTGTTGATCTAGGAGATAGAGATCAGTGGACACCGTTACGACTGTTCATGCTGGTGACGTAGATGTTGTCCGCCTTTTAATCGAACGCAGAGCAATGGTTAACTCTCAGGATACTAAAGGAGTTACTCTGTTACATGCTGCGGCGATAACTGGGAACACAGAGCTTACAATTATTATTTTAGACAATGGTGCCGCTATTGATTTATTAGACAAGAATGGAATGACAGCACTAATGCATGCCGCTGCTGAAGATCAACGAGGGGTGATTAAACTGCTTTTAGAGCGTGATGCGGATGCGCACAAGAGTGATTCAGGGGGCATTTCTGCATTACCTAATTGCGCAACACTCTAATGTTAATGCTCAAGATACAAGTGGCGATTCAGCTCTTGTACATGCGATTCTTTACGATCGTATCAGTGCTATGTTGTTGCTGCTCGATCATGGTGGCTCGTTCAACTGTCAACAACAATGAACCGACCCCGCTAAAATGGGCCGCAGTTCGAGGATCCCCAGAAGTAACGCAGATTCTTCTTGATAGAAATGCACGTGTCGATGCGAAGGACAAGGATGGTTGGTCTCCCATGCTGTCTGCAGCATTCTACGGTCAGTGCGATGTGGCCAAATTGCTTCTTGATGATGGCGCCAACATTGACCCCATCAGCCACCTAAATCAAGAAACCCCTCTAGCATTTGCAGCTGAAAGGGGGGGGGGAGAGATGGTTGCCATTCTTATTGATCGAAAGGCAAAAATTGATTCACAAAACAAATGGGGGGAAACACCACTGCGCCTCGCCGTGGATGAAAACCATTATCGCGTGGTCACTTTGCTTCTTGAACGCGGTGCATCTGTTGCTCTTGCCGATAACTTATCCTTGCACGCCGTTGATGCGCGCAGCCATCCTTGGAAATGACGCATCCGCACGCCTCCTACTTGAATGGAAGGCAGACGTTAACGGGCGAGCCGACAATAAAGGAGACCCCGCTAATTCGCGGTGCTGAGAGGGGAAAGTGCAGCACGATGGGTGTGCTCATGCAGTACGGCGCTCTAGTGGATGCCGTTGACGACGCTGGGATGACGGCTCTCATGCACGCGGCAAGTGAAGGCCACATCGACGCCGTCCGCCTTCTGCTGGAACGGAGCGCAGACACAAGTCTAAAGTGCTCAGCCGGTCGCACCGCATTGGAATACGCGTACGAGCACGACCGCGCCGACATCACCGAGCTGCTTGAGAGGCATCGCGATCGCAGAGCAGGCAAAAGGCTCTAACTCCTAGCACGCTAAATAAATTTCATTCCCATGTGACGAGGCAGATGTCATTTCGGTGTGCGTTGTTCGAGCACCGAAAGGTGGTGTGGCGTACACCAAGATGATCTTGAAGAGACGCGACCGCATATCCTAGCAGTAATAGGCCGGCATGGCGTTCCAGGCGCGGCACCGCTGGATGATCCAGCGCCTGCAACTGGGGCTGGGCTTCCAGGATGAGGCGCAAGTGGAGGAGCTGCTGCGCGGCAACGGCATCATGGAGCAGCTGGCGCGCTTCTTCCGCGCGGACGGCCCCACCAAGATCTTCTTCTACTACCAGGTGAAGGGCGCAGGCGACGACGTAGCTGCTGCTTCTAGCTCTACCGTCGAGTTGCTGCAAAGAGACAGAGGAGGGCGCAAAGAGCTTTTCGTGACGGACGGACTCGACGAGACGCTGCAAGGCCGCGCCGTCTTCTTCGCCAAGGTGGCACCAGAAGCTGCTGACGCTCAGGATGAAGACAGAACGCTGTGGAGTAGCACAAGTAAAGATGAAGATGGAGATCCAGAGACGCTGGATGTCCTGGGAGACGAGAGCTTCTTGTACGACACGGCGCCTCGACTGCCGCTGGACCCTGCAGTCGCCAACGACCACTTGCTGACGTACGGCGTGCTGGATTCGTCAGTGCTACTGTCGATTGAAACCCATTTGTCGCAGTTGTTTGTTCCTATGCTTACAGCGAGAGAGGAGGGCGAGTGGGGGCAGGCGGAAAGTGACGCGCGGAACGAATTTATGCTAGGGCTCAAGAGCTTCGTGACGGACGTGCAGGAGAACCTGAAGGCGATGAATACAGGGCTTGATCTGCGCAAACCAGACAAGAGATACGATCCGTCAGATTCGAGGAGCTTGTCTAAGTTGTCGTCGGATGATGGTGCAGTGCAGCACTTTGTAGAGCTTGTCAAGGACTGGTGCAAGCAGACAGAGGCGTATCTTGAAGATAACGATCAGGGCCGGTGGGAATCCCACGAAGCTGGTCCAGCTACAGAGCTCGAGTACTGGAAGCGAAGACTACAGAGACTAATGGGGATCACAGAGCAGCTTAAGACCAAAGAGTGTAAGATGGTTACCGGTGTGCTGAATGTTGTATCAAAACTCCAGGATGGAGCGATGGACAAGCTAGGTATTGCACCACTACTGCGCCAGTGGAAGCAAATCGACACAAACATTACAGAGGCTTCGAACGAAGCAAAAGACAATGTCAAGTACCTTGCTACACTTGAACGATTTATCGAGCCGTTGTATAATGGAACGCCGACTTCTGTTGTGGATGCGTTGCCGGCGCTTATGAACTCCGTAAAGATGATTCATACCATTGCGCGGTACTACAACACGACGGAGCGCATGACTAAGCTTTTCATGAAAATAACAAATCAAATGATCTCTCTCTGCAAGAACAGTTTGGTTGGACGCGAACCTCCAGAAGCAATTTGGGACAAAGACCCCGAGGAGCTCTTACTCGGTCTCGAGGCGTGTCTAAAGCTCAATGAGGCGTATCAGGAGCAGTACCGGCTCACGAAGGATAAATTACTCACGATGCCCAAGGGGAAACAATTCGATTTCAGTGAAACACAGATTTTTGGCAAGTTCGATCTGTTTTGTCGGCGACTTGTAAAGCTTATCGACATGTTCAGCACTATTCACCAGTTTCGTGCACTGGCACAACATTCTCTAGAGGGCATGGACGCACTGCTAGCGTCTTTCAACACTATTATCCGGGAATTTCGTGCTCATAAGCACGATCTCCTTGACTTCCACAACAATAAGTTCGATCGAGATTATGTCGAGTTCAACATTCAAATCGCCGACCTAGAAGCCTCTCTGCAGCAGTTTATTAACGTGAGCTTTGACTCCATCACAAGCATTGAGCAATCACTACAACTACTAAAGCAGTTTCAACAGATGTTACAACGAGAAACGCTGCGCAGTGATTTGGACTCAAAGTTCACAGTCATTTTTCATAACTACGGTTTGGATCTTTCTCACGTTCAAGAACTGTATGAACGACATCGACACGACCCTCCGGTGGCACGAAATTTGCCCCCTGTGGCAGGGAATATTCTATGGTCCCGTCACCTCCTACGTCGTATCGAAGAGCCCATGCGTAAGTTCGAGAGTAATCCTACGGTGCTCTCAACGAAGGACTCAAAGAAGATTATCAAAACGTACAACAAGGTTGCACGGACTTTGGTGGCTTTTGAATATCTGTGGTACGAAGCATGGTGTCGCTCGGTTGAGAGTGCTCGAGCTGGACTTCACGCAACACTAATAATTCGACACCCAGAAACTGGTCGGCTCTTCGTCAATTTTGACAAAGAAATCTTACAGCTTATTCGTGAGGCCCGCTGCCTCGATCGAATGGGTATCGAAGTGCCCGAGAACGCACGTATGGTTATGTTGCAAGAAGATAAGTTTAAGGCGTACTATAATGATCTGAGTTATGCACTTCACGAGTATGATCGAGTGACAGCAAAGATTATCCCAGTCACGGCTGTGCTGCTCCGACCGCATTTGGAGGATCTCCAGCAAAAGTTACGACCTGGTTTGGTGACGCTGACTTGGACAAGTATGAATATTGATGCTTACACAGCTGTAGCGCATGCAGCATTACAGCGACTCGAGGAGCTAATATCAAGTGTGCTAGACGCTATTGAAAACCGTATTGAAAAGAACTTAGTGGTCGTTTCCAAGGCATCACTAGTGCATCTGCCCACAGACCAATCTTTTGCACTCGACGATTTCGTGCGGATGCAAGAAAAACACGTAGCTAATGTGACGCGACAACTGGCAGCCAAGAATGTTGAGATTGAAAATGCTGTGGAGGATGTTCTGCGACTCATCTGTGAGTATAATATAGACGGAGTCCCGTCGACTTCAGGAGGAGACCTCGTTAACGGCAGCGCCCCAACTGCATCAGGATCAGCTACCGTTGCATGTGATACAGAGGCTATGGAAACATTTCGAAGTTTTTACAGGAATCTATTTTACCGTTCGCTAGTGACGTGTACGAAACAATCTCTTGATGCAATCAAGAAGCGTGTATGTTCAAAGGCGGGCACGGGTTTTCTCTTCCTTGAGCGTCCTTTTTTTGAGGTAGACGTTCAGCTCTCAGTACCATCCGTCCGCTTGAGCCCATCGCTGGATGATATCCAAAAGGCTATCAATCGTTCAGCTGTAGCTGTCTTGCGCTGCTCTAAAAGTTTGTACGAGTGGGGTCAGCAAAATATATTTCCAGAAACCGCGCGGACTAGTTTATTCGAGCGACTTGGATGTGATACAGAAATCATCAAGGTGGCGATTCTTCTCACTGGTGCTTTGCACGGTACTAAAAACCAAGTTCACGAGTACCTTTCAGCCTTTAAGAAATACGACTGGCTCTGGAAAGAGGATATGGAGTTCCGCTACAATCAATTTATGCAGCGGAACCCACTTATTCAGGATTTTGAAACCGAATTGCGTCACTTCATGGCTGTAGAAGCTGAGATATCTCTTATTGCTCCAGTACACAACATTGCTGTGCTCTCTTTGAACACCAAGAATCTCAAGCTGCAGTTGAGAAACGAATGTCGCCAATGGAAGGTGCAATACTCAGATAAGGTTCACCAGCAAGCTCGTACAGCCTTGTTTAATCTCACCGACTATATCCGCACGACTACATCGAAACTTAGCACACGCGTGGAGTCACTTGACGCACTGCGCTTTGTTATGGGCGTACTTAAAGAAGTACGCGAGCGTGAATCAGCTATCGAGATGGAACTTAATCCGATCGCTGATATGTATGACATGCTCGAGCACTTTCTTCCTGGAGGATACATGGACAAGGAGGAAATGGATCAGAAGAGTGTGCTGCGTGGATCGTGGCGCAAGCTCGTTGACTACGCAGAAGAAGTTACTGACAACCTTTCCGAAGTGCAGGGTGGTTTTAAGAAGCAGCTTATTAAAGATGTTAAAGATTTTCAAGCAGATGTGGCGGTGTTTCGTGGTGATTACGAAGCCAATGGTCCCATGGTATCTGGTCTTGAACCAGCCGAGGCCGTCGAGCGTCTAAAGCGGTTTAAGGATTTACTTGGAATACGTGAGCGTAAACTGGAAGTGTTTTCTGCTGGAGAAGAACTTTTTGGTATGCGCCCAACAGAATACCCAGAGATCGTTCGCACTCGCAAAGAGATGGCACTACTGGACCAGCTCTATGGTCTCTACATGGATGTCGAGAGAACTATGGACGAGTTCAGGGTCATTCCATGGGTACAGGTCGGGGCAAACGTGGAGCGCATGAGCGACTGTTTTGCTGGTTTCGATCAGCGCTGTAAGAAAATGCCAAAAACGCTGTGCGAATGGGAGGCCTATGGAATTTTGAGGAAGGCAATTGCCGAGTTTCTCGAAGTATTGCCGATAGTCCGTGAACTGACGAGGGAAAGTATTAAGCCACGTCATTGGGAAGAGATTATCAAGGCTTGCAATGGTCAACGCCTTCCTTATGACAGCGATTCCTTTAAGTTTCAGGATGTACTCGACGCGAAGCTGCTAACGTGGAAGGAAGACGTTGAATACATTTGCGAAAGTGCTCAAAAGCAACTGCAGATTGAGCACAAACTTCGTGATCTTACTGATCGTTGGGCTGGCACAACATTTGAATTTAGTGAATGGAGAGCTCGTAATGTACCTGTGCTCAAGGGCTATGGACAGATAATTGAAGATCTTGAAGAAGGCCAACTCCAGCTTCAGGCCATACTAAGTATGAGACACGTAGTATTTTTCAAGGACCGTGTGCAGACCAAACTTGCTCAACTTTCTGATACAGCTGACGTCCTTGAGCTCTGGGCCAAGGTACAAACCTTGTGGATGTCACTAGAGTCTGTTTTTACAGGTGGTGACATCGCCAAGCAGATGCCACTTGAAGCTAAGAAGTTTGCAAAGATTGACAAAGATTGGCTTAAAGTTATGAGTAAGGCAGCAGAGGTGGGTTTCGTGGTTTCATGCTGTTCCAACGAACTGTTACGAAGCACACTTCCGTCGCTCTTTGGCGAGCTTGAAAAGTGCCAAAAGTCTCTGGAAGGATATCTCGAGCAAAAACGCAAGAAGTTCCCGCGCTTCTACTTCGTGTCAAACCCCTTGCTGCTCCTTATTTTGTCTCGAGGATCTGACCCTGCGGCAGTGCAGCAGTATTACGAGAAAATTTTTGACAGCATCAGCCAAGTTGTGCATGAAAGGCCATTGTCTGCGTCGCCCGATACAAAGTCGTTAGCGGCAGCTTCCGCGTCGTCAGATCCGAGCGCAAAACGAAAGATAGTTGAGATAAAGTCTTTAGTGGGCAACGACGAAGAAACGATTTCGTTGGTGCAGCCTGTGATTCCTGATGGAAACATCGAGGACTGGCTGGGTATGCTTGAGAAAGAAATGCGCCGTACACTCAAAACACTTTGTCGTCAAGCTGCTGGTGAATGCTCGTCAGGATCTGTTCGCGAGTTTGTGAGTAAAACATGCGCGCAATTTGCGTTGCTCGGTATTCAATTAAGCTGGACAGCTGAGTGTCAGGATGCATTGCAGCGATGTCGGACAACCAAAGGCATTATGGCCCAAACTGCAAAACGCCACGGTACCATGCTATCAGAGCTTTCTTCATGGTGTCTTACAGACTTAGGCACAAAACTCAATCGCACAAAAGTTGAGACATTAATTACTATCCAAGTTCATCAGCGGGACTGCTTCCTGGAGCTTTGTAGGCTTTACAAGGAAAAGAAACTCTCGGATGCCAATGATTTTGAATGGCTCAAACAAGCTCGATTTTATTGGCGTGTTGGTGGGCAAGGTGCTTTCGATTCGGTGGGGCCAGACGCCTGCTTAATCTCCATTTGCGATGTTGACTTCAAGTACGCTTTCGAGTACTTGGGCTGCAAGGAGCGACTTGTGATCACGCCTTTGACAGACCGCGCGTACATCACATTGTCTCAAGCGCTGGGAATGCATCTAGGTGGAGCACCTGCCGGTCCAGCAGGAACTGGTAAAACTGAAACGGTCAAAGACCTTGGCCGTAGTCTTGGTGTGTATGTAATTGTCACTAATTGCACCGACCAGCAGCGATACTCGGATATGGCGAAAATCTTAAAGGGTCTCTGTCAAGGTGGTCTCTGGGGTTGTTTCGATGAGTTTAACCGCATTGAACTACCTGTGTTGTCTGTGGTAGCACAGCAGGTACTGGCAATCACAAACGCTAAGCGCGTTCAAGCGCCAACGTTTACTTTCCCTGGAGATCCGCTACCAATCGGACTACACACAGATGCAGCTTACTTTATCACAATGAATCCAGGCTATCAAGGACGTCAGGAACTACCAGAAAATCTTAAAGCACTCTTCCGTGGAGTGGCAATGATGGTCCCTGACCGCGAAATTATTATGAAGGTCCGACTGTGTGCTGTCGGCTACGACGCGTTTGCAGAGCTTGCGCGCAAATTCAAGACACTTTACGCTGTGTGCGAAGGCCAACTTTCAAAGCAACGCCACTACGACTTTGGTCTACGTAATATTTTATCAGTTCTGCGATCTGCAGGCGCAACCAAGCGGGATAACCTTCTTGCCAGCGAAGAATTGTTGATGATGACCACACTGCGGGATATGAATCTATCTAAGCTCGTGGCAGCTGACGTACCAGTCTTTTTATCGCTTTTGCGAGATATTTTTCCTGGTGTGGAGCCTGCACCCTCATCAGGTAGTGGAGGAACAAGCGGTAGCCATGAAATTGCGAGTGCTGTCGAAGACGTGTTGCAGAAAACTCAAAGCTGGCCACCAACAGCTACGTGGAGTGCCAAGGTAACTCAATTATACGAAACTCAGCTTGTGCGTCACGGAATTGCACTTGTGGGTCCGGCTGGCTCAGGAAAGTCTGAAATCTTGCGTACACTACAGACAGCATTGGGCTTTTACACACGCACCCCACATCGCCAAGTGCGCTTGAATCCGAAGGCGGTTCGTGCAGAGGAGCTGTTTGGTGAGACCGATCGATTATCGGGAGAATGGGTTGACGGTGTATTCGCTGCCATTTGGGCCAAATTCAACGATCGATCCCGCAAAGATGTGGCTTGGTTGGTCTGCGATGGTCCGGTTGATGCCGTATGGATTGAAAACCTCAACACTGTGCTTGACGATAATAAGCTGTTGACTCTAGCCAACGGAGATCGTCTCCCCATGACAGACAACTGTAAGCTTTTGTTTGAAGTCGAGGATCTGCGTAATGCATCTCCTGCTACAGTTTCAAGGGCGGGGATTGTGTATGTGAGTGATACTGATCTTGATTGGGAGCCAGTAGCACAGCGTTGGCTGCGTATGCGACCAGAACCTCAACGAGCAGCTTTGGCTCGCAGTCTGCGGACATTGGTTGGGGGAGGTGACACCACACCTGGATCAGGTTCAGGACATTTATTCGAGTTCCTGGCGCGTCGATGTCATCCTGTTATGACTGCACCTCGGGTTGCATTGATTCAGTCCTGTTTGAATTTACTGCAATCTCTACTGGAGCGTAGTGAGCTGAGTGAAAATTCCCAGGCTGATATGGACCTGGAGCTAGAGAGGCTCTTTGCATTTGCTCTTGCCTGGGCGATTGGCGGTGTTCTTGATCTCGAAGACCGCACCAAGCTTCACTATTATTTGACTGAGAAAGCCCCTGCTACAACATTTCCAGCGACGATCTCAACTACAGCATCGGTTACTCCATCGACGGTGCAAGACGGACAACAAAAAGGATCGGCGTTGGTTGCAGGGACAAATATTAGTCAGCCACTGACCGTTTTCGATCACTTCTTACATCCTTCGACGCTTGAGTGGGAAAAATGGGTGCTTGACAGCTGTGAAAACCTTTTAGCGCGAGCTAGTGGTGTTGTTAATGTTGGTCGTCTTATTATTCCAACTACCGATACGGCTCGTGCATTGCATTTATTAGAACACCTTCATGGTAGCCAGCTGCCGGTGCTACTTGTTGGCGAGCCCGGAACGGGTAAATCTACTCTTGCACGTTTGTTCTTTGAGAACCGATCGTCTAGCACAACGGGGAATAGCGGCCACGGTACAGACGGACTGGCGTCGAGGACGCTTATCTTTTCTGGATCAACGCTAGGAGGTGCTTTCCAAGCGACCGTCGAGGCCGATCTAGAAAAGCGTGGCGGCAAAACGTTTGGCCCATCAAATGGGCAGCAGCTCACTCTGTTTATGGATGATCTTTCAATGCCCGCACTAAATGAATGGGGAGACCAACCTACGCTCGAAGTTGTCCGACAGCTGGTAGAAACTCGTACATTGTGTTTCCTCGATAAGGACAAGCGTGGTGACATTAAAGTCATTGAGGGATTGCGCTTCTTGGCCGCTATGGGCATTCCGCGTGCCGGAAAGAATGACGCACCAGCACGACTTAAGCGGCATTTCTTCATTTTGAATTTGCTTCCTCCCTCACCAGAGGTTGCTGAGGCAATATTTGCGCAGCTCACGCGTTGGAGATTTGTGCCGGACAACGATAATACCAGCTTATCGAGTGGAATAGCAAAGAAGTCTCTTTCGGATCTAATAGCTCGTCTAGCTGCAGCGTCTGTCCAGCTCTGGATTTGGCTACGTCGGGCTATGCCTCCAACTCCACAAAAGTTTCACTACGTGTTCAGCTTACGAGAGCTCAGTCGCAGTTTCCAGGGTTTGTTGCGCGCACCACTTGAAAGCGCAACGGCCTCGGAGAAAACGCTTATACGACTTTGGCAGCATGAAAGTGAGCGCGTGTTTGGTGACAGACTCGTTTCGCTCGAAGATAAGCAGCGCTTCCGTGACGAACTGAGTGTTGTTGCGGAAGGACTAGTTACGAAATCAGTTGGTATAGCGGGCAGTGGGCAGGCGTCAAATGCGACAGCAAGTAAAGATAAAGCACCAGTTTCGGATGGTCACCAGCCTCATCAGCATATTCCGCAGCGACAGCACTCGGTACACTCAGTACTATATCCAAGGCAGACTATGGTTTACGTGGACTTCTTACAGGATCAACCTTTGGATGAATTTGGTGAGCCTATCGGAGAAATGCCACGCAATTACGAACCTGTGTCTAGTTTACCGGCATTGCGCACGCGAGTAGAGCACCTCTTGGCACAGTTCAACCGCGAAAATCCTGGACGCGCGCTGCCTTCTCTCATTCTGTTTGAAGAAGCACTTTTCCATTTAGCTCGATTAACGCGAGTTCTTGGACTTTCGCAGAGCAATATGATGCTTGTAGGAGTGGGTGGTTCGGGCAAGCAGTCTTTAGCACGACTTGCTGCTGCACTTAGTGGGCACGAGCTCTGTCAGCTTGCAGTCACCAAAGCGTACACACTTTCGGCGTTCCTGGATGATTTACGAGGGTTGTGTAAGACCGCCGGGCAAGTTGGAAAGGGAGTTGTCTTCCTGATTACAGAAGCCGATATCAAAGACGACTCCTTCTTGGAACAAGTGAACGCGTTGTTAGCGACTGGCGAGGTTCCTAGTTTGTTCCCAAGGGATGAGCTGGTTGCAATGGCAAGTGAGTTGCGCGGTGCAATGCAACGTGAATGCCCAGATCGGTCTGATACATTGCCGAATCTCACACGTTTCTTCCATGACCGAGTTCGACGAAATCTTCATGTTGTGCTGTGTCTTTCGCCAGTGAGTGTACGTTTTGCAGACCGATGTCGTGAATTTCCGCACCTCATCAATGGCTGCACCATCGACTGGTTCCTGCCATGGCCGGAGGAAGCACTGACTGCTGTGAGCCAAGGTTATCTCGAAAGGTTTGTGCTTGAGACTCCACCTTCAACTAAAGATGCGCTGGTGCTGCAAATGGGGCGAATGCATCAGGCTGTTGAAAAGGTCAGCGGTGAGTACTTCTCGCGTCGTCGACGACGTGTTGTACAGACGCCACGGAGTTTTTTAAGTTTCTTGTCTACGTATAAGGAGCTATACGCTGAAAAGTTAGGTGAAGTTCGGCACCAGGAAGGTGCTGTAAATCTAGGTCTTCAGAAGCTGGGCCAGGGTGCGCAGGATGTGGAGCGGATGAAAGTTGTGTTAAAAGAAGAAGAAGCCAAACTCGTAGTAGCTGAAGCAGCAGCTAACAAAATGCTGGAGACTTTGCAAGTCAAATCGCTTGAGGCTAAGAAAGAAAACGATATTGTTCAGCAAATTCGAGAGCAATGTTTGGCGGATGCAGCAATTATTCTGGCTGAGAAGGAGGCTGCTGAAGAGGATCTCAAGCGCGCTCAACCTTTCCTTGATGAGGCAGAACGTGCCGCAAGTAGCATTCGTCCTAATGACCTGAATGAGCTCAAGAAGCTGGCTAAGCCTGGCGACATTATCAAACTGATCTT
Source organism: Phytophthora taxon juncus (assembly GCA_033558005.1). NCBI lineage: Eukaryota > Oomycota > Peronosporomycetes > Peronosporales > Peronosporaceae > Phytophthora > Phytophthora taxon juncus. The sequence goes on from JAUCEE010000024.1 coordinate 553,472, forward strand.
CGACTGCGTGGCTATTCTTCAGATGGCACCTCTACTCAAGGTTGAGCGCGCGCCAGTAACGCTTGGTGTAGGAAAAGAAAAGCACACCTGCGACTTCCTGTTAGATTCATTTCAGATCGCCAAGTCGGGTATGCTCGCTGACACGCGGTTCTTACAGAACATATTTTATTTTTCCAAGCATCAAAAAGACCAAATGAACGATGAGACACTAGAACTCATGGCACCATACATGGAACTTGCCGGATTCAGCGCTCCAGTGGCGAAGAACGCATCTAAAGCTGCAGAAGGGCTGTTCTGTTGGGTGAAGGCTATGAGTATGTATCATGAGGCATCAAAGGTGGTTAAGCCGAAGCTGGAAGCGCTACGTATTGCAGAGGGAAAATTTGAAGCTGCCCAGGCCAGACTTCAAAGCTCGGAAGATAAACTTCAAAAATGCCAGAACGTGTTAACTCGATTGCAGGAGGATTTCCAGACTCAGATGGCTGAAAAGGCTCGAGTTGAAGCTTTTGCACAAGCTACTAAACGTAAGATGGAGCAAGCTACGGCGCTTATCGGTGGGCTTGGCGGCGAAAAGGTTCGCTGGACTGAAGACTCAAACCGCTTCGTAGAGCGGAAGCAACACCTCGTAGGAGACTGCGCTCTAGCTGCTGCTTTCCTGTGTTATTGCGGACCATTTAACCGCGAATATCGAGATTTGCTTCTGCGTGAGCGCTTACCATACGAACTTGGCGCTGTTCCACAACCTGCAGCTCAATCAGGAAGCGCTACAACCAACAGCAATGCCAGTCCAGTAAAACCTCCATATCTCATACCACTGACACGGGGCCTGGCACTCGAAGAGTTTCTCGCTGACGCTGGTACCGTAAGTGACTGGAAACTGCAAGGTCTGCCGTCAGATCCTTTGTCCATTCAAAATGGTTTGTTAGTTGCTCGAGCACCACGATTCCCGCTATTGATCGACCCTCAGGGCCAAGCACTTTCGTGGGTCTTACGTCGGGAGGCAGAACGACTTCCTTCAATGGGAGTCGTGTCTATCAGTAGTCCAAAACTACGTGAGATCCTTGAGCACTGCGTGGGTGAGGGTAAAGCGCTCGTTCTTGATGGTGTGGATGGTGCTGATCCTGATCCGCTGATGGCAAACGTTCTCGATAAGAACTTTGTCGCCAGAGCCAAGGGCAAATTTGTGAAGATCATGGACCGCTTGTGCGAGTATCAAGAAGAGTTTGCGCTGTACTTGACGACACGTGTGCCTAACCCACATTTTTCTCCAGAACTGCAGGCACGCACACTTGTTGTAGATTTCACCGTTACCCAGAGAGGTCTTGAAGAACAGTTATTAGCTCAGGTTATCCGCCAGGAGCAACGCTCGCTTGAAGAGCAACTGGAACGGGTGCAATGTGAACTGAACGCAAACGCTAAAGCACTAGTAGCGCTGGATGCTCTACTTCTGGAGCGGCTGTCAGCTAGTAAGGCCAACCTTTTGGACGATGTTGAACTCGTATCTGTATTGGCAAACACAAAAGCGAAAGCTACCGAAGTAAACGACAAAATCCTCGCTGCTGAAGAAGTTAAGCGTGGAATTGACGAAAAGCGTGAGCACTACCGCCCTGTTGCAGCTCGTGGATCTGTGCTCTACTTTAGCATTGTCGACTTTGCAGCTGTCAACGCCATGTACCAGACCTCGCTAGACCAGTTTCTTCAGCTGTTTGTTCGCGCTATCGAGGAAGCAGAGAGATCTGCTCTTGCGTCAAAGCGGGTCACGTATATTCTCGAGACGCTCACATACATCGTTTTCCGCTATGTCAATCGTGGACTTTACGACCGCCATCGACTCAGTTTCTTGCTGATGGTTGCGCTCAAGATTCTCGTTGCAGGAGACTGTGTAACTCCAGCTGATGTTACTCTGTTCCTCAAAGCCGGTGCATCTCGCAAACTTTCAAGTGATCAGCCTAAGCCATTTGGGTGGATGTCAACAGGTGCTTGGCTGAATGCCGTGCAGCTTGCAAGTGAAAAACCACATTTTCGTAACCTTCTTGGTGATCTCGAACGCAGCGAAAGCGCTTGGCGCAAGTGGTTCGAGGACAATGAGCCCGAACGCCAAGCTGTACCTGACTACGAAGGACTCCTGTTTGATCCGCGAGCCATCACTGCAAATCTCCATTTTCATCGTTTGCTGCTGGTGCGCTCATTGCGAGAAGACCGCACCATTCCAGCGGTTCTCGATTTCATTCGTGGTATCGAGTTCATCGAAGGAACTGCGGGGTTGAGTCTTCCGAGACTTCCAGCGCTGGGCCCTCGCTATGCTGAACCAATAACGGATACAGTGGAAAGCGTTTTTCAAGAAATGCGAGCTGAAACACCTGTGCTGTATCTACTGTCACCAGGAGCAGACCCAACAGAGTCTATTGAACAGCTTGCACGTCGAAAGCGTCAGAGTGTGACTACCATTTCAATGGGTGAAGGTCAGGAGGCTGTAGCTGCTCGCACAATATCTTCTGCCATGTTGAATGGGACTTGGGTTCTTCTTCAGAATTGTCACTTAGGCTTGAATTACATGGATTCGCTGTGCGAGGCCCTTTCAGCTGCAAATGGTGGCAGTGCAGGCAGCAGCAACTCAATCGCGGCCCCTGCTCGCGCTCCCGAATTCCGCTTGTTTTTGACTTCGGAACCTCATCCAGGTTTCCCAATCTCACTCTTACACCGAAGCACTAAGGTGACGAATGAACCACCTGCTGGGCTTCGTGCTGGTTTACTCCGCAGTTTTACAGTTTTGGTGGATCAAGACAAATTGGACCGCCTTGAAACTCCGTCGTGGCGTTCACTTCTTTTCGCGGTTTGCTTCTTGCATGCGGTTGTCGTTGAGCGCCGTAAGTTTGGCCCTCTCGGGTTCAGCGTGCCGTACGAGTTCAATGCTGGTGATATGGGTGCTTCTCTGAGCTTTTTGGAGCGGCATTTGTACACATCACCAACACCTTCATGGCCCACTGTTCAATACATGGTAGCCGAGGTGCACTATGGCGGTCGAATAACGGACGAGTTGGATCGAAGGCTCTTCCGGGCCTATTGCGATGCATGGTTCAACCCAACGCTCCTCGGTAGTTCGTTCTCGTTCAATCCTGAGGTGAAGCTATCTACTGGAACAGGGGCCGTTTCTTCCTCTGGCCAACTATTCAATTACTGTCTACCAGAGTCCTCTTTGGCGGAGATTGAAGAGTATCAGCGGTTCATTGCGGCGTTTCCCAGCGTTGACTCACCTGAAGTATTCGGGTTGCACCCGAACGCTGATCTAACGTATCGTGTTAAGGAAGTCTCTGCACTTTTGGGCACTATCGTAGATACGCAACCCACTGACGCCGAAGGTGCATCAGGAAACACAGCGACTACAGGAAAGGCAGGCGTTGCGGAGACGAGAGAAGATATTACTCAGCAGAAAATACGTGAGCTGCTTGCAGCCCTCCCCGTAGGAGGAGAAGATGCTTTGAGTGAAGAAGCCTTGGCCCAAGCTCTACGTTCAAAGGTGCTAGGTGGTGGGTTGGAGCTGCCACTAAATCTTTTCCTGTGCCAGGAGTCTCGAGCACTCCGGCATGTTCTCAAATACGTTCGAGCATCACTCGTGAAGACTCAACGGGCCCTCGCTGGTGAAGTGCTTCTTACATCGTCACTGCGCGAGACGAGTCAAGCAATATTTGACGGGAAGGTGCCTCCATCGTGGGTGGCAAACGAACAAGCGTGGCTTGCAGGTACATTGGGGCTTTGGGTCACGGGGCTTATCGACCGTGTAACGCAACTTCGCGCGTGGCTCGATCGTGGGCGTCCATCAAGTTTTTGGCTTGCAGGCTTCTCAAACCCGCAAGGCTTTCTAACTGCCGTAGCACAAGAGTCTACCCGAGCGCATGCGAGTGAACGTTGGGCACTGGACGACGTGGTCTATTACAGTGAGGTAACCGATTATGAGAGACTGGAGCAGATCAAGCAGCCACCACGCGAAGGCGTGCTGGTGCATGGATTGATGCTGGACGGTGCAGCCTGGAATCGGCCGGATGGGACGTTGGTGGAGCAGGAGCCCAAACGCTTGTTCGCGTCGCTTCCTGCCGTTTATGTCACTGCTGCTACTAAAGCTCACAAGAAGACTCGAGCTGCGCAAGACCATGGTCCTTACGGAGCGTACGAAGCTCCTGTATATCGCTATGCCAGACGTACCGACAAGCATTATATTTTCTCAGTGCCGCTCGCTTCAAGAGATCATCGGCCGCTGCATTGGACACTACGCGGAGTTGCTCTGCTCTGCTCTACCGATCAGTAGTTAGCATTTACGTAGTAAATTTGAAATTCGAATACGATAGCGGTGGCGCGAGATTGCTGCAACGGTTGTGCGATGAAGCATCTAGCCCAGCGGAATGACTTACGTTTCCAACGAAAACTGTCACTGCTGGATTGTAGTCCTTCATCGCCAGAGCTCGCTTTATCCTCGTTTCATCCTCATCAAAATAATGTCATTGTAGTCTACGGCACTTAGCTGTCTGTACTAATTAGAGTTTGGTCACTCTTCCGCGACGATCTTGACAAACGTTAGCTGAGCACGTGCTGCTTCCGTTAAACTGATGACCGCTGATACGCGAAAGAGCGTCACGAAGCGCATGCGATGGGTTTGAATGGTGTCTGTGGCCTGCGGACAGCAAAAATAAAGTCTGGGATTAAGCTGTGCCGAAGATGCAGGGATGCTTGATCGCACAGAGTTTGCGGGGCTGAAGCACTAACACCTCGTTATCCATAGCTCATTATCCCCAGCTCATTCTTCAACCTGCGTTGTTTAACGCAGGCGATCAAGCCAACAGCTTCGGTCAAAAAGGAGAGCGCACCAAGGAACATGGTGTACTCTGGAAGCGTACGCTCCTTTGTCCAAGCGGCTGCGGTATGTGCTCTCGCACTGAGTACCTTACCATCGACGACGGTGTCAAGTGCAGTGACTACGTGTAGTTCTTCACCTGGCGACAAAAAATTCGGAATCCAAGCTATTGACGACGCCACCTGTGCGAAGGGTGGTCTTGGGTGCTACAACAACCACTGCCGCTACTGCAAGGTTCTGGACACGCCGAAGTCATCGCATCTCGACACATGCCTGTCCCATGGTGTGGCGTTCACTGCTACGGCAGCAGTTGTCGTCACTCAAGGTCCCTGTGAAGTGTCGAGTGGCGACGTCGCCGCCGGAATTTCTGCTGTGACGGACTCGGGTTGTCTTTATGGAGGTCTTGGTTGTTACAATGACCACTGCCGCTTCTGTAAGGTTGTAGAGACACCTCATTCGTCTGGTTTCATGGCTTGCTCCACGCTTGATAGCTCGTACAGCACCCCCGTCGCCTCTACGGCGGCTCCAGCCACGGTAGCTTCATCAGCTCCGGTGACTGTAGCATCAGCAACGGCAGCCCCTACAGTTGCCGTTGTCGAAGTTCCTGCCACCGCAGCCCCCACGATTGCAGTCGTTGAAGTCCCAGCTACGGTAGCTCCTATTGTCATTGATCCTGTTACCCAGTCGCCAGCGATAGCCACCGATACTCCTCCTGTGGCTGTCACGGATGCTCCAAGTGTGGTCGCCATGGACGTTCCTGTTACGGATGCCCCTGACACGAGCGTTCCGGCCGTCGTAACCACGGATGCTCCTGCTCCTCAGACGATATGCACTGTCGTCCCTGCGGCTGGCGATCTCGACGTTGGCGTCACTATCGTCACGGACGTCTCATGTGCTGCCGGAGGTCTTGGTTGCTTAAGCGATGTCTGTAGGTTTTGCAAATTGAAGACGACACCCCAGTCGGACCCCTACATGGACTGCACCTTGGTTAACGCAACTTCGGCCGTAGTAGACCCAGCAACAACCTCTGATGCCACTACGGAAATCCCAAATGTAACTTCTTCGGTGGCTGAGACTGAAGTTCCCGGCACGACCACTACTGATGCCCCGATCGCTACAAACGACGCATCAACGGAAACACCTGCTTCGGCTGCAGTTGATAACACGACAGAAGCCCCGGTCGCGACCACCGCTACTCCAGTTGACACCACAGAGACTCCGGCTTCGACGACCGCAGCTCCAGTTGATGACACGACGGAAGCACCGACAGCGACCACCGTTGCTCCGGTTGATGCCACAACGGAAGCCCCGACCGCAACCGCTGCAACTTCAGTTGATGCCACAGAGGCCCCGGCTTCAACGACTGCGGCCCCAGCTGATGTTACTGAAGCTCCGATTTCGACTACAGAGGCTCCGGACGCTTCAACGGAAGTTCCTGATGCTACCACCGAAACACCAGTGTCAACCGCAGGAGCGCCGGACGCGACTACAGATGCACCGGTGGTCACCACTGACGAAACAGCCACTGAGCCGCCTGCCCCAACCACGTGCAGTCTAGTGGCATCGGCCGAAGACGCTGGCCTCGGAATCAGCGTTGCTACGGATCCTTCCTGCAGTTTAGGTGGTGTTGGCTGCATCGACAAGATTTGTCGGTTCTGTAAAGTCACCACTTCGCTTCAGTCAGCGCCGTACATTGACTGCGCGTTGCTCGAAGATGGATGGCAGTCTGTTACTCAGACCCCGGACGCTACAACTGATGCTCCTGCCACCACGACTGAAACCCCGGTCGTTCCTGCAGATAACACTGATGCCACAACCGACGCACCCACTGATGCTCCCGGCGCCACAGCCGAGGCCCCTGCCAACACGGATACGGTAACAGAGACCCCGACCAGCGACTCTGTCGCCCCGGACACATTTACTGAGGTTCCTGCTGCTGAAATCCCGAGTACTACCACCGAGGCCCCTGCTATCTCCACGAACTCACAGGCCGATCAAGAAGTGTGTGGCATCGTCGCTGCGGCTGGGGACGTTGCTGTCGGCGTTCATATCGCGACTGACCCTACATGCAGCGCGGGTGGCCTTGGCTGCATCAACGACTTGTGCAGATTCTGCAAGGTAGAGACCACGCCTCAGTCTGAAGCCTTTGTCGACTGTGCTTCACTTGGTGGCTTTACGACGGACTCGGAAGCCCCAGCAGACGCAACCTCTTCTCCTGCTACCAGCATCCCCGTTACCCCGCAATCGTGTGGTCTTGTTGCTTCGTCGGGTGACTCCGCTGTGGGCATTCGGATTGTCACCGACTCGGCGTGCAGCGTGGGCGGCGTTGGTTGCATCAGCGACGTGTGCCGATTCTGCAAGGTGACTACGTCTGTTCAATCTGCTGCCTTCCTTGACTGCGTCACAGTTGACGGCTACACACCTGAAAAGGAGGCCCCCGTTGCGTCCGCTACCCCAGACGCTACAACCGGTGAACCAGTTTCTGAAGCTACTTGCACTCTTGTTTCTTCGGGCGGCGACATTGCAGTCGGTGTTGATATCGCGACGGACTCGACTTGCGCCTCCGGAGGTGTCGGCTGCATCGATAAGGTTTGCCGCTTTTGCCAAGTTACCCCAACTGTCCAGTCGGCCGCTTTTGTCAACTGCACTTCACTTTCAGAGTACAGGTCTCGGTCGGAGGCTCCTGCTGACACTGCAACGGCGACTCCGTCTGCATCGAGCACTGAAGCACCGGTTGCGCAGGCATCCTGCGGTTTGGTGGTTTCTACGGGTGATGCGGCAGTGGGAATTAGCATCACCGGAGACGCCACGTGCGCAGCCGGTGGTGTAGGCTGCATTGACAATGTTTGCCGCTTCTGCAAGGTCAAGACGACAGTGCAGTCTGCTGCTTTTGTTGACTGCACTTCGATTGCTGAATTTACACCCGCCACGGATGCCCCTGCTGACGCGACAGTGGTCCCGATTGATGCAACCACTGCTAGTGCACCGGCCGCATCTGGTCCTGCTTCTACGTGCAGTCTTGCTGTTTCTGAAGGTGACGCTGCTGTTGGAATCGATATTACCGCCGACTCCACCTGCCAGTTCGGTGGTGTGGGGTGCATCGACAATGTCTGCCGTTTCTGCAAAGTGAAGACCACGGAGCAGTCCTCTGCCTTCGTTGATTGCCCCGTGGCTGTAGGATCTACTGTCAGCTCGAATGAGCCGGTCACCACCCCCGCTCTACCAGGAGATACAACTTCCGAGCCTGTGAACACGAGTACTGCTGGTACTGGCGTACCTAGCGACTCCAGCACGACGGAGACACCTGCTACCGATGCTCCTACCGAGACCCCTGACAGTGCTGACGGTACCCTTCCGGTGACAGAAGCCCCTGCTGCAAATCAAGATATTACTGAGACTCCTGCCACTACCAGTGCTACGGACGTCCCTGACGCCACTCCCGATGCGCCGACTGCTACGACCGGCGCCACGGTTGCTGCAACCACGGTAGACGATGATAACTCGGACAAAAACCCCGTTGCAACCTCTGAGCAACCGACAGACTCGGTCACGGAAGCACCGGATGCCACTTCAGCAACGGCAGACTCCAGGACGGATTCTCCAACTGACGCTCCCAACTCGACTGTCGGTGCGGCGGTGACTGAAGCTCCATCGGTGGATACGTCCGACTTACTGACGGATGCACCTGCAGTCACCACCGAGGCACCTACGAAGGCACCAGCTCCCACCGTCGACGACATCGACGATAACTGGGAGGGCTCCGACTCGGAATCCGACACGGACTCGGACTCGACCTACTTCGACTCAGAAGAGTCCTCGGACGGGATCTAGGCATCTCCCTAAAGCTACGCACTCGTAGAGATCTTCAGCCTGACGTCTCTGATGATGACAACGAAGGCTAGTCGTGCTTGGCACGAACTGACAGCTTGAACTCCTCGTCAATATCCTGCATTTCACTTTATTCAAGGCACCAGTGTGCCATTCATTCAATCAAGAACTCAATTTTATCTCATCCCTCAACTTGTCTTCATTTTACGCCTGTTTATTTATTATTATTTTTTTTTTTAGTGCGGGACCCGCTTCTGCAGAGGATCACTTCAAAGCTACTACTATTTACGCTCACAGATTTGTGTTGTGAAAAGACCTATTTCATTGCAACTATGCTAGCATCTAGCACAACGGTGCTGCGAGTTCCTGCTGCGGACTAATCTCATGTGATCTTGTTCTTTCGCGATTCCACCGGGCATACGGTTCGGGGGTTATGTTGTCACAGCGAGCTGCTTTGCGTGGTCGCTTTAGCGATAGACAGTGGCGGTTGGTTTCGCCCCGAAACGGAACTTTGTGCCAGACTGCTCTTGCTGAGGTTTCACAAGCATAATGCACATAGACCGCCAAAACGGACATCTTCTGCTAGTTCTCGCACTGTACGATCTCATGGAACCTCCGTCTGTGCACTCTAGCCGGTGTTGCAGTCAGTCGTTTCGACTTCAGCAGAAAATCATGTGCTCTAATTGCAGTTTGGCGCGAATGAAACCTGTAACGGAAGTCAACGTTGTAGTGTTACCACTAGTGGTGAGGAGCCTCAAGTGCTGCTCAGGCCAATCTGACACGGGCTTTCATTCTTCAACTCACCTCCTCGAGTGTACACCACCTCGACTACCCCACCCCAGCCAGGACTAGCCTTCTCGAACACCATGGTGTACTCCAGTAGCCGTGTCGGAACGCGTACTCTCATCAAGACGGCGGTGCTGTGCGCGCTTAGCCTAAGCGCTATCCCTTCGGTCCGCGCCGAGGGATCAGTTGATGCGTCGGCTGACACTGACGTCTGTGGAATCTCCGACGGTGACAAGAGCGTCGGCATTCGAGTTATCGACGATACGTCGTGCGCGAAGGGTGGCCTTGGTTGTTACAACGACCACTGCCGATTTTGCAAGATCCTCGAGACCCCGCAATCATCTTCTTTCGAGAATTGCACGACATTTGGCGTTGAGTTCCCTACGATGGCACCTTTGGTCCCCTCGTCAGGCACCTGTGAAGTATCGAGTGGTGACGCCGCTGTGGGCATCTCGGCGTTCACGGATCCTACGTGCTTGTACGGCGGCCTCGGCTGCTTCAACGACCATTGCCGTTTCTGCAAGTTGACGACTACAGCTCAGTCAGAGGCTTTTGTCAACTGCACGGACAACAGCAGCACTGCTGGTTCCGCAACAGATGCACCAGTTAATGCTGCTACTAGTGTTCCGACTACCTTGGTGAATGACGAGGGCTGCGCGCTCGTGCCTGCTTCTGGCGATGTGGAAGTTGGCATCAGCATCGGGACGGACCCGACTTGCAGCGCTGGTGGCCTTGGCTGCATTAACGATGTGTGCCGCTTCTGCCGCGTGACGACGACAACCAAGTCTGCCATGTACCAGGACTGCGCGACACTTGGAACTGCTGCAACGACGAACACTACGGTGGAAACGCCTTCCGCGACCACGACCACGAAGACCCCGGTGGTAGTATCAGATACTCCGACGGCAACGACAGAAACCCCATCAGTTCTGGGCGAGGCCCCGGCGGCAACTACTGAAGCTCCTACTGTGGCAACCGAGATCCCTACAGCAACGACGGAGACCCCTGCTGTCGTTACTGAGGCTCCCGCTGCTTCCACGGAGAACCCTGCTGTAACCACGGATGTTCCAACTGCGACTACCGAGGCTCCCGTTGATTCGACTGCAATACCTACTGCCACCACGGCCACGGCTATGGACACGACTTGCACCATCACCGCGTCGGTGGGCGACTCTGCGGTTGGCATCAGCATCGTCACCGATCCGACATGTGTCTCGGGAGGCACTGGCTGCATTACTGATGTTTGCCGATTCTGCAAGGTCACTACCTCAACTCAGTCTGCCGCCTTCATGGATTGTGCCTTGTTCGCGACGGATGCTTCAACCTCGGAAGTACCAAGTGCTGTCGATAACTCGGATGACGATGACTTCTTCACAGATGATTCTGACTACTCGGACGCCTCCGATGCGGTCGCCGACTCACCGGTCGCTGAAAACCCCGTTGTGACTACGGGTGTGGCGACAACAGAGACACCTGCAGCAACCACTGCTGTCCCCGACGCTACCACCGAGACCCCTGCAGTGACCACTACGGCTACCGATGTGACCACTGAAGCCCCGGCTGCCACCACTGCAGCCCCAGCAGCGCCAACATGCACTCAGACCGTGTCTGAAGGCGATGCCGCCGTTGGCATCAACATCGTTACGGACACCTCGTGCAGCGCTGGAGGCGTGGGCTGCATTGACAGCGTGTGCCGCTTCTGCAAGGTGACCAACTCGGACCAGTCGGCAGCTTTCGTTGAGTGCACTTCCATTGCCGGAGCCGCTGCAAGTACTGAAGCGCCGGCCGATGCTGTTACGGATGTGCCGACTGAGGCACCCACCTATGCTCCCACTGAGACGCCCACGGATGCCCCTACCGATGCTCCGACCGATGCGCCCACGGTTGCGTCGGACACTGCAACGTGCGGGCAGACCGTGTCGGAGGGAGATGCTGCTGCCGGTATTAACATCGTCACGGACACCTCCTGCAGTGCCGGTGGCGTTGGTTGCATCGACAGCGTCTGCCGCTTCTGCAAGGTGACCAACACCGACCAGTCTGCTGCGTTCGTCGACTGCACTTCCATCGCCGGAGCAGTGACCACCGAAGCTCTGACCGCAAACGCCGAGGCCAACACCGAGAAGGCGTCTCTAGCGGTGCCCGGCCCCGCCCCGACCGCGGCGTACTTGAGTTCAGAGCAGATCGGCGCCGTGGTTGCCGGCTGCATCGGTGCCGTCGCTGCTGTGGCCGCTGTTGCACGCGCCGCCAAGCGTGCAGCGACCAGCACCGCCAACCCGAACGAGCCGTCGGACGACGACGAGGTGGAGGACGCCGAGAGCGGCCAGCGCGTGTCTCCCGGCCCCGTGCCCACCGAGGAGCCCGTCACGGCCGAGGCGTAAATGGTATCATCTCTATCTGCATCCTCCACATCCTGCATTCTCCAGCGTAGCAAATTCCTCCTCAAGTAGTAACTAGCCAAGTCGACTCGAGTTGCCTTTTTTTCCCTTCACTTCAACATACTCTACAACCTTCCCCCCACTCCCCACCTTCCTCCTTCTTTTCAACCTATCACCACCCACCTCCTCTCCGATTGGCGGAAATCCAAACACCCGACTAAGTGCGACCCATGGTATCTCATGTCGGGGGGTCGGCATTCCGCGAGTGGCTGGCCGCACCTGACGCCGCGTGCGCCGCGCCCCCGAGCCGCCCAGAGGCCCCCGAGCGCCGCGCCCAGTGCAGCAGCAGCTGCCCATCCCCCTCCTCCGCCAGCAAGCGCGAGGAACCCGCGCGCCAGGCGCCACGGAGGCCGCGATGATGCGCGCCGCGTCGTCGCCCATGGAGCCTCTCAACAAGAATATCCTGCTGGTGGGCGCGCGGAATCTTTGTTTTAATCACCTCTGCGGAATGATACTCACGCGTTCTATTTTTATCTTGGGTGTTTTTTTACTCGCAGGCTGGCGAGGTGATCGCGGAGAAGTGGAAGATTGGCGAGAAGATCGGAGAGGTGGAGAGTTTTTTTTTTTTTACTTAATTTTTGTTTTATTTTTTTCCTGATGTTTTTCTTCTTCATTGGGTTGTGCTTGGAGTAGGGAACTTTTAGTCAGATCTACTCGGCGTACTCGATCGAGAGTCGGGATAAAGTGGCGGTGAAGGTGGAAGCGCCGAGCTCGCTCAAGCCAGTGCTGGAGTGGGAGAGCTTGATTCTTAAGAGTCTGCAGGACTGCCCCTATGTGTGCAGGTACTACTACCACGGCAAGCATGGAGACAGCACCGTGCTGGTGATGGAGCTGCTGGGGGAAAGCATGTCCATGCTGAGGATGTCGCCCGACTCCATCCACGGAGTACCGCTGGCCAAGGCGGTGTCTGTGGGACTCGAGATGCTGGACTGCATCGAGGCGTTCCACCGACACGGATACGTGCACCGCGACATCAAGGCGTCCAACTTTGCGCTGGGCGCTATCCCAGACCGGAACCCGTCGAAGCAGGCGCGATACTATATTATTGATTTTGGACTGTCGAGACAGCATATTGGTGAAGATCGGCAGGTACTGCCTCCTCGACAGGTTGCCGAATTTCGAGGCACGTCGATGTACGCGTCTTTAAGTTCGCACCGCCGGCAGGAGCTGGGACCGAAGGACGACCTGTGGTCGTGGTTCTATCTCGTTATGGATTTCTTGCGGGGCGAGCTTCCTTGGGCGGCCGATGCACAACTGAAAAACCGACAGACTGTTCTTAGCCTCAAAGAACACTACACGGAGAAGAACCCAAGCTTGTTGGTAGAGGGGCTTCCAGGTGCCGCGCAATTACTTGAAATGATGGATTATTTGCAATCGCTCAAGTACGAGGACTTTCCTGATTACGCGAAGATACGCAAACAGCTTCAAGCGGTCGGTGAAAGCTCCCTGGTAGCTGAAAACAGTGACAGTGGTGACGAGGAATCAAGCGCCGATAAGAAGGAAGCACAGGCGATTTCTGCTGTTTCTGCGATTGATTGGAATGACTTTAAATCTGCACGTGAGCGAGCCTTATATTGGACTGAAAAGGCAGATGAGCAAAGAGGCAGCGATGGAGCATCAGACCTGCTATTGGCGATTGCCAAACGATACAAGACATTCTTTGACTGCGATGGACTATCATTCGATGAACAGGTGCGGGTGCAGAGTGCAGTATACAATATTGAAAAAAAGACTCGAACACGATCAAGCTTTCTCGCCCCTCCGCCCATCCAGAGTTTTGTGAAGCGCCGCCAATCAGAGCAGAAGATGCGCTCTGATGCACTGCGAAAGCGCCGTGAGCGAGATTTCCAGGTGCGCCAATCTTTGGAGATTAAAAATGAACAGCGAATGGCGACGACCGGTTCTGCCAATGGATCTAGCGAAGCTTTGCATGGAATCGCTAGCACAGAAGAAACCCGAGATGGGCAAAATGGGTCAAAGAACACCCTGGCACGCCCAGTGAAATCCGAGAGTTCTATGGAGGTTTCTGATAGCGAGGATGCGGTCACGAGACGAAGGGGTCATGTCGTAGGTACACCTCAAGTTAATGCAGACGCAGGAGCTCCTGTGCCGTCAGTTTCAGTAACTCCGCAATCCATGATCCCCCCGGCACCCCCACGTCCACCTGCGCGTAGGTGGGATCATAGCGCAAATGGTGCACCAATTCCACCACCACCCCCGCCACCGGGGATTCCTCCGTCAGCCCTACGTTCTGGTATGTATGGACGGCCTCCACCCCCGCCACCTCCTCCCCCTGCAGGAAGGTTTCCGACGAATGGTGGCATTCCTCCTCCACCCCCAGGTTTTCCGCCGAATGGAAGCCATCACGGTGTACCGACCCATCAGCCACCGCCTCCACCTCCACGAAGTGGGGTTTCTGAGCATAGGTACGCTTCTACACCTGGCCGACACTATGACGCACCAGGGGAGACCCGAGAAGACAATGCGTTCAGTTATCAGCGGTCCCAGAAACCTCAGCGTGAAGAGCACGGTTTTGTACCGGGCCGACAGTATGCGCCTGACACGCGAGAAGATCGTGGATACGGTCCTCAACGAACCGAAAAGTCCACTCAAGACCTTGTGCCCCAACGGCACTATGATGCCAATAGGGAAACCAGAGAGGAACGTGGATACGGTTATCAGCGGCCTCAAAAGTCTTTACAAGAAGATGCTGGTCGTCAATATGCTGCTTCTGCGGAAACTAGAGAAGATCGTGGGTATCGCACGTATGAGCGGCCTCAAAAATCCCCGCGAGAACAATGTCCAGTGGAAGAGGTGCACCCACAAATGGAAAGAGAGCGCTATTACGAAGGGAAGCGCCCACGCTCACGCTCCTCACGACGTGGAGGAAGTCGCTCGAGACGCCGCTCGTACTCTAGGTCATCGTCACGCTCTCGATCGCGATCGTACTCAGTTTCCCCTTCGCGGTCACCATCTCCACCGAGTCGTTCGTACCGCCGCAGCAGTCGTGACTACGCTGATCGCCACCATGAAAGCAGAAAAATGGAAACAAAGAAAGAGTATTCACGTAAGCAGCGGTCTCGCTCTCGAAGTATTTCAAGATCGCGATCAAGATCAAGTTCGCCGTCAGCGTCGCCTCCGTCCAAGCGCTACCGTCGACGCTCGCCTGACTTCACCCACTCCAGATCATCGCACCGCCACACATCGCACTCGACATCACGCCGTCGCTCGCCCTCAAAAGAATATTCAAAGGACTATCCACAGGAGTACTCAAAAGGATACTCAAAAGAATACCCCAAGGAATACGCAAAGGCCTACTCGAAGAGTTATCCAAAAGAATACGTGAAGGAGTATTCAACGGAGTACGTGAAGGAGTATCCAAAGGAATATGCAAAGGAATATCCGAAGGAATACGTCAAGGGCTACTCGAAAGGGTACGTGAAGGACTACTCGACAAGCTACTCTGTCAAAGACTTTCCGAAAGAGCACGCAAAAGAGTACCGCCACCGTTCTCCTTCTCCTGACCACCGACACTCTCATTTGCGGGAGACACACTACAGGCGCTCCCCATCGCACGAACGGCACCGCTCCCTCTCGCGAGACTACGAGCGGGATGATGGATCTTGGGGTGCCGAAAATCGTTTCAAGCCAGCTTCGACTCCAGAAAATCATCGGCGATCATCCCGCTGGCAGCAACGATCGTAACAAGGAAGGCTGACTGAGACCTGTGCTCTTCGTTGATACGCAACAGCGCGTAAAGTGTAGCGAGATGGCAGCAGTGTAAACTTGATGCTTGCGCAGAAGTTTCTACTAGGAACTCAATTATGAAGGGAAACACACGGTAACATTTTAGTGTGATGAGGAACGACATAGCACCGCAAAATGCTAACCTTTTCTGCTGATGCTTTATTATTCTTGTTTTGTAGTAGGCATCATTTGGAGTAAATGAGGATGAAAAACTTTGCTGGGGTATTGTGGTGTGGAAATAAGCTGGTTCCGAACCCAAATGCCTCCATGAATTTGTTTGCTTGTCTTGAGAGATCGATGAACGAATGTTGTAGTGGATGACACATTAACAATAACATCAGACTTGATTGTCCTTGATGTTCAACGGTTTATCGCTAAAATTAAAATTTTAAAGCCGCTTCAAGAAAGGGGGTCACGTTGCAACAGTGCAGATTCCAAAATGATTGTAGAGACTAAATTCTGTTTATTATCAGCGTGCTGTGATGCTTTAATGCTGTATTATAAACTGCACAAGTGGTTTCGTGGTCGACTGGATTCTATTTTCTCGTCCAATTTTTTTCTCGTGTAATGTACAGTACAAGTGAGTTGACTGAATTACTTGATACTGAACATCTCTATCAAAGTATTTGTTCGCTCGGAAAACTCATTCTGGTAAACACAACTGTATCAAAACTTCTGCACAAACGTTTTTTAGAACGGAATCCACGATGCAAAACATCTATTGTTTGATATTTTTTAATTAATGCAGAACGCACGGTGTCAAGCAAGAAAAGTGTTGCATTAGCTGATCGTCTGCGATAAATATCGCAGTTTTTCCTGACGGATAGGCTAATGGCTGTGATGAACGCAGTCTAGACAGCGTTGCACTTAAAAGACCCGTATGGGTATTCCCTGTGTTCAGCGTGGAACTAGCGCACAGTGGGTTGGCAATGGCAGTCTCGTTGTACACATCGCAGGCTGTATCGGGCTTGACATTAATCACGTATTCCGCATCTTCTGCCACTTGCTTAAGACCACTTCCAATCTGTGGATAGTATACACTCCAGTCATCGGCAGACAACGTGAAGTTGACCGTAGCTGACTTGCCTGCCTGGAGGTCCACCTTCGTAAATTTCTTTAGTAACATCACCTCCGGCACCGAGATTGAACGGTACGGCTGGGTCCTTTCCGTCTACCGAACCTGAATTGGTAACCACAACTGAGACGTCGATTACTTCAGAATTCGATGCGACTCAGTGTCAAGTTCGAGTACGTAAACTTCGTGTAGCTCAAGCCGCGACCGAACTCCCATTGCATTTCGCAGTAGTCCCCCGAAGCGCATTGCGACGAGACAAAATGATTGTACGGCATCAAGATATTGCCGGCGTTTTTAGGGTAGGTAATTGGGCATTCGACCGCTTGGGTTGACATGGTCGTAGATGATCTCGGCAATAGCCTGACCACCGAGTTCACATGGCAACATTGCATTGAGAATAGCGCGGACGTTGCTAGGAAGATCTCCGTGCAAACGCGGACGCCCTCCAATAAGCATTACGATGACCTTTGCTTTGTACCCATTGTCGCAAGCTCGTTCACGTACTCGATCTGACCAGCGGGGAGTGCCAAATCATTGATGTCACCGTATACCTTCTCTGTGTAAGAAGATTCACTGATGACAGCGACAGTGTACTCATTCTTGCTCGCAAGCTCTTTGGCCTTTGCAAGGTCCTGAGCGGTGAAGTTGCCAGTCACGTTAAGTCCGTTGAAGTACGTTACCGTCTCATTTCCAGCAAGCATCTCGAACCCGTCCTTCACACTAATTCCATTCGGGAACATGTTGCCTGAGTAGCCTTGCTGGCCGAGCGTCCAGCCCCCACACTGGTAGCCAATGTTGTCGGCTGAATAACCAGTCAAGAAAATAGACAAGGACTTGGAGATCGGAGCGTGGTGTCGTTGTTCTGTAGCAGCACAATTGACTCTCGAGCTATGTTTAAGGCAGCAGCAACATCTTCTTCGTTACCAACCATATCCATCAAGGCGGCGCCAGGAACAGGGTTGTCATACAGGCCCAATTGGACTTTAAGCTTCACTACTCGCCGAGCAGACTGTTTTACATGATTCAAGTACGATGGGTCACTCGCAATTAGGTCCTTGGTGGCACTAATAAAGCCGTAGTCACTGCTTGCCATCGTCATGTCCAAAGACGTTCTTTTTATCGACATCTGTGCCGCCCTCGCCTTATTAATGAAATTGTTTAAGTGCTCAACTTCTGCAAAATCTGCCTGCGTCTTGGCGAAGAAACGACTTTATTGTCTTTGAATTGGCAATAGGCGGGATACCATTGACCGAGATGTAGTTCGCCATGGCAGTCAAAGCCCCTGCGTCGAAAGCAGCATTGAAGGTGGGAAGTGGTAATTGAGCAGATGCTAAATGGATGGGCGCAAGCCCCACTGAGCCCGCTACGAGGTGTAAAACAGGGAGATCCACTATCTCCTTTTCTTTTTGATCTGTGCCTCGTTCCACTTGGAAACCTCTTGAGAAAACGACAAGATCTTGGCATCCCGATCGGTGACGGATTGAAGGCCACAGTGGCTTTCTTGCTGATGACACAGTATTATTTTTGAAAGGAAAAGTGGAGCTGCAGAAGCAACTCAAACTTGTGGATTCCTACTGTGTGGGATCAGGTGCTAAGCTAAACCAATCTAAAAGTGTAATCATGAGTTTGAATAATCGCTGCCCTCCCCCGCGCATAAATCCACTGCGCTCTCTCCACCGTGAAGAAACAGTACGCTACCTGGGGATTCCGTTTGGAAATTGTGATACATCATTAGGCCTGGCCAACTACCTGGACAGGAAATTGACTACAAAACTTCGGCTTTTTTTTTTGGAAAGGTCGAGCTAATACTCTTGGTCATAAGCTGAATGTGCAAACACTCAGCCTATCACTTTTCTGGTGCTTTACCTCTGCTATGATTATCCCAAACAGGTTTATCAACCGGTGGCAAGCCATGATAAATCAGTTTGTGCTTTACAATCGAATAGGGACTGGCAAACGTGGTGTGAATGTAGTCAAGACTGAATTTGCACTGACCCCAAAGGACAACTATGGCATTGGTATTCCAAATGTGACGATGCACATACGTAGACAACACCTACAATTGCGTTAAGTGTTTGTGCGTGCGATCTCGTCTACTGGAAACCACGACGAGGAAATCTGGTATCGCCCAAGGCAGGCAATTCTACAACAGCGTTATAATAACTTCTCCCGACTGCGTTCCTTTGATTTTCTTATGCAGAACCCACCACCACCACCTGGGTGGAAAGTATCTAATATGCCTCTTTGGTGGAGCAAACTGTTGCAAGATTGGAAACGAATCAAATGGCCTCAACACGACCAAATACCACTCACTAGACGTCAAACCCTGCAGTACGTATTACTCAGTCCGATTTGGTGGAACACCTCAAGGAAATTTCAAATAAGGACTACATCACGGTCAGGACAGTCGTCAAAACCGATGGGATCTGGCAATGTTAGATTTCCTAGAATGTGCCGTGCTTTGGCGGAGCAAAACAAACTCTGCCTGGCGGACTTCCTTGATATCAGTCGCAACTGGCCATCGCCATCAATTTTTTTCACAGCCACATGCTCTATGCTTCATGGAATAGCAGGATCACGCATACGTTTTGGGCTTTATCGGCAATTGACCGAAATGTTTACGCGAAACCGCATGCTGATGGAATGCAGACCGAATCAACAACGACAATGCCCCTAGTTTTTTGGTTTAGCGGTGGAATCTCGTCAAGTTACGGAGGCACCAGCGCGATTTTTTCCACAACTGCGGCTGCATGACTGGGATAATCTTCTTCAACACGCCACTTTTGAGCACCATCCTCTGGAAAGCCTTGGTTGTCCGGTGCAGAAAATTCATGAAGCACACACCAAGATTATTTCCCTTCGGAAATACATGCTTCCAGTAGTCCACAATGTAGTGTTTCGCCTATTCATTGGAGATCTAATAGTTGGTTCGCGGCTGTATTTCTTGAGATTCCTAAATCCTACGATTCAAGAATGTGTTCGATCATCATGTCATGCCATTGAAACGGTACAACATTGTTTCTACACGTGCCCTGCAGTGCTGGCAACGTGGCAACAACTTTGGACCCCGTGGCGTCAGGTCTTCATTTTGAGCCTGGAATGGCGTCTACTGCTTTTTCCGAAACCGAATGATCTACGACAAAGTTGGCGGCGGAATGCTGATGTTGTGCTCATCTTGTGGAGGGTGTTTACTGCGATTGCTTTTCATGCAACGTGGAGAATCCGAAATGATATTTTCTTCCGAGAGACTTCAGCAAATGCACCAAGCATTCTCCAGATCCAACACTCCTTCAAAACACATTGCCAGTTTCTATACCAGCACGCCTCTGAATTGAAATTCAGTAAATCCCAATTGGCTTCATCGCTCAGCCAACTAGGCCTTAACCCACTCGCAACAGCGGATCGTCATATTCCAAGATCATAGATTAGCTCTCGTGATATCAAGACCATTGGTATTTATGTTAATTTAGGCAATCCGACGAGAAATCCGTTAACTAGTTAATCAAATCATTTACTACCACCATCGTGTGGATTTGGTAGCACACGATGGTGATATGGTAATCAAGAAAGTGGTTTTTGCATTAAATTGAGAAGCCGGAGCAGATCTTACCGACGGCAATTGACCTACACAGCATAAATGAGAAAGCGCATCTTTTCATAGGCAATTACTTTTGAAGTCGAGAACATGTATAGAAACGACCGTCGAGCCTCGTCTGATGATAATCGTACGCAGGCTATCGCTTTTAGCAGTGCTCAAGCCAATACAAAAACGCTAATGAACTGGCATGTTTAGTCAGGCACGATTACAGGAGAGGTTTTGCAAACTGTATGGTTCTCGTTTAGAGCGAACGTTAGTTACTGGACCAGCATCTCTCACTTCACAATTTGCAAGTCAGTACTGAAGGCTCAAAGATAACTACAGTTATGAGCACACGCCTACACTTGATCATTCTGCTAGGTGTAGTCCTCCTTGCGAGTGCCACCACCACTGCAGTAGCAGTGCCTGGCTTTTCAGCTTTCGACCGGTCCCTCGGATCCTTCATAGGCAATAACGGCGGAAGGCTTTTAAAAGGTCGCGTCACGGCGACGACGCCATCGACGAACGAGGTATTAGGGACTTTTTTGATAAGCTCACGACTTCACGATTGATCACGAAAATGATAAAGCATCAAGCCTCCGCAGATGAAGCCTACACACTCCTCAAGTAGAAGAAGACAAAATCCTCAAGGTAGGAGGCTTCTCAGAGAACCTCTTTCGTCGTCCTGAATTCGCGAATTTCGTCAAGTACGTTGATAAGTTCAACCGTAAGTATTCCACCAACAAAATTTCGATCTATCAAGCGTTGGATGTGACGGAGTGCTGTCATGAGGCACTCCGCCAAGTGCAAGTTGCATTTTTATATGTACCTACGTCGTGATTGGCTAAAACTAATGCCAGTATTACGCCAGTTCCGTTTACACCGTCAACCTGAGACATTGAGAAGGTCTTATTGGCTGAAAGTCGAGAAAGTTCTCGAACAGTGATTATGGGACGCACAAGGATCAAGTAAACAAAGCGACGTGGACGTTTATAGGAAAATCATTGGTAGATAGCCAAATCAGAAGATAAGGAAAGATAGGCTTTAGGATACATGCTACTGGATAGTTGGAGAGGGGCTGTGAGCCACCCGTAGCCGACAGCTATCCCAGGAACCGTAAGAGCCTTCCTCATTTCAATTCACTTCTCAATTTGCATTCCAAGCAGAAACTCCCTCCTCCTTCCCAACCTCGACCAAGCTCCGCCTCGACCGCAAGTCGCCAGCAAGCTTTCTCGCCCACGCATAGTGTTACATAGCAGCACTTGTCGTGTCAAGTTCAAGAGTTTAAGTCAAGGGTGCTCGTGGCCACATAGTGGGAAGTGAGTATCCTGTGGTTATTGGTACGAGCCACATAGTGGGGAGTACTAGGTCACGAAGGGTAGTCTTTTAGCACGAACGTTACGTTCAGTGGCTAGTTGGTGTGGTTGCACGCCAGTGTGGTATGCACATTTGGAACTCCTTCATTGGGTCTGTCGGTTTTAGTGCTTTCGCCTAGCGAATCCCTGTCCCGCCATTGAAAACACGGAGGTTAACGTCCAAATCGTACCCGCTTGGTTAAGCTTGATCTACATCCAGTGCTGTTGAGCTGTTTCGGGTTGCTTCCTTGAATTGGTAACCGAAAAAATCGTGAACCGAGTACCCGATTCTTAATACCACTGAGTCCTTAACCAAGAAGCTCGACAAGCTTCGAAAGGACTTGTGGTTAACGACGGTGAAACAGCTGAAAATTGTCCAACTGATACGAAACGAAATTCCGGATTGTAAGGACGCAAGCGCCAGGAACGTTGTTCACGACATAACCGAACACCTGAAGCGCCGCATTCAGCAAACTCAAGGACTTTTGGAAAGCTCGTTTGACCACTCCATCCCGCTTTACAAGAAGCGTAGACTGTAAGACAGAAATTAATCGGTTCCGATTCCAAATCCGTGGTTTTTAAATAGGTTTTGGTAGAGCGCTGAGAAGTCCAGTCAGTATGGCTCAAAGAAGAGGTCGTGCGGCTAAGGCCCATCACCAAACCCTAGACCCCGTCAACAAAGCAGAACAAACACTGCGACTGACGCTGAAACTCCACGATCGACGTCGCGCCCAAGAACACGAGCGCAGACGACGACAAATGCGGCAAGTGCCAATACACAGGCCTGTCCGACCGACCAAGCCGCCGCATCTTCTTCTACAACTGCTGGGCCCGACACATTGTCCAAGCAGCAACTGCTGCTATATCTCACGCAGCAGCAGCAACAGTACCAAGCCCAAATGCAAACCCAGCTGCAGGCACAGATGCAGCAGGCCAACGCAAGATTCGAATATCTAGTTGCGTCCAGGGGTGAGCAGAAAAAGAAGGATCCGCCTATGTATGAAGGCAAATACGGCGAAGATATTGAGTTATGGATCTTCGCCACCGAACAGTACTACGCAAGCAGACGCGAGTTGATGGAGAAGCGTTTCTTCTTTCAGAACGGTCTAAGAGAAGAGACAACAAGGAAGATCAAGGAGGAGAGTCCATCGACACTGCAAGATGCCATTGAGATTGCGTCGAACTTTGAGTTTGCGCACTACTCAGGAAAACCTCTAAAGCTCTGGCAAAGGGTTCGCAAGGATCATCGAGCTCGGGGCATCGTGCGCCAAAATCGAAGCAGCAGAATACAAAGCGCTCCGATAAGAAGAAATGCAAGAGCGATGATTGGAAAAAGACAGCTACGTGCAGAAATTGTGGCAAGGTCGGTCACATTTCTCCAGATTGTACTCAGCCAAAACGTACTGAAGCGAATCGGTACATGAAGGGCGCGTTGTACGCGATCCTAGAGGCTGAAGCTCGAGCATTCAAGACGGAAGACCAAAAGAAGCCCGTCACGATATTCATCGACAACGGCAGTAGCCTGAACGGCGTAACTGAAAAGTCGGTGAAGAAGCTAGAGTTGGATGTCACTGAAGGTGACATGATGCAAGTTAATCTTGGTTATGATCAAGTGGTGCATCGTCCACGTCGGACTGTAGATATGTCTCTGCAGTTACCAGGGTTTCCGTTGACAACGGGAACATTCCAAGTTATGCCTGTTCCTGAGGGAAAAGACGTCGTTTTGGACTTGATGTGGCTGCGAGAGCAAAACCCTGATATTGACTGGAGTACTGGACAGATAGCTCCTCGCATCAAGTGGAGAACACGCACACTGTGAAGTTGAGACTGCCGAAGACTCGTCCAGCCCGGTGGGTGGCAGGAGAGCGCCGCGCCAGAGTTGCGCAGAGCCGTGAAATCTTCAATTACAATCGGCAGCATGGCCACAACAAATGGGCGAACAAAGATTATTTCGTCCAAGCAGTTCCAGCAGATGTTGCGTAGGGACAAGGATATTGGGGCTGTGTTTATCAGCAATCCGCATGACTCGGAGAAGGCAAAACGCTTCAAGAGTCAAGAATGAATTGCTCTCAAGGATAATCCGGCATACGAGACTCTACGGAAGTATGCGGATACGGTTTTCCACACGGAACTTCCGAATGAGACACCGCCAGTACGCGAAGGCATTGAGCATGAAATACTGTTCAGGCCAGGTACTAAACCCATTTCGGTCAAGCAATGGCGCCAGAGCCAGTACGTCAGCATTTTGTGCACCCCGTGCACCGACTTTCTGTGTGAAGAAACCAGTCGGATGGCGTATTGTGCACGACTATCGTCTATTGAATTTGGCGACAATCTTACCAGCTATTCCCATGCCTCGCAAGGAAGATACCTTCGATGCGATGGCCGGTAGCTATTGGTATTCGTGCATGGACTTACTCTGGGGTTATTACAAAGTCAAGATACGAGAAGCAGATATACCGTTTACTGCTTTCTCGACTCCAGATGGTCTTTTTGAATATCTCGTCAAACCCATGGGACTCAGTGGTAGTCCAGGAACCTTCAACCGTTTACTTCAGAAGGTTCTCAGGGATTTGAATGACGTGATGCGGATTTACTTCGATGACATCTACGTGTACACGAAGTGTGAAGATGTGAACAAACATATTGCCGCGTTGGACAGAGTATTAAAGCGATGTGACGAGCAGAAGCTCTACATCAAGCTATCCAAGTGCCAATTTTGTGGATGAGATTCCATGCTTAGGCGATTTTGTGGGACGCAAGGGTGTTCGAATGGACCCAGATAAGATGAAGATTATCGCCGAGTGGCCAATCCCCAATACCAAGAAGCAGATGGAGAGCTTCCTGGGGACAACGGTCTACGTGCCGAGATTCTGCAAGGATTTTGCGCAGCTTGCAGGTTCTTTGCATGAATGTATCAAGGGAAAACGTTCTCGAGATGCTATTGAACACGATAAGAACCAAGTACGCATTTTTGGCGAGCTGAAGAAGCGCTTGTCATCACCTCCGGTTCTCAGTCTTCCTGATTTCTTCAAACCTTTCGGAATCCGAATGGACGCCTCAAATTTCGCTTGGGGGAGTCTTATTTCAAGAGGAGGGAGAGTTGAAACATCCAATAGCCTATAGAGGCCGAAAGATGAAACCAGCAGAGCTGAACTATCCAGTTCGCGAACAGGAACTACTCGCTATTATGCATGCGCTGAAGACATGGCGCGTGTATCTTCTCGACAATCCATTCTTGGTGGAAACCGATCACAAGAGCATCGAGATGATTCTCACGCAGAAGACAACGAATCGACGCATTGCGTGGTGGTTCAACGAGCTTGCAGAGTTTCAGCCTTAGTTCATGTGGATTCCAGGTGAGACAAATATAGTCGCAGATGCGATGTCGAGAAATCCTGAGTTCGAGCACAAGGCTGCACAAGTGAGCCTGAAGGAACTCCTTGATTAGGCTCAAAACCTTGAAATTGTGGCAACCATGGTCGAGACAACATGACTGTGGCACAGTCCGCAGTAAAGATGTCCTCATGGAACAAGGACTTGCAGGGAATTGTCAAGAAGCTTAAGCTAGGAGACAAGGTTCCGCATTATTCGCTCAACAAGGGCGTGCTGTACTATCAGACGCGTGAAGATGAGACTCCTAGACTGTATATTCCAGATGACGAAGATCTGAAGAATAGGAGAACCACGATGCAGTCACGGCAGGCCACCCAGGATATTACAAGACCTATGTCGCAGTACGAGAAAAGTACTATTGGCCGAAGATGATGAAGTACATCCAGCGCTATGTGAACACTTGTGAAATGTGTCAGCGCAACAAGGCAAGGCAGACGAAGCCTCCGGGATTACTTCAACCGCTGGATATACGACAAGGTAGATGGGTCGATATTTCGATGGATTTCGTGGTGTCTCTACCTCCCAGCAAAGATGGCTATAATGCTATCATGGTCATCGTGGATCGATTAACCAAGCGTGCAAAGTTTATTGCAACGCAGACGACAGACGACGCAGAGGATATTGCGCATGTTTTCATGAAGAGTTATGCTAAAGATCATGGCCTTCCGAAGACGATTGTGTCTGATCGTGACTCTAAATTTACTTCCAAGTTTTGGCAGGCTGTTATTGCTGCAATGGGAACGCACATAACCTGTCATCGGCTCTTCGGCCTCAGACGGATGGACAGACGGAACGTACAAACCGTTTTATCGGAGATATCTATCTCCTTGGGGTCGTCAACCCAGCCCAGAATGATTGGGATGAGTTTCTTTACTTGGCAGAGTTCGCCTATAATCGGCGCTTGCATGCCACAATTGGCATGTCACCATTTGAAGCGGATCTTGGATATATTCCATACATGCCCGACGATGTATCGTCAGATCCAGAGTTCAAGAAGTTGGAGAAAGCAGCAAGAGAGTTCTTACTCCGACAGGAAGCTTTCCTCAAGGTTGCACAAGACCGGATGAGTGAAGCACAGGAGCGCATGAAGCATTATTACGACAGGAACAGACTTGTCCAAGACTTCGAAATTGGCGACATGTGCTACTAGACGGAAAGAATTTGGATATCCGCCACAAGGAGGTACACACAGTTAAAGAAGTTAGCTGCAAGGTTCATTGGACCTTTTCGGTAGATCTTGTACTGCTGTTTGCCCTTGTACTTGCGGTGGTTAATCACCTTCTGCCTGCGCCTTGGATCTTTCCGGTACGGCTTTAACAGTGACGTGTAGAAAACTGGATGGAACTTTAGGCCCTTCGATAATTTAAACTCATACGAGTCACGAGATATCTTCTTCCGGGGTGGCTAAGCGAGACCCCACATGGGTACCTGTTGAGAACTTGAAACAGATCCCTGGTCTTATCGACCTCTATTGGAAGTCCAAGAAAAGAGAGAACCTCTTTAGAAGAAGGCGCTTTCTCGAAAGGAGGTCATGTGACGGAGTGCTGTCATGAGGCACTCCGCCAGCATTGAAGTGCAAGTTGCATTTTTATATGTACCTACGTCGTGATTGGCTAAAACTAATTGCTAGTATTACGCCAGTTCCGTTTACACCGTCAACCTGAGACATTGAGAAGGTCTTATTGGCTGAAAGTCGAGAAAGTTCTCGAACAGTGATTATGGGACGCACAAGGATCAAGTAAACAAAGCGACGTGGACGTTTATAGGAAAATCATTGGTAGATAGCCAAATCAGAAGATAAGGAAAGATAGGCTTTAGGATACATGCTACTGGATAGTTGGAGAGGGGCTGTGAGCCACCCGTAGCCGACAGCTATCCCAGGAACCGTAAGAGCCTTCCTCATTTCAATTCACTTCTCAATTTGCATTCCAAGCAGAAACTCCCTCCTCCTTCCCAACCTCGACCAAGCTCCGCCTCGACCGCAAGTCACCAGCAAGCTTCCTCGCCCACGCATAGTGTTACATTGGAAAGGAAGTTTGGCGACAGGCGCATGACGGATGTTATTGGTAAGGCGATGTCTGACTCAAATACGAAGAGCATCGGTCAAAGGTTGCAAGCTGAGCAGTTTCATACTTGGCTCGCTAAAGGTAAGTCACAATATTACGCTGCTCAGGTGCTGATGGATCTATACGCGGGCGACAACATTTTCCTGAAGCAGTTCTGGAGCGCGTGGCTGAAATACGTGGATGACTTTAACAAGTTGTACCCCAGCCAAAAAAATGTCAGCCAATGCCGTAGTGAGGACTATCTATGGTCGCGACTATGCCTCCATGCTTGATGAGGCTGTAAAGCTCCCAAGCACGAAGAATGCCGCAAATAAGTTTCAGACCGAGTACCTTAAGGCTCTGCGACAGGAAGGGAAATTGGTTGACGACGTCTTTAAACTGTTTCGCCTTCACGGGGTCTGTTAGGTTCTTCTTGGCACGCGGGGATTAGCACTTGGACTAATTATTGGGAATTTTCGAGCAAGAGCACGAAAATAGCTTTTCAGGGAAGGCAGCGCAAGATGAAAGCAACGCACGAAGACGTAGGGCAAATTCGCTCGTTAGTTTCAGATTTCCTTCTCGCGTCTAAGACCTCGCTCCGTCGCTTCAGCTTTACTCGCTTTCAGCTTCCTATACTCCGGAATATGTTCCGCCTAACTAAGCGGTCTTTCCTTCACTTGGTGTCGGAACTAGTTGATGGCGAATTCGATCATCCGTTCTGTGCCAAGGTGGTTGGGTTAACGTCTGACCAAGTGGAGTTCCGCAGCCTTGAAGGTGGAGAAGGCGTAGTAAAACGAAACGACGCCGAAGAACACGTAGCAACGGCGAGTGAAGTTAAAGCAGCGGGAGAGCTCTCTGTTCCGTGCTCTGTCGGAGTGACGTTCTATTCCCCTCCGATTAGTCGGCGCACCGTAGCAGTAGCAGTGGCAGAATATTGCACTCTGCCACTCATCATCAATTTGGTCTAGCTGCTACTACCTCAAAACAAATTCAGATACACGCATTTGGTCCACCAGGAGCACTAAATTGGTACAGTCAGTGCAAACAATACTGCAGCTGCATACTCCGAGATGCTAGAAATCCAAGACACTGCTAATGATTCATTATAAACCCTGATCACTTAAATTTTGAATGCTGTTAACGCAACATAAGCATTTCCTCAAAAATTGATTTATAGGCAAGAGATACTCGAAAACATTCGCTAGGTCGAGCAGGACGAGACGCCTCTGCTGCTGCTCGTGCAGCACGCGCTGCCCCAACTCCAGTCGCTGCGTCACGTCCTGCAGCTCGTGAGCGACTTCCTCGTCCCCGTCACCATCGACGTGGCCGTGTCCGGCGACCTGCAGCGCGTGGTTCGCGTCTTCGGAGCTTCGCGTCGCTGGACGAAGGCGGCGATGGACGGCACGGCGGCCAACGGGCGACAGGACTTTGTGCGTCGAGTGGCCTCCAGTCGACACGAAGGCTGCTCCGTGGCTGCCTTCATTGGCGCGGCAAGCAACGGCCATGTGGAGGTGCTAGAGTGGCTGCACGAAATCTACCCGGGGGTTGGTTGAGTGGAGCAGGAGGTGGTCGCTGCCGCCGAGCACAACCACATCCGGATCGTTGCATCGCTCGTTAGGATGAAACTGCTTAATCGACAGGAGCTGAGGCCAGCGTTGCTGACGGCGGCTGCTTTTGGCCACGTGGCGTTTGTGCAAGCGTTGATGAGAAAGGTGCAGAGTTGCCATGACGCTTTCGTCGCTGCAGCGACCAACGGCCACGCACCGGTGCTTCAGCTGCTAATTGAGAGCGGACAACGAATAATGTCCTTGTTCGTGCGGAAGCCATTAGAGAAAGCGATTAAGGGTGGCCGCGTTGCTGCAGTCGAGGTTTGCTGAGGGTGACAAAACAAAACCAATTGATGCCAAGAGAGCGCTCGTGGCGAAAATGAAAACAACTACTCCAGACACACTACGAGCTATTGTGGAGAGATGTGGCTTCGACGGCAGCGCGTTGGTAAGGCTGCTACGAAGTGCGGTTCACGAGAACGTCCGACTAGACCTCGTCGGAGTCCTTCTTGATGTTTCCCCTCCAATTAAAGAAATTGCATATTAGGAAAATCAACTATTCAGTGCAGCCACGAAATGCATCTTGCTATCGTTGCCATCATAAAAGGGCTGTTCAGCAAGGCAAGCTCGATTTGGTGAAGCTGCTTACGAAAACCAATCGTGTTTTCGCTAATGAGGCTTTGTACGGCATCTCCATGCGTGAGAAACGCTGGGAAATCGCCAAATTTCTGCTTGATGTTTGTGATGAAAACAAGCTGCGGGAAGCTCGAATGAAGACCACGACTACCGAAATGCTGAAATATGCTGCTGCACATGGCGACGTGGAAGCAGCGCGCCTCCTTTTTCGCAAGTGTGTCAGGCTTGACACTACTCGTGCGCTGGCACTTGCTGTGGAGAATAATAACGTTGAGGTTTTGGAGTTACTCGTGGCGAAAAGCACGATATCTACAACCGCAGACGCTTTTCGGAAAGCAGCCGTATGCGGTCGAGCAGATGTGGTGAAATTCATGCTCGATCAGATTAACCAGAAAACAATTAAGAAGGCCTCGATCGAAGCAGGAGAGCACAACAACGTCACGGTTGCATTAATACTGTTCGAAAGATGTACTCCGCGTGCGCATAAGCACATCTTCCAGACGGCGGCAACAAGTCGTAGTGTTCGCATCGTTCGCCTGCTTCTTGGTCAAATGGACACATGCAGTATTAATCGTGCATTGACATCGGCGGCAGCGCGAGGATACACCACCGTGGTAAAAAGAGTTACTAAAGAAATGTGATGCAGTCGGAGTTTCTCTCGCACTAGAAGCTGCCGTGGACAGTCGAGTTTCTTCTACCTCAATGCGATCTCGAGAGCATTAACAATGCTGCAGCAAAGGCGCGTGCCGTCGGTTTGGACGAGATGGTCAAGTTGCTCTGTCCGAAGAAAACTCGCCTTGAATGAGTTCACACAATTATTTTCTTTCCATCGGTATCGTTAGTATCTTATCATGGCGAAACGTTCGTGCCATCGTCGTGTTGTCCGTTTTCCAAAAAGGACAGG
This sequence comes from Phytophthora taxon juncus, assembly GCA_033558005.1. Classification (NCBI taxonomy): domain Eukaryota; phylum Oomycota; class Peronosporomycetes; order Peronosporales; family Peronosporaceae; genus Phytophthora; species Phytophthora taxon juncus. The sequence goes on from JAUCEE010000024.1 coordinate 583,649, forward strand.
ATGTAGACGAAATCCGATGCTAGCCGCAATCCTATTTTTTATATGAAAGTCATCCAATTAAGATTGCCGGTATATTGCAGTAGAAAGGAGGGATATCAATCGATCGGTTTAAAAAAGGCTGAAGTCAGCGATGGCAAGAATGATGTCTTGTATGATTTTGTCGCAGGTATTACCCTGAGAATTGCTTTAGCCAGTTAATCTGCTACCCATGCCGCTCAAACAGGCAACGAATTTCCTTTTTCTCAGACAATGTTGTATGGTTCGGGCAAAATCGACGCCGGAATCGGAGCTTCGATTACTTTTTAAGACTTTAAAAGAAATGCCAGACTAAACCAAATCGGATAGAAGAGGCTGAATACTAAAGCTGAGAGGGAGGTTAACAGGGGTCGAACTCAATATGACATCGCGCAACTCATGGTTTAAAATCTGCTACTTTAATTCCAGTATTTGGAGATTATAGACAATTTCCAATTCGTATACCCAGCAAATGCGATCAGCGGCAGTCCAACTTCTGATACCATTAAAGTAGAAACTGCGATCGTAAGCTTCCAGCTTACGCTCGAAGCAGCAAACCTTAGCCTGCTTGTTGGTTTTCGCATGCCAACGTAACGCAGCACTTTTCTTGCTGTGCCATGCAGCAAACCCAAAAGCTGACATTTTCTGACTGTAGCGATCGAGCTGTAGTATTTACCGTTTTCATTGTGCATGTGAGGAATATTGTCTTCCTTAATCTAATGATCACCAATATCCAAGGCTGCTACCCTGACCCGTTGGTAGCCTTCCAATCTAATCCCTTGTCATGGACGACAAGTCCGTCTAGATATTTGGTTGTCCGACCTGCCATTTCCCAACGTCGCTAGATGCGTGCTCCTACGCTTGACTCCAACATCCTGTAGGGAAGCGTGAATCCGCCTGGCAGCTGTGGCGCGTAGGTTTGCTAGCGTTTTATTGTGAGTCCTGTAATAGTTCAGCTTCGTTGTCTTTCTCCTCTGCCAATTCCAGCAGGAATGCAGCAGGCTTGGACGTCGCTAGTGAGGTGCCGGGCACTGGGTAGACGTCACCCTTTGAGTTGTTTGATGATCCTTTTGCTATCCCGATCATGTGGGGCGGTCGGAGACCGCTTTATTGCGCGTGCTTCAGTCCGAGTAGTTCATATCGATCAGGTTTCGATCAGGGAAGGCTTCTATCGAAGCAGCTGTGCACGACAACGATGCCGTTGTGCCGCTATTGCTGGAGAGATGATTCACCCGCTCACATTTCATGAGGCTGCTGCAAGTGGAAGTGTTGGCGTCGTCCGCCTGCTTGTTGACGAAATGAACATGGTCGACGAACAGGTGGACTGAATAGGTTGTCTTCGTGGACACTAGCGTCCCGTCTGGGAGGACACTCGTTGCCGCAACTTAAGCCGACCGCCGGCGGCCATTCCGCCTCCGTCCATACTCAAGCCAAGTGAAGATGCAGCCGGCGCTGCACGCCAAGTGCGCGCGCGTGCACGCCGAGCTGTCGCGCCACGCGCTGGCCTGGCCGTTCCTGGAGCCCGTGGACCCCGTGGCGCTCAACGTGCCGACGTACTTCGACGTGATCGCGCGGCCCATGGACCTGGGCACCATGGGCGCCAAGCTCAACGCCGCCGAGTACGCGGACCCGCTCGCGTACCGCGCCGACCTGCTGCTCATGTTCGCCAACGCCATCGAGTTTAACCAGGACGACGAGCGCGAGGACTCGGTAGCCAACATGGCGCGGCAGTTCCGCGGCGTGGCGCTGGCGCTCTGGGACCGCGAGTTCTCCGAGGCCGCCACGGCCGACTGGGCCCGCCAGGCCGAGCAGCAGGCGCAGACGCGCTTCGTGCAGCGCGCGAGGGAGAGCCGCGTGCTGCAGCGCTGGAAGCGCGACTCGTTCGTGGCCAGACTCAACCGGGACAAGCTGGACGAGCGCGCGCGCCTCGCCGCGTCCAACGGAGAGTAGGAGACTAATGAAGGGCAGGTGTACACGTGCATGTTCACTCGGCAGGAGGCCGCGTCCGTTACCACTTTTTGCTTTGTTTTGCCATTGTTGTCTCTTGCCCAGCGACCTGTCAGAGATGGAGAGACGGCAGGGAGACAAGGCCCCGCCCAAGCCGAGACCGCCGCACGCGACCACCAACTCCATCTATGACTTGACGCTGGACGCCACCTTCGAGTTCGACGGCGGCTCGGGCTTTGGCAGCACGTTGCCGTCGAATAAACCACTGCAAGCTGTGGCGGGGGCGAGAGCCGCGATGAAGTCGCCGCTGGCTGGTGGAGATGCAAATGCCGCAGGACACAAGTTCACGTTCACGACGGCGGAGGAATACACGTCGCCGAAGAAGATACCCGTGTTCCCAGGGACGCTGCATAGTCCAGAGAGGAAGCACAAGCCCCATCGAGCTAAACCTCCACCTGGGCAATCGCCCAAGCCGGCGCAATTAACTTCGCCAGGGACCAAAGCGGGTGATGCATTTCCTGCGCCTACTGGGGTTTCGTGGGAAGGCGATGCAGCGCGACCGAAGAGAGAGGCTTCTCCTCGCCGCTTTCTTCGCGCGACACTGGCGCGGTCGTTTGGTGAAGGTGACGCGGAGGAGGAGGAAGAAAAGAGTGTCGTCAACCAGCGTGATCGACACCCGTCCGTGTTCATAGGCCACCATGACCCAGCGACTGGGACATCAAGTGTAGTCGTGGCGGACGCAGCTGCAGAAGCTGCAGCAGCATCGGCGACAGCTTTTTTGAAGACAGGTGAGGATGCGATTGCCTTCTTCGCACGCAATGGATCAGATAGTGAGATAAAGTTTGTGCATCTCAACCGTGCCGAGACTGGGTTGGCATTTCGACCGTATGATCTCGTCGTGGTAGCACAGGACGACGTCACTCCGCACGAACACTTCACAATGTCATCCAGTGGACTTGTGCATGTTTCTGTTGGTTGTCCATCTGAGTTCATCGCGCTGGCGGAGTGGATGCGCCAGTCTACGATGTTTAACGTGCTCACATCGCTACGTTTCTTCAAACATTACCTTGTGAACAAGGCCTTTTCGCTTTGGTGCGCCAACGTTCGCTACAAGCTCTACTGCCGTCAGCGCAAACGCCTAGGAGCAAAGTTGTTCTTGGCAAAGGAAAGCTTCTGCGTTCCTCTTCTCCAAGTAAAGAAAGTAATGAGCACTGAGCTGATGGGCGTCGTTCTGCTAGACCTGCGTGCTCAAAAGACGTATGAAAGCTCGGCTTTTGTCGAGTACCAGGGCACCAAACGCGCCGAAGGCTCCAAACAATTTGAGCTATGCATCGAGAAACTCCAGTCCATTATTCAGCGAGTATGCTCCGATGTGAAAAATCTGACAAAGACTTCAAACCCCCAAGAAGACTTTCTCTCAGATATGGCGTTGGGGGCAATGGGAACAAGCCAAGAAAAGACCAAATCGATTGTAGCTGTGAAGGCAGAGCAGCAGCAGCGGCGCAGACTCTTTCGTCGAGCTGCAGAGGAGGCAGGCATGATTGCGGACTTCATTCGACTAATTGATTGCATAGCAGTTGAAAGCCTCGTGATTCTGGCTGTGCAAAGCTGTGCCAACTTTTTGCACGAGCTGAACAAGGTTCCGCGGAAGACCGGACTCTTTGAGACGACTATATTTTTCGGAGAGCAGTCCACTATATTTGCTCCAACAAGTGAACAAATTCAGCACATTGTAATCGCGATGACAGATGATATTGTAAGCACGGTGAATTCTGTCTCGCGTGTGTTGTATCTTCGTCCATTTGCGGCGTACGTGGGTAATTCGGTCGCTGACGCTCCACATGTAGGCTCCACGATCACGAGCAGTGTTGCGTTTGGGCAGATCCGCAAGGAGCTTGTGGCCAAAATTGCCAGCGATTATGCAGAAGCCACTGAATACGTGAAGATTTTTGATAACGTGCGTCCAATTTACGAGTACGACAAGGTGTGGGATCTCGAGGAATATTCACAGCGTGCGCACACAGTTACTACTCTCAAAGCAGACATGCTACAAATCAGTACGTGGGAGAAGGAGCTCGAGAAAATGCGAGCCGGTCAGACTATTGGTATCTTGCACGTGGAAAGCCGCAAGCTGAAGCAAACACTCATCCCAATGACAACAGCGAAGCTAGACGCTATGAAGGGATTAGTGAAGGACTTAGCGCGTGCACGCTGTAAGACCCAGCTGGGTGAGTACAAGCAACGCATTCAATCATTGCTGCAACGTCCACAGCACTTGAAAGAGTTTGCGGGGCATGTGGAACGCGTACAGAATCTAAAGTCCAAGCAGAAGGCTCTTGCCAAGAATACAAATGTGGTGGACGAGCTGTATCGTCTTCTAGGAACTTATGGGGTGCGCATTTCGTCTGAAGACATGGTTCAGCTTGACGATCTTCGCAGCGTACAGGAGAGCTACAAGGAAGAAACGGAAGCTGTGGATGCTTTTGTTGCCAGTCGGTTGGGAGAGATGACCCAGCAGCTGGACGCTAACATTCAGCGTCTTGATGAGCAAGTACTTCAGCTGCACAATCAACTACAAGGCGGGCTATTCATTGATGCTAGCCATTTCGAGGACCCCTCAGTGGTAAAGAGTGAACTGGAAAGTGTCAAGCAACGTCTGACCCAGCTTGATGAACTGTCAAAGCAGTACACAGAATACCAGACCTTATTTAACCTGACGCCATTTAAATACTTGAACTTGCAGGCGACTCAGGAGTACTTTGGAACCGTTGACTCGCTTTGGACTGCGGTTGAAAAATGGAATGAACTGTACTTGAGCGCTATGACTAGTCCATTTGTGGAGGTAAATGCAGAGGAGCTTTCAAAAGACGTAGCTGTTGCTTTCAAGGACGCCTACGCGTTGCACAAGAAGTTAAGCAACGACGTCACTGCTGTGCTCAAAGACCGTACCGCTGAATTCAAGCTGAAAATGCCCACCGTACTTGAACTAGGTAATCCAGCAATGAAGGATCGCCACTGGGAGAAAATCTTTAAAGCCCTCCGACAGCCGTGGTATCCTGGTATTTTGTTTACACTGGAAAATCTTGTGGCTTATGATGTGCTTGACATGAAAGACCTGGTTGGTGAAATGTCGGCAGCTGCGTCAGGTGAGGCCCAGATTGAGGCATCACTGCTCAAAATTAAGCATGGCTGGGACCAAATGGAGTTCACGTGCGTAAGCCACCGTGATCAAAACGATGTGTTTATCCTTGGCAGTCTAGAGGATATCTTAATGCTACTCGAAGATAATCAGGTGGGTCTTCAAACGATGATGGGCTCGCGGTTTATTATGGGGGTAAAAGATGAGGTAGAGCGCTGGAGCAAGCGGTTATCGTTGCTATCCGATACTTTGGACGAGTGGATCGCATGTCAGCGCAGTTGGATGTACTTAGAGACAATTTTTTGTGCAGAGGATATTCAAAAGCAGCTTCCTGTGGAGGCCCAAAAGTTTGCGTTGGTCGATAAAAACTGGAGAACTACCATGCTACGAACTAAGAGTGACCCCAGTGTGATCAGGTCGGTGGAAGGTGGTCCTGAACTCTTAGACCAGTTTCGGATGTCAAATAAGTTGCTTGAAGAAATTCAAAAATCCTTGGAGGACTACCTCGAGACAAAGCGTATGGCATTTCCACGGTTCTACTTCCTCTCAAATGACGAGCTTCTTGAAATTCTATCTCAGACACGTGATCCTCGCGCAGTCCAACCCCACTTGGGCAAATGCTTTGACGCCATGAAAAGCGTACGTTTCGATGACTCACCTGGGTCAGCTAGTAATGTCGTTAACGCAATGGTCAGTGGTGAAGGCGAATTAGTCGTATTCCCTAATCATGTGATAGCGAAAGGCCCGGTTGAATCTTGGCTCACAGAGGTCGAAAAAGCCATGCGTGCCAGTTTGTACGAGGACGGAGTGAAGGCACTAATGAATTATCCAATAGAGGATGCAATCGACCGCAAGGAATGGCTTTTCGGATATTCAGCTCAGGTAATTATTCTTGTTGACCAAGTATTTTGGACCCGGAATGTCACGGAGGCTATTGCACAAGTAGAGAGTGGCAGTGATCCTCAAGCTGTTGGAGGCTTTCTACAGTTCAGTTTGAAGCAGATCGATGGCATGGTTCAGCTTGTACGTGGATCACTGACCAAGCTGCAGCGTATCCTCATGGGTGCCATTATTACGATTGATGTGCACGCTCGTGACGTGGTGCGTTCGCTGTCGGATAGCAATGTGTCGTCGCTCAGTGACTTTGAGTGGACTCGACAGCTGCGGTACTACTGGGAGGACGATGTGAAGAATTTTGTAGCACGGCAAACCAACACGCGCTTCATTTACGGCTATGAGTATCTCGGTAACTCACCACGACTTGTTATCACGCCTCTGACTGATATTTGCTACATGACACTCACAGGCGCACTTCACCTGCGTTTGGGTGGTGCTCCTGCAGGACCTGCAGGCACAGGCAAAACCGAAACAACGAAAGATCTGGCAAAAGCTCTTGCGGTGCAGTGTGTCGTCTTCAATTGCTCTGATGGTCTAGACTACAAAATTATGGGACGGTTCTTCTCTGGACTCGCACAGGCTGGAGCATGGGCATGCTTTGATGAGTTCAACCGCATTGATATCGAGGTGTTGTCGGTTATTGCGCAGCAGGTTCTCTGTATCCAGCAGGCCATCGTGGCAGAAGTGGACGAATTTGAATTTGAAGGGAACCTAATTAGGCTAAACACAGGTTTTGGGGTTTTCATCACTATGAATCCTGGTTACGCGGGACGCACGGAATTACCAGACAACTTAAAGGCGCTTTTCCGCCCAGTTGCGATGATGGTGCCAGATTACCGTCTGATAGCAGAGATTGTGCTTTTTTCTGAGGGTTTTGCAAATGCCTTACCGCTATCACACAAAATGACGCAGCTATACTCCCTTTCTAGTGAACAACTTTCGAAGCAGGATCACTACGATTTCGGAATGCGTGCTGTCAAGTCTGTGCTAGTTGCAGCTGGCCAGCTGAAGCGCAAGGAGCCAGAAATGCATGAAGACCTACTTCTCATTCGTGCTATGCGAGACAGTAACGTACCAAAATTTCTGGAGCAGGATCTTCCTCTGTTTCGTGGAATCATTGCAGACCTCTTTCCAGGAGTTGTGGTACCATTTGTCGACTACGGTCTACTCCAAAAAGCAATTGAGCAGCAATTAGACCTCCTGCACCTACAGCAGGTACCGTCCTTTATTACCAAGGCTATTCAGGTTCACGAAACCCAACTAGTTCGTCACGGTATGATGCTTGTCGGGGAGGCTGGGAGTGGGAAGACGACAAATGGGTATGTGTTAGCACGGGCACTCACACAGCTCTATCAGGATGGAGTTGTTGACCGTGATGGGTTTTACAAAGAGGTCCAACGACTTATTCTTAACCCAAAGTCTATCTCGGCAGGGCAGTTGTACGGAGAGTTTAACCTCCTGACAAACGAGTGGACTGATGGTCTAGTTCCAAAGTTGGTTCGGCAGTGCGTGCAAGAAGCTGCCGAGTCTGACAACCGCAACTGGGTGATTTTTGATGGTCCAGTGGATGCTGTCTGGATCGAAAATATGAATACTGTGCTTGACGATAACAAAACGCTGTGTTTGTCGAATAGTGAGCGCATCAAACTGCCACATACATTGCACATGATGTTTGAGGTGCAGGACCTTCGTGTGGCCTCCCCGGCTACAGTTAGTCGGTGTGGTATGGTATACATGGAGCAAGTTCATGTTGGGATGACTTCGCTCGCACGCACATGGAAAGTCACGACACTAGAACCCATCTTACCTACCTATCCGGAGCTTTGCGATATGCTTCTTCTGCTGATTGAGACGCACGTTCCCGTCGCAATTACATTTGTGCGTGAAAATTGTCGAGAGAAAGTTCCCAGCAATAATCATAATCTGATGCAAAGCTGCCTAAATCTCCTGGCTTCATGCCTGGCCAGTGGTGCAGTACAGAGTGCTGGTGCGAATAATCTGGCAGGCTTAGTGCGCATGTATTTTGTTTTCGCCGTTACATGGTCCGTCGGAGCTAACATCGACGACGCATCGCGTCCGAAATTCAACGATTTTTGCATGGGCCAGTTCCGCTCCCTGATCGACAGCAGTCCTGACGGTGCGCCAGTGACCAATGTATACGAAGTGGTGGTCGATGATGCAACGGGCCAGTGGGCCTCGTGGATCGACAAGACTCCAACTTTTACTTTCGTACCTGGAGCTTCGTACTTTACGATGGTTGTTCCCACTCAGGACACAACACGCTTTCGATACCTCCTTGAAAAACTCATGTTGGCAGACCATCACGTATTGTACAGTGGTGAGACAGGTGTTGGCAAGTCTGTTATCGTTCAGTCATTCCTGGACGATATGGCTAAGACAGATAGCTGCATTGCGTCTACGATGAGTTATTCAGCACAGACTAAGCCTCGCAACCTGAACGAAATGTTCGAGCTGAAACTGGATAAGAAGCGTAAGAATCTGCTAGGCCCGCCTGTAGGAAAGCGTATGCTTTTCTTTGTCGACGATTTGAACATGCCAGCACTTGAGATCTATGGAGCTCAGCCTCCTAATGAGCTGCTGCGGCAAGTCATCGACCAAGGAGGGTTCTACGACACATCCAAAATGTTCTTTAAAACTGTGAAGGATGTAGTGTTCGCTGCAGCTTGCGCTCCTCCCGGAGGTGGTCGCAGTGAAGTCACCCCGCGTCTAATGCGTCATTTCCACATGGTCTGGATCCCAAATCTTTCTGGTGAAGTCATGCAGCGAATTTTCTCATCCATCCTAGGTGGATTCCTTGGTGCAGAGTTACCATCGATGGCTCATATGGCTGCACCAATTGTGAGCGCTTCAGTGCAGCTCTATCAGCGTGTGGAACTTGAGATGCTACCGACACCATCGAAGTCTCACTACACGTTTAACCTGCGTGATCTTTCAAAAGTGTTCCAGGGTGTACTAATGATAAAGAAGGAGAACGTGCCAAACGAAGATGGACTGCTAACGCTTTGGCTACATGAAGAAGCACGTGTTTTTCGCGACCGTTTAGTAGATGCTGACGATCGAGCATGGTTCAACGTGGCGTGTTCCCAGCTAATTGATGAGAAGCTTAAAGTGTCATGGCCACCGGCACGTTTCGAAAATATTTTATACGGTGACTACCTTACACGTGAAAACCGCACCTACAGACCCGTTGAAGATCTTACGCAGCTGAATTCTCTGTTGTCAGAATATCTTGAAGAGTATAACATCACGTTCCCGAGCCAGATGCACTTGGTATTCTTCAATGACGCTATGCATCATATTTCGAGAATTTGTCGCGTTCTTCGGCAACCTCGTGGTAATGCATTATTAGTTGGTGTTGGTGGATCAGGGCGACAGAGTCTAACTCGACTAGCATCATTTATGGCTGACTATAAATGCTTTTCGATAGAGATTACGCGCGGTTACGGCGCTAACGAATTCCACGAAGACCTGAAGAAAATTTTGATGACTGCAGGTGCTCAAAATCAACCGGTCGTGTTCTTATTTTCAGATGCTCAAATCGTCCACGAATCCTTTTTGGAGGATATTAACAACATTCTTAACACTGGTGAAGTCCCGAATCTGTACGCTAGCGACGAAGTGGAGAAAATCGTGAGTCTTGTCCGCCCGTTGGCCCAACAAGTCGGAAAAGTTACTCGGGAGGATATTCTCCAATACTACGTGACGCTTGTTCGTGATAATCTTCACGTTGTGTTAGCATTTTCTCCCATTGGGGCTGGCTTTCGAAACCGATGCCGCATGTTTCCCTCGCTGGTGAATTGCTGTACTATTGACTGGTTTAATGCATGGCCGGAGGATGCGCTTAACTCGGTAGCAAACCGCTTCTTTGCTACAAATGCAGAGGAGCTCGGTATTGATGCTCATGTAGACACGTTGTGCCGAATGGCTGTTACGATTCACCGTAGTGTAGAGGAAGCTACTCTTCGATTCTATGCCCAGCTTAAACGCCGAAACTACACTACACCTACGAGTTACCTAGAACTTATCAGGCTGTATGTGGACATGTTGCGCACGCACCGTCAGTTAGTTCGTGCAAAAGAGGCGCGATATCGTGGTGGCTTGCAGAAGCTTACAGAGACTGAGGAGGTTGTGGGGAACCTAAAAAGTTCACTTACGGAGCTGCAACCGGTGTTAGTGAAGGCTCAGAAGGATACTTCATTATTGCTTGAGCAAGTCGCAAAAGATCAAGCTGAAGCTGACAAACAGCAACAACTTATTCAAGCTGATGTGGAGGCTGCCAACAAGATCGCTGACGAAGTAAAGGTAATTAAGGATGACTGTCAGAAGGATCTAGATGAGGCTATGCCCGCGTATTACGCGTCTATTAAGGCGCTATCGCAACTGAAAAAGGATGACATTACTGTGTTGAAAACGTTTACGAATCCGCCGCGCCTAGTCGGTGTAACAATGAACGCTGTGTGTCTTCTTTTTGGCGCAAAGCAAGAGTGGAATGAGGCCAAGAAACTACTTAATGACATGAAATTCCTCGACAAGCTCAAGGAATTCGACAAAGACAACATTCCTCCAAAAACAATCCGTCAACTCCAAAAGTTTATCTCTGATGAAGAGTTTACACCTGAGACGCTGAGTAGCATTTCCACCGCAGCTACCTCACTTTGTATGTGGGTACGAGCGATGTACACGTACGATACAGTTGCCAAGAACATTGCTCCGAAGAAAGAAAACCTCAGAATTGCGGAACAGCGACTCGAAGAAGAGCAAAAATCACTCGATATCAAGCAAAGTGGTCTGAACGCTGTGCTGAAAAAAGTGGCAGACTTAAAGCGCACGCTGGAAGAAGCGCAACAAAAGAAAGTGGATCTAGAAAAGCAATCTCAGACGACCCAGGCACAACTCGTACGTGCCGAGCGCCTAATTGATTCGTTGGGCGAGGAGCAAGGTCGATGGAAAGAGTGTGCCGACAATTTAGCAAAAGATATGGTCAATTTGGTTGGTGATATGATCCTCTCTGCAGGATGCATCGCATACCTGGGACCATTTACATCTGAATACCGCCACGAGCTTCAGGCCAAGTGGGTTTCGTTCTGTAAGGCTAGCAACCTACCCGTGGATGGTCATTTTTCCTTTCAACGGGTACTTGCAGATCCTGTTGTGGTACGAGAGTGGAACATTATGGGTCTACCGGCAGACACATTTTCGATAGAAAACGGTTTGTTCACTACCATGGGACGACGCTGGCCGCTCATGATCGATCCGCAGGGGCAAGCTAACAAATGGATTAAAAATATGTATAAAGCGTCGGGCTCATTGCAGATCATCAAGCTATCACAAAAGGACTTCTTGCGCACGTTAGAAAATGCCATCAGATACGGTTCGCCCGTGATGCTCGAGAATGTGGAGGAGGATTTGGATCCATCTTTGGAGCCTGTTCTTCTCAAGCAGGTATTTAAGCGTGGTGGCCAAAACTTGTTGCATCTTGGTGATAGTGACGTTCCATACAGCGACAACTTCCGTTTCTATATCACTACGAAACTCGCGAACCCTCACTACATGCCGGAGATTTGCATTAAGGTGACCATTATCAATTTTACAGTCACACTTACAGGACTCGAAGACCAGTTGTTAGTGGATGTTGTACGTAGCGAACGACCTGATCTGGAACAGAAGAAAAATGAACTTACTGTGAACATCGCAGCAGATAAAAAACAACTCAAGGAGATTGAGGACAAAATTTTGTACATGCTCGAGAACTCGAAGGGCAATATTTTGGACGATGAAGAGCTGATTGACACGCTTGCACACAGCAAAGTTACTTCATCAGCGATCAAGACTCGTATGGCTGAAGCGGAAACAACGTCAATGGAGATTGACCAAACACGTGAGGGCTACCGATGTGTGGCAGTACGCGGCTCTATAATCTACTTCGCAATTGCAAATCTTGCGCTTGTGGACCCGATGTATCAGTACTCGCTGCAATTTTATCAGAAACTTTTTGTCATGCGGCTGCAAAACTCGACCAAGTCTGAAGTACTGGAAGAACGTCTAGAGATCCTAATGCAAGATATTACCATGTCCATGTTTGTCAATGTCTGTCGCGGTTTGTTTGAGAAGGACAAAATTATATACGCATTTATGATAGCGTCAAGCATCCTTCTGCATCGCGGTGCAATCTCGTCGAGTGAGTGGAATTTCTACTTAGTCGGTGATAAGAGAAGTTCAGCAGTGCAAGCTGCTCAAGCTGAGTCCTGTGGTCTTACACGTCCATCTTGGCTGTCTGACCGGGTATGGAAAACTGTCGTTGGTATGAAGGACATCTCTCCAGCGTTTGCTGATCTTGCTTCATCAGTAGGTCAGCATGCAACAGAGTGGAAACAAGCAATGGTGCTCGCCGATCTGCCTCATGCCGAGGCACTACCAGAATCGTGGGAGGCGACACTGACTAATTTCCAAAAGCTCCTGGTTCTACGTATTTTCCGAGAGGAGATGCTTGTCTTCGGCACACGCGAGTTTGTTGGAAGAGAACTTGGTAAATTCTTCACCGAGTCTCCGCCTTTCGACCTGGGTGGCTGTTATCGAGACTCCAAGCCAGAGACGCCTCTTATCTTTGTGTTGTCACCTGGTGCCGATATTAATGACTACCTGCTAGAGCTTGCAAAACAAGAAGGCAAAGACGGAGCTGGTCTCAAGATCATATCGCTAGGTCAAGGTCAAGGTCCAATTGCAGAGGCTCTAATGAAGCAAGCTAAGCAAACAGGTGACTGGGTATGTCTACAGAACTGCCATTTGGCTGTTTCGTGGCTGGGTCGCTTGGAGCAAATCTTAGAGCAATCAGCGACGGAGGAAATGCACGACGAGTTCCGGCTGTGGCTAACTAGCATGCCAAGCCCACGGTTCCCTGTACCTATCCTGCAGAATGGAATTAAGATCACCAACGAGCCCCCGAAAGGAATCAAGGCAAACCTGGGACGTACTTTCCTCGACATGAAGGAGGCTGATTATGAAGGCTGTACGAAGCCACGCGAGTTCAAGAAGTTGTTATTTGCGCTAGCTTTCTACAACGCAGTGTGCTTGGAACGTCGTAAGTTTGGCGCGGTTGGGTGGAACATCCCGTACGAGTGGATGAATAGCGACCTCAAGACGGGTATGCAACAGGTTCGACTCTATCTCGAGGAGCAAGATGAGGTGCCGTACCTCACGTTGAATGTTATGGTAGCGGACATTTCGTACGGTGGTCGTATTACAGATCGCTGGGATAAGCGCACGAACTCGAGTATCATGCGTAAGCTCTTCTGCAAAGGGGTCATGGACGACTCGTATCGGTTCACCACCTCCGGGCTCTACTATGCGCCTCCAGAAGGCTCTTTGGTATATGTCCGAGAGTATGTCAGCGCGCTGCCAACAGCCGATGCACCCGATATTTTCGGGCTTCATGCAAATGCCGACATCACTTTCCAGCAGAAAGAAACGGGTCAGTTGCTAGGAACGATTCTAAGAATGTTGGGAGGAGGTGGTGATAGCGGTGGTGGTGGCGCCGCTCAGAGCAACGATAGCATAGTGATGGAGATGGTGGTTGCGATTCAGGAGCGGATGCCAGAGACATTCATGGAGAGCAAAGCCCATCCGTCTACATTCCAAGAGGCCGCTGGAGGCAGTCGTAACTCGCTTGGTGTGTTCCTGTCACAGGAGATGATTCGTTTCAACGTGCTGATTCAAGTCATGAAGACGACACTCGAAATGCTAAAGCGAGCCATTAAAGGTCTAGTAGTCATGTCGGGTCCACTTGAGAAAATGTACAACGGATTCTTGATCCAGCAGATCCCAAGCGAATGGGAGAACGCGGGCTACCCCTGCCTAAAACCACTGGCCTCGTGGATTGAAGACTTCTTCATGCGAATCAACCTCACCAACGAGTGGCTTGTGAAAGGCCCACCTTTAGCATTCTGGCTGTCAGGCTTTTTCTTTCCGCAGGGCTTCATGACTGCCGTTAAGCAGTCGTTCTCGCGTGACAAGAAAATTGCCATCGACGCACTCATTGTTTCCTGCGAGATAATGGTGCATGATAAAGAGCAGTATAAAGCGCCACCACCTTTCGGTGTGTACATCTTTGGACTTTTCATGGAGGGGGCGCGTTACGACCGCAATACCCGCATGATGGCCGAGTCCATTCCGAACGAGCTGTTCGACCGCATGCCTGTCATTTGGCTTAAGCCCATGCGGCGCGAGGAGTACAAGCCCACGGACGTGTACGAGTGTCCTCTCTACAAAACGTCCATCCGTGCCGGCACACTCTCAACCACAGGTCACTCAACCAACTTTGTTGTCGCCCTCGACGTACCTACCGACAAAAGCCCGGACCACTGGATCCGCCGTGGCTGTGCGATGCTCTGTATGCTAGACACGTAGGCAACAAATACCTCTTGTCATCAATAGATAAAGGCATTTCATTCTCGTCTAGTGACTCCTCTCCACTTGTCTTCGCTGCTTCCAGACTGCAATTTCCTGATTAGCTTGCACACGTTCCTCCGCCGACAAGGCGTAATAACTCTTGTTCATCTCTCGTTCCCACTAAAAACAGAAACAAAACAAAAAGTCAGAACCACATCACTCATCCTGCTCCAAATGTATCCCCTACCTGCTTCACTTCCCGCACCGAATGTTGCGGCGGCTCGTAGGTATGTGCAGCCTTAAATTTCTTGTTGTGTCTGGCCAGCAGCTCCTGCAGCTTCGTTTGGTCTTTTTCTCCATTCTTTCTGCTTCGTTTTGTGGTTTGGGTCTTGATTTTGTTGCTCACATCTGCCAGTGGTTTCCGCTGCTTGTGCTGCTTGACCTCCTTCTTGACCTGGAACGGCGGGTGCTTGGCCCGCATCTCCTTCAGGCTCGGAGCCTTATCCGGCTTCAACTTGCGGGCCGACACCTCCCGCCAATCAGCGGGCTGGTTCTCCTGGCTTCTCCGCCAATCAGCGGGCTGGACCTCCCTGCTTTTCCGCCAATCCGCGGGCTGGTTCTCCTTGCCGACGTCTTCCTGCAGCTCTCGCGCCAACTCGGCGCTGGGCTTGCTGTGCTGCGCGTGCAGCCGGTCGAACCAGGGGTCGTGCTCGCCTGCCGGCGCGGGCGCGGGCGCGCTCAGGTCCGTGAAGCTCTGCGGCGCGTCGAACTCGAACAGCGGGTCCAGGCGGGTCATTTTTGCAAAAAGGCGCGAGTGACAACTTTGAAATCAGGAGTGTGTGTCGGCTGCAACATTTTTCTGAAAAGAATACTGGGCGCGAATGAGAGAAATATTGAAATTTACTGCGCGGGAAGGCAAAAAGACGATATTTAGGAAACAAATGCTTTGCAGACGCCGGACAAGAAGCGAATCAAAATGCTCGCAGTGCAAACCTGCCAGTGCAAAATTGCCCATTTTGATGTTGGAAAGGTGTCTAGTGCGAGTTGCAGCCAACTCGAAGGTTAAACGGTACCGGGCGGACCTACCGGACGCGCAAGGTCCACTACTGTATGCATGTTGCGCCGCGCCGGCTTGCGCTTTAATACCGGCAGCACCGCACGACGATGGCGAATTGACGTTGGACGGCGCTGTGTCAATGCATTCTCGTGTTTGCTTTGTGTGCTCGACGTCGTGATGGCGACTTGACTGCAGTCAAGTTGGTTGTCACGTGTTTTGGTCACGCTGATAGACGTCGCTGGCAGACTGACAGGCTCTCGACGCATTGTGTCAGTCGGCGCCGGCGATCCGCGAAGCGAGGCTGCCGTCGGCTCCTTGAAGTTGGCGACGCGCACCTTGGGTTTCGCGCGATTGCCGCGCTGCACCGCAGCGATCGCCGGCGTTCGTATGGGCCCGAGTATGGCCGCGATGATGACGGCGCGGACCCGAGCCGGGTGGACGCTGTTGACCACGTCGGGCTGCACCGTCAGCAAGTCGAGGCAAGTTAAACCGACCGCGTTGCCGACGCTAGCCACTCTGCAGTCGGCACACGCGTCGGTCTGGCGCCGAGTCTGAACATTTGAGCGCGGCCACCGCTGCTTCAGCCGGCGCTGATTCGGGCGAGCTCTCGGACGGCGATGGGGGCGAGCGGGCTGCAGGACGACGCCCGACAGGTCCCACTCGAGGCGAGATCACCGGACTGGATGCCCTTCATCGGGTCGTCGTTAAACCGGCCGTTGCATTTCACGCGCTTGCGGCTCACTTCAACGTGCCACGTCGAGTACGGTATCTGCACTGGACTCGGCCGAGCCGCTGCGGCGCGAGGAACTCGAGGCTCCAGTCACGCCGGCCTTGAACTTCAACGGCGTCGGGTGTCGGGCGTCGTGGCCCATCTTCTTGCCCTCCGCTGCTGAGTGCCTCTGCAGGATCTCGGGCCTGTCGAGCTGCATCGCCGTCACGAGCGACTCGCCTGGCGCGGTCGAGTCTCGAGTTGGCAGAGCTCACTTTCCAATTCACCGTCGAGCTCGCAGCCGGTCTTCTCCTCTCCGACGCAAGTTCTGCTCACCGCTGCGTGACGTCGAACCGACTGCCAACACCACCGCCAACCTTTGCAACCATGACGAGGAACTCGGACCTGGAGAAGCAAGACCACGCGTACGTGGACGTCGGCACGCCCGAGACCGGCAGCCACCTGCAGCACCTCACGCCCGTGGAGAACGTGCCGTACATGGTCAAGAGCCAATTCGCCAAGGAGATGATGGCCGAGTTCGTGGCCACCTTCGTGACCATGCTCTTCGGGCTGTCGTGCATGGCGCAGACCGTGCTGAGCAGCGAGGCCAGCGGCAGCTTCGTCACCATCGCGCTGTGCTGGGGCCTCGCCTTCTTCTTCGGCATCACCATCGGCGGCGGCGTGTCGGGCGCGCACCTGAACCCGGCCGTGACCACCACGCTGGCGCTGCTCAAGCTGCTGCCGTGGAAGAAGGTGCCGTTCTACATCCTCAACCAGGTCGTGGCCGCCTACGTGGCCGCGCTCTTCGTGTACATCCTGTACCGGCCGATGTTCAACGAGGTGGACCCGGACCGCACCAAGACGCAGACCATCTTCGCGACGTTCCCGCACGAGAACGTGGGCAACTTCACGTGCTTCCTGACCGAGTTCATGGGCACGGCGCTGCTGATCCTGGGCATCCTGGCGCTGCTGGACCAGCACAACCGACCCATCGGCCCCAAGGCCGCGCCGGCCGCCGTCGGGGCCTTGGTGAGCACCATCGCCATGGGCTTCGCCATGAACACGGGTCTGGCCATCAACCCCGCGCGGGATCTGGGCCCTCGGCTCTTCATCTGGTGCGCTGGCTGGGGCTCGCGCGTGTTCTCGCTCAACCACTACTACTTCTGGGTGCCGATCGTGGGCCCGATCACGGGCGGCGCGGCGGGTGCATTCGTGTACGAGGCGATGATCGGCTACCACCACGTCGAGAAGAACCGGGGTCCGCACCCGGAGTACCGATTCTAAGCGGAGTGGAGCGGAGGCTGGAGCTCGTCGGCGCTGTCATGAGAAGGGTGCATTCGGTGTGATCGTGTTCAATATACTACCTACCTTACTAGTCGAATTTCCTGGTCATGATGATTGTCGTGTTGGTTCCGCTGCTACCTGGGCATGTTGGTGTTTTTGAAGGAATTGCTAAAACTGTACTACATGTATTGTGGTTGTTTAATGTGTAGCTACAGCTCCGTTGTAGGACACGACGTGAGGATTGCGTTCGAGCTCACAGGTTAATCACCACCAACATACTCAACCTACTCCGCGTGGGTGACTTCGATGCCCATTTTTCCGATATGACGTCCAGTCTGGAGGTAGTCAAAGGCGTCCACCACTTGGTCGCGGCTGAAGCCGAACGTCTTCTGCACAGAGGGCTGGATGTTGTGAACGTTCACGAAGTCCACCAACTCACGAAGCTGACGCTGGGTGCCGACAGCAATTCCGCGAAGGATGCATGCCTTGCCGATGAGGAGACCTGGGACGTCCGGCATGTCTTCTTGCTTGGCAGGAGACAAGAAACCGATCACCGCGATGAGTCCACCAAGCTTGATCGCCTCGATGCTCTGTCTGATGGTTCCAGAGCCACCATTCTCCAGGATAACATCAACCCCGCGACCATGTGTGATTTCGTTGGCCACTGCGGCCCAGTTGGGGTAAGTCTTGAAGTTGATCACATGGTCCGCGCCGAATTTGTCCTGGACAAACTTCAGCTTCTCGTTGGAAGATGAAGTGACGATAGTGGTGGCCCCTGCTGCTTTGGCTAGTTGGAGACCAATGGTTGACACACAGCCAGTTCCTGAAAGCCCCCGAAACGTATCAGTAAAGTTAGTCGTCGACTAACTTTACTGATACGTTGCGGGGGCTCTCAGGCTATATGATCTCGACGGGATATCTTGCACAATGGTAAATTGTGCAAGATATCCGTCTAGATTAAATTGCTCACCTTGAAACAGAACGGTCTGGCCCGCTTTCAGCGGTAAGAGGCCGAAAAGGGCGTTCCAAGCAGTGACACCGGAAGCCACAAGTGACGCCATCTGGACAAACGTGAGATTGCACTCTTCCGGCACTTTTGTGAGGACTTCTGCAGGTAGAGTGATGTACTGACGCAGCACACCGTCCAAGTTCCCACCGAGCGATTCGCGCGTGGAGCCTGGCTGGAGGCCGCTCAAGTTGTTCATGTCGAAGTTAACAACGACGCGGTCGGCAACTTGCAGACTCTCAACGTTCGACCCCAGCTCCACGACAACCGCTGCGCCGTCGGAGCAAGGGACCACGTGGTCTTTCACCGGATATGGATACGTCCCGTTGGCGACAATGGTGTCTCGGTAGTTGAGACCAAAAATTTTCCTTTATTTTTTTTATTTAGTAATAAAATTATTAGTAAAATCAGTTGCTAAAGTATTTTTTTATCTAATTCTTTAAAAATTTCTTTTCTAGTTAAAATTTCTTCTAAAATATTTGAATTTTTTTTTTTTAGAGGTTTATATTATGGTTCATATATTACTCCACGAGAAGTTATGGTGTAATAATTTTTATAAATGATGGCTACTGCTTTTATGGGTTATGTTTTACCTTGGAGACAAATAATTTATTTTCTTCTTTTTTTGTTAAAGTTACTGCACCAATTAAAACAATTAATAATGTAATACCAGCAGCTAATAATTTTTTTAAACTAAATGGAGATATTTCAATTTATAAGACTAATTTATTATCATTCTTGAATTAAAAAATATAGTAATTAATAACTACTTTATATGTTAGAAAAATAATGTTCTTCCTACGAAATTACCTTCTTGGATCTCTCTATCATTACTGAAAACAACAACACCAACAACGTCAGGTCCTAAATTTAAAGCCATTGTAGCAAGTGGTTACTTGGCCATCCGTTTACAAATGCAACAACGCAACGGACGACAGCTTCTCAAAGGAAACGAACGCAAAGGCAATGGAAACCACTGTGTAGTGGTTACCAAGGCAGCACAGGGGAAAGAACTCTAAAACATGCATAACTAGGATAGTGAGAAGCCAACTAATGAATGCACTTCGGAAATTGCAATCTCAAGCTCAAGTCGGTCAATGGCAAGGCCTTGACCGACAACAAGACCAAATTCAGCGTGAAGACACTGCAAAGTATACTTTAGCTGTGTCAAGACAGCATGTCAACGAGAACAGAACCAAGTCCTCCCAAGCCAACACGGATGGTGACGCCGGGAGTATGGGCATGAAGACCGTCAAAGGTGTCACGCTGCAAGACCCACCGCAAATCACAAGTTTTGCTCATGAAGACTTGGTGAGGTGGAGGCATGAGAGAATCATGTATGAAGAAACAGTGCAGAACCGCTGTGCCGAGACTGGAGAGTCCATCGCCTCGGTCCAAAGGCCTGGCTGAAGTGCATCAACAAACGACTGCTGCGATCATTTTCAAAGTTCGAGCTGCACATACCTGTGGAGCAGATGACAGAAGAACGATTAGTGACCGCGATCGGAAACATTCTAGGCAGCGTCATCAATGACACATTCCGGACGTGATGGGGATCATGGCGCGCCATTTGAAAATTGACCTGACTCAGAAGGATGTGAAGGCCAGGATTCTTGATTATTTTGACTCCATGGAGGAAGTGATCGAGGTGCACGGATTGGGTGTGAGTCTCCGAAATAATGTCAAACTGAAATGTAAGGTACTTGTGGAGAATCTGAGACCGTCCACACTCAAAGACCAAGTAAAACGTGCTATCGAGTATGACCCGAGTCTGAAGGCCAATGTGCATCGCCTTTTCGTCCTGGTTAAGCAGGAAGCAATTCGGAACCAGCAGGCGTTTGATTTGTATCAGCGGACTGACAACGTGACCAGAGTAATCGCGACAGCAAGATCCAAGCGAAGAAACTTAACCACACTGGTACACACAATCGTGGTGGCGATCAGCGTAGACCAGCTAAACCGCCACGCAAGAAACGTGAAGGCTTGCCCCCAGGAGGCTGCTTGTACTGCAGAAAGAGTGACCACTGGCTGGAAGATTGTCCGACAGCTACGGAGAACCAGAAGAAGGAAGCCATGGAGTCTTTTCTGGACAACAAAGACGTGACAGAGAAACAACCACTCTGAAGCGTTTAGTTATTGGTGGAGACATTGATGTTCGTGAGGTCGTCTTCAATGACTTAGTGGCCATGCCCTACTGCTTGGACAATGGTACTACTTACAACATCATACCACGAAGCATGGTGGAAGAGCTACAGCTTCTGGACTCGAGCGTAAACTTGAAACAGCTTGAGCCACCTGTCCGAGGCAAGGCCGTAGGTGGAGCATACATCACTTGTACCGAGTACGTGGAATTGGACATTGGATTGCAGACAGTGGCTGGTCGAGTGAATATCCGTGGACTGACCTGCATAATCACTGAGACTGATGAAGATGAGTTCCTGCTCGGCAGCCAGACATTGAAATCTCTTGGAATCGATGTCGATGAGCTTCTAGCAGGCTTGGTAGCAAAAGGAACAGCCGCTGTCGATCCATTCGAGGATGAACGTGATTACAAATCAATTGAACGACCTGACATGGATGCTATACACAGTCGCTTGAAAGAAATGGTGACAGAAGCTGTGGACAATGGCTTTCCTGCAGATAGGTGTGATGAATTGTTTGAAATTGTGTCGAAAGAGGGACATTTGGCGTCTTCAGATCAGTGATGACCCACCTGCTCGTTTACCGCCAATCAAAATTCGCCTTAAAGAAGGAGCGGAGCCGTACAGGTGCAAACCCAGGAAATATGCACCTGCACAACGTGAATTTCTGCGAGACTTTAACGACCAACTCATTAAGCTCGGCTGGGCCTACAAAAACCCTGATAGTCGCTGGGCATGCCCTGCATTGCCAGTTCGCAAGCCGGGAAAAGCCAATGCATGGAGATAAATCATTGACTTTCGACCTGTGAATGCTCTAACGGTACCCTTGGCTGGTGGAATTACAAACTACGACACCCACCTTGAAGACGTTAGGGACAAGGAGCATAAGCAAACTGCTGATTTCATCAAGAGCTTCTTCCAAGCACCGTTGGCTGTTGAAAGTCAAGAATGCCAGTCTTACATGACTGCCGATGGTGAAGTCGTCACACCAACTCGTTTACAGCAAGGATCGGTGGACTCGTCGATGCAATTCCAGCAATCCATTGAGAAAGTGATGCGCGAAAGGGCCTGCTCTTCAAGAACGTGCTGGTGTGGGTGGATGACCTCCTGATCTATGCTCAAACTATTGACGAATTTCTCGAAAGCATTGACGTGATCTACTCGCAACTAGAAAAGTATGGATTATTTCTCGGCATGGATAACCCTTGTCTGTACACCAAGACTGCCAAGTGGTGTGGCCGTGTGTTGTCGAAGGATGGAGTTGCATACGATCCAGAGAAGATTCGAGCACTAGCACACATGCCGCCTCCAACCACCGCTGGAGAACTCCAGCAATTCCTGTGTGCTGCAGGGTGGATGCGGAGCAGCCTTGTCGATTTTGCGCGCATAAGCCAGCCTCTCCAAGCTCGTCTGGACAACGAGTTGGCTGGAACTCGTCGAACAAAGCGTGTTGCTACTAATATATCGATCGAGTTAACCCCGCTTGAAGTCGAAAGCTTCCAGGCTGTGAAAAAATTGCTGGAACATGCAGTTACACTTGCTTTCCCAGATCCCTAGGGAACCATTTGCCTGTTCAGCGATGCAAGCAATGATGTGGATGGAGTATTATTGTGACCTTAGTCAAGGAATGGAGCAAGTCGACAGCTGCGGGGGATCAGCAGCATGATCTCTTGTACTGCATGAGTGGAACCTTCCATGGTGCTTCCCGAAATTGGAGTATCGTCGAGAAGGAAGGCTATCCAAAGTCCGTGCGTGCTCCGAGCTAGACTACTTGCTCATTTGCGACAAGGGCTTCAAAATCTTCACTGATCATAGGAATCTCATCTACATATTTGCTCCAGGGGCGGAAATTGAAAAACACGTTCGCGGCAAGCTGCTACGATGGAGTTTAAAGCTGAACGAGTACCAGTACGAAATTGAACATATCCCAGGAGAACAAAATGTCTGGGCAGACATGTTCTCTAGGTGGGCGGGCCAAGAACTAACTACAGCACGTACAGCTTCGATGAAACGCTGGCGTCATGAGCAGACATCCAAACTGCGCCCACTTGTCGACCTCGAGTGGCCGACCATTTCTCGCCGACCATTTCTCACATCGCGGCAGTTCAAAGTGGCAAAGTAGCACCGCTCTCACACGCTCTCGACGACAGAAGAGTGTATGTGGACTCATTCAAGCGACCATGGATTCCCAGTACAGCAGAGGAACTCCTACAACGCATCATGATCGTTGCGCATTGCGGTTCGCAGGGTCATCCAGGAGTCAATGCTATGATTCAGGAATTAGAGGGCTTCTTTGACATCAGCAATGTACAAGTCAAAGCAAGAGCATTTTGCGCATCTTGTCTTTTGTGCTGCCACGTAAGGGGTGGCAACATCATTTCGAGGCCGTACGGAGAATTCTACCGCTCTAGTGACCGGAGTGAAGCTCTCCACATGGATTATCTCTATGTTGGCAAATATGATGACACTAGTGACTACATCTTAGTGCTGCAAGATGACTACTCGCATTTCTGCGCTAATTGCTGCAGAATCGATACTGCAGTGGAGCATGAGGTTCGGGATGCCCAAGATTTTGATCAGTGACACTGCGAGCCACTTCAAGAACGAGCTCCATGCAGAGTTGTGTCGCTGCACCCACACTGAGCAGAACTTCATGGTTGCTTATTGCCCATGGATCAATGGCAGTATTGAGCGCATAAATCGTGATATACTACAAGTCCTGCGCGTGATGATTCTCGAGTTCAAATTTAAGCAAGCACAATGGATCGACATTCTTCCGCTCGTACAAGCGAATCTGAATCAAACACCAGCTCCGTCTCTAGCAAATCTGTCCCCAATTGAAGTGTTCACTGGTATGGAGCGCCCTTCTCCTCTACAGAGCATTGTGGTGAGATCTGGAACCGACAAAGAGCAAGTTGTGACTCTAGAAAATTTCTCAGCATCCATTCAAGAGAAATTTACTGCACTTTGTCAAACAATGCACATCATGCACAAGATACTTACAACAGCAAAAAACCAAGCAGACCAATCGCAATCAACGAAATCAGCGTGTTGCACACCCCGTCAACTTTCATGTGGGTGACTATGTGTTGTGGTCGCGAATTGAGTCAAGGATCAAATCGAACAAACTATCTGTCAAGTGGGTTGGTCCCTTCCGTGTAATTGGAGCGAAGCCCAACTCATTCACAGTGGAGCACCTCCTGAATGGATGTATTCGAGATGTCCATGCTTCCAGGCTAAAGCATTACGCCGACAGCTCCTTCGACGTGACAGAGGAGGTTGTTGAACACATCGCAAACCAGGACATATATCTCACTGTCCGTGAATTTGTTGAGCATCGCCGCAGCGACCAACATGGCTAGGAAATCTTAGTAGCATGGGAAGGTCTCGAAGAAATCGAGAACTCGTGGGAGCCGATTAAGACAATGCATGAAGATGTCAAAGTGAAGCTCCAACAGTACGTAGATTAAGTAGGAGACCCTCAACTCGCTGCGCACATGCGCAAGCTCAACTCCGGCAGCCGTGATCATGGTGCAGATGACCGACCCACGGACCTCGTACAACTGACACCAGAAGTGCCTGCACAGTCAACACACAAGCAACAAAAACAACGTCTTTCTCGCAAGTCAAGTGCGACTGCGAAACCCAAGCCTCAGAATTGACACGGATAGCCTGCATTGGTGGGTGGTGTAGCAAGTGGTTACTTGGCCATCCGTTTACAAATGCAACAACGCAACGGACGACAGCTTCTCAAAGGAAACGAACGCAAAGGCAATGGAAACCACTGTGTAGTGGTTACCAAGGCAACAGGGGAAAGAACTCTAAAACATGCATAACTAGGATAGTGAGAAGCCAACTAATGAATGCACTTCGGAAATTGCAATCTCAAGCTCAAGTCGGTCAATGGCAAGGCCTTGACCGATAACAAGACCAAATTCAGCGTGAAGACACTACAGCCATTCCTTCAATATTACCATTATTAAATTCAACTTACTGCGGGAGATTCGTAAGCTCTGGACAGATTGCGTGAGTCACTGACGTTATCCATATCGTCCAGATAACAACACGGCTGTGATGCTACTGAGAGGAAACTGTTGGCGAATTCTCCCCAGCTCTGCCAGCAAGGGGTTATGCTGATTTCAGGATACTTGTTGAGTACGAAGTAGATTTCTCGCAATATGTGCCTGATCCATTCATGGCTAACTGAAATCATACATCGTTCGCAGAAAAGAGTACGCGAACTAGACTGAGAAAACAGGAATCATCATCACACATACCCAAGTTCTGCCACGCACCATTGACATTTCAAATTCACGACAAGCTAGGGATAATGCTCGTGTAACCATGCCTCTAAATGACCACCAAGATTCGATGCTCTAACGAACTCGGAAGTGATGGCGTGTGGGAACCACCTGTGCAAAAACAGCAGGGCCTCAAAGTTTGTAATATATATGTTTTCTGCTTCTGGAGAGAAGTAAGGAAAGTGTACTTGCAATAATGCCAGATTTTTCACTCGACCGCACTCAAGAGCGCCATAAATCGCTTCAGCGTTGCAATCTTGGGGCCGATTTTTAAGAAACCATTTGATCACGTTGGTGTGGCCCCTACGAGCTGCGTTCTGAAACGCACGTTTTGAGCACCCTTCGCTCCGATTCGCGTGAAGCCATTTCACGATCTCCAGACTGCCGTTTAATGCAGCACCGTCCATAGCTGACGCTGTGCACCCTTCCTGCCGATTTTCGTGCAGCCACTGTACCATTTCGAGATGTCCACAATGAGCAGCGCATCTGTGGTTACTTCTTTCTGGTAATTGGATTGCAGCCACTTGAACATATCGATCCGTCACTTTGACCGGCAGCGTCCATCACAGTATGGCATTGAGTCCACCACCAAGTGACCTGATCAGCGTGTTTGTTCTCATTTTGCGTCAGGCTAATCGATCCCAACCGCCCAAACTCGTGCAAAAACGCTGTAGGATCTCAAAGTGCCCGGATTGGGTAGCTTCGGTGATGGCTGCATCACCCGGGAACCCGTGGTCAGGAAACCGAATATTTTCAACCAGCCATCTCACTGTTTCGTAATAACCGTATTGAATTGCTTTCATCAAAACGTGGCCGTATTTCTTGGTCGAATGATGATTCTCATCAGCAGCACCTAGTTTATACAGGTACTGCATAACGTCTGCATACCCGTACTCAGCTGCTGTGCGTACGAGATACGAGAACTTTCGGTTTGATATCATTGTTTTGCGAAGTTCTTGGCCCAACGGATGATCCAGCATCACTGAAGTACGGGCAGATGACCACGTTTAGTTGCAATCTTCATACCATCCCACCAACCGCGCAAACAAAGGTGGTCGTTTCACGAGGCGGAGAATGGAGAAGCGCAACTTGGTGCATGAGATCCAATCGGCCTATTTCAGCGAGCAGATTCATGGCTACGTTTGCAAGACCAATATCGCGTCGTAGATAACCACAGTCCAGTATCAGTTCGATCATCTCAACGCTCTCACACCCGTAGACTTCGGATTTGAGAGCGTAGTCTAATACGCATTTACCCGGCGGCATCAAGACCTTGGCGGGCTCTGGCTGACCGCGTTCCAGCGCAAACTTAACATACCCCATATCCTGCTTCTCCGATAGGATTGTGTTTAAGCAACCACCGCACCACTGCAGCTTTCCCGTGAATAATAGCAGCATGCATAGCATTCTTCCTCCAGTGCACCACATTGCCGGTCACTTTCTGCCCCTCAACGCCTCCATCGATCGTCTGCACCTTTCTCTTTTTGCCAACGTTGACGTCTTGTCCGGCGTCGTTGGCCAGCAGGAACTGCAGTTGCCGTCCCTCGCGGCAGCTTCCACCGCGCGGGCGGCGGCCTGCCACATCCAGTCCAGCAGCTGCGTGGAGCACCGCGCACAGGCGTCGCTCAGCGTCAGGTACGGCGACGGCCCCAGGAGTTGCAGATTGTCACCGCCACGTGCTGGAGGGCATCCACGTGGGGCTGATCCCGCAGCACCAAGGCCACCGTCACCAAGGGCACTCCATTTTGAGGATATCTTCGTGTTGGTCCACAAGCAGGAACTATCTGTATTCCGGCACGCTGAACACTACATTCAGAAAAAACTCTTGGAGCAAATGCGCTGTTTGTTTTGATACATGTCAATTCCCGCTGAGCACACACAGCAAACACGAAGTGCAAGTCGGACAAAACGCTAAAACATTTCTGGGCCAACGACAGGTACATCCTAAGGGAGCCTTGAGACTGGAGTTTTTCCTTACACGTCTTCATTTCCTCTTAAAAATACGAATGTAAATTCTCTCCCCCATCTTCCTCATTCCGGAATCCACCGCCTCGAGGAGAGATGGTTAAGGTTTTCTGTGTGATTGTGGGTGTCGCGGGAAGTGCCTTCTCCGTGCGAGTGGACGAGAGCGGCTTGGTGGATGACCTGAAGAAGGTGATTAAGGAGAAGAAACCGAACAGGATTCAGTGTGATGCCGACGAGCTGAAGCTCTTCCTGGCGAAGAAGGAGAAAGGCGCTGGAGCGTGGCTGACGGAGAAAAAGGTGCAGAAAGGTGTGAGGGACACGACTGATTTTAAGCAATTGAACGCTACGGGAGCACCGGTCCGCCTTGTTGGCTTATCGGAGGAGGACGTCAAGTTCGTACCCACGCAAAAGGATGTCGAGACGATGAACATGCCTGTGCACGTGCTGGTGGTGGTTCCGATAGGCGGGAAGCGCCAATCGTTGGGTAGTTTGTTTGACGAGTCGTTCAAACCGACGAAGAAGCGTAGAGTGGGCGAGAACGGGAACAA
Source organism: Phytophthora taxon juncus (assembly GCA_033558005.1). NCBI lineage: Eukaryota > Oomycota > Peronosporomycetes > Peronosporales > Peronosporaceae > Phytophthora > Phytophthora taxon juncus. The sequence goes on from JAUCEE010000024.1 coordinate 611,064, forward strand.
GGCGAGGAGATTCTTCAACATGAAACACTTCCCAACGCTGCTGGAGCATCCTATGGTGGAGTTTAATTCAATCATGGAGAGGGACGCGTATACTGTGATCTTTGCCCGGATGGTGAAGTACGCGAAAGATTGCTTCGAGTTCCCCCTTACTACTGCGAGCGATTCAGACGAACACAGAGAATCAGGAAAGGGTTCCAACGTGGTTGTCACAGGGAATCCTGGAACAGGAAAGAGTCGATTCCTCCTGTTTTGCATGTTTCAACTCACACTTGGTGAGCAGGAGGATGTCCAGCAGCTACCCTTGTACGAGTTGGTGGTGAACCATACAGAAAAATATGTCAAATATGACGCAGCAACCAAGGAATTTGTAGATTTGGACAAAGCGGATGTTAGTGCACTCATGGGCCAACGCCATGTGCTACGACTTGTCGAGGCAACCTCTTCGGAACTTACAGGCTGGAGTGGGGTTTCGGTTTTGTTTGCTTCTCCGGGTGTTGAAGGCTATGAGAAATTCGAAAAAGTGGACGGGTTGACGTTTACCATGCCGACGTGGATTTTGGAAGAGCTGAAAGATTGTACTCTTTCAGCTCTTCCACGTCGGCATGGTAAACGTCAACCCGTCCACTTTTTCGAATACATTGCTTTCAGATCGACTGAAACTTGATGACGATGAGTTGTTATCGCGGTACGATTTGTATGGTGGAATTCCTCGGTTTGTCTTCTCGCAGACAATTGATCGACCCGAAGCTAAAATACATTCGGCGATCACCTCATTTGATGCGCTTAAAGTTATCTCCTATTGCAGATCAAACGCGGCTGTGAGGGAAAAAGACTATAGTAACTGCGTCCTTCAAATGGTTCCTACTCAAGCTGACTATTGCGGGAAATTCTATTTGGATTTTGTGTCGATGCACAGCGCTGAGAAGATTATTGACAAGGTGCATGGGGATAGTCTAAATAAGGTATCGGAATTTGCTGTTGTCCACGATGTTGACCATTCGGGAAGTACGGCAGTCGTTCGTGGCAGGGTGTACGAGCTGCTGAGCCACAAGCAGTTTAGCTTGCACATGGTGAGGACGCTACAGCTCCGCTCGTTGGGGCCGACGGCTGTACCAGTAGAACGTTTGACTATTCCAGACAACATGGAAACGGTACGGTTTGCTGCTTTCGACCAACTAAAACTAGCCAGGAACTGGACGTACTACTGGCCAACATCAAGAACGTTTGGAGCGCTCGATGCATTTATGTGGGATGGGATAGCGCATGCTACGGGTTGCAGATGACTGTGAACGCTGACCATGGAATAAAAGCTGCGCCACTGAACAAGTTCCTGAAGTGATTAAACGACCAATGCGTGCCCTCTCTCAAGTTCTCCTTTATATTCCTTGTTCCAAGTAACCTTGAAGCCTCTTTTCGAAAGCAATCAACGAGGACGGCGACTGGTGCAGTCAGCAAAACACCTGGAGCTTCTGGGAAGGTAGGTCAGTTTGTAGCTGCGCTGGACCTGAGTTTTGCCATGCACCACGAACCTGCCTCTAGTGCTTAAATTCATGCGTCATGACGAGTCGTGAAGGACACCAAGCAGTTGGCCTCTGCTCCGTCTATGAAGTAATAGCACTGAAACCGACTTGCCAAAAGCGGTAGATGCTTGGAAAACGATCTTACTTTTTTTGCATTCTTGCTTGACGACAATACATTTTCTTTTACGTTCACGTCGATTATTCTAAGCAGTTTTTCCTCTCGCGCTATAGTCCCAATAAAATTCATTATTTTAGATTGTAGACAGATACATTCACTCTCAAACGCACTTTACTGTATGCAATTTGTCCAAAGTTACGAATCTCTCGCTTTAACGATGTAGATTTGCCAAACCTGTGCGCTTCCAGGTGAACTTAGAAATGATGACATGTGGGAGCCGTGCGTACAAAAACAACAGGGTGTTAGCGATATTGTTTTAACTGCTGGAGCGAAGATACCAGATGCAGCAAACCCGAATCTCCATAGAAAATTGTTTTAGTACCGGCGCGTGCCAATAGCCTTCACTTTCCTCGGCAGCGTGCATACATAGGGAGGGGCTCCGTATAAGTACCTTAGCCTTCGATTTTTTTTACCATCATACTAACCGTATTTCTTGTATGCGCTGCTCTTAATAACGTGTTTTCCAACAGTACGGGTAGTGCTCAGCTTCCTCGCGCGATTCGAATCTCCTCCTCATCTTGACTTTCAGGAATTTTGTATACCTCCCAAAAGTTTGCGCAAAGTTGGCGTACAGAAACAGCAGCGATTCAAAGGCATTTGCAGTTTTAGTCGATATAGTCACTGAGGCGGGATAAAAATCCGGAAAATGGGTATGCAACCAATTGGCAACTCCGACATGTCCATCGTTCACAGCATTTTCGATCGCCTTGACAGTACAACCCTCCGATCGATTGGCGTACAACCATTTAATCACCTCCAAATGACCACCTTGAGCAGCCATGTCCATCGCCGCCGTCGTGCACCCCTCTTGCCGATTGAACTGGAACCATTTGACCATGTCCAGGTAACCACGTGCAGCTGCTCCATCCATAGCGTCCGACGTGCACCCTTCCGGTCGGTTGGCATGAAGCCATTTCACTACATCAAAGTGTTCATTCGCTGCTGCTCCGTCCATCGCTTTCGTTGTGCACCCTTCGGAGCTGTTGGTATCCAGCCACTGAGCGACATCCAAGTGTCCATGGGACGCAGCACAGTCCATAGTACTCGTGGAACATTTAGATCATTTGCCAGTAACCATTGCAGAATTTCTAGTTGGCCTCCCGTCGCAGCCGCATTCACTGCATCCTGACATCGATTCCACCACACAACGACCTGGTCTGCTTGAGAATGTTCGTTCAGCGACAAATCAACCCATTCTGAAGACCTCATCTCGTGGAAGAGTTTCAGGATCTCGAAACATCCATATTGTGCAGCAACGTTAATTGCAGCGTCGGCTGGGCGGCCTTGCTCTGGGAATCGGATGTGCTCCACTAACCATTTCACCGTGTTGGAGCGATCATCACGCACACAATCGGTCAGCAGATTTTCGTAGCTACTAACGATCTGTGGATCACGAACCTCTCTACTCGCTCCACGATCAAACAAGTACTGCATCACATGAATGTGGTCGTTTCGGCCCGCCAGAATCACGAGGTCATAATACCGATGTTGCCGCTCCAAGCGATCACAAACTGTTTCACCCAACGGATGGGTCATGAGCCATTGGAGTATCGTTAAACTTCCTTCGCTGCAAGCCGCTTCAATAGCAGTATGCCACGAACGCAAGAAAAGAGACCCGTGCTTAAGAGGGGGCGAATGAAGCAGCACGACCTGCTGTATGAGGTCTAAGCGTCCGTGCTCAGCCAACGTCGGAATGGCATCACTTGCACAGCTTCGATCTCGCCGGATGTACCCGCAATCCAGCATTAACTCGACCATGTCAGGCCTCGAACATTGAGCAGCGTAGTCCAACACACATCTGCCTGGCGGCATCATGGCCATAGCGCGTTCATCATTGTTGCAGTAGAGTGCCTGCAGAATCGCAGACTCATCCTCACTTTGTTGCTCTCGCATACGCTCTAAGACCCGGCTACCTACGTCTGGGTAACGAGATCGCATAGCCTTGTATACTTTCACAATGGCTTCCCTGTCAACCACGTTGACGGTGGTAGCGTTGTCACCGCCATCAGTCTGCATCGTTTTGTTGGTGCCCCTCACCTCTTCTCCAGGCCGATCTCCAGCATCATTCTCCACGAGAAACTCCAACAAGGTCAAATTACCAAGTCTTGCGGCGATCTCAGGAACCTTCGCAGGCACCTTGCAGCCGTTGAAGTGTGCGAACAACCACCGGACTGTCACCAAGTTACTACGTCTGGCAGCCACAACCATGGACTCCGCAAACTGGTAGCGATGGTAGTGCGGGTCCGAGCGCAGGAAGTTGGTGAGCGACCACGTCGCCGTCCTGTCGGCAGCAGAGGTGCAGCTGCAGCTCCAGATCCAGTCCAGCAGCTTGGTGGAGCTGAACTCGCAGGCCTGGCTGAGCGATAGACTGGGGCAGGTCCTAGAAAGCTGCAGATAGTAGCTGCCACGTATTGTAGTTCGCCGTAGTGGTGACGCAGCACCAAGGCGACGGTCTCCAATGGGCAGTCCATGCCCAAACACTTTGTGACGACAGCACGCTCCCTCGTGCCCTCCAGACCGCATCCTCCCTTGCTAAAGGTGACAACCCGCCTCCGCTTTCTTCCGGCAGCATCAGTGCAGCATACGACACCTGTCCTCGTGCAGCGAGAGCATCACCGTCTAGCGCAATCATTTTCGCTCGATCAGATTTGAAAAAAACGCTAATATTTGTTTTAGACCGATTTTTTTCAAGGTCTCAATTAGTTTTAGACTGTGTCGTTCTAAATAGTTGTTTAAGAACGACTCATGGTTTTGATCATTGCAGGCTGCGAGTCGCAGCTAACTTGGTTTTGAGGAGGTATGTTGTCGTCTCTTTCGTAGAAGAGGAAAGCATTGACCAGCGTGTCGAAGACAGTGTGAGCTTGCTTGCGGGTGAGATGTCCGTGTTCTGAGGAGGGAGGGAAGGCTGCTGTGGGCTGGCGGGGAATACCGAAGTGCGGTTGTTCCCCGACCAAGTTGCCCTCTGCCAAATGCTTGGCTGAGGGAGATCTATTTTTTCTTGACTTGAGTATAATCTTGTGCCTTGACTTGAGTATGCTGCATAAAAATGTAAGTACATAATAAAACAAATTGTTACCGTTGCGTCATTTACGGCGCCTTTTTCGTTGTCGCTGCTGTTGTTTCATCTCGTCATAAAAACATCCGAGCTGGATAAGCTATTGCTCTTACCGCTTCGAAATGATCTGTTTAATACTACCGATTTCATTCTCGCCAAGGTTCTGAAACAGAATTGGGCTGACAACTTTATGGAGAAAGGAATCCTGACTGGAATTGCACGGCAGCGACTGGGGCAACAGTGCACGTCTATCTACAGTGGGCTACAAATGGGAACGATGGAGCTCTCTGAGCTTCCTAATCCTCTACATCGTACGTCGAGAGAACGCTTCATATGAGTTGGTGGTACGACCCGAACATCAGTAATCTGACTAGTGAGAATTAATGCCAAAGGGTGGATATTAAGCTCTCGCGCAGAAGTTGTGCCGGCTTGCTACTACCAGCAGTAGCAAAGTACTCGGCTGCCATAAGCTAAATTGATAGTTTACTATGAATTAATCTTTGTTATTTTATGGAGGCGCGGTACCACGTCAACCATACAACTTGGCATTGACTAACTGATGCGCTGTGGGTGCTCGCAACTACCAAAGGTCACATCGGAAAAGTGGGCATCGAAGTCACCCACCACGAAGACTAGCTTGCGTGTTTGGTGACTGACCTGTGAGCTCGAACACAGAACGGAGCTGTAGTTTTGCATAACAACCACGATACAACTTCAGCAATAATTTGCATAACAACCACGATACAACTTCAACAAAAATTCCTTCAAAAACACCAACATGCCCAGGTAGCAGCGGAACCAACACGACAATCATCATGACCAGGAAATTCGACTAGTAAGGTAGGTAGTATATTGAACACGATCACACCGAATGCACCCTTCTCATGACAGCGCCGACGAGCTCCAGCCTCCGCTCCACTCCGCTTAGAATCGGTACTCCGGGTGCGGACCCCGGTTCTTCTCGACGTGGTGGTAGCCGATCATCGCCTCGTACACGAATGCACCCGCCGCGCCGCCCGTGATCGGGCCCACGATCGGCACCCAGAAGTAGTAGTGGTTGAGCGAGAACACGCGCGAGCCCCAGCCAGCGCACCAGATGAAGAGCCGAGGGCCCAGATCCCGCGCGGGGTTGATGGCCAGACCCGTGTTCATGGCGAAGCCCATGGCGATGGTGCTCACCAAGGCCCCGACGGCGGCCGGCGCGGCCTTGGGGCCGATGGGTCGGTTGTGCTGGTCCAGCAGCGCCAGGATGCCCAGGATCAGCAGCGCCGTGCCCATGAACTCGGTCAGGAAGCACGTGAAGTTGCCCACGTTCTCGTGCGGGAACGTCGCGAAGATGGTCTGCGTCTTGGTGCGGTCCGGGTCCACCTCGTTGAACATCGGCCGGTACAGGATGTACACGAAGAGCGCGGCCACGTAGGCGGCCACGACCTGGTTGAGGATGTAGAACGGCACCTTCTTCCACGGCAGCAGCTTGAGCAGCGCCAGCGTGGTGGTCACGGCCGGGTTCAGGTGCGCGCCCGACACGCCGCCGCCGATGGTGATGCCGAAGAAGAAGGCGAGGCCCCAGCACAGCGCGATGGTGACGAAGCTGCCGCTGGCCTCGCTGCTCAGCACGGTCTGCGCCATGCACGACAGCCCGAAGAGCATGGTCACGAAGGTGGCCACGAACTCGGCCATCATCTCCTTGGCGAATTGGCTCTTGACCATGTACGGCACGTTCTCCACGGGCGTGAGGTGCTGCAGGTGGCTGCCGGTCTCGGGCGTGCCGACGTCCACGTACGCGTGGTCTTGCTTCTCCAGGTCCGAGTTCCTCGTCATGGTTGCAAAGGTTGGCGGTGGTGTTGGCAGTCGGTTCGACGTCACGCAGCGGTGAGCAGAACTTGCGTCGGAGAGGAGAAGACCGGCTGCGAGCTCGACGGTGAATTGGAAAGTGAGCTCTGCCAACTCGAGACTCGACCGCGCCAGGCGAGTCGCTCGTGACGGCGATGCAGCTCGACAGGCCCGAGATCCTGCAGAGGCACTCAGCAGCGGAGGGCAAGAAGATGGGCCACGACGCCCGACACCCGACGCCGTTGAAGTTCAAGGCCGGCGTGACTGGAGCCTCGAGTTCCTCGCGCCGCAGCGGCTCGGCCGAGTCCAGTGCAGATACCGTACTCGACGTGGCACGTTGAAGTGAGCCGCAAGCGCGTGAAATGCAACGGCCGGTTTAACGACGACCCGATGAAGGGCATCCAGTCCGGTGATCTCGCCTCGAGTGGGACCTGTCGGGCGTCGTCCTGCAGCCCGCTCGCCCCCATCGCCGTCCGAGAGCTCGCCCGAATCAGCGCCGGCTGAAGCAGCGGTGGCCGCGCTCAAATGTTCAGACTCGGCGCCAGACCGACGCGTGTGCCGACTGCAGAGTGGCTAGCGTCGGCAACGCGGTCGGTTTAACTTGCCTCGACTTGCTGACGGTGCAGCCCGACGTGGTCAACAGCGTCCACCCGGCTCGGGTCCGCGCCGTCATCATCGCGGCCATACTCGGGCCCATACGAACGCCGGCGATCGCTGCGGTGCAGCGCGGCAATCGCGCGAAACCCAAGGTGCGCGTCGCCAACTTCAAGGAGCCGACGGCAGCCTCGCTTCGCGGATCGCCGGCGCCGACTGACACAATGCGTCGAGAGCCTGTCAGTCTGCCAGCGACGTCTATCAGCGTGACCAAAACACGTGACAACCAACTTGACTGCAGTCAAGTCGCCATCACGACGTCGAGCACACAAAGCAAACACGAGAATGCATTGACACAGCGCCGTCCAACGTCAATTCGCCATCGTCGTGCGGTGCTGCCGGTATTAAAGCGCAAGCCGGAGCGGCGCAACCTGCATACTGTAGCCATCCGCATCTTCACCTTCAACATGGCTACATCAACATGGGTACACCTCGTCTTAACAGCATTATGTGGTCCACGCCACTTCGCACTTAGGGGAAAACTGCCGCGTCCCAGTCGGCGAGTGGCAGCGCGGCGGCCATGGAGCTCGCAGCGTGGCGCGACGCGGTCCCGTACGGCGCCTACCTGCAGCCGATCCACCTGCAAGTGGCCGGTCCAGACGCAGCACACGCGACTTCATCTGCAGTCCAAGAATCGCCGTCTAAATCGACGCACAGCGCGCCCCACAGCAGCCAAAAGCCTGTCGAAGGCTCTGCAGATGGAACTCCCGAGATTCCGCAGCCTCCAGAGCCGTCCGCAGACACTGGAGAAGCGCAAAATGCAGCTCAATCGATTGACGAGACGAAGGACGTTACAGTGATACCCCCTTTTGCCAGTGAATGCCTCAACAACGGCGAGCAGATGGCTTTGAATGTTGGAGGACCCGTGTGGGCTATGGACTGGCTGCCATCCAAGCCAGCGGCCAATGCCGCGGCGGTAGCTGCAGCTCTAGTTAAAACCAAGCAGAAGAATGGTCGACGCACCTCAGCAGCAGCAAAAAAAGCTGCGAAGAAAACTGCTAAAGGCAAAGAGAACAACCAGGTGGAGACTCTGGAAGGTGGAGAGATCACAGCGGCCTCGAACGGCAGCGCTGAGGCTGAAGAAGGAGGACAACAGAATTGGAGATTTTTGGCGCTGGCAACGCATCCGCCGTGCCAGGTGGAGGACGGTAAGTTAGTGAAAGCCACGCCGCCGGATCATTATTATGATGTGCCGGAGAGTGAACGGAATTTGATCCAGATTTGGGCCGTACCAGTGAATCGACCGAGTACAACAGGAACAGGTCAGAATAGGAAAGGAAAGGTAGCGAAAAGGAAACTGGTGAAGCCACGACTGGTGTACGCTATTGATCACGACAGTGGCGTTGCATGGGATTTGCAATGGTGCCCACTGGTGAAAAAGTTCCCGAAGGCAGACCGCCGGGAAAATATATTAGGAGTGTTAGCAGCTTGCTTCGGAGACGGAAGCATGCGAGTATTTGAGATACCGGCCATTGCTGATACAAGGTTACAGATGAGCATTAGCAAGGAAGCAGTGGTGGAAAAAAGTATTCCGGTCGTTATTGCAAAGCTCCCACGTATTTTGCAGCTTAGTGTGCAGTGGTCCCCACACAATTGGAATATGCTTCTTACCGGTGGATCTGATGGTAAGATTGCTGTAAATGGTGGCACTGTAGCTTCGAAACTAAATGCTGATATGAATCTTGCAGGCTCAGTATCATTATGGAATATTAAGTCAGCAATTACTGAGAGGGACAGTTTGGGGAATCTGCACACCACACCAGAGCCCGTCGAACCACAACGACGCTACCAAGACGGTAAGTTTTTTTTTTTTTTCTGCGTAGCTAGAGCAAGCGTTTCCTCTGCCTCAACACTAATGATGATGGTCGTTGTAGCTGATACAATTGGAAAGCAGGAAGCCTTCGATTGGGGTTGCGGATGGGTAGCGATCCGTGCCGTTGCGTGGTCTCCATTTGATGAGCACCTCTTTGCTACAACGGGAAATGTACGTGCTTTGTTTGCTTAGTTTTGTTGATAGAGTGACAAAGACAAACCTTTGTTTGGTGCCACAGGACTCAGTGTTCAAAGTATGGGACGTTCGAGAACCTCGTGTTTGCCTTCGGTCACATCGAATACGCTCTACATGGGGACTTGCAATTCAGTGGATGGATCAAACGTCCATTCAAATTTCGGGCGACCAAGGGTCTGTCTACATGTACGACATCTTGGTACGACATATGCTGAAGAGTGGCTTGCTTAAAACGACACTGGCTGACAATGGTTTCTCTTCGTGCTTTGCTCTTTACAGAGTGGCAGTTACCAAAAACTTCACTTTCACCCACAAATTGATTCGCCTGTGTGGGATCTACATTTTGCTCGGCGTGGTGCTGTGCCTCTACTTGTTTCATCTTGCACGTCCGGCAGTATCCGTGCGGCTCCTGCGAAGAAGCTGTACCGTGCCCCGCAGAATTGCGTTGAAATATGCCGTCTATCTGGAAAGAGGGACGCGACCGTGGAGCAGCCGTTCAAGTCGCTGACCGTGTCTTTCGAAAGGCATTCTGTACTGGGAACAGCTGATGCTGTGAGCTTAAACACACGTGCGTTTTGCGAGCGGGATGCTGCTCTACACCGACTGCGTCTTTCTTCCATCACTCCTGGCGATTATCCGTGCTACTTAGCTGCTGGAGGCCATGCTGGACTTGTGATATTGCTGGAGCTACAGGAGGCGTTTGACACTTTGGTATCTACCTTCTTCTTACCGCCTTCCAAGAAGATTGGTCGGCCAAAAAAGATGTTTGCAACAGTTGGTGGTCACCATTCGCCGAAGACAGGATCGAACAAGCAGACTGAAATACCAGTGCCAGCTACAAGTGCGGGACGAAAGATTCGAACCCTTGGTAGTTATGCCAAAGCCAAAGGCATGCATACGGCCTTGAGCAAATACAAAAAGGCGTCCGGTAAGGGCAAAGCGAAGGCGAAACTGCAAAAGCAAAAGAAATCTTTCATCCAAGAAGACGGAGAGGTCGAAGTGGAGGATAGTATCGAAGATGAAGAGGAACCTGAATACGTTGAAGATGATGAGGAGGACGAGGAATCGGATGTGTCAGTTTTGATAGAGGATAGCTCGGATGATGATCGCGTCAGTGTTTCGACTGACGAGGTGGAAGAAGAGGAAACACCTGCGACAACCTCAAATCCCGAGGAGGCTCGGCTGATGAAAGAATACCAATTGGACTTGTCGGAAGAAGATGCCTACTTGCTAGCCCTTCAAATGTCAGAGTTTGATGATGGGCCACCTGCATCTGCATCGGAGGTCAATAAAGACACGCCAAGCTCCGTGCGAAATCCGCAGGAACCACAAACAAAAGTTGTTGCCCAACAGAGTGCTAATGGTAACATCAAAGCGAAACCAAAAGCGAAGGCAAAATCAAAAACTACGGCCAAGGCGAAAGTGGCAGTTAAAACAAAGGTCACAACTAAAGCAAGTAAAAGGCGTTCAAGACCGTCCAGCTCAACGGCCAAGAAAACAAACGAAGTTGGTGTTACCGATGCTGATCCAGGTGCAGAAGAGAATCCAAAGGCAAATGCCGGTGATAAACAAGCTAGTGGCGAAGTAGAGTGCAAAGAATCCACTCCTGCTTTGGTAGAAAAGGCTGCAATTCCACTAACGACTACAGCAGTCACTGCATCGCCAAAGAAGACGAAGCTGAAACAACCGAAAAAAGCACCTACAAGGAAGCCATCTCCAAAAACCAAGAGAGAAAGCCCGATGCTTCTTGAAGCCATTAACCAGGCTATGGCTTGGCAGGCATTTGAGTACCAACTGGGGATGTCCGAGGAGGACGCACTAAAGGAGGCACTTCGGCTCTCTGAAATAGGTGACACTACGCGCTCGTCGCGCTCCAACCAGCCTGTGTTATCTGAACCAGTGAGTGCAGCCTTGCCAACACCAACACAGCCGAAGCAAACTCCAGCCACTCCCCGCACCAAGGGAGCTTCTCAAAAGAAGCAGAAGAAGGTGAAAGATTTAAAGGAACCAGAGGCAAAGAGCGACGCAGTGTCAACAGAAGAGCGATCACGGCCACAGACACCTCGTCGACTGGAATTCTCGCCGCTCAATGGTAGTGAAGGTGGGGACCATGTCGAAGTTCCGCCAGCCAACATCGACAGTGAACCTGCTGCAGTATCACCAGCTGCACCTGCGGTCGAGACGTCAGCTAGTGCTCCTGCTATTGCGCCGTCTCCGAAAGAGCCATCGCCTAAGAAATCACCGGCACTTCAAGCTGCAAAGCCTACATCTGAAAAGCAGAACAAGACCGCGAAGTCCCCCACTAGTGCAACGCAGACACCAAAGAAAAAGCCGGCTGAGAGGAAGCAACCCGCGTCCGCGAGTGCGGCCGTGCCTGCCACCCCGCAAGGTAAAAAGCCTATCAAGCGTGCCAGAAGCACCGGGGCCAAACCAGCAGGGCCACAACCTAAAAAGCGTAAGAAGACGGCAACGCCTCGAGGCGGACGTCAACATTCGGGAGCCAGCAACGATGCAGTCATGTCCGAGGAGGACGCTCTTCTTCTAGCATTAAAGATGTCCGAGATCGAGTATTAGTTTTGCACTCAGAAAAAAAACAATGAAGTAGTTTACGCTGACGAGGTGAGTCGATGATTCATGCCATACGATGCACCCATCGACGGTGGGTGTAGTTCGTGAATCATGCACAGGTAGGTCGTTCATACCATTCCTCGATTTTCTCTGCTCTCAACGACATCGATGGCCTCCGCTCCAGTTGCTCCGTTAGACGTCACCACGGCCGAAGTTGTGAACGAAAATGACCAGAGTTTGTCCGACAGTGTCGACCAGTCTCAGTTGATTTCGGCGGCAGGTGCCGGTCAAGTGGAGCAGATCAAGCTGCTGCTTCAGTGTGGAAAAGCAGCGGTGGACGTCGCCACGGAAGAAGGGGAGACGGCGTTGACGGTGGCAGCAAAGGATGGACAAGTGGTGGCAGGGGAGGCTTTGCTGGAGGCTGGTGCTGATGTGGAGCTTCCGGGGTTGGACTCGTTCAGCTCTGCCCAGGAAGCAGAAGAGAATGCTCGCGGCGTGGTGAATAACAATACGGCGTTGATTTGTGCAGCGGAACGAGGGCATTTGGAGGTGGTGAGTGTGCTGATTGAACATGGGGCGGTGATAGATGCTGCAGAAGGCGACACGGCCTTGATTTTGGCAGCTCAAGAAGGCTTTTTGTCAAGGTGGCGGAGCTATTAGTTGGCAAGGGTGCGGATACAGAACGGAAGGGTCTGAACGGAGACACCCCGCTTATTCGAGCAGCTACGCGTGGTCATCTGGACGTTGTGAACCTGCTGATTGAGAAGAAGGTCAATGTGGATGCTCAAGCGAGCAATGGCGACACAGCATTGATGAGAGCAGCTAACAAGGAACACTTGGAGGTGATTCGTGTCTTAGTTGAAAGCGGCGTAAATGTTGACCTGGGCTGATGCAGAGGGGTACACCCCTTTGATCTGTGCATCGAAAGAAGGATATCATGAGATTGCACGAATACTTATCGCCTGCAGCGCTGGGGTGAACGTGGCTAATGACGAAGGGGAAACACCACTTCTACTTGCAGCTGATAACGGTTATGAGAAGGCCGTTGAACTTCTGGTTGACAGCGAAGCCGAGGTCAATCATCGAGCTGCGAATGGAAATACTGCTTTGATTCAGTCTGCGTTTCTTGGGCATTTTGAAGCAAGTCGGATTCTTGTTAAAGGCGGAGCAGCAGTTAATCTTGCGCACACGGACGGCTTCACGCCGGTAATGTGCGCAGCTCAGGAGGGCTACACGGATATTGTCCGACTCTTGCTCGAAAATGGTGCGAATGTTGACTGCCAGTCTGTCAGTGGAGAAACAGCTTTGACAGTATCAGCAACTAATGGACACTTACAAGTCGTGAGTTTGCTACTGGAATCCGGTGCTGATGTGGATACCGGAACGAGCAATAACTGTTCTCCGGTGCTCGTAGCTGTCGATGGAGGTCATTCTGACATCATCGAACTGCTTCTTGCTAAACATGCAAACATTGACGCTCAAGATAACGACGGAGGCACTGCTCTACATGAATGCGTCTACGAAAGCCAGCTAGAGTGTGCACACATTCTCTTGGACAAGGGAGCAAATGCAATATTGGGAAATAATGTTGGATTCACGCCTCTGATAACTGCAGCCCAACTGGGAAAGCAGACTTCGTGGATATGCTTATTGAGAAAAGCGTCAAGCTGGAAGCTACTGAGAGTAGTGGCAGTCCTGCCCTGATGCTTGCTGCTGAAGAAGGTCACGAAAGCGTGATCGAGAAGCTTCTCAAGCATGGTGCTGCTGTTGATGCTGCCGATGACAAGAACCAAACCGCTCTTATGAAAGCTGCATACAGAGGACATGAACAAGTATTGCGCTTGCTCCTCGACAATGGTGCTACTGCGACTGCAGTCGACAGCATAAACCAAACTGCCTCCAGTTATGCCAGGCTTAATAATCGCATTGATGCTGATCGTGTGATTCAAGAATATCTGGCCAAGCTGCCGAGTGTTACAGAAGGCGAGTCTTCCAACGCGGAAATGGTAAAGAGTTTAGTCCCCCAAAGAAACCGGAATGGTTCCTTCCCAGTCGTGAGATTCGAAAGGAGAAAGACCCCTTCAGCCTTGGTTCATTTGGCAAAGTGTATCGAGGCTGGTAGAGTTGTGTGCTCAACTCTAAAGTGGTAGTGAAGTGCGTGGTTGTCGAGTCCGATAAGGAGAAGCAAGCATTCATGGAGGAAGCGAAGATCTGGAGCCAGGCGCGTCATCCAATATTTTACCATTCCTTGGTGCTTCCGACGAAAGGAAGCCGTATTTCTTCGTCTGCGAGGAAGCAAGGAACGGAGGCTTGATGGATTACTTGAATCGCAAAAAGAAAGAGGGACGGTCGCTGGCCTGGCGCAAGTTGCACGAAGCAGCATTGGGATTGCTTTTCTTGCACGAGCGCGGCATCTCTCACAGTGATCTGAAGTGCAACTAGATCCTGGTGAGCAAGGATGGCGTGGCAATGCTGACCGACTTTGGTTTGAGCTTCGACTCTGCCGACGCCAGAGGAGCTAGCGAGACACTTGGTGCCTTGCGCTGGAAAGCACCGGAACTGATCCGCAAAGTCGATTCCAGCAGTCCAACAATGCAGTCCGACGTGTATTCCTTCGGAATGTGCATCGTCGAGGCTGTGACGGGGCAAGTGCCGTGGGGGAATCTGCCCGACCCGGTGGTCAAGTTCCACGTGACACAAGAGCAATTCCTTCACCAACCAAAAGCTTTTCAGAGCAACGAACAATGGCAATTAGTGAAAGCCATGTGCGCTTTCGACCCGACGAAGCGCATGAAGCTTTCAGACGCAATAGACAAACTGCAGCATTTCGCCCAGGAAGAGCTCGTCCAAGAACGCATTGCAGAGTACAACCCAGCGAGTTGTAGACACCAATCTACACGTTTAACACACCTAGCACCCTCGGAATACTTACCACCTCAGGAACATCCTCGTCGTAATGATGTCGTGAATGCCTTGAATCCCTACATGCACCCTCGGAATACTTACCAGAGCAGGAACCTCCTCGTAGTTTTTGCACGGCGTCCGCTCCGCTCATTTGCCGATCTGCCGGACGCGACGCAGATGGCTCCGACAGTCCATTCCGCCGTCGAGGCTCGTGACGTGCCCGTGGTCTCGTACGAGGACCTGGTAGCTAAGAAAGACTTGTCTTCGGTGATCGAGGAAGCTTTCGGCTATGAAGGAATGGGAATCCTCGTCGTGAGCGGCGTCCCGGAGCTCAACTCAAAGCGTGGCGACCTGCTACCGCTCGCCTTTGCATTTGCCAATCTTCCGGATGAGGTCAAGGCCAAGTGTGAGCTGCCTGAAGCTTTCTACAGCTTCGGCTGGAGCCATGGCAAGGAGAACCTGCAGGGCAAACCGGACTACGCCAAGGGCTCGTACTACAACAACCCGGAGACCAACGACTTGGCGAACGGAGACCAACAGCTCATTGACAAGTTCCCGTCGTTCTATCACCCCAATATCTGGCCCAAAGGTGCTGCAGGATGCTAGGAAGGTGGTGATCGAGTAGAACTGACGGTGTTTGTGTGGTGCAGAGCTGCCGGAGCTCGAGACGGCTTTCATGAAGCTAGGACAGCTCATCGTGGACACGGGGGTGCTGGTGGCACACCAGTGTGACAAGCTGGTGGAGACTAAGTGTCCAGGATACGAGAAGGGCAAGCTTCACCGCATCATTAGCACGGGCAAGTGCTCCAAGGCCAGGCTGCTGCACTATTACTCCTTGTCGGAGGCGCAGATCGCAGCGCAGAACGAAGCCACGACTCTCGAGGGCTCTTTTGCATGGTGCGGCTGGCACAATGACCACGGAGCTCTTACAGGACTTGTGCAAGCCATGTTCACGGACAGCACGGGCGCAACGGTGCCGAACCCGGACCCGGCAGCAGGACTCTATGTGAAGAACCGGCGAGGTGAGATCCTCAAGGCCAACATCCCGCCGGGACACTTGGTCTACCAGATCGGCGAGACATCGCAAATTCTCTCGGGCGGTACGCTGCAAGCCACACCACACGCTGTGCGAGGTCCTCAAGTTACAGGAGTGAATCGCGAGACTTTGGCTGTCTTCATGCAGCCTTTGCCAGAAGAGCGGATGGCCGTGCCGAAGGGCGATGGATCCGAGGACCCTCTCGAAGCTGGCAAGACCGAGAACTTGCCCAAGGGCGTGCCTCCACTGCTGTCACGCTGGAACAACGACATGAGCTACGACGACTTCACCGTGGCCACCTTGAAGGCTTACTACTAAGTGCCAGACTGAACGATGTTAGCGCAATTACAAGCTGCACAAATGTTCCTACCTCTAGCCATTCTGACTTGATCAATGCAGCGAGAACTCCATCATGAGCGCCGTGCGCGGCTCCAAATGGCGGTAGTAGTCCTCTGCACGAGCTTTCTCAACGAAACCCAGAGCCTTGTAGAACGCTAGCGCTTCGTCGTTCCCGGCGTGAACATGAAGTCTCACACCTTCGAGTCGGTCTCCATCTTCTTCCTCCGCCAGCTTAGCCTGCTCGATCACTTTCATCACGAGCTGTCGGCCGATTCCTTGACGCCGGAACCTTGCCGGCACTGCCAGCGTCCGAAGCTGCACTGCTCGCTGTCCGTCTCGCTCCAGCTCCAGATCGGCGACTGCAGCTCCACTCACCACGTCTCCGTCGACAATTGCAGCCCACGACAAGCGGTGCTGGTCCCTTTCAGCTCGACGATAGCAGAAGGCAGGAGGCTGCACGGGTAGCACTCCCAGGTTGAGCTTCTTCACAGCCTTCACGAGCGCCGCGTCGTCCGTCAAGCAACGCAGCTCCATTGATTCCTGGCACGCGGACACCGGTACGGGATCGGTTAAGGACAGAGACGATGGCGTTCTCGAGTCGCGACGGCCGTGCAGCGCTGTGCTTCCCTCGAGACGGAGCCTGGTTCCAGGGCTACTTCGTCTGTGCGTCGAGTCGCACGCAGCTCGGCCTGATGGGCGAGGAGATCCCCGTGGACGACTGGTACGTGGGGTGGATGGGAACTCGATGCACAGAGCTTTGACGTGCTGGCAGTGTGGCGTGTCCGGATGGAGGCTACCAGGAGTTCCGTCTTACAGTCATGCACTTTGCAATGGACAAGGAGATGGAGCTGGTCGTGAGGAAGACCGGCGGAGACTTGTGTCAACTGGATAGTGATGAACTGCAGTTCCAGCCGTCGATGTTGGTGGTGAGAGGAAGCTGGTTGAAGCTTTTGCATTGACTCGACCTGACCTGTGAATGCTGTGGTGCTCTTCAGACGGATGACAAGGCTGTCGAAGCGATCGAGACGTACTTCCCTAGCATCGCAGAACGTGTTGATCATAATGCGGTGCGTGAAGTTTTCTTTTTCTTCGTGTGAGGAATGTTGTCTGATGTTGCCGTTGTGCGTGCAGAGCTTGCTGCGGGATTGCACGGTGTGCTTCGGCGACATGCAGATCACGGGGCTTGTGTTCCCGGCGTGAACAGACAGCAGGGCAAAGCGATCGTTTAGTAGCAAGAACAAATACTTCAATTTTTGGTTTTGGTGGTGCTCACTCGGGCTGTCGTCGTGCTAGCGAGCAGCGTCTGCGAGCGGCAAATTTATACATGTCTAGAATCCGGCAAGCCAGTCGACGTCGCCCGTGTAGACGCTGCCGATGTTCAGGTCTTCATGACTTCCACTCGCCGCAATCTGCTTGAATTCGGAGGCAGCTTCTGGTTCAAGTGGGGCCTGCAATGTAAGAGAACAAAGAATTAGCCTCACATCACAACACGAAAGAAAGCAGTGTCGAGACATACCGAGAACGAGCCCATCTTAGTTGCCTCCCACGAAGTGCCAGCAAAGAACGGGTGCTTCTTGATCGGTTCGCAGGCGCTAGCGCGGACTTCCGAGTATCCGAGACGTCGTGCGAGGTCCGGGCTTAGAAGACTCTCAATAATGTCTTTCAGCTCAGCACTCGTGTTGTCAGGCCACGACAGTTGGTTCGGGCGGAACGAGGCAATGTCATTGAGAATCTCCAGGTCGTTCTCGTTTTCCCGGGTAAAGGGAGTCGCACCAGTGAGCATTTCGTACATGAGCACGCCAAGTGCCCAGTAATCCGCGGCGATGTTGTGGCCTACAAACCAGCAGCGAGTTAGCTAAACGCTCCAACAGATAGCTATGATGGTTCATGCGCACCTTCGCCAGTAATCTGCTCCGGGGCCAAGTACTCAGGGGTACCGCACACGGTGTAGGTTCGGCCACGACCAACATACTTCGATAACCTATATAGTAAACGATTAGTATGGCAGTTCAATAAGACGAGGAAAGATATTCCTAATCCCTACCTCAGGTTGATCATACGGAGGTTTCCGCTGCGGTCAACCATTAGGTTCGTAGGGTCGACCATGCGAGAAACAACGCCCTCCTACAAGTTATCAAGAGAGTTTGTAAGGTGGTCGGTGGATATGAAGAATGGAATGCAGAACCTTACCGAATGCATGAACTCGAGCGCCATCACAACTTGAGCAGCGTAGTAGCGAACAAAGGACTCGCCATGCGGCTCACCGTCCAAGAAGCTTTCAAGAGTACCCACGATTTGCGTGTCGTACAGCATGTGGATGTCTGAATCGTTCGAGTTCATTCCGAAAAGCTGAGGCACCAGCGCGTTCTTCTCGTAGAGAGAGACGTAAATGTCACGCTCTCCACTCACGTGCTTTTGCATGCCAGCATCAAAGATTGCCTGCTTGCTCACCGAACGAAGGGTTAAGTACGTCGGCGGGGACGAGCCCTTGACTTCCACCAATCGGACAGAATTGGTCTGGTCTGAAAGCACACTTCCGACAACTTCCAATTCGTCAGTTGACTGCGGCATCTCGGTCTTCGACTCATTGTCAAACTGAACAAACGAATTTGTCTAGAGTATACACAAGGAGATTTTAGCATATCGTTTTAGCAGGTTCAAAAAAGAAGCAAATTTACGAACCTTGGCTTCCTTTTGCGACTCTGAAATCCGTGTCTTTCGCGCACGGCGTAGCTTGTCCTTCTCGAGGATAGAAGAAAGCTTGCCCACAGCCAGCTCTAGTGCATCCTTTCTGATGAAGAGGCACTCTGTGCGCTCAATTGCTCTGATAGAACGTTGGCTATTCACACGAACCATAGCATTAGTATAAGTTAGTACAAAGAATGCAACACTTAGTACATTGTTGCACTACAGTACCTGATTGATCGTCTCCTCACAAGCGCAATTTCGCCGAAGTAGTCGAATGTTTTCAGCTCAAGTGGAGCCACATTGTCCATCTTGGAGGTAGACTCGATGCGACCACTAGTGATGAGGAAGAATCCTGGTTCAGTCATTCCTTCGTGGAGTACGACTTGGTTGGGTTCAAACACGACGGTGCGCATCTCTTCTGCCACCAGGTTAGTCTGAGCCACTGTCAAAGGACGAAGAAGGCTGATCTGACGTAGTCGCCGGACGACATCACGCAGGGGTCGGCCACGCATCAAGATCGAGCGGAATGCAATGCGGTCAAGTGCCCAGAGTGTGCCCTTTTCCTTTGTGATAACCGTGTTCACACGAGGTTTCGGGTAAATAAGCGCCAGCTCCCCAAAAGTCGGGTGTGAATCATTAGTGGCCTTGTACAATTGAACCACTTCGCCGTACGCTTCTGGAGAAGAATCATTCTCTGGAGACAGCTCCGGATTTTCGTCGTTTAAATGCCGAGCTTCAAACTCTCCAGTTTCCACCTGTCATAAATAATTCAAAATCAGTTCAACTGTGGCTAAGAGCCAATGAATAGCAACTGCTGCAGCTCACCAAGTAAAACGTGTCTCCAGGTACTCCTTGACGCATCACAATATCGCCAGCTTTAAACTCTAATTTCTTCAGAACCGATATTACTTCGTGAATCTGGAGAATATTAATCAACATTGATGTTAGTGTAACGCATGTAGTGTCCAGTTCGAATACAAACGAGTATTTGCTTGCGTACCTTTTTGTCGCTTAAATGGTTGAATAGAAAGCTGCCTTGGACAGCCTTTTTGATCCACTCCTCCTCCGCCTCTGACTTCCCCTCGCTCTCAATTAAATTCGGAAGTTGAGTGGGATCGTCATCGTCGTCCAAAAATGCTTCAGCCAGCGACAAACGAATGGCATCGGTTCCGACAATCGTATTCCTGCGAGCATGGTTTTTCGTGATGCCACGCACAGGTCGCTGCATCGACTGCAGATCCAAGACCTCTCCACCAACGTAAATACTGCCACGAGGACCATCGCGCTCCTTGGCAGGGGTAACACCATCAAGGAAGATGCAGATTGCAGTGATGTCATCCGTACGAACTTCAAACTGAAGCCAACGGTTGTACGCCTCCTCAACAAGGGCGTGGCAAGCCTCGGACGGGTTCTCATACTTCTTCACAATGTCAACGACATTCTGGCTGGTCAGGAACTCGAACACGCCGTCGCTCGCTACAATAATAAACTTATCGTGCGGGTTTAGGCCCTTGCACAGAATTTCAGGTTCAGCTGTGACACCGAGCTCTTCAGACACCAGGTCTCCGATACTGCGAGTAAACGCGGTACCCTGCAAAAAATTGGACGATGAAAAAGAAAAGTCAGAGGAAAAAAGATAAATCAGGATCGAGACCACTTCAAGCACATCTTACTGGGTATTGCCCGTAGGGATGCCAGATCCGCGGCGGATCTCCATTTTCGTCGATCTCGTCGCCGAGGGATAGTCCCCAGTTCTCGTGGATAGGCTCGAGGCCTTCCACTTGGTCCACCGTCAAGATGCGGGCGCCGCACTTCTTAACGCGATCCCGCTCATCCTACACCAAAACGGGAATAAGATGGTCAGTGGCTTCCAGCGAGAAAAGCAGAAACGCTCGGAGCGTTTCATGTGCGTGGCGAGGGCACACCTTGCGGAAGGGCGTCTGGTCGATGGACAGCGGCTTGGCCACGAGGTTGGCCTCGCCCTCGCGGGTCGACGCCTTGAGGTTCTCCTGCGCGATGATCGCTCTCGAGTCTCCCACGTTCGAGACGTGGATCTCGTTGCCGCAGAAGAGCACCGAGATGGACGTTGTACCGCTCATGGAGTCATCAAAGCTCGCCTCGTGCATCTGCACAATCACAAAGAAGTCAGTCTCCTGCTCTCTTTTCCTCACATCCTCCGTCCAGCTCGCACCGCTCTGTTGGTCTGCACATGAGCCCTCGTAAGCGCCGGCAAGATGCCGACGTTCTCCTCCAAGTTCTTAATGATGTTCTCCGGCAGTTGCTCGGCCGCGAACTGCGAGCAAATGTCTCCATACTGTCCGTGGCCGTCGAAGACGGCGAAGAAAGCCTTCTGGTCGTCTCCTGCAAAGTGCGTCTCGCAGTAGTAGCTGTCCTGATTCGCCTTCTTCCTGGCTGCAAAAAGGTAGAACGCACACACATAAAGTGAGTCAGTCTGCCGTTCTACCACGTTCTACCTTTTGTCGTTCTACCTTCCGGGTAGTAGCCGCGCTTGGAGTAGTACGAGTAGCGCAAATTGTAGTCGCCGATTTTCACGTGGTGCGTGTTCTCCAGGTGCTTGTTGCTGGGCCTGTGCGCCGGCTCGAAGGCGTCGTCGGCCTCGGGCCGCGGCGACGGCGACGGCGACGGCGACGGCGACGGCGAGGGCGACGGCGACGGCGAGGGCGACGCGTTCTTGTCCTCGGCGCGCGGCTCCGTGTCCTCGGTGGCCGCGTACTTGAGCGGGCTGGGCGGTAGGGCGGCGTAGGGCGGCGCGTCGTCCTTGTCGCCCGAGAGCCGCGCCACCACGGCCGCGGCCTCGGTGGAGCAGCAGTTGCCCATGCGTTCTACCTCGTTCTACCGCGCTCTACCCCGGCGAGTTGCGCTCTGGTGGGCGCCTCGGCGGTCTGCGTCACGGCGGAAGAGATGCCGGCTGGCTCCACCTGCAGTCGCCCTGTTGTGCTGGCCCGCGGTTTGGGCAATTGGGCACCGCAGAAATGGGGCACTGGGTCTTTGGGCCGAGCTCTGGTGGGCGAGGAGCGCTAACTGGCGCGTGAGACTTGAGCTGGTTTGCTGCCGGTAGTTGCCTTATGACGGAGATGCACTTGGAAGACGCAATTGACGTGAACGGCAGCAAGTGGAGCGCAAAAAATCCAAGGGCTCGCATTCGAGTTGCCGTTTTGCACGTTGCAGTGCAACCACGGCAACCTCGGCAACCACAGCAAGCAGACCTCGTTGCTGCAACGGCTGCCTCGAACTGGGGGCACTCGGGCCCGTCCACGCGAAAATGGGCGCTCTCTCGCGCACGCGAATGACTGCTCCCATCCTGCGTCTTCCGTCTTCTCAAACGGCGCTATCATTTTCCCCACACGCCGACGCAAACGAGGCGGAAATAAATTCGAACGTGCCCGCCAGCAAGTTGAACCGCGCGCCGATACAACAACAACAGCAGACGCTCGTTGTGGGTGGCAGCGACTAGGGCGCGCGGCTCGACCCATAAAAATAGTCCCCAATGCTGCAAAAACGCCCTCCCGGTCGTCACAAATCGCAAACAACAAAGCAAAAAAGCAATCTGGTCCTTCCGCAAAAGGTTCAACGTCAGTGCGCAAGACGCCAAAGATCACGAACATGGCGCTGCGCGCGTGGAGCTGGACGCGCCTCGACGGCCGCAACGTGCTGGCCGTGCCCACGCAGAGCGAGATCCGCCTCTACGACAGCGACGACTTCATCCTGCTGGCGCGCCTGGCGCCCTCGGGCCACCGCGCGCCCGTGGCCTTCGTGCGCTGGAGCGCGTTCCACGCCAAGCTGGCGTCGCTGTCCTCGCAGCTGCTGCTGGTGCACGCGCCGGCGCGTGACCCGCGCGCGCGCGGCGCCGTGCACTTCGCGGCCGTGTGCCGCTTCCCGCTGGGCGGCGCGCCCGTGCGCGGGCTCGCGTTCTCGCGCGGCGCCGACGAGCTCTTGTGCTGCGGCCCCGACGCCGAGCTGCTGAAGCTGGACGTGCGCGCGGGCGACGCGCTGCCGCTGTGGCACTCGCCGGAGGGCTGCGACCTGGCCAAGTACTCCCCCAGCGCCTTCGTGTTCGCGTCGCTGCGGCTGCACGACAGCAAGGTGCAGGTCTGGCGCATGCGGAGGCCGCTCGCCGGCGCCCAGACGCTGCAGAGGGTGGAGACGCTGCAGCACCCAGATCCAGTGGTGTATTTCTCCTGGAAACCGTCCACGACGCAGTGGCACTCGGCGCTCGAGTCGGACGGCACCAGGAAGGCTCAGTGGTTCGAACCGGCGAGGATACTGCTGACCTGCACAGCGAAGAGAGCGGTGAGGATATGGACGGAGAATGAGGAAGAGGAAGTGGGCTTCAGACCCGTGCTGGTCTTCGAACCGAGCTACGCGATCGATAACGTGCGCTGGGTCATGTCCAAGAACAGGAATATTAGCGACGAGAACTTTCAGGTAGTGAACGACGTGCATGATAAGCACGCCGACTGGATTTCAGGAGTGGACCAGAATGGAATTCTGAGGTTGTGGAGAGTTGTGGGTTTGCTGTCCACCACGCCCACGGTGGAGGAGACGACGCTGCAGATTCAAGTGAACGGGGAAGATGACAGACAGAGTAGTAAGAATGCGGGGGGCATGAGCGTGAGGCTGGGAGAGGTCTGCGTCATGGCCTACTTCTCACAAAACTACTTTGGCATGCCGTCCAAGCTGGGCATAGTACTTCAACGCGCAGATCATATTATGATGTCGTTCCACGTCGCTGTGGGCGAAGGAGACCGCCCTTCACAGATATTGAAAAAGTCGTGGTACAGAAGTCACCTGGGATCCATATCGGCATTATCCGCACATCCATCGCTGCCGTTGATAGCCAGCGTCGATACACACCGCTCCCAGCATGACGGTACCTGGAGGAATGAAATTCTTGTGTACTGGATCTCGTTTTCTGCGTTTTCCGCGGAGTCACGGCTGATCCCGTCGGGAGTGCTACCCTGCGCAAAGGAAAGCGGCGAAGTACTCTGCATTCAGTGGGTTCCGACGCTGCACTTCGACGCTACTCCGCTGCTCTTAGTTGCGTTTGAGTCGGGCATTATTAATGTCTACGGGCGATCTGCGAGAGCCGACGTGGCAGTTGTATTTTCCCCGCGGGTGCAATTGCCTCGGCAGCATCGAAAACTCACTCGTTCGCCGAGCTTGTCTCCGTGGACATTTTATGATTACGTGACTGGAGAGTCGGGGTATGAGTACGAGGTGGCATGCGAAAAGCCTGCATCTTTGGAAGAGATCGGGATTCAGCTTGAGGAAAGAAAAGGAAAATTGCTTGTTTCGAGGAATAGTTCCTGCAACAAATACGTCAGTGAAGTGGCTGAAGGTGATGAGCTGGTGGGAATCAACAATAAAAGCGTTGTGGGAAAGGATGTGAATGAAGTTTTCGCCTTATTCGACGTGGCCCCTTCGGATGAGTCACTTTTGATGCGTTTTCGAGCAGCGTGTGTGCAAAATTACCAGGGGACTGTTGGACCGCCGGCTTATGTAACTCTCCCTCAGTCAGTAACACCTGCTCCTTTTCAGCCATCATTTAGCAATTCCAACGGTGATACAGTGAAATCGCCTGAACATTCCGTCGAGGAGTATGCATCTGATCTTCGGCGGAGCTTTTTGTCCTCGTTGGAGAAACAAAACCCTCAAAGCTCTCACGGCATAGATAATGTAGTTCATGCTGGGGCTGTCTCGATGTATGGTGGATGGAGACAACTTCTTCATACGAAAGCCGCATCGCAGCTCGCATTACTCTGCGTGTGTCCAGCCTATGCAGATGATGGCGAGTATGTTCCTGATTCTGTTGTCATTTTTGGCATTACCTCGCTGCCAGGAAAAATGTGCGTTTGGAAAGGTGTCCGCGATGGAGCGTATCACTCGTTTGAGCTCATTCCGCTACAAATCCAAGACCCAGGTCTTGAGAAGAAAGATAATATCACATCGATAGCGGGCGAGCGAGACTATCGACAGCGAGCATTTTCCACCAAGCGGATCCAAGGACACAATAGCTTAAATTCGTTACTCTTTGTCGGCGATGCTGCTGGAAATATCGAGCACTGGCGATGTCAGATTGTTGGTGATGTTATTCATTTTACGATGATGAGTTCCCACCCTGTTTGCGGTAACACGTCTCCACCTTCACCCAGCAATGGTCATAGTGTGCGTGAGGCATCCGGCTCCTTTTGCCGACGTGGATATGTGTCTGCTGACCAGCTCGAGAATTCTAGACAAAGCGGAGATGCGGATGCAGTGGTGGCGTGTGGTATCACTCACATCGAAGTGGATGATCCGAACCGGTTGGCAGTTCTACATGCTGATCGCCCCGAAGAGCTGCATGTGTTTGAGGCGGAGTCCGGTTTAGGAATTCTACGCTTGGAAGAGTTCATTCCATCAAACGGTCGAGGTCATATTCTCGGTTTTTGTTGGTGCAATTCACACGTCGAGTTTAATGTCGATGCTCTCGCGGTGAGGTACGAGTCCGCAACTGTCATTTATCAATATGATACGAATTTACATCGCTGGACTCAAGTTGGAGATGATATTGTAACCCCTCTACCTCTCTTCGATTGCACACGAGACTCGTCAGCTTTATTAATTGGAGGTGGTCACTTAAAGGAATCCCAGATAGAACAACCGTCATTTCAACCGGTTTCCAACGAAATGCCTGTGGTGATTGGCAAGTGGGATGAGCCAGGAAGCCTCCTGCAGCACTCGATGGATTGGAAAGCCGCTGAATCCCCGCAGAAACTACCTGTATGGCATCCTTATGTGCTCCTCACGACAATGTTTGGTATGCACGCACGTGTAGGAGAAAAAGACACATCTCTTGCAGGAGATCGGGCATCTTACGAATTTTCAAGAGCCTTCAAAGATGCAACGCAAATGTTAAAACTGCTAGCAAAAGTATTGGAAGATGAGCCTTCCGCTCGTGCTAGTGCAACTAGTGGTGTTCTTTCGTACACTGGCCCGGAACGAACACGAAGAGCTGGTACCGGAGGAAACGGATCGGGGAGTTCTCGAATGCTGGAGTCAATTGGACGTTACTCAACGTCCATCCACCGAAGCAATAAAATTGATAAAGCGGAAAATTTATTCGCTGCACCATTGAGTAGAGACAGTCAACGAAGGTACAACTACGAAGAGGATATATCTTGCTTTGACGAAGACGACCAGAATAAGTTGGCATCGGCTGAAGCAGCGATTGTCTTGGCCGCTGTTGATACTATCCTCCTTGGGAAAAAACATCCACTACAGACGACTGCATCTATTTTGCTTGCATCATTCAGCGAAGAGCACTTGCTGGAGATGAAAGCACTTCTCAGTTTTGTGGAGGCGATTCAATCCCTTAGTTTTGATCTGGATGCTTCAGCTGCAGATCTTGGAGCAAAGCGCTTCTTCTCGATGCATCTGTTTGCAAAATCATTGAGGACAGCAGTGCTTGCTCACACAAGCAACAGTGATGAAGATACAAGCAATCCGCAAAATGGCGATTCTAGTCCCTTTTCAGGCAAATTGAAATGGAGAAATTCGTACAGCGAACGCGAAAATTGCTTTTGGCTACCAAGCTTGGAAGAAACCCCATCTTCAGGACTGTTATGGGCCTTGCATTCAGATGCGCAACAGTTTTTGTGGGAGCATTGCATTCAGCCCGGTATGCAGTGGGATGATATTCGTCCTCTGTGGCTGGGACTTTGGATAAAGGATGTTAAGGATTTGCGAGGGATTGTTGAGAGGTTGGATTTGCTGTAGAGCGCATAATAATGTGTTATCCGTGTTTCTAATTGAGTTTCTGTTGTGGTGTCCAGGTTTGCTAAGGGTTCTTACGCGAGAACGAAAGATGCGATGGATGTGTGCCTATTTTACGTGGCGTTGGGCAAGAAAAAAGTTCTCAGTGTGTTGGCGAAACTGACTCAGTCAGAATCGAACAAAGTGAGTTCAGCTTGAGTTGTAGCGATGCACCACGAATGGCTTACCTTTAGTTCATTCTAACATATTTTGGTGCGTGTATGCCTGCAGACGTTGGCCTCGTTCCTTGAGAATGACTTCTCTGAAAAACGATGGAGCAATGCTGCAATCAGAAATGCGTATGCTCTTCTTAGCAAAAAGAAGTACGAGGCAGCAGCAGCATTGTTTCTCGTTTGTGAGCCCCCACGTATTCAAGATGCTATTCGAGTACTATCAGTACGTTTAGGAGACCCGAGCTTGGCACTCGTTATTGCAAGACTCGTGGAATATCTCACAAACGACAAGTTGCAACATGATTTTGTGATGAATCAAGCTGGCATTACGCCGGCGGGAGACGTCACGAAGCAGTTGCTAGAGCAAGATGTGATCCCGTTGTTCCGTCGGAAGCGTGAGGTTTGGCTGGAGAGTTGCGCTTTGTGGTGGCTAGAAGAATTCGAGCAAGCTTGGGCTGTGTTACTTCCGCAATTTCAGGACGTGGACGTGTGTGGGGGCAATGAAGTAAGTCTTTCCACAAAAAATAACCTGGTCTCCAGTGTGATGCGAGCGACTCATTTCTACGTGAACCTCACGTCTCTCACAGTCTACTTCCAGCATTTACACTCGAATGTAAACTCGTCTTTGCTGAGCTGGGCAAAGAAGAAAATGCAACGGCAAGCGTTTCCAGATGTTCCAGTATCGCCTGCCACCATTTCCTCGGGCAAAAGGCGCCTGCAGCTTGCTTCAACTGCAGATATTGAGCACGCGTTTTCGTTTGCTGCATACGTGTGCAAACGAAGCGGTCTGAGTGATACTGCACTCGTGGAAATGCTTCAGGCACGACATTTGGTAAACCTTCACGCACGCTTCGAGATCTCGACAGTTGAAACAGGAAGCGACCCGATTAGTGATTTGCTGCTCGAGGATGAACTGGGCGGAGCGTCAGGAAGTCCTACCTCGCCACGTTTTCAGTCATCGCTGAAAACATTGAGACGAGGAACGACGTTGTCGTGTATCACTTCCCCTATATCAAGTAAATCCCCCAGACAAGCGGCGTGGGCCACGTCGCCGAGGCGCATGAGCTTTTTGGACGAGTTCTCTGTGCCACACATCGATCCGCTTTTGACTGGGAAAAATTCGCCGCTTCATCGCGCAAGCTCAGTATCGTGGTCAAAGACGCTACAATCAGAGAAATCTATCCCTACAGCACCCTGGTTGAAGGCACAGATCGCCGATATCGAATGTAGGCGGTGGGCCTCGTCTGCATTTGTTGGGAAAATGATTGGCATTCGAGTGGCACGTGAGATGATAAGTCATTTTCGCGCTGAGCTGGACATGTGGTTTCGTCATGGTGACGGTAATGATTCTCCGACGCATGCAGTGGCAATCACTACAACGCCAGGACATCGACACCATCATCGAGTCAAGCTTCATAGGGAGTTTTTAGAAGAGCTTTGTACACCGCTGTGCGAGCAGTTTCAAGTGGATCGCAACTACGTTTACGAAGCCGCACTAGCAGTGATGCATCCACACGCGTATTTACACATAGTGGAAGTGTGTTTTCTGCTGTCAGAGCTCAGCCGGGTGTCGACATTGCGGAAGTGGGTCGAGTATATATCATTGTCGATGTTGCACTCGTGTTCGACGTTCGCTTCTTGCAGCATTGCGGAGGATGTTTACCGTGACTGGGAGGGTCTTACAATTCAGCTGTGCTATATCCTAAATCTTGACGCCCAAGGCCAAATCAGTATCCCATCTCATGTCATCGCGCACATCAGCGTTGCTGTCCGGACAGGAATAATTTTCTTAGGCTGGGCAAGACAACGATCTGACATTGTTCGTCAGGCTGTCAGCTTACCATTTTACACGTATGGCACTGCTAATGGCATGCCCATCGATGATACAGGCCCCAGTCTAAGTTCGTTTGCATTCGAGAAGAATTTACGTTTGCTTTGCAGACTCTTGCAAAGGCCTCCTACGAAAACGACGGAGCTGCGTAAAACCCGGATATTCGAAGGGAATTTGGGATACACTTTTTTGGGCGCCGTTGCGGCACGTCAAATGGATGATGATAGCATCTCCCTATTGTCGTGGGGAGGCATTGAGACTGCAGCAAGTCAAAACCAATTCAAGATTCGCAAGATGTACACACTGATTCTGATGGTGTCTGTGCTCCGAACGCTATATGCGCGAGCCACAGTTTTCCTCAGCACATACCAAGAGGGTATCGATGCCGATGACGAGGGAGTAATTGAAACGGATATTTCGAGCTCGCTGTTTACTCCACAAAAGTTATGGAAGGCATTAGGTGAAGGACCTTTGGAAGGACTAAAACGATGGTATGCGCTCATCGAGTCTCATCTGAGATGTGAGTTCGATTACTCCGTGAAAGAAGTTCCGTGCCTTTGTGGTCTTTACGGCTTGGATACTGCTGCTTTCGAAGAAGCTGCAGCTGCGAACAACGATTGGAATGAACAAAACTGCCAATGCCATTCAAGTGGGGATGATAATACGTCTGTCGAGAGTACTGATGCGAATGGCGCCACAAATGGTGAGCCTGAAGGTGGTGTGAAGATGATTAACTTCTCATCTGCAACCCTTATCAACTCTATGGAATCGGCTGAAGACAGACACTCAGACAGTTTAGAAGCTTTTCTTCACGAGATCGGGATGAGTATGGAGCTTCATACGGCGTTGGTTGGCGCAAGTGATGACTACGTGCTGTTACTGATGCAACATAAAACTTTTGGCGTACGGACAACCTTACGGCGCTTTCGTGTAGACCCCCGAGTGTACTTGAAGAGCTTTGTGCTGCGAGATGCTTTTGGTTGGTTCGCTCGCCACAATATCTTTCGTGGTGACACCAAAAGCGATATTATTGCGCAAATCCATGCATTTCTGACTCGTTGTTGCAGGCAGCGTAAACTAAGGTTGTTAGTGGCACATCGAGGAGAAGATACGCAGATGTTCCCGATGGATCGTCACAAATCTCGCTCGCGCCAAAACAGCGACGCCGACACCGGGTCAGTCGCAAGTGAGCTACCGATGCCGCGATCGAAGTTACCTAGTGCTGTTGGGTCTAACGCTAGTGAGTTACAAACGTCGCGATCGCGACTTTCAAGTGGAGCTCTTGGGTCGGAACCGAGTGACGCCGAATCTCCTCTGCCTGAAGCCCTGTACCTACAATCAATGATGTTTGTAGATCCTTGGGAAGTGGAAGCGGAGTCGAATGTGCGCCGGTACATGCATACTGGACAGTCTCCGCTGCATGTGGAGCTTGGCTGGGACCGGTTGAGTCCAATTTGCTTAGAAACGTGCGATGGTATTGTGGATTCAGTTTTTGAGGATCCTGATCTCGTGGCGATGTGGAGAACTACGGGCGGAGAAGGATGGCTGGTGACAGCCATCACACAGTATCGCTTAGATGGGCTGCACTCCTATCGCACGCTTCATCAGCACACCCAACGCGGACTTGATGGAAAAGAGGAGCCGAGAATCCCGCTCCTTGTCGAGATTTATTCGCGCAGCCAGCGAAATGCTATGTTTGAAGAAGCGGGCCTCCCTCATCGTTTCATTGGAGTCATCACGGTAGACTTGATCGAAGCAAAGGACTTAATTGCTTGCAGTTGGGTAGGGAAATGGAGTGATGCCTACGTATTCTTGGAGCTCTCACATGCAGGAGACAAGGCACGTGATACAGCAGAAGAATGGAGCTTGCAAACGTATCGTAGCCCTGTTGGCGAAGGCGGTGTTAATCCGCGCTGGAAGCCTACTGAAAACAAGTTCGCGTTCCGCTTCGCTATTCCCACACACGGAAGGCATACAGCTCGGCCCACGAGAAGTGTTCATTTTTCAAACGGTGGGGGTAGTGTACGTAATGTTGAAGCGCCTGCCAGTCATGTGGCGTCGCAGTTGTGGAATGCCGATATCAACGACCAGAATCGCGCCGCAGTGGATGCGTTAGAAAAGCTTCTCCCTTCGGTGTTCTCTGGGCCACCGGCGATGCTGCGGTGCACCGTCTACCAGAAGAACAAAGTTTTAAGCCACCAGTTCATGGGGAGAGCAAAGGTGGGTGCTGGCATCATTCTGGCAGTTTGAAATACAGCTTATGAGCTTACCTGTTGTGCTATGCTTTAGATACCACTGGACGAACTTACGTCTGGTAATCCGATGGACTGCTGGTTACCACTTAAAGACACAGCAAGCGGGTCGTTGCATGTTCGGATCTCTTTGTCATTTCAACTCATGTGCTCTACAATGGCAGGACAACAAGACGACACGTGCTGAGATGTGATGAAGACAGCACTAAACGGGTTTGGTTTTTGGGGATACGACTACAGTAGTGGTATGTCAATATTTGTTTAACTGTTCTCTGTTCGTATTTACCTCGTGCTGCTACAGCAAAGATGCAACGAGAAGAAGCACAGCAAACTGTCCTAGATACTTGGACTACTGACTAAAAATTAGTGCGAAATCGCGTAGACGAGCACTGCCAACAGGATCGGGATGAGAACCATGACCGCCATGCGGTACGACTGCACTTGGCCGTTCAGCTGCGAGACCGCTTGCTCCGAGATCTCACGAATCTTCGCCATTTGAGCAGTGTGTGCCTGCTTGGACTGCGAGCGTTCGGCCGCGAGCGTCTCAAGAGCCTCTGTAAGCTCCGCACGAACAGTAGCAAGCTCCTGCTTGGTCTTTGCGATCTTCTTCTCCTTCGCTTCGAGGCTCGCAGACAGCTGCGAACGAGCCGAGCCGGCCGAATGCGCATCAGCACGAGCCTTCTTCAGCTGCTTAGCGGCGCTCTCAGCGTCTGCGATCTTGGCGTTCATCAGAGTCTTGGCTGCCTGCGCCGAGTTCTTCCACTTCAGCGTGTTCGCACGCGCTTCCTTCAGCTCTTCGTTTGCCTCGAGCAGCGACGCGCGCGCCTTCTTCAAGAGCTCCTCATTCGTTGCTGCCACACCTCGGAGGTCTTGAAGCTGGTCTTCAGAGCTCGTGCGCTGCGAAACCAGATCATCATACTGCGCCTTCAGTTTCTTGACCTCAGTCGTGCGAGCTTCCAAGTCCGCAGCGAGCTTCTTCACCTGCGAGTCATTTTCTGCGGCCTTGTCACACTCAAGCTTCAAGCGGATTACCTCGTCCTTCATCTCGATCAACTGGCGAGCAGACTCCTTGTTGTCCGCAATAGCTGTCTGGGCAACACTCTTCGCCTTCTCAAGCTCCAACAACAACTCGTCGCTCTTCCCCTCTTGGTTAGACTCCAGCTCGGAAATCTGTGACGTCAGCTTCTCGATCTCCTGTTTCAGAGCATGCTCAGCTTCCTGCGACGAGGAGCGAATGGAGTCACGCTCAGCAGCCACCTCCTCAGCGTTCAGCTTCGCCACTTCGAGCTCCTTCTCCAAAGCCTGAATACGCTCGTTCGAGTTACTAGCATCGAATTCAGCATCCTTCGCCGATGTACGCAGAGATTCAAGCTCGGCAGATGCTTCTTCGCTGCTCTTCTTCGCCGCCTCCAGTTCCTTCGTCAACGCTTGAATGCGTTTCTCTGACTTGTCCACCTTTGACTTGGCGTCTTCAGAAGATGAACGCAGCGAATCCAGTTCAGCAGATACGTCCTGGGCACTCTTCTTAGCCACCACCAGCTCCTGCTCCACATCCTTAATACGCTCCTCCGCATTCTGCACCTTTGACTCGGAAGTGCTCAAATCGTTCGTCAACTTCTTCACCTCGGCCTGCAACTTCTCGTTCTCAGATTTCAGGGTAGCAGTTTCCGCAACAGCTGCCTCGAGCTCTGCCTTCGCAGCCGCAATTTCAGCTGTGAAGGTTTCGGTCTTGTCCTCGTACGAAGAATGCTCGGCGATGGACTTTTCAGCTTCGGCGCGCATGGCCTTCGCTTCAGCTTCAATCATTGCGTTCTTTTCCGTGAGGTCTTTGTTCGCGATCTGCAGATCCTCGATGTTTTTCCAGAGCTTACCAAGGTGTGTTTCTCGAGTCTCCTTCTCATCCTTAATTGATGACAGCTCAGCCTGAACCTTTTCCAGTTCCTCGCGAGTAGTCTTGGTCGCGTCTTCTGCGGATTGCAACTTGGTCTCCAACTCTTCGTGGACAACCTTGGCGGCATCTTCAGCAGCCTGCAGCTTTGTCTCCAGTTGCTTCTTCTCTTCAGTAAGCGAAGCAACCAATTCTTCCAGCTTGGACTCTGCTTCTTGGCTAGACTGGCTGGCCTGCTCGACCTTGGAACGCTCCTCCTCGAGCTCCGACGTCAGCTTCGCAATGGCCTCTTCCTTCTCCTTGGTAATCGTCGCCACAGCCTGCTTCAGCTTCTCCTGAGCGTCACGCAGTCCGTGTTCGGCCTTCTGCATCTCCTCGCTCTTCTGGCTGGCCTTCTGCGCCTTGGTGCGCTCTTCCTCTAGCTGCTGCGTCAGTTCCGATACCTTGTTAGTCTTCTCCTCCGTCAAAGCATCCACCGACTTTTGCAGCTTCTCCGTCGCTTGTTCAGCCTCCTGCACCTTCGTGCGCTCCGCTTCCAGCTCAGCCGTCAGCTTGGCCACCAGTTCGTTGTCCACCTCGCTGACCTTCTCCACCTTGTTCTCCGTCTCAGCCTTGTTCTCCGTCTCAGCCGTGCTCTCCGTCACCTCCTTCTCCGTCACCTTGGTCTTCTTGCTCTTCTTCTTCTTTCCCTTCACAACGGTTTCCGTCTCCACAACCTCGACGACCGTCTCCTCCTCGTGCTGCTCTAGGTACAGGATCGCCTTCTTGGATCGCTCAATGTGGGTGACCTCGGTCTCGAGCTTGGTGAGCGTCTCGTCCGTGCTGGCCACCTTCTCCTCGAGCTGCTCGGTCCTCTGCACCAGCTCCTGCTCGTCTTCCTCCTTCTCGGGCGTCTCCTCCTTCTGCGTCTCCTGCTCCTGCTGGTTGTCCTGCTGCTCGTGCTCTTCCTCCTTCTGGTTGCAGGCCTGCAGCTCCTTGCGCAGCTCCACGAGCCGCTTGACCTCCGCCGAGATGTCCGCCATGGTCACGCCGCTCGCCTTGTCGCTGCGCATCTGCTCCTGCAACGTGCGCACACTGGCCGAGCACTCGTCGATGGCCGCCTGCAGCTGGGCGCGCTCTCCGGCCATGATGGCTACTTCGCACTTAGCACGTGCCGACTTAGTGACGTGTCCCCGACTGGGAAGATCTTTGACTGAGCTCGTCGTCTGATTGCCACCAGTCTCGGGGAGAGGAGCCCGTCGCATCTTTCCACGCTTTGTACCGCGTTTCCGGTACATTTGCGTGTCACACGCGATGTACCGACAGATTGGTACAGCTAGTCAGCACGGAGAGCCAGCAACGCTTACGGACACCGAAGCGACGGGCGCCATTAGCGATGCGAGTTCTGCTGGCGGTGCTGGCGCTGGTGCTGGCAGCGGCGGAGATGGAAGCCAAGAGAGTGAGGAAGAGCTGGACGGCGTTTAGTAGCGATGAGAAGAAGCTGTATCTGAGCGCGGTGGAGAAGGCGATGACGACGGGCAACCACTTGCTCTTCACCAAGGTCTACATGGACGAGGGCAGTCTGCCGCAGGTCGTGGGCACGTGCGGCGCGCCGGCGTGGTATCGCAAGTACTTGCTCGGATACGAGAACATGCTGCGCTCTCTGGACGCCAAGTTTAGCGACCTGACGCTGCCGTACTGGGATATCTTTGAGGACTCGGCCAAGCGCATTTCGACGAGCACGGCATGTAGCGGCATCGAAAGCTGCTCACCGCTTTTGAAGGACCTAGGTGGATGCGAAGGCAAGGAGCTGATTCCCGGGTCGTACGTCGTGAATGGCGAGGCTGTCCCGAGCGGAAACTGCGCCAACAGCAGCGTCGCTGCGCACGCATGCACTAGCAGCTCGAAATGCGAGAAATGCCTTCCACGAGGAGACTGGGATATTGGTGATTCATCGCTGGAGTTTGGACCTACGACATTTGCGGATTTGATTCGGCACGCTAACGAAGCCAATGGTACCAGCAGTAGCGGGGCCTCAGCGATGGACACGCTTCGCAAAGAGATTCAGAATTCTGTTCAACTTACACTGCACAGCATTCTTGGAGGAGTGTATGAAACCCGTGCGGCCGCTTTCGACCCGATCTTCCTCAGTCACTAGTACGTACCTCGCTACTATAGCTGTTGAAAGCGCTTCTGGACTAAGTGGAAGTGCAATTGCTGTTGTGGATGTGCAGCGCGACGCTCGACATGGTATACCAGTTTTTCCAGAGCTGTAACCAAACCGTAGCACTGACAGGTTCCTGCAAAGGCAACGGCGCGTTGAAAATCTCCCCAACAGCGACAATCCCAATGAAAATCAAGGACACGACTGTGGAGAAGCACACTGATCTAAGTGCGTTTTTCAAGAATGTGGGAACAACCTTCAAAGTGTTTGACACTTTTGCCGTCGAGTACGAAGTGAGCCCCTTCCTTCAAAATATGCTCAAGAAGTTTTCACTGCAATGCAATGCTGACAAGAGTGCGAAGGGTGCAATTTCGTATGCCACGGCTAAGAGCACCTTTGAGGATGCAGCCGCGATCAACACCTTGGTGAATGACCTAGCTGGGTGCGACCAGACTTCCAAGATGAACGGGACGGCGAAAGAAGTCGCTTCTGCCTTCATTTCCTGCGAGCTACTGGCGTCGCTGCAGAACAGTGTGTTTACGAACTTCAGTACGCCCGTGCGCGAATTCTTTGGTGCTACGCAAGACGACCTTCCCAAGTGCGTTGGAGCCTTGGCTGCAATTACGACAGTCGAGGTCACCGTCACGCCGTCAACGAGCTGTCAAAAGGCGATCCTCAAGGACACCAGCATCAACACCAAGACGGATTTTAACGCGGTCTCTAGCGGTTTTGCTATTGTCACCAGAGGAGCAAAAGATGGAAACGTCCGGTACATGAACCCACCGAACTAGATGTATCTTATTGTCGTGCTAGCAGTGGCATGTAAAGCTAATGCTTCAAAAATTTTGTTGGTGTCGAGCTCGGTGAGAGATGTTCGGTTTGTGAATGACCTGCGCTGGTGTGCAACGGACACTGTTGGCGTTTGTAGCAGCTCGTTGGGCTCCTATTGAGCTTGTAGAGACACTAACTTGTCATGTGTTGGCCGCGTCGGACGGACAAGTTGCCACTGGTGCGAAACTGAAGATCAGCGCTGTACGGACGTCACTGGCGCAATCAGAGCTTGCAAAAGGAGACTGGCGTGCGAGCCTCTGCTGCAGCAGGCTAGCATCGATGGATTTGTTTTGGGATGCGCGAACTTCAAGAGTTCAGCGCCGCTATTCGGTCCAGGGTTTTGGTGAAATGGCTACACCGCCGAAAAGATCGCCGTACTCATTTCATTCAAATTCCAAGTACAGCGCCGTCAATCGTTTGGGCGGACCGGACAGGTTCTTTTTTCGAGAATGCGCCTTAGGTGTCGGAAGAACGCCCGCTGCAGTAATTCCATCAAACGCGAACTAGCATTATAGTTCCACTGCCGGCTCAGGAGAAGACGCGTCCACGTTTTAGCCACGTTGCGTTGGCAGCAGTCCAGGGAAAAAAAAAAAAAAAAGCGTGCCCATTTCGCCCTAGCACAGCCGGGCCAATTGGGGCTGATTTTCTCCGGTCCACGCGGCCCGCAGTCGGGCGATGATGGCGCAGGAGAGCGAGGCGTCGGCGCTGGAGACGCGGTCCGGTGCGTCCCCCGCGCGCTCCTTCCTTTCCCTGCTCATGCGGCAGTCGCGCGTGCTGGACCCCGTTGATCGCTCACTGCAGGTGCTGCGGCTGTCGTGTGCTTGTGCAGGCGAGACGCGCCTCGAGACGGAGAAGCGCGAGCTCATCGAGAAGCTCAAGCGCGCGCTGGCGGCCGGCAAGGCCATGAAGAAGCAGCTGCAGGACGCGCGCGCCGCCAACGACGCGCACGCGCACGCGCAGCTGCGGCTCGAGCAGGCGGACGACGACAAGCGCGAGCTGCTGGCCAAGCTGCAGGACGTGGTGGCGCGCCACCAGACGCTGCTGCAGCAGCACGAGGCCACGGACGGCGAGCTCATGCTCGCGCGGTCCAGGGTGGACGCCTTCAAGGTGGAGCTGCAGGCGCAGCTGGACGACGCTGCTCAAGCGCAGCACAAGGACGCCACGACCATCACTGCACTCAATGAGGAGCTGCAGAGAGCGGCGAGCAGGTTTGCACAGGAGGAAGCGCGCGTGCTCGTCTTCCAGGAGGAGAACAACCGACTCGCGAACCAAGTGGCAGCCATGTTGGAGGACAAGCAGCAGCAGGAGCGAGAGACGCAGGAGCTCGTGGCGGAAAATCAGTCGTTACATACCAAGGTGGAGGACTTGATGCAGCAGCTGACTGGCGCCAGACAGCAGCAGGAAGACACGGAGCAATTGTATATGGAAGTGGCGTCCAAGCTCAACCAGGCGCTCAGGGACAACGACGAGCTCAAAAATGCCAAGCAGGGGGCCGATGCTGGCGAGGCTGCAGACCGCGTTAGTGAGCTGGAGGCGACAATTGCGGAGCTGGAGACCAAGGCGGAGGAATGGAAGGCCGAGCTGGCAGCTAGTGCTGACAAGTGGGAGCAGGAGAAGGAGCAATTCGCTCACCAGATCGAGTCGCTCACGTCGTCGAACGACAAGGCCAACGCAGAGCTTGCTGATGTGGCAGAACTTCGTGAACAACTGCTCGTACACGCCGGAATTAACCTGACGTACGAGAGTATTGAGTCGCTCCTCGATACGAAGAGCAACGAAATCCAAATGTTGACTGAACAACTAGCAGCGGCGGAGGGGCCAAAAGAGCAAGCTATTCGCGAGGCGGTTGGCGCTGCTGTTGCTGAAGTGGACAGCCTTCGCTCTCAGTTGGAAGCGCTCAGTACCCAGCATGAGGCGCTGGTTGCTGAAAAGCTTGAACAAGATAAGACTGTTGAAAAACTTCGTGCAGATCTCGAGCGTATGGCCGAAGAGCACTCCTCGTCGCTTTCCGCTCAACAAGACGAGCACCACGAGAAGCAAGCTTCACACATCGCGGAGACTGAAAGGTTAGCTGCGGAGCTAAAAGACTCTCAAACACAAACACAGCAACTAAGTGAGGATTTCTCTGTGATCAAGTCAAAGATCGAGGCATTGGTTGCTGCATTGCAAAT
This sequence comes from Phytophthora taxon juncus, assembly GCA_033558005.1. NCBI lineage: Eukaryota > Oomycota > Peronosporomycetes > Peronosporales > Peronosporaceae > Phytophthora > Phytophthora taxon juncus. Next base: position 648,948 of record JAUCEE010000024.1, read on the forward strand.
CGGTACACCCGCATCTGTGGAAGGCGATGCAGAAGAGAACCGTAGTTCCCGAATGGTGGAACTAGAATCGTTCCTTAAGCACATCGAGGAACAGCTTGTGGTTGCTGGTAAATCAGACATAAAGCATCTTCAAAGCGAAGCAGAAATCCTCCAGGAAAGGATACACAGATACGAGACCGAAAATCAACAGCTCGTAGCCAAACTCGAAGAATGTGAGGCTGCTCTTAAGGCTAGGGCTAGCGATATGGAGAAGATTGCTGCTAGAGAACGAGGTGCTAGCTCTGACAAGTGCGCATCCTCGAGCGAAGATGCAGCTTCAGTGGTATCGAATGGTGAGGCAGGAGGAAGCTGTAATGGAGATTCGTCCGACCTCGAGCACGAGCTTGAAGCGACAAAAGCTCAGTTGCACGCTGTGGAGGCAGAAATGGCAGCATGTAAGGCAGAGAACCTGCGCATGATATTTGAGGTCGCGAAGACGGCAGATAGTGTTTCGAAACTCAAGCAAGACCACGAAGCATTATTAGAAACTCACCGAGAGAAATCATCTGAGTTAGACAAGGTCATGGCGCAGCTTGAAGCTTTGGAATCGACGAACAAGACCCTTGAGGCACACGTCAAGGAAAAAGCCGATGATCTTCGATGCCATCTAGAGGCATTTACCATGCAGAAGGAGGACTTCCAGTCTGTGATTGCTAATTTAAACAGTGCCGTGATCAAGGCAGAAAAAGAGAACAGCAAGATCAAGCGAGATTTGGAGGATATTAAGACTGAAAACGATGTGTTGGAGGAACGGATCAGCGAACTGCATGCCGTTGCAGATAGCAAAACTGAGCCGGATGAGTGGCAGGAAAAAGATCGTGAGGTTGAAGAGCTGCGCTCCTCCTTAGTCCAGGCGAAGGTTGACTTCCTAGAACAGAAGCAACAACTTACAGCCTTAGAAAAAAAGCTTGTCGAGGTGTCCAAGTCCGGTGGGCCTACCTGTACTGTAAACAGTGCTTCGCTAGACGCAGAGCGACGAGAATTTGAAGCGGCTCTGATTGAGATGATCGAGATGGAGAAGAAACTCCAGGTTGCTTACGAAGCTAAGCAAGGCCTCGAATCTACACTTCAAGAGCGTATGGAGGCAAAGGCAAAGCTTGAAGACAGGCTTTCTGTTGCTGAGGACAAAATTGCGGAGCTTGAACAGCAACTAGAGCAGAAGGTTGCTCTAATTGCCACAATTGAAGAGCAATTGCGATCTGTCGAAGAAGAGCGAGAAAAGCTGGCAGATGAGTTCGCAAAGACCAAATCAAAACTGGAGCGCAGCAGGGGGAAGCTAGAGGAGAAGGCGATCGAGTTCGAGGCGTTCAAAACGACAACGAATATGCTAAAGGATGAGCGCAGTCGTCTGTTTAACGAAATTGCGATGTTGAAGGATAAAATCGCGAAGTCGGAAGTTCAAAAGGCTGCAATGGCTGACTCCCAGGAGCTTGCTAACGAAGAGTTGGAAGAGCAACTGAATGAGCTGGCGGATAAAATTGCAGAAATTGAGACGGAAAAGCAAGATCTTCGTGCAAGGCTCGAGGACACTATTTATCGATCTGAAGAAGACATCCATAAATTAAGGGAGCGTCTCTATATGCTCGAGGAGGAAAAGTCAGGCCTTGATGACGAAAACCTGAAGCTTGAACGGACAATTGAGGATTTGGAAGCAAAGCTCGACACCCTGGAAGAGCAGAAGGCTTCGCTCGAAGCGGCGAACGAGTCAAGTTCTCAGCAGCTGACTTTGTTGGAAGAACGAATGGAGAAAGCAACAACTGAAATTGCATCATTGTCTGCTGAAAAGACTAGCCTGACTGAAATGCAGCAGTCTCTCGAGGAAAATGTATCCACCCTCCAGGAAGAGAAGGTAAAGTTAAAAACGACTTTAGAAGAGACTTCGTCAAAGCTTCGTGGAGAACTAGAGGAAGTGACAAAGCATGTAGAGGCGTTGCAAGCTCAACTTGTCGAATTGGTTGCTGAAAAAGAAGAGGTCTCCAGAGAATTGGCAGAAGCTCAAGAGCACGCGCAGGCAGACAAGTTAGCTAGTGAAGACACTGCTGCAAAGCTTGAGGCGCAGGTTGCAGAAAACCAAACCTTGGAGAACAAGATCACAGTGTTGAAGCAGATGGCAGAGAAGGCATTGCAGTCGTTACAGGCGAATCGCGAGGAACTTTCTGAGGCTGAAGCACGCGCTGCCGTCTTGTTGGAAGAGCGTGATTCATTGAAGGCGTTGCTACGCGAAAAAGAATCGGCGTGGGATGCATTGAATGCTCAGCGTGAAGATATGCAACACCATATCGAGAAGTTAAACGCTGAACTCGAAACTTTGCAAACCAAGCAATCTGAGGAGGCTACCGCGGCTGAAGAGACTATTCGTAGTCTGAAAGAAACTGAGGCGTCTCTGATTGAGTCATCAGAGTCCCTCAAGCGAGATTTGGCTGAAGCAGAATCGTGCGTGATGGTGTTGGTGGAAGAGCGAGATGCTGCAAGAAAAGATCTGACTGCAAAGGACCTTAAGATCGAAATGATGACCAGCCAGCAGGGTGAACTCGACCTGACAGCGCAAACATTTGAAAATGAATTAAACACTCTGCGTAACAAAACCTCGGCTGATGCAGCAGCTGCAGAGGATATGATTCGTGGTCTTAAGGAGTCCAAAGACGAAGCAGAAGAAACAGCTCGCAATCTGAAGGAACTGTCCATAGAGGCAGAGAAAGAACTGGAAACGATCAGGGAGCAGCTATCTCAGTCTGAACTGCGTGTTGCAGCACTTGAGAAGGAGCGTGATGCTACTCGTACTTCCTTAAATGAAAAGGAGTCGACACAAGAAACGTTAAGTGCTCTTCAGGAGGATTTGCAGAACAAGGTGAATGCCTTGGAGGCAGAGTTGAAGGAGCTTCGCGAGACAAGTTCTGCCGAACTGGAAGCTGCGAAGGAAACTATCACTAGCTTGGAACATGTCCAGGCCGAAGGAGCAGAAACTTTGGCATCTCTTCGTCAGGAGTTAGCCGAGGCGGAAGGATGTGTGATGGTGTTAGTCGAAGAACGTGATGCAGCCAAGAAGACACTCAGCAAGAGAGAACTGACCCTTGAGGTTCTTAGCTCGGAGCATGGTGAACTACAGCTCAAGAGTCAATCAGTGACAACTGAGCTGGAGGCCCTACGGAACAAAAGCTCAGAAAATGCTAAGGTTGCAGAGGAAACTGTTCAGAAGCTGAGAGAGGAATTGAAGTGTGCAACAGAATCATTAGAGGCACTTCGAGGAGATTTGTCGGACTCCAAATCGCGTGTGACTTCCCTGACTACTGAGCGTGACACCATTAGCGAGACGCTGAGTAAGCTTGACAATGAGCACAAGTCCTTAAATGCTCAAAACGTGGAGCTGCAGCAGCGCATTGAGGATCTGGAGTTCGAGATGAAGAGTTTGCAAAGCCAGCACTCTGCTGAGTTAGAGGCAGCAGAAGAAGCAACTGTCGCACTAAAGACATCTGAAGCTGCAGCGATCGAGTCACTGGAATCAGTTCGTGGAGAGCTAACGGAAACTATATCACGTCTTATGTCTTTAAAAGACGACTACGACAGCTCTAAGGCTCTGCTAGCGCAAAAGGAATCCGATGCTCAGAACCTACTGTCACAAGTCGATTTCTTACAGGAGCGCATTCAGACGCTGGAGAGCGAGCTGCAGCAGCTGCAAAGCCAGCGCGAGGCGGAGACGCAAACCGCGGAGGAAACGATTCGCAGCCTGAAGGAGTCGGAGTTGCAGACGGCGGAGACGCTCGAGGCGATCCGGCAGAAGCTGTCCGAGACCGAGGCACGCGTTGTGTCGGCGGAGGAGGAGCGCGAGGCGGCGAGCAAGGCTCTGAGCGAGGTGGAGTCTCACCGCGATGCTCAGACTACCGAGGTGGAATCCCTGCAGGAGCGCATTCAGACGCTGGAGAGCGAGCTGCAGCAGCTGCAAAGCCAGCGCGAGGCGGAGACGCAAACCGCGGAGGAAACGATCCGCAGCCTGAAGGAGTCGGAGTTGCAGACGGCGGAGACGCTCGAGGCGATCCGGCAGAAGCTGTCCGAGACCGAGGCACGCGTTGTGTCGGCGGAGGAGGAGCGCGAGGCGGCGAGCAAGGCTCTGAGCGAGGTGGAGTCTCACCGCGATGCTCAGACTACCGAGGTGGAATCCCTGCAGGAGCGCATTCAGACGCTGGAGAGCGAGCTGCAGCAGCTGCAAAGCCAGCGCGAGGCGGAGACGCAAACCGCGGAGGAAACGATCCGCAGCCTGAAGGAGTCGGAGTTGCAGACGGCGGAGACGCTCGAGGCGATCCGGCAGAAGCTGTCCGAGACCGAGGCACGCGTTGTGTCGGCGGAGGAGGAGCGCGAGGCGGCGAGCAAGGCTCTGAGCGAGGTGGAGTCTCACCGCGATGCTCAGACTACCGAGGTGGAATCCCTGCAGGAGCGCATTCAGACGCTGGAGAGCGAGCTGCAGCAGCTGCAAAGCCAGCGCGAGGCGGAGACGCAAACCGCGGAGGAAACGATCCGCAGCCTGAAGGAGTCGGAGTTGCAGACGGCGGAGACGCTCGAGGCGATCCGGCAGAAGCTGTCCGAGACCGAGGCACGCGTTGTGTCGGCGGAGGAGGAGCGCGAGGCGGCGAGCAAGGCTCTGAGCGAGGTGGAGTCTCACCGCGATGCTCAGACTACCGAGGTGGAATCCCTGCAGGAGCGCATTCAGACGCTGGAGAGCGAGCTGCAGCAGCTGCAAAGCCAGCGCGAGGCGGAGACGCAAACCGCGGAGGAAACGATCCGCAGCCTGAAGGAGTCGGAGTTGCAGACGGCGGAGACGCTCGAGGCGATCCGGCAGAAGCTGTCCGAGACCGAGGCACGCGTTGTGTCGGCGGAGGAGGAGCGCGAGGCGGCGAGCAAGGCTCTGAGCGAGGTGGAGTCTCACCGCGATGCTCAGACTACCGAGGTGGAATCCCTGCAGGAGCGCATTCAGACGCTGGAGAGCGAGCTGCAGCAGCTGCAAAGCCAGCGCGAGGCGGAGACGCAAACCGCGGAGGAAACGATCCGCAGCCTGAAGGAGTCGGAGTTGCAGACGGCGGAGACGCTCGAGGCGATCCGGCAGAAGCTGTCCGAGACCGAGGCACGCGTTGTGTCGGCGGAGGAGGAGCGCGAGGCGGCGAGCAAGGCTCTGAGCGAGGTGGAGTCTCACCGCGATGCTCAGACTACCGAGGTGGAATCCCTGCAGGAGCGCATTCAGACGCTGGAGAGCGAGCTGCAGCAGCTGCAAAGCCAGCGCGAGGCGGAGACGCAAACCGCGGAGGAAACGATCCGCAGCCTGAAGGAGTCGGAGTTGCAGACGGCGGAGACGCTCGAGGCGATCCGGCAGAAGCTGTCCGAGACCGAGGCACGCGTTGTGTCGGCGGAGGAGGAGCGCGAGGCGGCGAGCAAGGCTCTAAGTGAGTTACAGTCTGTCTTGAGTGCTTCTGTTGATGAGAAGGCCGCGCTGGATGCTCGAGTTCACGATCAACAGGCAACGATTGCATCCTTGGAGGTGCAGGTCGAAGCTGGAGTTTTGAAATTGTCCGAAGCTTCCCGTCAAATTGAGCAGCTGGAGCTTCAGGTGACACAACTTGGAACCCAGCTTCGCGACCAAGTTTTAAGTGTCGAAGAAAACTCTGCCAAGGAGGTTGAGTCTCTAAAGGAGCAAATAGCGTTGCTGTCCGAATCGTCCAGCTCGGCTTTGGAGGAGGTAGCCACACTCCGTGAACGAAAAGCAGCCGATGAAGAGAGTCATGCTGCTAGCACTGCTCAAAAAGACGAAGTGATTTCCACTCTGAAGTCAAAGCTAGAAGAGGTGATGGCGGCATACAAGCGGCTAAAGGGACACCTTCAGGAGCTGCAGGAGAGGTTGACTCAACAGACTACCACCTACGACAGTCTTAAGGCTTCGTACGATGAGCTAAATGCTCAACATGCTGCCTCTGTGGAGGAGCTCGAGATGCTAAAGACGGAGGCTAGTTCTTCTCGTGAGCGAGCAGACGCCCTGGTAGAAGAGCTGCGCCAAGCTCAGGAAAAGTTTGCAGAGTCTGAGGTGCAACGTGAAAGTCAGATGGAGAACTTTAAGAAGCGCGTGCTGGCATTCGACGACGAACTCGCACAAAAGCAGAGGCAACATGAAGTGGCCTTGCACGAGCTGAGGCAGTCGTTGTTGATGGAATTTTCTGCACGTGACGAGGCTGCACAACTGAAGTTGTCCGAGCTGGAGGAATCGTGTACTTTACAGACAAAGACTGTAGAGAAGAAGGAATTGGAAATTCAGTCCCTGGCTGAACGCGTACGACTACTTCAAGAGGAGCATGCTCAGGCAGGAAGCGATCGCGAGGAGACTGACCGGAAGCATGAAGCTGAACGGATGGAACTCGAGGCGCAATTATCATCAGCTAACGAGACGATCGAGAAGCTCCGCTCCGCAACCGATGCCAACGTTGGTCTGCAGCGTGAAACCATTTCACAGCTTGAAAATCAAGTTGCGAAGCTGAAGCTGCAAGTGGAATCCGAAACGGAGGGGGCCAATGCTGCCCGGGCCGCACTCGAAACGTACAAGAAGCGTGCCCACACCGCACTCAAGAAGGCGTCGAGTGAAAACAAACTAAATTTGAAGAAGGCTGCACAGAGCACAACGAAGCTGGAGCAAGAGTTGGTGTCCGCGAAGGGTCGAATAAGCACCCTTGAAACGGAGCTGGAGGAATCTCGAAAACGCATGGCGGAGCTCGAGAGTGCTGGAGATGCCCTTGCGCAGAGCGCACGGGAAGCGCTGGAGGCCGAAAAGCGTTCGCAGGAGGCCTCTCTGCGGCTAGAAATCGACAGCCTGAAAGCGGAAGTCGTTCGGTTGGAGGAGGCACTAGCGAGTCAGAAGACGCCCCTCGAAGCTCAGATCAAGCAGCTTTCAGAGCGCAACGAAGCTCTGAACCAAGAGATCAGCGCCCTCCGTGAGAGTATTCGTACGCAAAACGAGTCGTTGGAGGAGGCAGTTCATGCGAAGGAAGAGGAGATCAGCGAGCTGTCGAAGCAACTGCAGGCTGCACTTGCAGCTGCTGCGTCCCTTGCCACGAACGAGGCTGGACGCCGCTCGTACTCGCCTGCTTCGTCGCCGACCGAGAAAGAGAGACGTTCGACGGCGTCTTCATCGCGGTCGTTTGATTCCGAGGGCAACAACAGCTTCCTGCACCAGACTACGATCGAGGAGCAGCACGAGCACATTGCTGCTGCCGTCGCGGATTCGTGCCCCATCCCGCTGGCGTCCAAGGCTAACGGTGTGGATCAACAGGCTAAGGCCCCGGCAGATGCAAGCGAGCTTGTAAGGCTCAAACTTGCACTGCACGAACTGGAGAACCAGTCACACGTCTTCCAGAAGAAGGTTCGTCGAGTGTATCCTGCTTCGCGTAGTCGTTTCAAGTTATACTGACGTGTTATGGATGTTGTGCTTGCAGTACGAAGACACAGCGGCGCAGCTGGAAGAGGCCAACCGGCAGAAACGGCGTCTGCAAGAGCTTGGTGAACGTTCTACCCAGGCGATCAACATTGAGGTACGAGACGTGTGTACGCTGTCGAAAGCTGTTGTCTGTCGCTTGACTCACTTAAACTCTTTGCTGCGATGTCCGTGCACAGTACCTGAAGAACGTGATCATGAAGTACATCGAGAGTCAAGTGCCGAGCGAGAGGGAGCAGTTGGTGCCCGTCATCGCGACGCTGCTGAGCTTCAGTCCGCAGGAGCACCAGAAGGTGATGGCAGCGCACAGCAAGGCGAACGACGAGGGCTCGGGACTGTTCGGCGGCGTGTTCTCGCTCTTCGGAGGCGGCGCCGCGTCCCCGCCACCGCCCAAGCCGCTGGCCGCGCCGCCCAACTTCAAGCCGTCGCCCACGACCGCCAAGACCAACACCACGGGCGCGGCGCTCGGCAGCAAGGACAAGAACGGCGTGCTGTCTTTTGGCAGCGACCCCAGCGACGACGAGGAGTTCGCGACGCCGCTGAACCCGTTCGCCACCTAGTCGTCTACACGTGAGTGCCGTCCGACATATTAGATGCATACATGCCCAGGGAGGTTATAATATCGCGTATATACAGTGTCCACGCATCAAACAAGTTCATGCGCTCGCCCTGTCCACCCGACACCGCGGACATGTCCCCGTGGACATGTCGGCAGCGCGTGTCGCAGTCGCCTGCCGCCAGCTCACAATCGCGCGCGCAATCGCCTGCCGGCATTTCGACGATCCGGCAGCGGCGCAGCGACGCGCGCATGTTCCGGCCTTGCCAAGTGCTGAAGCCTGCGCGATCGGCCGGCGCGCGGACGCAGGCAGACGCAGGCGGCGCCCGCACCAGAACGCGCAGCGGCGGGCGGGCGCTGGGATGCCGCCGCGGATTGGACGCCAGCGGCGCTCGAGGCCTCGACGCGTTGCGGCCACGCGAAACTGAAGTGGGTGGCGCTGGTCGGTTGAAGTGGCAGGGACGCGGCCGCGGCGCGCTTGACACGCGGGCTGCAAGGCTTTTCGCCGGGGGGCTACGGTACTCGGCGGGCGGGCGTTTACGTGACGACTGCGGGCAATTGATTGCATGCAGACCATGATGACTTACTTGCTCGCTGATTTTTTTTTGGTGGACGGTGGATACTGCCGACTGCCGCGGGCAGAGTGGTTGCCAAGCTACTCCGACTATGTAGTAGTTGGTGCTGTTGCGCCTGTGGCGGGATGGAGCTTGTCGCTAGTTTCGGCTGAAGATTAGCGAGGGGCGTTTGGACTGCCGTGTTCACGCTTGGAGAGGAACGACGGCGAGCTTCTGAAGTGAGTAAGCAGAAACTCGCAGACTGAGAACCATGCTAGCGATGGGATCGCTTCGAGTTGGTGATATCCGCTGCTCGACAAGAAATGCGTGAAGGTCCCAGACATCATGCATGGGCTTCGTGCTGGCACAAGTCTCCGAATCAAACAACTGCAAGACAAACCAGAACAGGATTTCCATATGAAACTCGCATCTTGGGATGATGTAAAACTTTTATCTACGCTGGTAAAGATACAGAGCTGTACAACTAAAACTTGAAAAAAATCTGATCGAGAGGGAAAAAGCTTCGAGAATATTTCTAAACGCTTGATGGTGTAGGCGGCGTCTTCGTAGTGCTAGTTCCGAAACGATAGACCGCTCCAACATGGCCATGCAATGACTTGGGTTGTTCTGTAGTTGCCTCTACAGTGAACAGTAAGGAGAATGTATCGGTCGGTATAACGCCCCTCGGCCAGATCCCTCTTTACAGACACAATATTAATTGGTATTTTCTTAAAATTAAGGAAGTCTGTTACGATGGAAACCAGCTTCTGCGTTATTGCATTCACCATACACGACAAGCGGCTACAAGTTGTAGCCCACCAGTACAATGCTCGTGCCCCCTGCATCACGTCTTGCTGCCTCAACTTACAATGCATCGTTTGCTATGCCCATCCTTTCGTATCTTATCTGGTCGCTGTAAGGAAAAACATGCCAATACATATGCAGGTGCAGCATCTACCAGCTGCGAAGGCGAAAAATGCACTTCGTACTGCAAACTATCGTTGCGAAGCCAGAACGCAAGGATCACCAAACGATCCAGAGTATGATGGACGAACCTTCTTCTTAAAGGCTTTGTCCACTCGATCAGATTTTTTTCAAGTTTTAGTTGTACTATATAGTACATCATCGCTGTCTCTGAGGGTGTTTAGGGGTACCCTCGTTGGTCTTATATGGGATGGTTGAGCGGATGTTGAGCGGACGACGAGCGGACAAGACGAACTGACATTCAAACATTCTGGGACAAGACGACAAAGAAACATGAGCGTTGCTTTCTTTGGGGACGGGTCGTCACCTGCAGTAGCTATGCGCCGTGCGCTGTCGCTGTGACAGACGCAGTCACACCGGCGTCAATGACTCCTCTGCTCTCCAGCATCGATCGCATCAACGCTGCTCTGGAAGCTGCAGTGGCACAGCCTCCACCGCCGACCGGTACATTGCGTGTGTGCCACGCAACGGAAGATGAATGGAACGCGTTTGCTGACAGCGAGGGTCAAATCGTTCGACTCAATTATCTTGAATGGTTTGCTGACACTGGTGAGATCCACATCATCGAGTTTGCCGACACTCCACATGAAAAGTATGTTGTGGAGCTCAGCGATCAATTCCGTGAGCGGCAAATCAAGAGATGGCTCGTCGGATACTTGGCCGCCAAAAATTCTCAGGGGCGACGATGGTGTCCAGACCTCAGTTATGGACCACGCCGAACAACACCGGCTTCCACCAGGCGTTCCAATATTTGACGATTTTCGGACGATTAAAGTTGAAGTTGGCGTCTCTCAGCCGTGGGGGATGGCACAAGGACAACTCGACCACAAGGCGATATCAATATGGACTGTGATGCCAGGAGTTGAGTACGTGCTGTGTGTGAAGTTCGATCCCGACTTTGCGAATCCCGAATACAAGTTGTACGATGCTCGCGTCAATCCACTCGTGCAGCTGGCTCCACTTCCAATTGTCGCTCCAAGTACCGTGATCCAGTTGGACAGACGTCGAATCCTAGGTATTCCGCCAGGGATGGCGCTCCCGGTAGGTTCTCCTGCAACTCTGTCGGTGGATTTGTACTCTCCATTGGTCTGGGCAATGCGTTAATCAGACATCCAGCTATCTCTGCGCAGCAACTACCGAGTGATCTGATTGGATAAAAAAAATAATCGTGAATTCACAGATTCTTACCAAAATAAACATACCACGAGAAGGGTCGTCGTAAATGCCACATCTCTTGAATTTGTGAGTTTGTGAGTATTTTAAAATGGCCTTTTTAGCCACTCCATATATTTTGCTTTTTTTTGGGCGAGGGTCCTTACCCCCCTACTTTTTATATAGTAAATTTATCCCAATACTCATATACTCACATACTCACAAATATTTACTATTGATATAAAGATACTATATAAGCTATTGACATGATCTGAGGAAAGCTTTGTGAATATTTTGCTATTACTCACACTTTCATCTAATATCTATCTCCTACTGATATTAGATGAACCAAACCTTGTCTCGTTCATTGTTTCGTGTGAGGCAAAACTTTTTACGGACATCTCGACACATTTAACATGAATCCAAGTCATGATCCACTCGCTAATGTGACGGGTTCATATAAAGTATGATTCGTGACATCATAAAAAAATATGATCTTGAGCGACGAATATATAGAATATAAAAACATAACTTTAGTAATATAACAATGTGCAACTCTATTAAAAGGAACGGAGAACAGTGTTTGCTAGCTCGCAACAAGGATCGCTGCGGCAAGCATCCAAGTATTGTAGTGGAGAGGAAAATATAGTAGAAGAAATGCCACCACAAGTCAATACCCCAGTCGTGGCTGAGGTTGTTGATACGCCAGTGCCATCGGTGATCGAACCCGTCGAGGCGTCGAATGTCAAAGTAAGTGAAGTTCCAAATGTGAATGAGTCGATTGTCGAACCAGTGGTCACGGATAGCGCGGTATATAAGGAGGAATATAATTCAGATTCGGAACAATTATATAATTCGGACGATTCTGAGAAAGAAGTGACATTGACAGCTACTGAGGTAATTAAACCGACCGAGTCGCAGTTGAGACGATGGGCATATCTTATCGTTTCTGTAAATTATCTTGAAGATCGTGATGAAATTGCAGAAGCTGAGCACCTTGTTCTCGATCAGCAACAAATCGATGTCTTGCGAAAATTCGTTGAAGCTCATACCAAAAAAAATACTAAAGGCAAAGATATTGAAAGCACACTCAAGCGTGATTCTATGATAATTAATCAGTTTGAACGCAAAATGAAGGAGCGTAAGGCGAAACCGGACGTCAGGCCAAAAGCCATGACTAGAACTGATGCAGAGGACCAGAGGACGAAGATGCATTCTTTTACGAGAATAATATTGAGCCTGAGGTAGTCATTCAGCATGATATCAAAGATGAGACAGACCTGTTTCCGCTTGGAATTGAAGTTGTTCTTGATGCCTTCAATGCAAAACTGAAGGATACCGATGGCATTTATCCATCTACGAAACCAAACCATCTGGCTTACGAGCATGGTTATCGCTATTGCTTTTACATCCAGCAAGACCATAAGACATGGTGTCATTACTATTGCCAGACTCGACAAACGATAGAAAACATCGAACTTATGTTAACGAAGTAGCTGTTGTTCAATTTTGCTTGGATACGAAGTATTATGACCGCCGTCTATACTCACTGTGTTCGATTATCAAGAAGAGTTGGTTTCAAAATACCACAAACCTATGGCAGTTAGCTGGCCTTTTGGCAACTAAGCCTCACGTCGATTACCATTTAATGGCAAAAATGTATCTATGCATTCTGAAAACGAAATTAAAGAGAATGGATTCGATAGTTGCTACTAAAGAATTCGTGAAACTTTACAAGGATAAAAAACCATTTAATGGAGTCGAAAGAAAGCTAAAAGCTGCTGCCGGTGGAAGTGATCCAGATGCGTACAATGATGTTTGCCATTGGATTGTAAAGATTTGAACAAGTGATAACCACAGCGGCTGCTGGATCTATTTGAGGAACTAGATTACTATCAACCGCATAAACACTCGTCGTCTGCGCGGCCGGATACGTTGCTGGACTGAACCCAATGATAGAACCGAATGCTGAATCGACTACCTGGAGCTGAGGTGTATAAGCACTGACTGGCATGGTTGGAAAGCCACTTGCAGCAGTGTAGCCTGTGTTATTCCTAACCGGCAACATTGTGAATTGCAAGGCGTAACTCGACGGATTCTCAGCGCATGAGATGAAATAGTAATTTGCTCCAGTCGTATTGTTGGTCAAATAGAGATTGTTCTGGATCGACCAGTATTGAAGGTAGTTGTTAATGTCGCTTGCCGAGTATGTGCCATCAGGGAGCGTAATTGTGTATGTCGTTGTCGTCGAAGCTGTTGGCCATATGATCTTAAAGCTGTTGTTTTGACGCTGAGCAGCGATTGCTCGGCACGAGTAGTAAATGGATATGGATCCGAGGGCAATTTCATACTGGCTGAAATCGATTGGCTGCGAGAATCGATATCGGAACTGGTGAGTAGCCACCTGGTTATTAAGATTTAACAAAATCGGAAAGCTCATTTTATCTACTTGTATATACTAACAGAAAGAAAGAAAAAATGCATCGACGAAAGAGAATTCGCCATCAATTAATGCCTCAGGCAATGGAGATCGATGGTTCAGGCGAAGTAGATCACTCGAAACCTGTAGCTCCATCCAAAAACGACTATGGTTCGACAAGTATTGAAACGCTGACTAACAAACTGAGTCAGATCAGCGTCAGTCATCTCGCCAAGGAGCAAAAACAGATGAAGAAGCCTCGATATATCGATACTTCAAAGTTGCTCAACTCTACACGCGAGTCTAAGAGATCTTCATCATAAGGTCTTTCACCACAGATATCGCTTACTTAACCAATCTGGTGTAAATTCAGGGTAGTCAATTTTGTGTCGAGCGTTATATCTTGCTCGTCGATCACAATCATTGTGATCAAGATGCTGATATGCCTTCAGTGGCGTTCGGTCCTTATATTGAGCATAACGAGAATCCCCGAAATCAATCTTTTCACCATTACTGAGTATCACTCGATACTTCTTATTCTTTTTTGGTGAGAGCATCCATGACTTAATGTAAAGCATCGTATATACAACAATCAGGTATTGCACACATTTACTTCTGCTGGGGTTGAGTATGGCGGTCTAATCACAACGTCACAAGGTCAGGGGTTGGCCTATTGCCCGATGCAGGGTACTAATTCGGAATTGACTTTGTCGTTTCTCGATCAGAATATGATCCCGCTTGGTATTATTGACAACAACGTGTGTATTCGTCTGTTGATACGACCAAAAAAAAGTAGTAGTGAATAAGCAAGTTATAAATCGCATACATACTCGATAACATTCTTGTAGATCTTCCGATTGATGATATCCATCATCATCGTGCTCAATTTTTCTGCTGTCGTTCGTTTGTAGAGATCAATGAATGTTTTAATTGGGATATCAGTGGGGAAGTCGCGACAAATGATACCGAGGTCTCGTTGAGTAAGATTCCTCCCAAGTATCACGTACTGAGCGTTAATTCGAATCGTTTTTGGGATTCCAAAGTAACTCTGCGAAATGTAAATCATCGACCAGCCTTGCTTTCGTCCCCGGATAAAGTACTGTGAGATCTGAGCCCGCGTCCGTTTTGGTTCCATGACAAAATCATTAAAGACAATCAATTTGCTGGTCTCAGAGTCGTATTCACTCCTTGCACAAATTTGGCCTTCTTCAATCACTTCGACGTTGTCGATAGTATCTTTTAGATGATCGTAGAGAGTCTCATTTGTTTTTGTGCATATGACGATCTTGGTAAAGCATTTGCTCAGAAGGGCAATTATAAAGAGAACGGTATTTGATTTCCCTGATCCACTAGGAGAGGCCACGCACATGCGAAATGGCAACTTAAAGTGATCGTTCTTTGGGAACTTCTTCAGCTTTGACTTTGGTATGGATTCGTAGAAATTTTGCATCTTATAGTATAGTGATCAAAAATGTCTCTCCCTCCAGTTATCAATTCTCCTATATTCAACAGCTCTTATTTTAACACATCGAATGGCTACCTTACTATAACTACAGGCGATCAAAGATACTTGAGGCTTGGCGGCGTGGGAACGCTATCTGCTTCAAACGTGATTGGCAATCTCGACGTTGGCTCGTTGTCTCTTGGTGGATCACCAACTAATTTATCAGTTCTTTCAGGGATAACACTGGGTACTGCTCAGCCTAACAAAGTGCTGTCGTTGGATGACTCTGGTTCTATCTCGACAATCACATCACTCACATCAACGACCTACTATGGAACAACTGCTAATATTCAGTTCATGAATACTGGTATTCTATCAGCTGCTATCAATTGTAATGCCCCTGTATTTTATGCTTCTGCTTTGAATAATACTGCTACTAATCAAACATATCAGTCGTGGTCAAATACATTAGGAACGCCAATTACTGTTGATATGGATATCAATAATGTTTCACCGATATTTGGGACTGTGACGAATCATCCATTGAGAATGATGACCAACAACTCTCAGAAACTTATCATCAGTTCAGATGGTAATGTATCAATTGGAAATAGCAACAATACTTATAAAATGGATGTTGCTGGAACTACGATTATTTTACGAATTAGATCAACTATCAATTGCCCCGATTTCGTAATAGATGCTTTCGATGGTGTCGGAGGTAGTGATTCAGGATTACGCATATATGCTGCAAGTCAGAATCTACTTACATATTCGAATATGTCTTTCTTCAATCCTGCAAAAACTGTCAATATTGCAACAATATCAACTGTGAATCAAAATTGTTTTCATACCCGAGTGCAAAGTGGAAGTGATACAAATGTATCTATGCCTAATGTAGGCTTTTGTAGTGGTAATAATGCAATATTTAGACAAGCTCTCATGATCACAGCCAATAGTTTAACTAATAGTTCAAATTATACACCAACCGCAAAGCTTACTATTTGTGCTGATACCAATTTCGTTGATAGTTAGCTATAACAAAGCTCTGCGGATTACAAATCCTAACTTCGTGAATGAATTTCAAATCCAGATTGCAAATGCTGATGGTGGTGATACATGGGTTGGTAATGTCAGCAATACAAACCTTCGATTTGGAACTAATAACACAACGAATATGTATCTAACTACAACTGGGCGTCTTGGTGTCGGAACAACAACTCCAGTAGCTCCACTTCATATATCAGGTGTAGCAAACTATACTATCACGGATATTGCGACAAATACATACATCTACAATGTCTCTAACAACACATGGGCTAATCTGGGCGGAGGTCCGGTAACTATAAGCATTGCTGCGTTCTTTAATGACGATATCTATGTTCAAAATAGTGTCTATACAAGTTCGGACAGACGTTTGAAGGAGAATATTAAAGACATTGATTTGGATATTGAGAGAAAAAAGCTTCTGAAGCGCCAAGTAGTTACAATTACAAGAATCAACTTGATAAGACTAAAATCGGCTTGATTGCTCAAGATGTTGCCCAGGTGTGTGGAGAAGCATTGACATTCAATGAAAATGCTAATATGAAAGTGGAAGAAGAAGGAGATATTGATGGGCTACAATTAGGCATGGACTATAACGCTATTGCTGTACTAAATGTTGCTGTAATCAAGCAATTGATTAGTCGTATTGAAAAACTTGAATCAAGTATAAAAAAATTAGTAGCATTTTGTTTAGATGAAGATTCCATCAAGCCAGCCTTTTAATTCAGCTTTGTATTGATTCATAGCATCTCGTTTCATTTTATGCTTCCTTGGCGGTTTAGGAGCATTGTCATCAAAATAGTCCTTACCTTTGCGCTTCTCCACAGCGTCTCCAAACAAAAGTCAATTTGCAGCAAACCTGTACGAAAATATGTCGAATATTTTCGTACAAGTTTGCTGCAAATTGACTTTTGTAGCTGTTGATATCGTCAGTATATACTTTTTTATGCCAGGGTTACGCTTGCGTAACTCCTTCTCTTTCTTTATTTCTTCTTTCCTTTCCTCGTCGTCACTTTCCTCGTCATCATCGGATTGTTGCAATAGTTGTCGACTGATATCCTCATCGTGATTAGCACTTTTGGTAGCTCGTTTGTCTGTGGGAGATTTATTAGGGGGAGTATCGATTCGCTTTCGTTCCAAAAGCTTTGCTGATTCTTTCATCACTTCATCGGCAAATTTCGCTGCCATTTCTTG
Source organism: Phytophthora taxon juncus (assembly GCA_033558005.1). Taxonomy (NCBI): domain Eukaryota; phylum Oomycota; class Peronosporomycetes; order Peronosporales; family Peronosporaceae; genus Phytophthora; species Phytophthora taxon juncus. Next base: position 665,799 of record JAUCEE010000024.1, read on the forward strand.
GCGTCTCCGGTTTGAATCCTCTCTTCGGAACTCTCTTGTTTGTTAAGGTATGTCCAAACATGATTATCAACCACCTCTCTCAAGGTCTTTTTTCCTTTGACGTATGCTCGATTATTTATAGCCTGTTTGGCAACGTCATTTACTCCTTTATAGAAATCTTCGGATGTATTTTCGGATGTATCTTCAGGTGCAGTGGGCTCTTCCATATTAGCGTCTGTATCAGTTGATTGCGGGACGTATGTATGCTTCTTCTTACTAGATGTGGGAGTTTCACTTGCTTCACCTTTGATAATTTCAGGAGGACCCTTAGGACCTTTCAGCAGCTTTTGTGATTTGATCATACTCATACTCACGATTCTTGCCATCACTTGCTGAAACAAATTTGCAAGTGAGGCAGCACTTGTATCATCTAACGACTCGTTTTGAATGAGAGCCTTCAGCTTCTTGCTTTAAACGAAGTCGACGGTCAGTAATGGCATTGCTAACCCAAAGCGTTTGATTATGCAGCCTGTTATTACCAATCCAACCGCAGGTGCTACTGTATCGGATGTAATTTAACCCCTTCCGTAGCCCATTCTCGACTGTGCCTGCTACGACAAGCCCATTTGCTGCATTGAAAAATCTACAAGTTACCGTAGGAAACGTCCCTATTTGGAACAATCAGGTTAGTTTTGGATATGATTTGTTCGTGCAAGAGATGTCGAAGTCGGGTGTTGATGGTGGTCTTGATGATGTTATGTCGGCTGGTTTGTTATCTCAGCGTCAATGGGAATCGCTGTATCGATTTGTTGCTGTTGATATCGGTCGTCGTCTTCCAAGTGAAGATGGTGCCAGTAAGAGTATCATTGTGTCTGGTACTTCCAACTGTAACTACGCTCTCACGATTTGCTACCACATATTGCGTGAAGTTGTTGCAAGCGTTGATACGGCTATAGGCACCGTTTCGCAAGGACCAGTTCAAGGCTGATCTTGACAACTTCGTAATGTAATTCTATTTAACCACATTTTTTTAATCATCTTCAATATACGTCACCTAAATAAAACCAATCATGAGTGGCTGTTTCTCCGATAATCAGACAAAACAAAAGGCGTACGATCGCTATTACAATGCAATGGCGAAAAGCCAAGTGAAGGAAGCTCCTGGAGCAACTGTAAATTTATTCGTAATGCGCTCGAAGTAGCGGAATTGTTTTTGAGCCAATGCATGGTCGGCGCTTAAGTTGGGAGAATAGGTTGGAACGAGAAGACGCGAGAACGATTGCGAAGGATTGATACCAGTTCCAGCAGTGGGAGTACCATTAACGTCGGCTGTAACTGTAAATGTAGAACCCCCAGGAACGTTGAGACCTGTGGATGCACCAACGTTTGTTGTTAAAGCGGAGGAGAGATTCCATAGCACAAGACAAGTATTGCCGAAATTCATATTATTGCTAATACTTGACATGTTCGTTGCTGCAACAACTCCAGTTGTGTTGGTCACAAGAGTCGTCAAAGATGAATTGTAATTGAGATAAATGAAACCACGGGTATTCTTCTGCATTGGACACTTTTTGAAATAGTCAGAAAGATCCCGCAATTTGATGCAAGCCAAGTAGTGAGCAACATAAAATGGCGAGCCAGGAGCAACGGCGCCAGCAGGAGCCACATACACTTGATGTTCGATACGGCTTGAAGATTTGCACTACCTCCCATCACATTAAATGCAAGTTTGCCAGTTGATTGGTCAATAGTAAAGAGGGATCGCTCATATGCGCCGATAGCCCATATTCAGCGACAGTTCCATTTATGTATCCCGATGTTACCAAATTTTCCATCGCTTGCACAGTGCCCGTGATCGGTGGTCGAAATTTATCCAATACAAAGTTGCTGGTTGGACCATGTTTGACATACGAATTATAATCCGTTTCAGTTAGAACCTTGAAAGTTGCATTCACATTTTCATGAACTTGATTCGTTTGTACGCAAACGCCATCAATCACTACCTGACAGCTATCAATGAATTGCCATGCTCCGGACTTCGGAACAAACTGGTCAATAGTGCATGCAGCAGTCGAAGTCACAGATGTACCGGTGCCGTTGAGAATTTGAAGTTTAATTGGAAGCTCGATAACAGTTTCTTCCCAATTTACGAAAGCGGCTTGCGATGAGATCGTTGAGAGATAAAATTGGATTTGTCCGGCATACTGACCGGTGTTAGACGTTAAATCCTGAATATATGTCCATTTCTTATCGCGGAAGAGCGTCTCAGCTGGAGCTGGTTCGATGGAGTGTTCAAAGGCGGAAATATCAGAAGCAGACGACATAGTTTATGCGATTATATTGATGATGATTATATTATACTGATCAAAAAAAATAAAGCACCATGAGCGAAAATTTTTTTATTAAATTGTCTAGAACGACGGATGATCAACTCATGAAACTCGCTAATTCACTTGGAGTCAAAGTAGATCAAATTGATTTTAAGCAGCACTTAAATAGAAGCAAAGATTATTGTGTTCTGAACATGGGAACTCCTCAGATCGGCGGCACTCATTGGTTAGCAGTCTCAAACAAACATAAGGCTTACTTTAATCCCCTCGGCTTGCCAAGGCCACGTGTGATACCAAAAGATTACTCCTATCGCGAAGTTGAGATCCAGAATCCACGTTTTGGTCACTGCGGGCAATATTGCATCCTGTGGCTTTACTATCTACAGCACGGACGAGTAGATGATTTCTACAAGCTCTTCAAAGATCAGTCCGACAATGTTTGATAGTCAGTGCAATATAGACATGGATTCGACATAATCTCATTATGTCTCGTTGTAATATACACAGAGACACGCAATGGATGTCCAGTATATAGACGCACAAGAGCCACAGCCAATTCAAATCGACGATAATTACTACTCACTACCAGCTCCCAAATTAATGTCAAAAGTACCTGAGTCAAGAACTACCTTGGAGGACTATAATCGCATCTCCAAAAATACTTCTCCGGCCAAAGTGTGCATGGTGAAAATAGCATCGCTTGCGGAGTTGCGCGCTAAGTATCAATAAAGGATCATATTTTCTTATGATGTCACGAATCATACTTTATATGAACCCGTCACATTAGCGAGTGGATCATGACTTGGATTCATGTTAAATGTGTCGAGATGTCCGTAAAAAGTTTTGCCTCACACGAAACAATGAACGAGACAAGGTTTGGTTCATCTAATATCAGTAGGAGATAGATATTAGATGAAAGTGTGAGTAATAGCAAAATATTCACAAAGCTTTCCTCAGATCATGTCAATAGCTTATATAGTATCTTTATATCAATAGTAAATATTTGTGAGTATGTGAGTATATGAGTATTGGGATAAATTTACTATATAAAAAGTAGGGGGGTAAGGACCCTCGCCCAAAAAAAAGCAAAATATATGGAGTGGCTAAAAAGGCCATTTTAAAATACTCACAAACTCACAAATTCAAGAGATGTGGCATTTACGACGACCCTTCTCGTGGTATGTTTATTTTGGTAAGAATCTGTGAATTCACGATTATTTTTTTTATCCAATCAGATCACTCGGTAGTTGCTGCGCAGAGATAGCTGGATGTCTGATTAACGCATTGCCCAGACCAATGGAGAGTACAAATCCACCGACAGAGTTGCAGGAGAACCTACCGGGAGCGCCATCCCTGGCGGAATACCTAGGATTCGACGTCTGTCCAACTGGATCACGGTACTTGGAGCGACAATTGGAAGTGGAGCCAGCTGCACGAGTGGATTGACGCGAGCATCGTACAACTTGTATTCGGGATTCGCAAAGTCGGGATCGAACTTCACACACAGCACGTACTCAACTCCTGGCATCACAGTCCATATTGATATCGCCTTGTGGTCGAGTTGTCCTTGTGCCATCCCCCACGGCTGAGAGACGCCAACTTCAACTTTAATCGTCCGAAAATCGTCAAATATTGGAACGCCTGGTGGAAGCCGGTGTTGTTCGGCGTGGTCCATAACTGAGGTCTGGACACCATCGTCGCCCCTGAGAATTTTTGGCGGCCAAGTATCCGACGAGCCATCTCTTGATTTGCCGCTCACGGAATTGATCGCTGAGCTCCACAACATACTTTTCATGTGGAGTGTCGGCAAACTCGATGATGTGGATCTCACCAGTGTCAGCAAACCATTCAAGATAATTGAGTCGAACGATTTGACCCTCGCTGTCAGCAAACGCGTTCCATTCATCTTCCGTTGCGTGGCACACACGCAATGTACCGGTCGGCGGTGGAGGCTGTGCCACTGCAGCTTCCAGAGCAGCGTTGATGCGATCGATGCTGGAGAGCAGAGGAGTCATTGACGCCGGTGTGACTGCGTCTGTCACAGCGACAGCGCACGGCGCATAGCTACTGCAGGTGACGACCCGTCCCCAAAGAAAGCAACGCTCATGTTTCTTTGTCGTCTTGTCCCAGAATGTTTGAATGTCAGTTCGTCTTGTCCGCTCGTCGTCCGCTCAACATCCGCTCAACCATCCCATATAAGACCAACGAGGGTACCCCTAAACACCCTCAGAGACAGCGATGATGTACTATATAGTACAACTAAAACTTGAAAAAAATCTGATCGAGTGGACAAAGCCTTTAAGAAGAAGGTTCGTCCATCATACTCTGGATCGTTTGGTGATCCTTGCGTTCTGGCTTCGCAACGATAATTTGCAGTACGAAGTGCATTTTTCGCCTTCGCAGCTGGTAGATGCTGCACCTGCATATGTATTGGCATGTTTTTCCTTACAGCGACCAGATAAGATACGAAAGGATGGGCATAGCAAACGATGCATTGTAAGTTGAGGCAGCAAGACGTGATGCAGGGGGCACGAGCATTGTACTGGTGGGCTACAACTTGTAGCCGCTTGTCGTGTATGGTGAATGCAATAACGCAGAAGCTGGTTTCCATCGTAACAGACTTCCTTAATTTTAAGAAAATACCAATTAATATTGTGTCTGTAAAGAGGGATCTGGCCGAGGGGCGTTATACCGACCGATACATTCTCCTTACTGTTCACTGTAGAGGCAACTACAGAACAACCCAAGTCATTGCATGGCCATGTTGGAGCGGTCTATCGTTTCGGAACTAGCACTACGAAGACGCCGCCTACACCATCAAGCGTTTAGAAATATTCTCGAAGCTTTTTCCCTCTCGATCAGATTTTTTTCAAGTTTTAGTTGTACAGCTCTGTATCTTTACCAGCGTAGATAAAAGTTTTACATCATCCCAAGATGCGAGTTTCATATGGAAATCCTGTTCTGGTTTGTCTTGCAGTTGTTTGATTCGGAGACTTGTGCCAGCACGAAGCCCATGCATGATGTCTGGGACCTTCACGCATTTCTTGTCGAGCAGCGGATATCACCAACTCGAAGCGATCCCATCGCTAGCATGGTTCTCAGTCTGCGAGTTTCTGCTTACTCACTTCAGAAGCTCGCCGTCGTTCCTCTCCAAGCGTGAACACGGCAGTCCAAACGCCCCTCGCTAATCTTCAGCCGAAACTAGCGACAAGCTCCATCCCGCCACAGGCGCAACAGCACCAACTACTACATAGTCGGAGTAGCTTGGCAACCACTCTGCCCGCGGCAGTCGGCAGTATCCACCGTCCACCAAAAAAAAATCAGCGAGCAAGTAAGTCATCATGGTCTGCATGCAATCAATTGCCCGCAGTCGTCACGTAAACGCCCGCCCGCCGAGTACCGTAGCCCCCCGGCGAAAAGCCTTGCAGCCCGCGTGTCAAGCGCGCCGCGGCCGCGTCCCTGCCACTTCAACCGACCAGCGCCACCCACTTCAGTTTCGCGTGGCCGCAACGCGTCGAGGCCTCGAGCGCCGCTGGCGTCCAATCCGCGGCGGCATCCCAGCGCCCGCCCGCCGCTGCGCGTTCTGGTGCGGGCGCCGCCTGCGTCTGCCTGCGTCCGCGCGCCGGCCGATCGCGCAGGCTTCAGCACTTGGCAAGGCCGGAACATGCGCGCGTCGCTGCGCCGCTGCCGGATCGTCGAAATGCCGGCAGGCGATTGCGCGCGCGATTGTGAGCTGGCGGCAGACACGAGGACAGGCGGCGGCGCGTCGTGGAGTGAGGCGTGTCGTGGCCGGCGTTCGTCTGCGGCTAAGGATAGCCTGTTAAAGCGCCCAAAGAGCAAAAGTGCAGGTAACGGCCGGCTCAAAACCGCCCGACGATACGCGGCGGCGGACTCGCATCCTGGCGCGGTCAGCGACGTCCAGCGCGGTCACCAAGGCCTGACCGCCCCGCCCTTTTCGCTCGGAGCGCTCTACGCCGCGGCGAAGTCGCCTCGATAGCCTCATGAGTCGCGCGTGGAGTGGCGAGCGTGAGTGAGCCGCTCGCCGCTCATGGCAGTGAACGAAGCTGCTCGTCCTTTCCCAGCTCCTCCTTGAAGTGCGGAGCCAATCACGCCTGCAGAAAGTTAAAACCACGCGCCGCACAAGAGGCCCGAGCGCGCCAACGGCGGAATCCGTTGAAACCTCCGCCACGCACAGGCCTCGCGATGGGTTGAGCTCTCGCCGTCGCGCGCAGTGGCGGCCTTGTCGGGCGCGCGCCCCGAGCTGCGATCGCGCTCGGACCGCCCAACGGAGACCGCGGCGAGGGGGCATTTTCTGCTTGGGGGATGCCCCGCTCAACGGCCCGGCTGCGCGCGCGGGCAGACGGGCGGCTTCAGCCACCCCTTTCTATTTCCCAACGGCAGGCCCCGATACATTTTGAAGTGGGCGATGGGGTTGCTTGCTCACCGCGCGATCCTCGAGAGCCGCTAGTGCCGGCGTCTGTTCATGCGGTGAGCGCCGCAGCCGGCGGCCAAATGGCTTGGGCCCCTGCTGCTGCTGTTTGACGCCCGCGCGCCGGTGCTTGGTCGCATAGTCGTCGCCAGCCGGCACCAACTTCAAGACGCCATCGCGCGACGCGCAAAACCCGCCGATCCCGGTGCCTGTGCAGGTCGAGGCAAGCCCCATTGTCGAGCGCATTGCGGCCACCCCCACGCAACACCAGCGGATACCGGCCTTTCTACAGCCGGCGGCCGCCGCATCATCGCGAGCTACGCCAGGGGAGAGTGCCGATCGGCTGTTGCCGAGAATAGCCCAAGCAACAAGTTCAACTTGGCTCGCGATAAAGTTTCGACCAATCGCGGCTCTTGTCCGCCGCATTTTGCGCAAATCCGCGCGCGGCGCTCCCCCGCCCAAACCGATCTTCTCGAAGTGGATCATCACTCCGCGATCGGTTTGCGCGGGGAGGATGGGATTCCTTTTTCTGACCGGCGCCCTCTCTCGAGTCCACTTCATTCTCGAATTTGCCCCGTAGCGCGCACTGCTCTGAGCCAGAAGCCAAGAAGCCCAGCAAGACCCGCAACCCGCCAGCCAAAACATGGAGTTCGCCCGCCGCTTTTCCCACACCAGCGAGATGCTTCAGGCCACCACGTCCAAGGACGCGCGGCAGCCCATGGGGCTGCACGTGGACACGGCCGCCAGCCACAGCCCCAAGGGCGCCAAGGAGCCGCAGCACGACGCCAGCCCGGCCGCCAGCCCCGTGCTGGGCCCGCGCTCGGCGCCGTCGTCCACGCACCACGAGGACGCGCTGCGCCGCCGCCGCAGCCACTCGGAGTGCTTGCTGCTAGCAAAGACGCACGGCTCGCAGGACCTGCCCGGCCCGTGCCAGGAGTACATTAGCAACGTGAAGCAGATCCTGGCGCGCAACGACGACCAGCTCATGCAGCTCAAGCGGCGCCGCAGCATGAACCTCAGCCACCCCTCGCTGTTCAAGTAAACTCAACTCCCCGCCCAGAGACCCACGCACGCCCACAGCTCCGCGACGCCAGCGGAGCAAGCACGTCCGACCGTTATTTTATAAGCAAGGAATCGAGCCGTTGTATTTAATACGAGAACAGTAAACTCTTCCGTTTAAGCCCCACATCTGCGTGCATTGCATTGATTGATGGATTGTGAGTTAAAAGCTACGCTGGCTATCGCTGCTGCGTGGATGCAGCATGGGCACGGCGACGCGGCCGTCGGCCACGGCGCAGATGGGCAGGCGGCAGAACTCGCACTCGTAGAGCTCCCACGAGGCAGAAGAGGACGCGTCGCCGGGCTTCCCGCATCGTTGGAGGCCTCGCACCAGCATCTCCTGAAGCTCGTGAGGCTCCACGGCGGCTCGGGACGCGTCTTTGCCTGCAAGACGCGGGGAATTGGTCTCGCCGGCGACCTTGCTGGCTCGCTGCTTGAGCACGCCGAAGCGGGACATGCGGCGCTCGCTGCCGGCGCTGGTGGCGGTTCCGGTGCCGCCGGTCTCAGCGGTGATGCTCCGGTTCGAGCCGCTGCTGGTCCCGCGTGAAAGATGAGGAGCGGGCGGAGACCAGCGGAACGCAGCGCTCTCCATCCTCCCGACACACACGGCGTCGACGGAGATCCAGCGCACCTCGTCGCCGCGCTTCGAGCGACACTCGAACGGATGCACGAGCTGCTCCTCGGAGCTGTCGTGGACGAACATGGTGTCGATGGGGTACACCTCGTCGTCGAAGTCTGCCGGCTCATCGTTCGCTGGGAACGGATGAAAGCACGGGCACTCGATCGGGCTGCTGGCGTCGGTCTCGTCGTCGGAAGAACGCTTGCACGTGCAGTGCTGGCTTGAGAGCGCTTCATTCATGGCGGAAGGCTCGAGAGTGAGCACGCTGGCCCCACATCGACATTGGACGATGTTTGACGTCGCCGAGTCCTTGATCACGGGAGCTGTGTAGGACAGGAAGTGCTGCATGAACCCGACGCGTGGATAGTCGAAAAACTGCGCGCAAGTGCGGGCAAAGTAGCTGAGGATGTCAAACGGAGTCATCGCGAACGCGCTTCGGAGGAAGAACAGCAGCATGCCGGTCAAAACGCCCTGTAGTTCTTTGGTGTCCTCGGCATCCTTGCCTAAGACGATGAACACCACGTAGCCAGCTTCTTCTCGCAGACGTCGCTGTAGCACGGGGAAGTATTGCGGTGCATGCTGCACGAGCTGCTGGAACAAGTGCACATCCGGCGTGAGCTGCGTTTCGACACTCGATTTGAGGTGAGGGTTGAGCAAGAAGCAAGTCCGGTGGTCTTCTTCGTGGAGCTCCTCAATAAAGCACTCGTGAGCGTTCGGCTCGCCCGGTGGCGAGGTGCTTTCGTGCCAAGCCAAGTAGACGAAGTGCGCGAAAACGCCTTCGTGCCTGGATTCAAAGTCATCCATCGCTAAAATGTCCTTACTAGCAGGCCCATGGCCATTCCCCACGCAGCTTGCTACTGCTCTGCTGTCCTGATCTTGCGTGACATGACCAGCTAAGAAGAAGTTCCAGAACAACCGAGCAGGAGTAGTAACGCCGTGCTCTTGAGCACGATGGCAGCATGACGATAAATTGATGAACGGTCGAAATGCTGGCGGCGCTGATGTGTCATCAGGCGTTGAGCCTTCTCCATTCAACTGGTACAAACTGATGATGAAGGACTCATCGCTGGCTGTCACTGGCAAGTCGTACACATCATTTATTAATTTGCGAACTTGCTTGGTGATAGTCTTAAGCTTCGGTCGTTGGCTTGGTTCACGAGACAATATTTTGCTGCAGAGCTCAGATACGGCTTTTACCACCGCTTCTTCTTCTGTGCACGTAGGATTTAACGCTGCTGCCATTTTCTGCGTGTGATCATGACGCAACACGTGCTGGTCCTGATTCACGACGAGATGCGCGTACAAGCCTGCCCAGTCATCTGCACGTAATAGAAAGTCAGACTTGATGCGTTCAGATTGTTAGTTTATAATCTTGCCGTACCATTCTGAAAGAGCAGCTCTCTTGTTACTAGCTCGTATAGCAAGCAGCCCAGCGACCAAATATCACTAGCGAGAGTGACTTTCACCTCAACTTCTTCGCTGCCTTTAATTTTCAAAGCTTCAGGGCTTTTAATTGCCTCGGTTCCTCGTGTTCGAGACAACGACATGAACCTCTCTGCCTGCCTTTGAATGACAACAGGAGATGCATTACCCGATGAAAACGACGAAAACGTGAACGTTCGTATTGATAATCGATCCGAGTCGACAATCTTGGATTCTCCAAAATCCCCGAAGCACAGCCACCCCCTAAAAACACTGCTATGATCATCATCTTCGTGCTCTTCTTCGTTTTCGAGCAGTCTACGACTCAGCTCGCGAGCGGTCGTGCGAACAAGTATGTTGTCACTCTACAAAAACAGTTGCATCAGTACAATACCACCACACAAACTGCAAAATGACTTGGGTACCTTGATGTCGAAGTGGCAGATGCCTGCTTCATGGATTCGAGCTAAGCAGTGACATGCCTCTTCAAAAGCACGGAGTATCATTACCAAACAAGAGCGGAACGGCACCTCCGAACTCATTCTCGTGATGGTAGCCCTCCACTCTGTCAGTGAGCATGGACAATATTCCATGATGATCTCAAAGTTTTGCTCAGTATGGTGATTTCCAAAATCTACGAGCTGGGTAGCAGCCAGATCTCCGCGAAGTTTTGAGAGAATGACCACTTCATTGAATAAGCCGCTCACAGGACACAACTCACCTGCTCGCCTTTGATGCTCGACAACTTTAGTAGCGACAGCTTCAGGCTGGGGAAAAGCTGGATGCTGTCTGTAGACTGTGGAAAATGCACCTTTCGCAATGTACTTTCGCGAATGTTTGGTAGCCACCGTAACATTTTGTTCTATGGCACTGTGTGATGTGTACATATTGTAGTCGAAGAGATTTGGACATAACAATCGCAATAGTAAGCGTATTGCTGATACTCTTTCTGTAGACACAAGAGCTTGCAATGCCTCCATTTCGATTGTCAGGGCTTCAAAGTACCTTTGATCCATTTCCACGACCGCCAAATGTTGTTGCAATGTCCAAAGTAACTCGGTTGGCTTGGTTGTAGCTGCATCTTCATATGCGGGAACAGACACGCGCGGACATATTTTGTCATCAATCTCCAAGCTGGGGTCAACGATTATGAAGGACACTAGCAGGACGATTGCCAGCGCGTGAAGGCCGGGTTCTAGTACCAAAAAATGCTGAGGAATGTTTAAATTAGCTGTTGAACTGGTTAAATGTGGCGTTGATAAAGTCAACTTGGAGATTGCAGGTTGACCACTGAATGAATCAGTTGAGCTGATTTGACGTGAAAGGTTCAGTGGAGGAAGGCAGTGAACCGAGGTGCCGGCCTCGGTACTTTCAACAGACCCGCCATGTTCATGCTGAGATCGTGCACTAACTGCATCTTGTTGCTCCCGGGCTTTGGGCTGGAACCAGTTTAAAATGGTCGAGAGGAGGTGGGCACGGTTAAAAGCTTCTTGGATGGCCGGAAATTGATTTCTCCGGCATGCAAGAGTAACCAAGCATCTCAGGTGAAGCTCTGTGGCCCGATACACCATATTGTGGTCTTCTTGTCCAGAATTGTCAATGATGCGATCGCAGTATTGTTCAATATGACGCATATGGCTGGCGATACAGTTATCGTAATCGATAGGAGAGCTCACATCTTGTGCAGTGTAGAGTGCTTGTTGTAGAAGCAGAAAAGCTTCTTTCATTTGAAAATGCGCTCGTGCAATGGTGGTGAGAAGTGTTGGTGGTATTGAAGGGGATCTGAACGACACCGCTAGGTTGAGCATCCGTGATGAGGCATTAAAGCTCGCGACGATGTTGGATCCGCCGCTTGGAAACATTAACTCCAAAATAAAGTCCCATAAGCTTTGGTCGTTTTGCTCTCCATCTTCGATCTCCATACGGGGACCTAGTAATCTGATCAATAGTTCTCCTTTGAGTTGTTCAATAACTTCACTATCTTCGTCCATGCTGTCATCTTCGCTCGGCTTCCTGTTCCGTGATTCCCACTCAGTTTGCACGGGCAATGCGACATCAAGGTTTACGAAAGCGTTAAAAAAGGTGAGCGTGTGCTTTTGGATGCAAATAGCATCACGACCGCCATTTAACCCCAGCGCGTGTGGCGATAGTGTAAAGCGAAGAAGCGACACGATTGACGAGCAGTCCATACCTAGCACTCGCACAAGAATGGTTTGAATATCTGGGTCGCTGGTTCGCCTTATCATAACTGCAAAAACCTGGAAAACTTCGTGAGCGTAGTGAACATATTGCACTTGTTTGATCAAGGGTAATTGTGTTTGCTTAATGGCATTGCTTAGCTCATTCATCAGCTGTAGTAGTTCTTTGAGGGATAGCACTATCCATTCATTCAGAAATGATTTTGGGATCCATCGAAATATCTCAGCCATTGCAATGAGAATTGGTTCATCTGCTTGGCCAGCCTGGCTCCCGTCCTCCCCTTCTAATTCCAGAGCTTCAGCATTGCTAGATTCCACCTGCAGCCTCTCATTTAATTCCCGAAGCTTCGTTCGGAAAAGGTGAATGAACGTCAGGTACCTCTTGTCACCGACAGCCGAACTAATTTCTAACCTTCGCTTCCGCTCTAGCCGGAAAAGAGTTGATAGACAAGCAATAGTTACTCGTAGCTCACAGGATAGCGCTTCTTGTGTGTTGACATCCTGGGCTTCAGCACGCCGGTGCACGATACTAATAATTTCGTTAAATAAGTGCCGATGCACTTCTTCTAAACGAAGCAGGAGAGCGACATCTCGATCCCAGCTCGCGAACGATGTTTTGTTGTACAGGAAACGCAATGAGAGCTGCAAAAGAAGCTCATACGTGATCATTGTAGGAGAGGATCTTAATCGCTTGCGTGCACAACCGTATATTTCCTCACCACGCTTCGACAGTGCGTTTTTTGAGTAGAACCGAGAAACAGACTTGTTAACTTGCTGTCCATCGCAACAGCAGAATGCGATTCGTGCTAAAGCTTCATCTTCTTTCCAAATATTTAGAAACGAAAACTGGCCTTCACGCAGTTGGGTTCCAAGGTCTACTTGCACTGACAAAGGGCTAAGGCGAAAAAATGCGAGAGCCTTCGAACTTAAGAATGGTGCTGTTGACAAATTTGTACCGAGCGATAGAGACTTTCTTGATTTCGTTTGCGGCTTTCTCGATAGCCCAAACAATAGCGGCTTGCGATCTCCTTTTCCCTGAAGTGCATTTACAACAGTTGTGGATGAGGTAAGTGCTCGAAACGACCGAAAGCTTGATTTTCCACGTGAATCGGATGGTGCATCTTTGTCCAGATCATTGTGGTGAAGGTTCTTCCAAAGGGTCACGATGCCTTGGTTTCGTAAAAACAACCGCAAGAATACTGGAAACAAAGCCACTAGATCTCGAATGAAATCTACTAATTCTGCGGGGAGGCGAACTCGGGCCCCAACTAGCTGACAAAGTTGGTGGGCCAGACGACAAATGACAAAGTCGTCACTGCGAGCTGTCATAAAAAGTATGTCGAACCTCATAGCGTGAGAAAACTGTGCCATGATCTGCCTTTTCTTGTTTTCGACGGCAGCAGCATGAACATCCATTTGATCAGCTGAACTATTTGACTCCGAGAAAGCAGCAGACGCAATTAACAGTTCAAGGAGAATCGGAATAATACGACTCACCAGCTTCATTTTTTGTGCCGACCAGAGTGCTGGTTTGGTAGATAAACTTGGCGCGGTATTTGCAATAACGTCAGCAAAATGCACATGTATCTCGCGGATCGCAGATAAAAATGTTTCTGGTAGAGGTTCATGCGGCATCACTGCTCCGCAAGCTGCCTCAGCCGCAATTAAAAGACTAAGCTCCTTGTCATTGGAGTTAAGATCGATACAATTCTGGAGGGTCGATTGCTGGGTCGGGATCGTGTTTATCGAGGTCTCTTTAAGCATAACTTGGTCTGGTGATAGGAAGTTGTCACGAATGGCAGAGAACCTGTTAGCAACAGTAACTTTTCGTCAGTATCACTATTGCCTCGGTAATTACTATCATCGAAGCTTACGTAAAATGTGGTTCAAAGGTGCGTTTGGCTGCGAAGGATGTCGATAAAAGCAGCGCCGAAGGCTTCAACGTACCATCGGCGACGGTAATTGCGAACTTGATAAAGTCAAACTCCACCTGGCGAACGTGTATAACAGCACTCGAGGAATCTGCTCCAACGCCGGGAGAAACAAGAATGTAAAACCCACACGTCTCGGGCATCAAGCCCAACGAGTAAGTTGATGGTATCATGGAAGGTGTCCAATCTTCCAGCTTAGCTTCCTCGTCAAGGTACGACTCGCAGCACAACTCAAATACAACAGCTTGAACTTGGGGGAGGAAGCGCTTCCAGCAGTGCTCCACAAGAAAATATGCTTCAGACGTTAAACGTAAGTTGTGTACTGGGGTCTGCATAAGCACGTCGAGCTCCTTCTTACGTAATTTTGCTAGCTGAATAGCGTCGTCATTCTTCTTAATATCTTTGCCTTTCACCAGCGTCAGAGCTCTCACCGCTTGTCGAAACTTGATATACACTGTGATTGCGGCGTCCTCTTCCTTTACGAGCAGGAAAGTCCCTGGTGGTTGACTGACCAACGAAGCCATCGCGGTATCGCAAGTAGGCGCCAACACAGCTACAAAACACTGTTCTTTCTGCGATGCACTAGCAGAAATCGGCTTCGAGTCATCTTGACCACCGTCACTCGTTGGAGGGCGGTAGGCAGCACCTTGGTCCTCCGTTTTGTCACTTAGCATCACGACCACGGCTCCGACGGCCAATTCCTCGTCATCGCGATTGCTACCACGCCGAGACAGCATCCTCGAGCGCTCCGACATGGAGGGCGCTGCTCGAGGAGCCACACTCATGGCTCCAGCCGAGTGCAAAGCTCGATAGCTCCCTGTAATGGCGTACTCAAGAGGAAAACAATGAGCAAGGACCGCAGCTAGTCGCGCCACAGGTTAATGCAGCGGTTACGATGGTGAGCGGGTGGCGAAGGACCTCTTTCCAAAACTGAAGCAGCACCACTTCAACATGGAGTGGCCGCGATGGTGGACATCCACCACAACAACTCATGTTCTGGTTGTTTGAAAACCAAGCTGTGATGGAATGCAATGTTGACCTTGCTCTTCAAGGTAGCTTTTCACACGATATCGAAGCTAGCAGCACTGCCAAATTGCCTTCGTCACGGCGGTTACGCCGTCCATGCAATATCTAACTCGAGGCATTCCCATTTGGATAGCTCGTACGCGGAACGTCTTAAAGGATGTGAATCACTCTTGTACTAACAGCGCTTCTACTGACTGTAAGCAGCTAAAGTATGATAATTGTACTAGCCTTTTAAATGCTTTTCGCACGAGCATCGATAGCGATAGTCCCATCATCTTCAGTCTAGTACTCAATCTCAGATAACTTCAATGCCATCTGGAGGGCGTCTTCTTCAGGAATACCCCCTTGACCAACAGCATAATGTTTTTTTAAGATTCGCGTGATTCGGTTCCCACTTCTCAAGGCAATCGAAGTCTCGTCTGGGTCTGTCGTTGCTGACTCTGTCTTAGCAGCAGCCCGCCTGGGCTTTCTGACCCGCTTAACACTCTTGGTAGTTGTCGTAGATGCGGAGTTAAGCCTTGGCCGCTTATGTACCCCCGTCTTATTATTCATAAATACTTCCGCAGAAGTCTTCTTTGAGTAACTGGTCCTGGTCGACTCAGCAGCCTTCTTGCTGCTCCAATGAGATTCTGATCTTGTGACCTGAGCTGCGCTACTTGCAATATTTTTCAATTTTCTTCCGCAAGTCTTCCTTTTCATAGGTGCTGCTGTCTCCGACACTACCACCAAAGGCTGAGATATTTCCATCACAGGGGTTTTCGGTCGAGCATTCCGACTTCCGTCACCGTGTGCGATGCACTTGCCTCCTGGCTTAGCAGACTTGGTGCAGTCCGGCACCAAGAATCGAGATCGCCCATTGTGATCAGTACATCTAGATGTATTCAGTGCTTGTTGACTGCAGATAGGATATGCACAGCGGCGATCGTCGACACGGAGATGATCAGTTTTTGACTGGACCGCAGTATTGGTAAATGCCCAGACCTTGCTGGGTTTGGAACCACCCACTATAAGGTTCTTGTTGTCTGGCAATGCTTCACCATCGCTTTCCAATATCCACGTTTCATGAATTCTGTCTGTGACCGTGGCACTTGTTGTCTTCAGCTGCTTTATCAATGTTGGTTGCTTTGAAACTTCGTCATTCGCGCATCTTGGCCGCTTGAGTGATCGTTTGGCTTTTGCTGTTGCCGACGAAGGTTTCACAATGTTTTCAGCAGAAGGCTTTGCTTCAGAATACTTTTTCTTGTTCATTCGTATTTTATGCTTTACAGACTGATTCTGCGCACCATCAAGACCAGCTACATCAGAATTTGTATTGGCCGTCCGTGGTATGCTTGCGCCTTCCTTCTGGTCTTCTTTTGGTGACTCGAAAGCAGTTTGTACCTGCGCATTCACTGATTTCTTTTTCATCTTCTTAGTGTTAACGATATGATTCTTGTTGTCCATCTTTAGCTGCTGCTCTTTCATTTTGGTCTGGACCACCTTCTTTTTTACTTGCTTGGAAGCAGTTAAACCAGGGTCACCAGGTTGGTTCTGCTTTTTCTTCAGTTTCTGCTCCTCCTTCAGCTGCCGCCCCTTTTCCAGTTTATGCTTCTTCATTAATTTCTGGTTCTTTGACAAACAATTAAATCCAGCTTCTATCTTTGCCTTAACAAGTCTTTTCGAAACACCGGGAGATTCAATACCATTGCTCTCGTTGGCTTCCTCCTGCTGCCGCCGTTTACATTTCTCGCCTTGACCACCCAAAGACACGATATCTACATTCAGTTCAGAATTCGACGAAGTTGGCTTGGGTGCCTTATCCGTCGAAATATTCACCTCGTCAGATTGCTTTTGCTGTTTTATTTCCTGATCAACATCAACGCTCTTGTATCCCTGTTGCTGCGGATTGTTTGACTTATTTTCTGTTTTGTGCATCTCCTCCATCGACACATTTCTTTCTGCATTTTCCTCTGTAGCGTTAGAACTGAAAGTCTTGGAGACGTCGATTGCGTCTTCTTCACGTGTCTGAGATTTTGTGTCTCGAATTGGTTCGCTCTCTTCTTCTGGGTCGTCCTCGTCGCCGGACGCATCGCCCGCCGCGAACCTCCGCGCAGCGGCCGAGACGCCTTTTGTGACCTCGATGGGCACCAACACTCCCATGACCGAGACGAACTCGAGCTCCACGTCGTCGTCGGCCATGGCGTCATCCGATGGTCCGTGGCCACTCCCCATCAAGTCTGCGATGCACAATTTTGAATTTAGTCCTCGCGTGAAATGTGCTGGACTAAAATGGACTATAAATACGCTAAGTTAGTAAGTAGTCGCTAAGTTGTAGAGTTTATCTTCCTCGCACCCACCTCAACATGAAGAGCATCCTGTCTACATGGACGAAAGTTCCACGGCCGCTGAACACTAAGCACGCACTGCGCACCGTCTTCGTATTCTGCGGAGCTTAAGGACGCTGCCTCATCCTCACGATTAGCGTCTCTGGTAAAACGCGGGTCTCGACGCACACTATTGCATAAATGTCATCATACTACTCCACCAAACCATTAAAAGGCTATCGCGATTGTGAACGTTGTCGGAAAACCATTTACGATTAATCCTTATGAGACTATCGTTTCATTACACAGCGCTGTAGTTTTGCGAGGCCGATCACGTTACATTCCCATCTGATCGCCGCGGCTTGACGGCTTGACGAGCAATCGCCGATCGCGGATGGTATTACCGATGTCACATCACCACTGGTGATTCTTGGTGATTTACCACCGCTGCACGGATGATTATGGTACAGAACGTGTGATTGTGAACGCTGAGGATGTTGCCGTGCTGCTACCACCACTTGCTCTATTATAGCATATATATGCATACGTACAAAAAAACCATAGTACAAGAACTCGCGCCTGAGTGCCCACCTTGCTATTCGTGTTGGCGCTACATGGGCTATGTCAATGCTGCCTTTCGCATTCTGCAATGTGTCCTCCAACACTCAAGTCAGTGCATCCATCTCACCGGTTGGAATGCGTCTATCCTGTGGAGGCAGTATGGCAACAGAAGCTGGTCGAAGCGTGGAATCGTTGGTGGAGTCCACGGACTCGGTTCGCACACTTGATGGTGGTCACAACGACGGCAACCAAGCGCGCTTCCTGAGAGCTCGTAAGGCACTAGATGACGACGATGATGATGACGACGACGATGAGGAAAGGCTCAATGGCGCCAACATGTTCCAAGAGGCAAAGCTTCTGAAGGCCTTTGACAATTTGAATACGCGAAGAGGTTGTACGGGAGGTGGTCGGGTCATGGATATGACACCGATGATTTCTACAAGCTGTTCAAAACCAAAATCAATAAGGACGCGAGATACAAGCAGCTTTACGAAAATTACGTTCATTGGAGCAATGGTGAGCTGTAACCAGACAGCACGCGTTGATAATCTTGAATATTTCTGTGCTTTCTGGCGAAAAACCGCAAACGTGCAGACATGATCTTGGTTTCAATTAGAGAGGTAGATCTGTAGGTAACACGAATGCACAGTGCACAGTTTTGCGACGATGTTCGAGGAGAAGAATGTATAGCTTTTGTTTGCAGATATTTGCTGGTAAGCTAGCTGGCATGGTGTCTAGGTTTCACTGTGTTGTAGACTGCGCTCAACGAGCGGGGTACCTTCGCTGCAGGTGCTGTCGGGCCGACAGTGTCGGCTATTGCGATAATAAGCCAGAGTGCCGTATAATTCTGTGGTTTTGGATTTAAATATGACCAACCCGGACCTGTCACTTTTTTTTGTTTCCGGTACGTTTAGATTTAAGTTTTATGGTATTATGGTACGGTCGAAATAGACCAGCACATTTTCACTCGATTGACCGCTGTCGACTTTACAGCGCCAACGACATGTATAACTAGGCGTTGCCAGTTGTGCTAGGATTCATTTCTTATCTTCTTCTTCTTCTTCTTCTTTTTCTTCTCTTCTTCTTCGTATATTATTGCGGCAACAGCTTGTGCTGTGTTGAGGATTACAGTGTACTGATTTCCCGTTGGTACTTGAAGTAGTTGTTAGCAGAGCTGTAAGACTAAACGAAGGGAGAGCAGAGCTTGCACTTACGGAATACACCCCAACTACAAAGGTGGCTTTTGCTGCCCAGCTGGTGTTCTCTTCCGTTAGTGTTGTCCTAGAGCTACCTCTTTATCCAAGCTACAGAGTCGTTCATCAACAGGTTATGAACCCAAGGCTCCTGCTGGTTAATCAAGTTTGGAATTGAGGCGTGATGTCAATTACTAAGGACGACAAGAAAGAAGAAAAGAAGAGCAATCATCCTCCATTTGATGGTGAGAATTTTGAGAATTGGTTGTAGCGAATGATGCTGAAGCTGCAGCGAAAGGGTCTCTGGGAATACTGTGAGCGTGAGGTGCCCGACCCAGAAGCGTCGAAGCAGGAAGCTCACAGCAAGTAGTTGGCGGAGACACGACGCACAAGAGAGTATATGTTTGATGCTATGTCGGGCAGGATTTTGAAAACCGTGAAGTATGAGCCGACTCCATTTCGCATTATGGAGCGCATGAAGCGGCGATTTGTTGGTAAATTGTACTTTAAACTTGCTGCAGAGGTAACGAAACTGAGCTCAATGCGATTTGATATGAAAGGAGACATGACTGATCACTTAAGTGAAATTCGTCGCGTGTTGGATCGGGTTTCATTATTGGGAAAACCCGTAGACGAGTATTGGAAGCCTGCATTTTTGATGAGCACAATCCCTGCGGATTATGACAACGTAGTGGAAACCTTTCTAGCCAGACCCTCCTAATTATGAGCAGTTGGAGCAAACTCTTGAGGTCGCTCATGATCGTCGGCAAGATCGCAATACTGAAAGCAAGACGGACAACGAAGACAAGGCTCTCTTTGCAGGTGGTGTCCGTGGCCGAGGAAGAGGTGCTGGCCGTGGTCGAGGACGTGGTTCCGGTGGTCGCGGCGGAGCAAACCCAGGTGGTCGTGGAGGACCTGGAGCAGGTCAGAGTAATCGTGCTGGTGGACACGAGCAAAGTGGAGCAGAGAAGCGAAGCTGTTGCCACTGCCGTGATCAACGGCATCTAATGCGAGATTGCCCCTACCTTGGCAAACGTCCCCCCACTGAGGGTCGGGGAGGACCAGCGCCGAAACGCAACAAGTCTGGTGGAGTAGGAAAAGGAGCCAAGGCTGGCAATAGTCGTGACGAAAATGAAAGTGATGATTTTGCGTATGTTGCAATGAGTTTTATCAAAGTGGACAAGAGGGTAGCGCATATTGCTCATGATTGCTGGTATCAGCAACCAATCACTTGACCAACCAAAGAGATGGCTGCATCTCGTTAACGCCGTTGAGTGCAATGGTGCGAGCAGGTGGAGAGAACTGGTTGGAAGTCGCTGGTGTTGGAGATGTTAAAAAAGAGTTGATCGCTTCCACTGGCAGACATCCGGGCTTCTGCGAGGAGTAGGTTATGTTCCCGAGTTACAATGCAGTTTGTTTTCGGTAGGAAGACAATCGTCACGTTCGCTAGCTTCTGCTGAGCAAACCCGGTGCCATTTTGACGAAGAGGATTATGTAGATGTGCTGTTGGAAAATTGCGGAGGTGAGACAACTCTCTATCGGCTGAACTTGGAGAGTTTGCGGATACTGCTATGATAGCAGCAGTGGCAACTGGAGAAACGCAGAATGTGGAGCTATGGCATGCTCGCTTCGGTCATCCAGGGCGGAATGCCTTCAGTGCGTTGTTCAGACACACGCGGATGCCGATGAAGAATTTCGACTTGCGGCAGCCAGAAAGTTTCCAGTGTCGAACTTGCGTAAAAGGAAACATAACCCGAAAGCGGTTTCGATCTGGTGGAGATGGACCAACTCGCGAATGTTTAGTCGGTGAGCGTACTCATTCTGACATCTGGGGCCCGTACGCTGTGAGCTCGTACTCAGGCAAACGATATTTTGGATTGTTTGTTGATGAAGCAAGTCGTTTTACGACTTCGCTCCTTCTAGCAGAACGCTCTGAAATATATGAGAAGTTTTTTGCTCTTTACTACGAGCATGTAAAAGCTCAGCTGAATGTTCGCATAAAGGAGTTGCGGATGGATAATGCGAAGGAGTAGCTCAAGCAGGGATCTATCTGTAAGCAGAAGTATGGCATGGTGTGTTCTCCTTCCATTAAGCATACACCTGAGCAGAATGGTGTTGCAGAGCGAATGGTGAGGACAATATCTGAGCGAATGAGATGTCTGTTGAGTCACTTTGTGCGACAAGAGTTGTGGGCACAGGCTGCAGTGACGGCAGCATTTTGCGTGAATATTGTGCCGAATTTCACAAGAAATATGGAGATACCATACGCGATATGGTATTGTGAATTGCCATCATATTTGCGCTTGCACAAGTTTGGTTGTGCTGTTTTAGCGTACGTGGATAAACGTGGATAAAGTGGAGAGGCGAAAGATATATCCAAAGGCACGTGAAGCCATATTTGTTGGCTATAATCGAGAGAAGCCTGGGTATCGACTGCTTGGCAGTCGAACGTTGAAGGCGTTCTATAGCCATACCGTTGTTTTTTACGAGAACAAGGCAGGTCGACTACCTACGGCAACGTCAACACGAGCATGCCTATCGCCCAGTATTTGGGTTTAGATCAAACTGAAGTTGATGATGTAGCTGCGATGCTTGAGGCAATCCACGACGAGGACAGTACCGCAAAAGTCGTAATGATAGAGCAGCCAGAAAGATAGAGCACCCTCTGTTTGATGAGTAGCCAATCAGCAGTTAGGACCGAAGCGAACATAATATGGACGTTCAAAGGAGAGGGGGGCAAACAAGAAATTTTAAAACACGGTGGACACAGTGGCCGCCTACAAGACAGCTTCTTCTAAAATAACTTCTGCGCTGCAACTAGCTGCAGGTTCGTTTCCAACATCAGTAAGAATATCAGCGTGGTTTGACGGGCCGAATGGTACGAACGGCCCCGCCTTCACAAAAGCGTTCTTCACTGTGTTAGACGAAACACATCGAAGCCCATCCATAGCAGTCTCAAAAGTGGATCGCCAGCGGAATTGTGGCGTCACCTTCTTCGGCCGGCCTCGAGATAGCGTGTTTAGGCGACGAATATGCTGTTTTAAGGGGGCCATAACCCCGACATCAAGAGGCTGAGCAACACCAGTACAACCTCCTGGTACATACAGAACCGCTGTATCCGTGCACGCTAAAGCATCAGCAATCTCGGCCTTCTTATGGACGGACAAGCTGTCCAAAATGAGAACCGAAGGTTCACATACAATGTGCTTCCAGCACTTGTCAATCCACGCCATCATGACTCGTTCGTCAAACCATGCACTCTCCTGAACTGAAAATGTAGCCACTTCGCCACTACAGTACTTGGTCATCTCAGCTTCCACATCACCACCGGGAACGCCGTTATAAGCAAAATGTGGTGGCAGCACACGTCCATCCGCCGCCGCCGTCACCGCCATAGTACAGCGATAGCCCTCTGAAGTGTTAGTAGTAGTTCGCACAGTAGTAGCCCCGACAAACTCCACGGTGGTGCGTCTGCCCATCTCCCAATACACCGATGTCTGGTCCATATTGAACAGCGCTCTCGCAACAGGAAGACCTCGCTCAATGTGACAATGCTGTGTTAGTACCTCCGTCACCTTCTTGACAAAAGGAAGGCGTGTTGCTTCTAGCTCATCACGTGTCTTTCTACCGGAATGAGAAATCCGACGAATAGTGAGCCCGTTCCTTTTCATGAAACGGCACCAACGCTTCTTGCCCTCATGGCTCTTCTCCCCAATCTCGATAGGCAGTAAATCACATGCAGCTTCGATGATGCTGTCTATAGTGACGGTGTGCTCGAGCCGTCGTTCATCCTTAATGTAGACACACAGCGTGTCCTCAATCGGAGCAGAGACACACCTTCGGCCGCTACCGCTGAGCGTGAGACGAGAGCCTCGAGATGGGGCAGGGGGGAGGGAGGGCCCTGCCCGAGGGCGGCGTTTGATCTCCTCCCGAAGGCGGTCAATCTGGCGCTCCCAGATCTGGAGACTGGGACGTGGGACACCTCGGGACTTGGCGAAGGCCTTGCGTGACTCTCCACGTGCTCTTGCAGCGATCCAGTCGTCGACAGTGGTGACCTTGAATAGGAGAGTGTAGCGAGTAGGAATGCGCTGGTGTGGCATCGTCGGCTTGGGATTGCTGGGAAGGAGGACTTGTGAGCTGCGGCAAATTGTATTGTGTGGCCTCCGTCGATCAGCCGCATGTCTACCTTGTTTTGATAAAATATCTATGACTAGGCACCTTGTATTGCATAATATATTGTCCTATCGTAAGATGTGAACATGCCAGAAAGATAGAGCATCATGCATTTTCCCAATAGAAAAATGGTGCTCTATTATTACGCCTTTTGCGGTAGTGACGAAGGCGGTGAAGATGGTGGGGCCAATGCAGATCTCGTCGGATCAAATCACCGTGACCTGTCAGGTAGGGCAATTGGTGTTGGTGACCCAGAGATGCCAGGTCAGGTGGGGCTGTGGATAAGCGCGATGCAAGGTCAGGTGAGGTCGCGGAGCCACAGCAACCACCACCGCCTCGTCAAAAGCGGATGCGATCCGATGATGAACGCTCTCATTTGGCAGTGCGCGGCACTGAAAGTGGAGCTTCTGATGCTGATGCGGCAGTGCGCGGCGCTGAACCACACCATAAGCAAAAAAGAAGAGGAAAGCGTAAGAACAGTGGGCGGCGCAAGGCACCGGCTGTAGTGACCGAGTCACCAAAGACAACAGACGATAGGCAGCAACCACAAAGCGGACTTCCACTTCAGACACTTGATAGAGACTGCAAGGTCGGAGATGCCGCTATCTCGTGAATCACCTAGCTCGGAGTTTGTACGAACCTCCTCATGCAGGGCTTTGCGAGAGTATGTGGCTCCGGGAGGAATTCGCACAGAAGACTGCCCAGTAATGAGTGGTCGGGCTAGCAGACCGCCGTCGTGGTTTGGCGACTATATCAACGTTGCATATTCAGATACGAATTCAAATGAAGACGAGAGTGCGTCTAAAACATGGAATAAGGCTCGAGATGAATTGCAGCGTGCGATGGTGGCAGGACTATTGCTGTCTAACAATGAGCGCCATCAAGGAGCCGGAATCGTATTGTGATGCGATTGAAACTGAGCATTCTGAACAGTGGAGACAAGCAACTCAGAAAGTGTATGACGCACGAATTAAGATCTGCACTTGGGAACTGGTTCCCAGAACGAGTCGTATGCAGGTGCTACGGAATCGTTGATGTTTCGTGTTAAATATCTTGCAAATAGAGAGATCGACATATTTAAAGCAATGCTAGTGATCAAATGCTTCATGCAGATGTATGGAGTTGACTATCTGGAGGTCTACTCACCTGTAGTGCGACTGGAAACCCTGCGAGTATTGTTGACTCTTGCCGCTGTGTGGGATTACAAAGCGCACTAGTCTCCACAGGAAGCCTTCCGAGCTCAGGAAAAGATTGCGGCCCGGGGAACCGCGTTTAAGCCCCCCCCCCCCCCCCCCCCCCCCCAAGGTAATTCTATACACTATTTGCCGGGGATTGCCAGGAGCTCCCGGCATTCCATATCTGCCTCTCCCCAAGCGCGGTCTAGCCGGCCCGGGGTGAGTGCACTTCATATTCTTTGGGTCTCGCCCGTGGGGTCTCGTCCCGAAAACCTTTGGCGGCCGTCGCCGGTGTTATAAGGTCAGGACTCCTAGGAGATCCTCCGTGGTTGACCTTCCCCTGGTAAGAACAACCGTTCGAAGAGGGTCCACAAGGTGAGGTTTCTGACCGAGTTCCCCGGGTCCTCTCTTCTTCCCATAAGAGAGCTCTTCCCGGGACTCACGGCTTCCCGGTAAATCCCTCGCCCGGACGGAACCGTTTATCCACAGGAGCTTCCTTCCCGAGGAGGCCCTAGAAACAGGTACAAGCACCAGTCTTGGGACGGTCAGGCCCCAGCGCTACGTCACAATCATCAACAAATTTAAACAAACTGATGCCAAGCCGTGTCTGATCACTCTCGACCCAGGTGCGCACCTGAAGAAGGAGACGCGCCGCAGAACGAAGCGGAAAGGGCCAAGAAAAAAATGAACCCCTTCCGCTCACTCGTTGGGAGCCTCATGTACTTGGCCTGTGGTACCCGACCGGACATTTCGGTTGCGGTTGCCCAATTGAGTCATTTTCTCGGAAATCCTGGTGAGAAGCATTGGGATGTTGGTATTAGAGTGGTGAGGTACTTACGGAAGACCAAGAACCTCGGTATCATGTACATCGGATCACTGGGAACAGATCTCGTGGCATACTGTGACACAGATTGGGCTGGCAACCGCGACGAGAGACGTTCGGTTAGCGGCATCGTTTTGATGATGTGTGGTGCTCCCGTGGTTTGACGATCAACATATTAAAAGACAGTCGCATTGAGCGCGACTGGCCATGGCAGAGGACATGGCGCTCAGCGACTGCGTGAAAGAAGTGGTTCGGATGCGTCTGCTACTCAAAGACATTGGCGCGACCAGGATGGACCTACGGTGATCTATGAAGATAACCAAGGAGCGATGGGTTAGGCAAAGTATGTTGGATACCAAGCTCGGACGAACCATGTGGACATACCCTATCGCTTCATCCGGGCGAAAGTTGCGACTGGTATTGTGGAGCTCAAGTATGTGGAGACCAAGAACCAGATCGCAGATTTTTTTTACCAAGGCGTTGTCGACGAAGACTCTCCGCTATCTGGTTCAGCGTGGAAACATTACCGGAATACTCAAGTAGACTGCGAATTGCTGGGGGTGTTGCGGTTATGCATTTTGCAGTCTGCCTACCTGGATCTCTATCGCTAGGAGGGCGTGCTGTGGCTCTGCTTTCCCGATACGTGTGCCATGCGAACCTAGTGCGTACTTAGAGGACATCGAGGATATGATTGGTTGATCTTTCATGATACGCAATTCGGATTGGACGACCACTTCAAGCTGCCTTTCGGGGAGGTCCAGGTGGCAAGTTTGGGCATTTGAGATGGAGCCCTGACAACATAGGTTACAGTTAGAAGGAATGCGTTTGCACAGCCAGATTTTAAACTTAAATTGTTATTTTCAACAAAAGCTTTAAAACCTATACCTTTTTAATATAAATTAATTTTAGGGTATGCTAGGAAGAGTAGAGCAGGTCTACTAGATGATTTTGTCAAGCTCTAACTCAATCACTTTCGGACCTACTTCCTTCTACTCACATCGACTACAAGCCTCGTTCGCACACTCTCAATTTTGACGAGGTAGTACGTTTTCCTCGACTTTTCTTTTAGGAGTGCTTATCTATTATACCCCGTCTATTGTGATCATACGCGCTTGGTCGCAAACAATAGGAGTTACTGTAGTTGAAAAAAAAAAACATATTAGTGAACCGGACGCCTGTAAACTCTGAAATAAATTTCAAAAATTTTCGAACCGTGTAATCGCTGATGAACTATTGGAGTGTACCCATGAGCATGATCTAAAAAACACAGTCTGTGCGGCTCTGATACCCTGGGGCCAATGCGCATGACGATGATGTGCAGCAGAAATACCTCATTTGGTTTTATTTGCAAGGAGTACAGTATTCCGAATACTTTCCATAGAAAAGAACGACAGTTTTGAGTATTATGCTTGCCATCCTTCGAACATTTCGCTGAAACATGCCATGATTGCACGCTCTCTCAATCAATAAAGACTCGGAGGCGCTAAGAGAATAGAATTCTACATGATCCCCGAATACCCTTGAGCGCGCTCTACAACACAGTGGTGAAACACTAGCCACCGTGCCAGCTAGCTTACCAGCAAATATCTGCAAACAAAAGCTATACATTGTTCTCCTCGAATCGTCGTAAAACTGTGCACTGTGCATTCGTGTTACCTACAGATCTACCTCTCTAATTGAAACCAAGATCATGTCTGCACGTTTGCGGTTTTTCGCCAGAAAGCACAGAAATATTCAAGATTATCAACGCGTGCTGTCTGGTTACAGCTCACCATTGCTCCAATGAACGAAATTTTCGTAAAGCTGCTTGTAATCCGCGTCCTTTTTGATTTTGGCTTTGAACAGCTTGTAGAAATCATCGGAGTCATATCCATGACCCGACCACCTCCCGTACAACCTCTTCGCGTATTTCATATCTTTAATGGCCGCCAGAAGCTTTGCCTCTTGGAACATGTTGGCGCCACTGAACCTTTCCTCATCGTCGTCGTCATCATCATCGTCGTCATCTAGTGCCTTACGAGCTCTCAGGAAGCGCGCTTGGTTGCCGTCGTTGTGACCACCATCAAGTGTGCGAACCGAGTCCGTGGACTCCACCAACGATTCCACGCTTCGACCAGCTTCTGTTGCCATACTGCCTCCAATTAGAAGCGTGACCGCAGAGACTACCACCAGGATGCAGGATAGACGCATTTCAACCGGTGAGATGGATGCACTGACTTGAGTGTTGGAGGACAAATTGCAGAATGCGAAAGGCAGCATTGACATAGCCCATGTAGCGCCAACACGAATAGCAAGGTGGGCGCTCAGGCGCGAGTTCTTGTACTATAGTTTTTTTGTACGTATGCATATATATGCTATAATAGAGCAAGTGGTGGTAGCAGCACGGCAACATCCTCAGCGTTCACAATCACACAGTTGTGTACCATAATCATCCGTGCAGCGGTGGTAAATCACCAAGAATCACCAGTGGTGATGTGGTATCGGTGATACCATCCGCGATCGGCGATTGCTCGTCAAGCCGCGGCGATCAGATGGGAATGTCACGTGTGATCGGCCTCGCAAAACTACAGCACTGTGTAATGAAACGATACTCTCATGACGATTGTCTCGTAAATGATATCCCTAACAACGTCGGCAATAGCGATAGCCTCTTCATGGTTTGGTCGAGTAGTATCATTCCATTTATGCTATAGTGTGAGTGGAGACCCGCGTTTTACCAGAGTGCCTCCATGTTATTATGCACTTCGAAGCATTATAACTTTGAATAGTGTTTTCTCCGATACACCGGAGCTGTTAGTTTCGACACTATAACAAGCAAGAGCGTCGTACTGA
Organism: Phytophthora taxon juncus; assembly: GCA_033558005.1. Classification (NCBI taxonomy): domain Eukaryota; phylum Oomycota; class Peronosporomycetes; order Peronosporales; family Peronosporaceae; genus Phytophthora; species Phytophthora taxon juncus. The sequence continues at coordinate 693,852 of JAUCEE010000024.1, forward strand.
ACAAGCCTGAGGTTTTGGATTCGAATATGACCAACTCAGGGCCTGCCGCTTGGTTTGCGGTACGTTTAGATTTGGGTTTATGGCACGGTGTACATGGGCCAGTAAATTTTCACCGCTATCAACTTAACAGCACCAACGACGTCTATAACTAGGCGTCTAGCGGGAGCGTTGCCAATTGTAATAACAAGCAAGAGCGTCGTACTGTACAAGCCTGAGGTTTTGGATTCGAATATGACCAACTCAGGGCCTGCCGCTTGGTTTGCGGTACGTTTAGATTTGGGTTTATGGCACGGTGTACATGGGCCAGTAAATTTTCACCGCTATCAACTTAACAGCACCAACGACGTCTATAACTAGGCGTCTAGCGGGAGCGGTGCCAATTGTGCAATGATGCATTTATTATCTTATGCACGTGATTGCGGAAACAGCTTTGAGCTGTATCACGGTTGGGCTTTGGTTGCTTGTTTACTCTTGTTCACTTTTAAGGTTGGGGTCAGCTAAAGTTCCTTCGACAAGGACCAACAGCAGCTCTGGCATTTATTCCTACGAGCGAAAATTGGAAGGCTCTGATCGAGAACGGAGCTTCGCGCCGAATCCTCTGATGTGCTTGGTGATAGACAGTGGTGCCGTGTCGAAAAAGACGAGCAAGGCAGAGAGGCAGTAGTGCCGAGCCGACCAAGACGGAGAAGAGAGACGTTCAGACCTTGAGACATGGCTTATCTCTACGAAGCCGCGACAAAAGCTGCCCACCGGATAAAGATGACAAATTTGTCAAATAAAGAAGTGGTAAATTGGAAAGGTGAGTTAAAAGCTTTTCATGGATACCAATTTTGAACCAATAACAGTTTCATTGGGCAGGCAAGCGAAAACAGGATCATTGTTGCCTTTACGGACTAGGCGTAGGCGTTGAATTAGTCCACCAAGACATAAGCACACGGTGTTCAAAACACTATCGTTTCAAATACTAGAAACACGTTAGCCTATCAGACAAATTAAAGTTTATTAAGTGATATTGGCTGATAACCAGAGGACCTTCTTACAATCTTTTCGAGAGTTGAGTACAAAGCGAGCCGGTTCCATATAGTGCTTCGTATCATAAACCAAAATGTAAACGTACCGCAAGCCAGTAGACTGGTATTTTTTTCTGTTCTTCACAGCATTTGTTTCTTGTTGTGTAGGCCTCGAAACTGTGGTAGCAGTATACCGTTTTTGGTTTACTATGTGGTGGCATTGAATTGCCATTTTTCACATGTACTCAGTTTACATTATATTCGGGAAATATTGTATTAGGAATATTCCGAGTAACTTTTGGTACCTCCACAAGAACCTACTTTCTTGTTCATGTACATACTTGTGTTCCCATTTCACAATATTTTTTCTTTGCATGATACCAGTGAAATTCAGACAGCATTTAATACAAAAGCCGGTTTGAGAAAAAAATGGATTCAGCGTACATTCTCACCTCGGTACTCACTGTCAAAACGATGTCATTTATACAGCTCAAAAACAGTCCGGTTTTGCTGTCAATAGTGCACAGATCCATTTGGTTTAAGCGCGGTGGTCATTTTGTGCCATACTGTGCAGTATCATGGGCTTTGCTGGCCTGTTACCTTTGTTCACGCTTGCTAAGCAAGCAGTGCGTGCTGCAGCTTACTCCCAGCAAGCAGGTTACGCGAAATGACCAACCAACCCTGGTCTACTCCACACGTAACTGCCGAGATGTTTCATTGACATATTTGCTCTGCGATACATAAGCCTGCCCTCCTCGAAGACTCCAAGTCAAGAGCACTGGCCGTCCTTTAAAACAATGCGCGTCTGCTCTGTCATCTTTGCCACCGCTGTTATACTGCTCACTTTTAGCGACACAACTGCCACCAAAACTGGTGATGCACTCGATAACAAGAACTTACGCTCCGATCTGTCCTCGCCCAATGCATCGAAATTAACCGGCTTGCTCGATGCTCACGATGCCCGTCAAAGATCGTTGCGAACCGCGACCACAGACGACGCGGACGATGTGGATAAAGAAGAAAGAGTGGGCGGTACGGATATTGTTGCGTGGGCTCATAAGCTTCAAAGGAGGATGCCAAGATTGTTCGCCAGATCTCGAAAGGCAACTCACCAGAGCACATCCTGACCAAGTTGCGTGTTCCGTACAAGATGGAAAATGGCTTCAAGGTCTATTCGATCTACGACCCCGACTACCAGAAGTACCTTAAGTGGGTGAAACGCTTGCGTGATAACCCGCTGACTTTCGACGCGAAGGTTGGACCACGGCCCGCCTTGCCGTAGCACAAGATCTCGTGTAATTGGAGCTGAGTAGCTCAAAAAGCAACTCGCTCAAAAGCGATCAACTGTAGTTTGGTTTCGACGTAGCTCTTCTTCTGTAAGAAATCGGCAACGAGGGTCATTTTGAGGTTCAGTCAGTGAGCTGAAGAGTCTGCACTCGAGGCTGCCAAACAAGTTGTATTTCCATCCAAACACTAGTTACTTTCCTTGGCCCCCGACACACAATTTGAAGGCCCCTAGCACAACAATGTTTTCACCCGAGAATCCATCCCCCTTCCTCGTAGCTTAGAACGAGTCAATGTCGACACCTCCGAGGCGACCCGCAGCATATCCGCCTGCGCGGTTCTGAGCGTTGGCCAAGTCGAACTTGTCATTTCCTCCGACCGCTTCTCTCTCAACGCGGTCGTCTTCAGCCAGTTCTTCACGGAGCCAGCGCTCCACCGCCTTGTACATGGGCATCTTCTGTCTCTCGGTGCATTGCTCAATGGGGCCGAAGAAGCCCACGGTGCCACGACGCACATACAGCACATGCGACGCCCATACATCCGTGCCGTCGAAGATGTGCGTGGCCAGCAGCACCGTGGCGTGTCTGGTCTCCGTCTCCTCCTTCAGGAAGGCGAGCACGTTCTCGCGCGAGATGATGTCCAGCATGCCCAGCACCTCGTCCAGCACGATGAGCTGCGATGGTCTCAGCAGAGCCAGGAAGAGCTGGACACGCCGACGCTGGCCGTCCGACAGGCGGTGCAGCCGCCACTTCGGGTCAATGCGTAGCACCTGCAGCAGCTTCTGCCGTCTCTCGGGGTGCTCGCTCTGCAGCTTCTCCATCATCTCCTCCACCGCCATGTCGGCCGAGTAGGCCATGGCGTGCGACGCGAAGGCCACGGCGCGCTGGCCCCAGTCGGCGCTCACGAAGGTGCGCAGCGCGTTGAGCGTCGTGTCCCGGAAGCTGTCGCGGCCGAAGACCAGCGCCGTGTCGTCGGCCGTCAGGTGCTTGCCGGCCAGGATGCTCAGCAGCGTGCTCTTGCCGGCGCCGTTGCCGCCCACCACCAGCACGCGCTGGCCGGGTTGCAGCGTGAGGCTCACGTCGCGCAGCACGCGGTCGTCGTCGCCCACGACGTCGCCCGTCACCGGGTCGTGCTGCAGGCGGTTCACGAGCTGCCCGCCGATCGTCACCTTCGCGAACGCGAAGTTCAGGCGGCGCAGCTCCACGGGAGCGGGGGGAGGATTGGTGGCCATGGCCTCGACGTAAATGAGACGAGATCACGTGACGGAGGCCGAGAGACACCAAGTGGTTTGGCAGCAGGTCGTATGATGGGAGTTGAATAACTAACGGATAGTGCTGCAGGGTGAGGATATGCACGTAAGTGTAGCTGGTATAGCGGCTAATGGTGATGGCAGTGGGCAAGTTGACTAGCGACAACCGACAGCATTAATTTTGCGGCAAGGACACTTGCCACGTTGAATTGTCGGATGATGCTAGTCGGAGCCAAAGCAGAGCGTATTAGAATTTTTATGAGATCGGAGGGCTTTCTGCGTGGTCTGGAAGAAGAACGTGGACTGCGACAGATTCAGCGCTCGATTTCGTCCTCAGAGACGCAGCGATGAACACATACTCACATGGAATGCACACCAGGACTGATGAGGCTGTTCCGATTTTCCTCCGGGACAGTTAGGCTCAGCGCGGGCATACGATCCGCACAAGTGTTGTCAAGGACGTTCAGTTCGCCGTGAGTCGAGCGTTATGCCCTCTGTGGACTGCCCACATGACGGCTCTGCGACTGGAATAGTCGACTGGTATCGGCTCTTTTGGTCAACGAGCACATGAATTGCTTCCAGCAAAAGAACAGCGAAAAACAAACTTAGTGCGGGGGGAGGAGCTGTATAAATTCAATAGTGGTAGTCAATTGTGCAGCAGCAAGAAGATTTTTTTTCTGCTTGAGATTGAGCGCGCAACAATTTGGCCAATAATTAATTGACGACCCCAAACCGTCACTGCATCAAGTTCATTTTTTTTTCTGACAGGCTTTCTGTTGAGATCGACGATAGCATTCAAAGATGCCGCGGCGTCGACCCGAGAGAAGGCGCTACGAGATCTTCGCCGGATCTTAGAAGGTAGAGGAATCTATCGGGAGGGATTGTTGGACCCAGATTCTTTTAAAGACGAGCTGGAAGCCTCCAGCTCGTGCTGGCGGCTTGCTGGCTGTTTGAGTATGAGCGCGTACAGTCAATGCGCTATGTAGAACGACCGCAAAGTATCGCCGGCGCGATCCAGGTTGTCTAAAAGGGATGATGTCAGCAGAGTTACCTGCGGGCTCACAGTCGTGCTTGTCGGTATCACTGTCTAGCCTATCACGTAGAATAGCTAGTTGATCTTCATTCCTCGACGCCAGCCTACCAGGATATGCTTCCGGCGTTGGCGCGTGCATCTGTGGCGGGCTCGAACTAGGTGGAAGCACGGTTAAGCTGGCAGATGGAAACTCGGATGACTGCAATGGTTGTACTGCAACAGCTAGATCGTGGTGGACACCTTCAGCTGCTCTGCTGAATAGGTCATCGCATCCATCACTAAACCTGGCGCTGCCTCTGCTGGTCAGTGATGCTGTCTCAACCTGTGCAATGGCGGCAACAAAACTGCTTGCCTCCGCTGCTGGGCTCTGTTGCTTCTATGCTTCCTGTGGGACCCGCCTGCCCTGCCACGAGAGCCGCGGCCACGCGATTTTCCGCCCATTTTTTTTGTCCGCTGTAGCGTTGAAGCCGAAGTACGCGAAAAAAAAATTATACTTGCTGCTGCAAGCTGAGCAGCACGAGTTCTGATGCAAGTCAGCAGCCTTGTTTTGTTCGACTAATCAGGGCCCAGAAAAAAAATCTTGACTTGCTGCAAAAAAAAAATCTTGCTCTTGCTGCACAATTGACTACCACTAATACCAACCTTGGATTGTGCGTCAGATCTTGATAAATAACCCGCCAGAGCATATTCCACCAAGCTGCGTGTTCCATACAAGATGGAAAATGGCTTCAGGTCTATTCGATCCACGACCCTGATTACAAGAAGTATCTCTTTTGGGTGAAACGCTTGCGTGATAAGCCGCTGACTTACGACCCGCACGTTGGGCCACAACCCGCCTTGCCGTAGCACACGTTCTCGTGGTTTAATATATTGTAATCAAAGCTGGGCAGCTATTGAGAAATCAACTGTAGTTTGGTTTCCACATGAGGGTTTTCGTGATTGCACGCACAAACACTTGGAGCAATTGTAGGTGTTGCCTGCGTATGTACATTCACATTTGGAATACCAATGCCATCGTTGATTTTGGGCCAGTACAAATTCAGCCTTCACTACATTGACACCACGTTTACCGATGCCTATTCGGCACAAACTGATTTATCATGGTTTACCACCGGTTGATAAACCTGTTTGGGATAGTCATAGCGGAGGTAAAGTTCCAGGGAAGTGATAGGATTGGTGTTTGCACGATCAGTTTACGGCCGAGTAAAGTTCTAGCTCGACCTTCCCAAAGCCGAAGTTTGTGTAGTCAATTTCCTGTCAAGGTCGTTGGCCAGGCTTGATGATGTATCACAATTTCCAAATGGAATCCCCAGATAGCGTACTGTTTCTCCGTGATGGAGAGAGCGCAGTGGATTTATGCGCGGAGGAGGGCAGCATTACTCAAACTCATGATTACGTTTCAGCATCAGCATGAGAGAGCATTTGGAATCATTGTACATCAAGCGGATCCATGCGAGAAACCTTGGACCAAAGCCTTGGCGTTCTAAAACTTTAAGTAAGTACTTCCGATTGACACGATCATAAGCTTTCGCAAGTCAAGAAATGCAGCCAAACGTTTGGTAAGTATCTGTTGCAAGGCCCGAACGAAAATGTTTGTTGATGAATAAAACGACTTGGGTTGCCTCCACCATCGTGCACACCATCGTCAAACTGCTAAGTATTCCCCGGAAATCGATGGGAACCCCTCTCTCAGTCTCAGAGGCGACCACTCCAAGCATGCGCATCTAATCCGTCGAATTCATTGCCACGGTCACACTACTTGCTACCAGTGGCGTAATTCAGCGCCTGCTTTAACCCTGCAATCACTAATGTCGGAGGTAAAAAGCCACGACAAACTTCGCGTTACTTCGTTTCAGTAATTTGAGACTGCAGCGTCCTCCCGTTCGAGTAGGTGAAGCCGTATTATAAGATCTGTAGTACCTCGTCTTTCTTCTTTGTCCTTGTCGCCCAGCTCGTCCGCAATCACGGTTCGCAACAATCTATGACGGCACTGCTGGCAGCATCTGGAGCAGCCAGTAAGCGGGTCGGAGTGGCTGAGGGCACCCTTCCACCAAACACATTGGAGGAAGCGACGACGTCAGCCGAAGCTCTCGGTCAATGTTTTGGAATGCTTGGTTGCAGCGCCACTGGCGTGAAGAGCTGCCGCAAAAACAATTGCGAAAATGTTGGTCACTCGCATACTTCTTGCAGAAGGAATTTGAGCCGTAGTTTGATGGTGATGGGTGGTTTGAGGGCTTGTGAGTGAATTTCGGAATGATGATGGCTGGGGCTAACTGGTTGGGCCTCCTGGTGGTCCTGAGGTCTACGAGCCTCGAAGCTACGCACTTGGCATGGTTCGAGCCCCGCCAGCGCGGGACTTTTCCAACAATCAGTGATCCGAATGATTAGCATTCTTGAATCAATATCGCATTCAAACAAATCAAAATTAACATCAGACATCAGAATCATACCTTCAGAATCACTAGCCAAGAGTAGTACCAGGATTTACCAGTTAATCAACTCAATTTCCTTCCTCCTGGGGCTAACTGGTTGGTGCGAGATTACCAAAGCAAAGAGTGAATAAAAGTACTAAGAAGAATAAGCTCACGATATTCGCGCTGCTTTTGATCACGCCGCTTCTGATGACACAGCGGCCAGACGATTCAAAACATGGACAGCAAATGATAACTACAGTCTGAAAATTCGTCGCTACCGTGATGGTACCCAGGATCTGCTTCTACCTGAAGTCGCCTTGCTAAAAACATTTTGTTGCTCGTTGGAAAGGGTATTTTTGCAACTCAAAGCATTATCCAGATACCTATTACTAAGTTAAAAACTAACTCGAATTACTGTCCACCATTATTGTGTTGCTTTGAAGCATCGACAGGACTACCACGACAGTACTTGTTGTCGCTTAAAAAAAGTGACTGTGTCATCAGAAGCACCGTGACTGTCGTGTGTTTGTTTTGATTGCTGTTGTTTACTCAAGCTGATCAAAACTTTCGAGGCTTTGGAGGCTTTGGCTGCAACAGCGAATTTCGCGACAGCCAGGTTGCCTCCACCACCATAGTAGTAGTAAATGATTTGATTAACTAGTTAACGGATTTCTCGTCGGATTGTCTACATTAATGTGGTCTTGATATCACGAGAGGCTAATCTATGATCTTGGAATTGAAATACAATATGGCGATCCGCTGTTGCGAGGGTTAACTCTTGGGGTGGGTTGAAGCCTAGTTGGCTGAGCAATGAAGTCAGTTGGGATTTACTGAGTTTCAATTCAGACGCGTGTTAGCATAAAAATTTGCAGTATGTTTTGAAGGAGTGCTGGATCTGGAGAATGCTAGGTGCATTGGGTAGAGTCTCTCGGAAGAAAGTATCATTTCGGATTCTCCACGTTGCGTGAAAAGCAATCGCAGTAAACACCCTCCACAAGATGAGCACAACATGAGCATTCAGCCGCCAACGTGAATCATTCGGTTTTGGAAATAGCAATACTGTAGCCGCATTCCAAGCTCAAATAAAGATCTGACGCCACGACGACCAAAGTTCTTGCCACATCGTCAGCACTGCAGGGCATGCGTAGGAGCACTGTTGTACCATTTCAGTGGCATGGCATGATGCCCGAACACACTCTTGAATCGTAAGATTTAGAAATATCAGGAAATACAGCCGCGAAACAACTAATAGATCTCGAATGAATATCCGAGCATTATGTCGTGGACTACTGAAAGCATGCATTTCCGAAGGGAAATAATCTTGGTGTGTGCTTCATGAATCTTTTGCACCGGACAACCAAGGCTTTCCAGAGGATGGCGCTCGAAAGTGGCGTGTTGAAGAAGATTATCCCAGTCGTACTGCTGCAGTTGTCGAAAAATCGCGCTGGTTTAATACATTGCATTAAACTTATTTTAAAAGAAAAATCGCGCTGGTGCATCCGTTGCTTGAGATTCCACAGCTAAACAAATGACTGGAGGCGTTATCGTTGTTGATTCGGTCTGCATTCCAACAGCATGCGGGCCAGAGAGGTTTCGCGTGAAAATTTCGGTCAATTGCCGATATGTGCCCAAAAGCAATGAGTGATACGGCTATTCCACGAAGCATAGAACATACCGCTGTAAAAAAAAATATGGCGATGGCCAGTTGCGACTGTCATCAAGGAGGTTCTCCAGACAGAGTCTTCTTTGCTCCGCCAAAGCACGGCACATTCTACGAAATTTGACGGTGCCTGATTGATCCCAACGTTTTGACGACTGTCCCGATCTTGATGAAGTCCTTACGTTAAATTTCGTTGAGGTGTTCCACCAAATCGTCCGGTGGGTTGGTACGGCGAGTCTACGGTGGTGAAGATGTGAAGATACTTTACGTAGCTTGTGGTTGCTGGCTGAGGAATATTCAGGAATCAAATATCGTATTATGGTGTTTGTTGTATTACATTGCGAGACACAGTTCCTGAATATGGTACTGTATCTTGGGTTTTGCTTTGATTACACTGCTGAATAAAGCAAGCGGTGTATCCTGGGAGGATAGCTGGAATAACTATATGCACAGAAATTAAGATAATAAAAGCGTTCCTTGAAACGCGCACGCTACTGTAAGTGGTGGTAGCAGCACGGCAACATCCTCAGCGTTCACAGTCACACAGTTGTGTACCATAATCATCCGTGCAGCGGTGGTAAATCACCATGAATCACCAGTGGTGATGTGGCATCGGCGATACCATCCGCGATCGGCGATTGCTCGTCAAGCCGCGGCGATCAGATGGGAATGTCACGTGTGACCGGCCTCGCAAAACTGCAGCACTGTGTAATGAAACGATACTCTCATGACGATTGTCTCGTGAATGATATCCCTAACAACGTCGGCAATAGCGATAGCCTCTTCATGGTTTGGTCGAGTAGTATGATTTCATTTATGCTATAGTGTGAGTGAAGACCCGTGTTTTACCAGAGTGCCTCCATGTTATTATGCACTTCGAAGCATTATAACTTTGAATAGTGTTTTCTCCGATACACCGGAGCTGTTAGTTTCGACACTATAACAAGCAAGAGCGTCGTACTGTACAAGCCTGAGGTTTTGGATTCGAATATGACCAACTCAGGGCCTGCCGCTTGGTTTGCGGTACGTTTAGATTTGGGTTTATGGCACGGTGTACATGGGCCAGTAAATTTTCACCGCTATCAACTTAACAGCACCAACGACGTCTATAACTAGGCGTCTAGCGGGAGCGGTGCCAATTGTGCAATGATGCATTTATTATCTTATGCACGTGATTGCGGAAACAGCTTTGAGCTGTATCACGGTTGGGCTTTGGTTGCTTGTTTACTCTTGTTCACTTTTAAGGTTGGGGTCAGCTAAAGTTCCTTCGACAAGGACCAACAGCAGCTCTGGCATTTATTCCTACGAGCGAAAATTGGAAGGCTCTGATCGAGAACGGAGCTTCGCGCCGAATCCTCTGATGTGCTTGGTGATAGACAGTGGTGCCGTGTCGAAAAAGACGAGCAAGGCAGAGAGGCAGTAGTGCCGAGCCGACCAAGACGGAGAAGAGAGACGTTCAGACCTTGAGACATGGCTTATCTCTACGAAGCCGCGACAAAAGCTGCCCACCGGATAAAGATGACAAATTTGTCAAATAAAGAAGTGGTAAATTGGAAAGGTGAGTTAAAAGCTTTTCATGGATACCAATTTTGAACCAATAACAGTTTCATTGGGCAGGCAAGCGAAAACAGGATCATTGTTGCCTTTACGGACTAGGCGTAGGCGTTGAATTAGTCCACCAAGACATAAGCACACGGTGTTCAAAACACTATCGTTTCAAATACTAGAAACACGTTAGCCTATCAGACAAATTAAAGTTTATTAAGTGATATTGGCTGATAACCAGAGGACCTTCTTACAATCTTTTCGAGAGTTGAGTACAAAGCGAGCCGGTTCCATATAGTGCTTCGTATCATAAACCAAAATGTAAACGTACCGCAAGCCAGTAGACTGGTATTTTTTTCTGTTCTTCACAGCATTTGTTTCTTGTTGTGTAGGCCTCGAAACTGTGGTAGCAGTATACCGTTTTTGGTTTACTATGTGGTGGCATTGAATTGCCATTTTTCACATGTACTCAGTTTACATTATATTCGGGAAATATTGTATTAGGAATATTCCGAGTAACTTTTGGTACCTCCACAAGAACCTACTTTCTTGTTCATGTACATACTTGTGTTCCCATTTCACAATATTTTTTCTTTGCATGATACCAGTGAAATTCAGACAGCATTTAATACAAAAGCCGGTTTGAGAAAAAAATGGATTCAGCGTACATTCTCACCTCGGTACTCACTGTCAAAACGATGTCATTTATACAGCTCAAAAACAGTCCGGTTTTGCTGTCAATAGTGCACAGATCCATTTGGTTTAAGCGCGGTGGTCATTTTGTGCCATACTGTGCAGTATCATGGGCTTTGCTGGCCTGTTACCTTTGTTCACGCTTGCTAAGCAAGCAGTGCGTGCTGCAGCTTACTCCCAGCAAGCAGGTTACGCGAAATGACCAACCAACCCTGGTCTACTCCACACGTAACTGCCGAGATGTTTCATTGACATATTTGCTCTGCGATACATAAGCCTGCCCTCCTCGAAGACTCCAAGTCAAGAGCACTGGCCGTCCTTTAAAACAATGCGCGTCTGCTCTGTCATCTTTGCCACCGCTGTTATACTGCTCACTTTTAGCGACACAACTGCCACCAAAACTGGTGATGCACTCGATAACAAGAACTTACGCTCCGATCTGTCCTCGCCCAATGCATCGAAATCAACCGGCTTGCTCGATGCTCACGATGCCCGTCAAAGATCGTTGCGAACCGCGACCACAGACGACGCGGACGATGTGGATAAAGAAGAAAGAGTGGGCGGTACGGATATTGTTGCGTGGGCTCATAAGCTTCAAAGGAGGATGCCAAGATTGTTCGCCAGATCTCGAAAGGCAACTCACCAGAGCACATCCTGACCAAGTTGCGTGTTCCGTACAAGATGGAAAATGGCTATAAGGTCTATTCGATCCACGACCCGGACTACCAGAAGTACCTTAAGTGGGTGAAACGCTTGCGATGACCCGCTGACTTTCGACGCGAAGGTTGGACCACGGCCCGCCTTGCCGTAGCACAAGATCTCGTGTATTGGAGCTGAGTAGCTCAAAAAGCAACTCGCTCAAAAGCGATCAACTGTAGTTTGGTTCCGACGTAGCTCTTCTTCTGTAAGAAATCGGCAACGAGGGTCATTTTGAGGTTCAGTCAGTGAGCTGAAGAGTCTGCACTCGAGGCTGCCAAACAAGTTGTATTTCCATCCAAACACTAGTTACTTTCCTTGGCCCCCGACACACAATTTGAGGGCCCATAGCACAACAATGTTTTCACCCGAGAATCCATCCCCCTTCCTCGTAGCTCAGAACGACATGAACACTACAACGAAATCCTTCGAAACGATCTGCCGCGTCGTTCAAGAGCTGCTTGCTTTGCATCTGTTGGTTGTTAAACAATTTTTTCGTACAGGAACTGGGTACAATACTCAAAAGAGCAGATCTGCCGCCATAGGTTACTCCACGGGTTATCATTATTCCTTGCAATTCAGTCTATTCAATGCAAGCCTTCGTACCCACCTCCTTTTTTTTCTCTCTAAAAATATATCTACGCATCCACATACATGCCTTCACTCTTGAGCAAGTGGCTGATGGCCGTCACCAACTCGCTTTGAGCAATGTCAACACTGGGGTCTGCGATTTTCTCCATCAAAAGCCGGTCCAGATGCTGTCTAATGGACTTAATTAGCACGCCAATACGCGCGACGGCATTGAAGCGGATAAAACCATCCAGCGTGAGAAGATTCTTTTCGTGGATAACCTCAAGGTGGCCTCCAAAAAGAAGCAGTGCGTACGGGTTCACCATAGTACTCTCACGAACAAAAATCTTGGAAGTCTGCACCAACTCAGTGTACAGGAGCCACGGTGAATCGTAGTTTGTCTGGGAAAAGTTGCACGAGGACGGATGAAGGAACACACGCTCGCGCTGACCAGCTTCTGTCGCTGAGCGCACAAAGTACCGAATCTGCTTTGCGTTGTGATCCTCTTCCACCACACCGTGGGCTGCCTGGAAGTATTTCTGCTCAGGGTACACCACTTGCGCCACATTCGCGTACAAACCAGCACACAATGCAGCCTTGATGATACGCGGCGCATCTGAGTTTTCGTTCAAGTTGTCGATACTCGACGACTCATAAAACCCAATACTGTCTAATTGCTGCAAGTACTGCTGCTTCAAGTCCAGGATAGACTCCATCGTGTCGTATGAGAGTCCGATGTCACGACAGAACCCACGCTTCATCTTCTGACCACGCAGAGGCGCATAGCGCTCCGCTAGTTTCCATAATAGCAGGTGGTCACTCTTCCAGCTACCCCCCAGCTCTTTCTTCAGTGCATCCTGTTTCGCACGCATCTCAGGATCGGACATACTCATCAGGAATGGACTACGACTCGAAATGCACGCCGCAATAATGGCAACCGGCTCGATACAGCGAAGTATCGATCCGTATACTAAGAACTTGCCAATACGAGCATCTAGAGGCAGCATCGCCAAGTGATTGCCGAGTGGGGTCAACACCACCTCTTCATCATGAATATTGATGTTACCACCGCGGAGCTTGTGCTTCGGAGACCCACTAACAGTGCGGAATGCAGCGATGTCTACAAGTTCTTGAATTGCTGCATCGATAGCGTCTTCCTTAGGTGGCTCAATAGCTTTTGAGAGGAAACCCTTGATCGAACCCAGCTCCAGCTTTTTGATTTGCAAGCACAGTTGTTCTAGAGAAACACGATGGATTTCAGCGGACAACTGAGCATCCATGGCAGCGAACCGCTTGCGTGAAAATAATCGGTAGCATGTGCCGGCCTGAACACGTCCTGCTCGACCCTTACGCTGGTCCGATGCAGCACGAGAAGCCCAGCAGTCCAGTAGCTGCGAGCGCCTAGCACGATTATCGTATACCATTTCCTTGACCTTTCCGGAATCAATTACAGCTGTAATGTCGTTGATGGTGATGGATGTTTCTGCAATGTTAGTGCTCACAATAACCTTCGTTTTGCCTGCAGGAGCGGACTTAAACACCATGGCCTGGTCAGCACCAGACAACGAACCGTGAAGGGGCAACGGCCAAACCTTTGCTGCCAGTCCACCATTGCTGTGCGTTAACATTTCTACAAGTCGCTTGATTTCGGCAGTGCCCGGCAAGAACACAAGAATTGCCCCATGCGTGCCTTTTCCGTGTTGTCGTTTTTCCATAACGAGGTAGCGTACGAGATGAGTTATGAGATCGTAATCGATCTTCGAATCATCGACACGCGCCGTAATCTCCTCTGATGTCATTTGAGACATTGGTTTGTGTTTATCTTCCTCGTCTTCACCATCGCTGCCCTTCTTTTTATGCTTTTTATCCTTCAGTAAATACTTGGGCACTTCGTAGTGAGTTTGATCAAGAACCTCCTCAAGGAAGTTGCATTCAACCGGGTACGTAAAACCAGGAATATCTAAAACAGGGCACGGAGTGCTCGTAATAGATGAAAAATACTTCACAAACAACTCGGAGTTCATGGTAGCACTCATAAGAATGACTCGTAAGTCCGGACGTTGGGGTAATAAATCGCGAAGAATCGACAAGAGGAAATCTGTATCGACATTTCGCTCGTGAACCTCATCAACAATCACGTGCGAGACGCCAGATAATTGCCGGTCATTCAGTAAACGCCGAAGCAGCACACCAGTTGTACAAAATAACAGTCGTGTGTTCGACGACTTCTTTGCATCCATTCGAATTTGGTAGCCAACAACGTCCGCAACTTCTTCACAACGCTCCTGCGCGACACGGGTGGCTACACCAATAGCAGCGATTCGGCGTGGCTGCGTACAGATAATATTGCACTCCCCACCAGCGCCACGGTTGATGTACTCGTCCAAAATGAATTGTGGGATCTGCGTAGTCTTACCACATCCTGTAGCGCCACAAATGAGAACTACTTGATGATTTTTTACGCACTGAATGACTTGAGCCTCTTCCTTGCCAGCAGGGAGTTTCGCACGAGCAGCGAGCATCTGCTGGAAACTATTCTGTCCATCCTTTGCTTTCCTTGCCTGCAACAGTTTCTCAGAAGTGCGGCGAACAGCTTCCGCATCAACTCGCTTCGGTAGGTAATGATTCACACCCTTATTGTGATTAGCCCCGTGCTTCTTTCTCTGCGATTTAGGATTGCCATCCGACTTCGCTTTAGACTTGTTTGGAGCTTTCGAGGGCTCTGCCGTGACGTCCTTGTTCACCACAGGCTTTTTCAACAGCAAAATTCGCTCCAGGTTGTTAGACAACCGCTTTTTATCTTGCATGTAGGTATCAATTGCAACATAAATATCGTACAACATCGGCTCACCCATTGAATGCACACAGCTTTTGAGAGCCTCTCCACAGGCGGCGAGCAAATGAGGTTGGTGCTTAGCCTCAGTTGACGCTAGCGCCAAGAGCGGCAACTCAAACGGATACCTAGACGTGCTAGGCAGGAAAACATGCAGCCGGAGTACGTCGGTCACTTCGAGCGTAAGAAGTTGAGCCTGGGATCTATCGTCCAGAGTCGTAATCCTCAGGTTCTCGTCGTAGATGGCCTCCAAAGCAAATATTTCATCTTGGCGCTGATTCAGCAACTCCTCGTCATCGTCAGGAGCTTCAACAGCTGCATCAGTCTCCTCGACACAAAAATGCTTTTTAACGAGTGGGAAGAGTTTCTGCAGGAGAGCAAACAGAGTCACCATTGATGGCGCTTTCAACTCGGCTTCACTCATATCGGGGTGCTCGTGCACAAACTCGTTTGCAACAGAAACGGCGTCACGGCGGTCGTAGCCAAATTTCATAAGTCTCTGAACCAAGACCACCGAGCGTGCAGGCTCGGAAGCTTCAGACGCCGCGCTGCTAAGCACTACATCAAGCTGCGTTCCTTCCGGGTTGAACTTCTTCGGCAGATCGCCCTCTGGGATGTTCAAGCACAGCCAGTCAAAGATAGCAGTCATATGTGCGTCATCTGCGTCTTCACTACCACTCGACTCCCGCGTACAGTTCGCTAACGCTCCGTGGATCTGAGCCGGCGTGAATCCAATGGCCTTGAGTCTCTGTGTCGCTCTTTTGTGAAACTCCTGTTCGTCCAGCTTCTGCTGTTCGTCATCGCCGTCCACTACCTGTCCTATCTTCATACTCTTCTTCTGCATATCTCCGAGTTTCCTCAAGATGCCTTCAATCAGTTCTCTGCACGGGGCGCTCATCATGACCTGTTTGGGCAAGTTGGCTCTCTCTCTATTCTCTCTCGCGCGGATCTTCTTGTTCCTCTCCTGCGTCCGCGCCAGCTTGGCGGCTTCAAACTCCTTGTGCGAGGCAAACTTCCTGTCCATCGTGAGTGTCACCGGCACTTCCTTCTGTTTCTTCTGGGGCTCCTGCGTGTCATCATCCGCCCACAGGTCCATCTCCTTCTCCTCCTTCTTCTGCTCCTTGTCCTCTGTTTTCGTCTTCTTCTTTTCCTTTCCCTTGTTATTCTTAGGACCCGAAGATCCTGCCGGCCCGGCGTCCTGCGCGCCTAGAGCGAGCCACAGGTCGCGGTACGGGTCGGGCAGCTTGCGCTCGTGCGGCCGCAGCGGCTCCACGTGCTTGAGCGCCAGCAGCGCGGCGCAGTGCTTGGCCTCGTCCTGCGAGTCGAACTCCTGCTCGGGGCAGAAGCTCAGGTCCTTGCTGCTGTCCTTGGCGTCGGGCAGCACGCAGCGCATGCGGAACTTGGCGGCGTCGCGGCTGCGTGCGCGCGCGTAGAAGGCGGCGCGCCGCTTCTTGGCCTGGCAGAACTCGTGCAGCAGCTGCATGGGCGTGCGCTGCCACTCCTTGCACAGCACGCCCTGGCGCACGGCGTCGCCCCTGGACACGCTCACGGTGCCGGCGCCGCGCTGGCGGTGGCCCGGCTGGCGCTCTCTCCCCATGGCGAATGACTGGCGCGGTCCAATACGACAAATACAGCACCCTACCCAACCAAATACCCTCTCTTTACCGATTGCTACATCCGTTTGGAATTTTTCCGCGCTTTCCCGACCATCCAGTCTCGGTCTCGGTCCATTGCCCTCGTCCTTACAAATTGATATCCGCTCAAAAGAACGAGGCGGAGCGCTGCGCAAAAAAAAAAAAAAAAAAAATGACTATCTATTTCCGAACGGAGGTAGTATTTCTTCCTCGTTCGGTTACTGTATCTCTGATCAAGTGTAGGCATACTCTTCACGATCACGTCGCTCCTACTGTATACAACACACCGATATTAACACCATACCGCCAGACTTTCAAGGAGACTTCCCGTGCAAATAATACCAGCGGCGATAGAAATAGTTCGTAAGAAAAAAAAAGTTGTAGGGATTAATTCGTTGTCGGTAACTGAAGCCGGTACCTGAAGCCGATTACTAAGGCCGATAACTGATGTAGAATGACCTCGGTCGGCCTCCATCTCTCGCTTTGTCTGCCTACAATCCTCTTCAGTGTTGATTTTCGTTGGTTCATTTTAACCAAAGTCGAAGTGGTGTTTTTCGTTTGTTACGTATAATCAAAAATCGCTTGTACTGTGTCTCGCTCATGCATGAACTCGATCGGTATGGTGAGGTTGAACGCGGGAACGAGATCAATGCACGACCTGTCTAAACGTTCCAAATCGCCATTATTTTTCAACGTATGATACGAGCAACTCCATACCACAACATACAATCGTGCCATCACTTTAACAATCGGAGTTGAGAATACAACACCATGAGGAGCGTAGTCGAACGCGATGAGCTCCTTCCTGGAGCTATCAAGCGCGTTGAACAGATTTTCGGCATACTTGCAGGGCGTCTGAGGATCCAGTTTTCCGCTCAGGAAAAAAAAACTTGCTTCACGAGGCACCGTAGCAGCTTGGTTCCAGAACTGATCACGCTCGTAAGAAATTCCGTCGCCGTCATAGTTGCTAACGCGCACGCCTGGAACTTCTCCTTTGAGAAAGGACACTACAGAGAGTTAATCCAGAAAGTTCCGTCAGCAATGCTTGCATTCATAAATCGCTCTTCCATTGTAGCAGTGGAAGGTGTCGGCACTCTCCCACATGTCAGAGAAAATGACTAGGTAGTACAGCAGGTCCGACCGAAAGGCGTCGTCTTGGGTTTTTGAAGAGGAATCAGCGCTCAAAGCCCCAACAAAATGGCTAAGCACATTAAAGTCGTTCGAATCGCAGCGGCGTAATCTGTGGACGACTGGCGGAATCAGCGTTCGGGTGTCTGTTTATCAAGAGCTTAGCCAGCATTGAACGAACTCCAGCCGAAGGAGTGGAGCTTTCAGTCATGTTGGTTACTAATGAAACACATGATGAGTCCGGGTTGTTGTCGAATTCCACCAGTAAATCGTTAAGCATGGTTCGCAGTTTTATCGAACTAAAATGATCACTGCACGCACTGTCTTGAGAGCACAGCTCGAGAAATGGCCTCCTACCTCATCATAATTGACATCCGTCATCGACACATAGAAGAAGTTGCTATCCGGCGCTCCCGGCAACGCTGTCCAGGACATACCCCGTCACGTTTGTCGGATTCAAGTGAATGAGACGATCCACTACCACAGTTCCGTAGCTCACACCGTACACGACAGTTAACGCTCCATTCGTGTATTCCGCGATAAATGCAGCGATGTCCGATGCTGCGCTGGTAGTGGAGAAGGCTGCAAGGTCCCCATACTTCTTCCTTAGATTTTGCGCGCACGCAGGAACTGCAGATGGATTTATTGCACTCCCAAAAGGGCCACAAAGGATTCCTCCGCATGACAGATTTGAGATTGGTTCTCATGTTGGTTTATCGTAACCCCGCCACTTGATGTAAAATTCTCGCTGTCGGCGCTCCGTACCCGTCAAAATAGGCCATCGATCGTCGAGTATAGCTTCGACGATGTACTTATCATCACCGGCCTCTGGCTCTGTTTTCGTCGTATAGATTTCACATGTGTAAGGTCGTCACGGGTACTTTCAATACAATAGAATCTGCATTGGAGAATGCCAAGCAAGTTTCCCTTATATCGACAAACCGGCCGATTCAGTTTCCGATGGCCTTGACGCGACAACAACAAGAAGGCTCGATGTAATTCAACATGAAACTTAACTTCGTAAGAACTAGCATATACTCACTTACTCCAGCTCTCAGTGTAGTTGCCCCGCTGATTTGTCCTCACGCAGCCACGATCCGGCCGGAGAACACACGAGGTTATCCGTCAATGGCATTCTTCTTTCCCTGACCATGTGAAAACAACAAAAACAGCAACAACAGCCGCTATAATAGACAACGAAGACCTTGAACGAGGCTACAACAATGGTCCATGGCTTGATGGCGACTCTGCTCTATTGAAAATCTCTGAAATCGAGCGAACCAACTCAATCCACCTGCACTTGCGTGATTAACAAAAGAAATTCGCCTTCCAGGATGAAATCAGCATGTGATTCGTCTACGCAGCGACGACAGCGGACTGAGGTGAACTTAAATTAGAGTGAAAAACGCCGTCGTACACATCGTCTGTACTGAAGAGTTTGTTCCGGTATTCCGCCAGAACCGTGAGGTTGAATGCGGGCATTTTATCCACACAAGACTTGTTCAGCTTGCCGTTCTTTCTCACGTACGATGCAAGTATCTGGCGCCGCACGGTTCACCTGAGTCGAGCCGTGCCCATACAAGAGCGCCGTGAGTAGTGTACTCGAACGTCACCAGCTCCTTTTCCTCTCCATCAAGTGCTTCCAACAAATACTCTGCGTACTTGTGAGGCGTTTGAGTGTCCAACTTGCTGCTAAGCAACAGTACACTAGGTTGGTCCGGAATCTTGGCACTTTTATTCCGGTACTCGCCACGATCGTAGACAATACCATGGGCAGCATAATTGCCGTGACCAAGATCATTGCATGCTGCAGACTTTTCTCTAGCAAATACGCAGTACATCGGTACCAACGAGGCCTGGCCATGAGTGGCGATACTTGCGCTTCTGAAGCGATCTTGCATCTGAGCCACTGAGGGTGATGGAGTTTCCCACAATTCCGAAAAAACGATAAGGTAGTAAAGCAGAGGTGACTAAAATACGCTGTCCTGGCTTGTGGCATCCGTGCTCGCATAGAAGTTTCGAACAAAGTGCGTCACAACTTCGACATCTGTTTCGTCGCAGCGCTTAAGCCTGAAGAGCAGCGGCGGGATCATTTTCTGTAGCTCGTTAGACATCAGCATCGTGCCAAGCACCGATCGTAAAGTGTCTGATGGGGGGGTACTGTCATCACTTTTGACAGCACATGTCGAGTTAGGATCCTGGTCGAATTTTTCTTGCAGATATTTGAAGTGTGACTGGAAGAGTGTAGGGGTTCTTGAAATGCGGACTCGCTGTCGAGCGTACAAAGGTCGAGGAAGTGATCTCCCACTTCTCCAAAGTTGGTATCCCGTAGCGACATATACTGAAAATTGTCACCAGAAGCCCCCGAAGACGTGGATACACCATCTAGTTCGTATCCAGGCACTTAAGGCGAATTCAAGTGCATCTGCCAACATTGTTCCGTAACTCGTACCATATACGATGATACTGGCGCCATTGCAGTATTTCGTCAGGAATGTCACCAAGTCGCTGCACTTGACGTTGAAAATGTAGCCAGGTCTCCGTACTCGGTTTCTAGTGATTAAGCACAAGAAGCGATTTCCGATGGATCGATTTCGTTCCCGTTTGGAGAGGTGTTTGAATGGTTTTTAACGATTATTAGGGGGTTTCAGTTTATAGTTTCTCGTGAATTGCTGTCAAGGAATGAGCCAAGGAATGGGCCTTATCGTTCATTTTGAAGCGTTTCAGTGTTTAAGATCTGACACCGCTCCGATGCCCATATCGCAATCACGGCACCTCTCGCTCTCTATGAGCAGGTTTCATGGTACTCAGCATTACAATGCTGCTGTCGGACTCTAAAGTCCAAGGGATGTCGAAGGTCGTTGTATTAGACAGGTTTCGATAGCGGTGGAGCTGCGTAGATGCCAGCCCTGGTGTCTACACTGACGGCAACGCTTGGCGCGTGCCAAGACGCTTATCGTGCTCGGTGCGCTACTCCGTTAGGGCAAAAGCGTTGTGTGATCTGACGTGCATCTTCACTGCTCAATAACCTTCGCGACAATGAGTGCTGTTTGGCGGCAAAGGTACTTTTAAGATTCTTGCGAAGCAGAGTAGCTATCGTCCGACCCAAGGGTGGCGAAGTAATGAGACTAAGCGAGATGTGGCGCTGCAACTTGTAGTAGCACTTGCAGGCTATTGCGTTAAAGGAATGTAAACTCCGTCGCCCACCTTAAGCTCGCTAACAGAATTGCTTTGTTTGGCTTCTGCACGATCGAAACTCTGCGGTCGTCGGAGGGTTTCCCCACCGCCAGGTCTACGTTGCCCAAGCGGCTGCGTGGTTGCAGCCCAGCTCTGTCAAGGAACGCACCGTGGTGAGCACGACGATTATGCATAAGTTCTGTGCTGACCTTCAGCCTCGACAGCTTGTCGGCCACTTAGAAGCAGGAGTCTGTGCAGCTTACCCAAGCTGGATGAAGTACAGGTCGCCAACTTCAACTTAATCTCCGTTTAATGAACAACAATGAATTGAAGCGTCGATGTTGGTAGGCGTGTTCCCTACTTCTTCACCAGTCCCTTTCTGCTTTGGTGTAAATTACACCACTGTCGTTTCACGAGTTAATCCCGTTAGGGCTGTTCGTACTACTGACGTAGCAATACCAGGATTAAGCCAGTCTAGAGTGTTCAACGGCCATGATGAATGCCGACGCCCAGCTGGAAGAGATTCTGCTGACTAATAGAGAGAGCAAACTCTACGAACAGATAATGAAGCTTGGGCACCCGCCAGTAGTACTTGGATGGAAGCAGGTGGACAAGTTTGTTCTAGCGATTGAGACAGCTCGAGCCCAAGCGGACGCTCCAGGAGGAGAAGCTTTGCCACCAAGTCCCCTTGAGCTTCCCGCTGTTGTGACTGTGCAAAAATTTAAGGAGGCGGTACTAGACTTCCTTAAACCCCAAGAAAATGCTGCTCGTCTAGGCACTTCGTGTCTTCTGTGCTCCATGCCAGAATCCGTGACTGTCGGGTACAAGCTGAGGGTTCTGGACGAAGACCCATGGATCCGTCGTATTGTTGCTATTGGGGAGCCACGCGCGCTGCCAATTGCGTGCGTGTACATGCCCCGAGGCCTTCGTTCGCGAGCTCTGGACCAAGTGACTCCGTCTGGAACTTTCAACAGTTTGTGGGGATAACAAATTTCAAAAAAGCGCGAGCACACCCGCATGGCGGATGGCCATCACTGAGCAATGGCAGTGCTGGTAGGCGACTATCAACAGCAAACTAAAAGAACTTGATTAGCTCCCCGATATCCTGGAGTGGATAAAGCTTGAAACCAAAAGTTTTCTTGTGCAACTGGCGCTGCTCGTAACATCTCGACATCTTCAAAGCTTCAGCGTCGCCTCAGAAGTCGGTGCACCGGCCCTTGCGCTCCCAGTCGCCGAATCTCGTGGGCTCCTTGAGCTTCCCGCCGCGCATGGGGCCGCCGTACTCGGCGCCCGAGGGGCCGATGGCCACCATGTCGTCGTCCTCGTCGTCGTCCTCCAGCTCCTCACTCAGCGCCGGCGTGTTGGTGACGGTCGGCTTGCCGCTCGGGTGCAGCGCCACGAAGTCGTCGCCCGCGTCTCCAGAGAACAGTCGCGTCTGCAGCGCGCGCGTCGCCGGCGGGCGCCTCGCCGTCGCCGCCTTCAGCACCCGTCGCATCGCCATCTCTGATAAAGCTGTATGCGTTTGAGCAGTGCCGTCATGCTTTACAATGATGTAGTGTGCACCACATCTGTTTGTGTTAAATACGTAGGGATATGTGCACCACAGAATAACGTGTAAAGTACGTAGTTGTGTGTGGGCACCACGCTTTTGTTGTGTGCGGCACGTGAATATCTTGAAGGGGTGCAGTCGTAATGGAGCAGCCGGGCGCGGGCTCGCTCGGCGCGTTACGCGCCTTCGCGGCGTCCTGCTGCCCGTCGAATGCCCGCAAGACTGGCGGGGGATGCGCAGGCGACGCGCTGAGTTTTTCTGTGGCGCCGCCGCCGGCGCGTCACGAGTTCGCGCACGAAGTGGCGGTCGGATTTTTGTTCGCAGAGGAGATGAAGATCGTACGGCAGCTGCAGGCCAAGTGCAGCGAGGGCCGAGCGCTGGTGGACGCCATTTACTGCTCCAGAAGCTGTGCTAGAGCCTTCCCACCCGGTGCAGTGGTGGATGAAGCAGATCCGAAGAGGACGAAACAATACTATCACGCCATTTTCACAGGTGGAGAAGTGGTGAAGGTGGATAGATTGGTGATGACGGTGCTAACGCTGGGTCTGTAGTGCTGCAGCCGCAGATGGACAAGATCAAGCAAGTGAACGAGTTCTGCGCTCAGGCGGTGGTGCTGCTCAGTGACAACATCCAGAGAACGACCGTGCACGAAAACATGACGCGAGTCATTCCAGACGTGCTCATGGACGCATTGATTGACGTCATGGACGTGATCCTGCAACTGAACCATTTGCATGACACTAAGAGCAGTCTCAGAAATGACTTTTCTGTCTTCAAAAGGTATGTTAGAGCGTGCTAAAGGGGTGATTACATACTTTAGAGAGAATAAGGTTCATGAACGCGCGCAATCAGGGTATTTTCGCATGTTAGGGATGACCTTCCAGACGCCGACCTAGTAGAGAAGGATATTACGCGGTTGCAGGAATTCATGGGAGGATCGTACCAGTCGAAAGGGTCAGTATGGGATTCCCTGTGCCACAATCTTACAAACGTCAAGCGGTACGTGATGTGCAGTTGAGAGCTTATGGGCATTTAAGCTTGACATTGAATTTTGCCTTGCAGGTACGACCAAGTCACGTATTTATTACTTCGCCATTGCGTTAGTCATATCGAGAACGACACATGCGCGACACCAAACTCAAAGTTCAAGTATATCCGGGCACTGTCGTATCTTATGGCAGTTTTGGTGGGATCGGATGTCTGGAAAAAGACTAACACAGTGCCTGGGGGCGACAAAAAGGTTATCGAGGCGGTACGCAACGCTTCAAGTAGGCCCTCTTACAACGAAGTGCTTGTTCGCGAATAGTCGACAGCAACTCACGCGTACCTGTACTCTGATGCGTGCTATCAGGCTGTGAAGCTTATTGCCCGATTTCCCGTTATCCCCATGCTCCATGAAACCAGTGTGAAGCCTGTGAAGGCTATGCATTCACAAGGTGTCTACAAACTAGAGTCCGTTAATGGTTTGACATCGACAAAGAGCAGCGATAGTCTGTTTAATGTGATTGCGGCAGCTCGAGATTGCAAAACAACCTGTGAAACTTACCTTCCGCGGCTAATCCATGCCCTTAATATGGTACGCATCGGTTTTGCACTGCGTGAAAAGGTATGCGTTAATGGCTAAGTAATTGCGGCGTGATTTGTGTTGCTCAGGATGTCGATCATGAAGACACCCAAGTACCGAATAATGTGCTGTATGAGGTTGTAGTAGATGGGATAGCGCATCTTAGCCGCTGGAAAAGTAGCTTCTTGCTCTTTCTTTCGTGGAAATACCAGGTACGCTAGCCTTGTTGTCTCGTGATAAAAACACATCGGAAAGTAATTGTTTGATGATATGTGCGATTCAGAATCCCAAAACAAACGAAGAGTTGCGTGAAGCAGGAGTACACCTAGATAGTCCTCTTCTGGAGTACGAACGTGTTACGAAGTATAACTACTCCGATGAGGAGTGGCAGGCGATGATGGGTTTGATTTATGGCGTGAAGTCGGTGGTGCAGATCCTTCAAGAATCCCAACTCAAGCTGGCAAAGTGCGTACATCGCACGGTGTACCAGCAGATACAAGTGTTCGTCCAGCACACACTGTTGCCCATTTTACACAGAGCAGATAAGCGGAAACTGGTCTGCACGAAATTGCTTCATGATATCCGTGCGATGGTAAGAAATGGGTGTGGTGTTAAAATACTCGATTATATTTCTGATATGTTGTGCCTTGCCATCCTTTGCTAACAGTGTGGAGACTGGGTTGATAATGAGTTGCGTATGACTGACTTCAAGAAGAAACACAAAGAGCGAAAGTTTTCCCAGATCCCTGATCGATCAGCTAGTCCTTCTCAATGCCAAATTCAGATGCTACGAACCGCGATTGATTCCATTTATGTAAGACGCTCTATGGGTGACCTTAATGGCAAGTTGTCAACATCGTCGGCAATTTTTTCTTTTAAGAAAGAGTTGGACAGGTAATTCTGTTTACTTCAGCTCGTACAAAGTAACCCCACTGATCTTTTCGATGCACGTTACCTTGGATCGTGACCAGCTCAGATGCAGAATTATTACAAGCATTTTATCGCAAAGCTGGTACTTTCTCGGTCATGCTGGATCTAAGTGCTACGCTCAGTGAGCTAGCAGACTTTTCCAGTCTGTGGTTCCGAGAGCTATACCTTGAGTTGACCCACTCTGTTCAGATTCCTGTCGAGATCTCGCTACCATGGCTGCTTATTGAACACTGCTTGGATGGGGCAACGTCGCGTGTCGAGCCTGTCCTCTCGATACTGGATGTTTACAACGATGCCGCAAATTGCTCACTTTTAGGATTACAGAAGCAGTGTCTGTATGATGAAACAGAAGCCGAAGGAAAATTGTGTTTCGACCATTTCATCTTTCTCCTGGCTGAGCGAGTATACCTGCACTACAAAATTCTTGCAGCAAGAGAAGCGTGTCGAGAATGGTCTCATCACTGTGTTACACATAATGCAGGCATGTCAATTAAAAGTGTCATCTTCAAACAGAATCCGGCATTGTCTCCTCTCAGCGAAGCTCTCGATGACGAAGATGAGGGATCCAAGTACGAAACAATTTTCACACAGAGACACGTGAGCATTTTAGGGCAGGGTTATGATCTCGCATTTTTACTGGGTCAGCGTATAGACGCTTTGCTGTGCAAGGATCTTGAAGGTTGGTTCACGAAGTTCGAAGCTAGTGATGCTACATGCTATGTTGCAATGCTCGATGTGCTGAAGATCCTGAAAACGACGTATTCATCGTTATCAGCTCTTGGACTCGACGAATGTGACGATGTAATCCGGGAGACAAATGATGAAACTCTGGATTGCCTTTTAGGTCACTTGATTTCCATAGACGGTTCCACTCGGTCTCGAGTACACGATCAAATTTCGCAAACAGTTCTGACTGATCTTTGCCAACACTTTTGTGTTAAATTCGACGATAGGAGGTTTATTCGTATGCAACTTCACGACGCGTTGACGATGACAGTTGGTGATCAATTTGCGCATGAAGAGTGTTTGAGGAAAGCTAAACAGTATCGATTGTCCAGAGCAAGCATATTTCGAAGTAAAGTCGGCAATTCGATAGCTGTCAAAGCTGCGAAATATGGAGTTCTCGAGAAAGCTATCATGGGTACACATCGAGCCTTTTTCGGGTAAGTGCGCAGTGTTAATATGAGAAGAACACAAGTAATTTATATGTGCTTTTACGTTCGTAGAGAGCCTCATGTCGTTGCGTTGTGTGAGCTGCTTTCCGAGCGAGAACTTGTAAATGTTGCGAACGATTGCATAGATTTTGCTGTCGCGAAGGTTTGATTTTCCTATAATTTACATCCACCGTGCCTCTGTTCAATTACTAAAAGTATACGCCTATGCCACAGATTGAGGATGTGCTAGCCCTTTGCATTCCAGCATTAGGGTCAGCTATTCCGCCATTTCGCCTTCCGCGATTCATGTACCGCACGGAAGGTCTGTGTCCGATTTCTTCTTTTCTATTTAGATTAGTTGTAACAGTCGTGCTTTCCATCGGATAGGCTGTTTTGGGTACTTTGAGGGCAAATACAAGCACCTCCTCGATTCAGATGAACTTGAAGCACAAATTTTCCACTGCTTTCGAGAAATTGGCAACGCTCTCATGCTTTTGCTAATGCTCGGGAATGTTATCGTAAGTGAGTGCGTAGGACTGATTGAATTCGAGTTGGTGCTAACAATGAGGTATAAAATGTATTTTTCCTAATGGTCAGAGATCGAATACGATTCAGTTGGAAGCAACGCAGCAGTCAAATCTCCTAGATGATGTGTCCGAGAGCCAACCAAACTTTCTTCAATGTGCCCTTGGGCGTATCGCCTATATGCTGGAAACGACGGGAATTGCCGGCGAATGGGAAGCAGCACCGGATTCGCAGCCGGAGAAAATGCCGAACAGCTCGAGTTTTTACCACGTTTGGTGTGCACTCGAATTCTTAAGTTGTAATCGGCCCCGTACTGGAGACTCGTCAACGGACGATGATGCTACATTGTCCCTACGGGATATGTTTGGCGATGGCGTCCAGTTTGCCGGGTGCACCCTCGTGCATTTGCTTGGTCAGCGCACGCTCTACGAGCTCTGGAATGTCAGCCAACACGTCATCAATGTCCATCATCATGAAAAAGTTAAAGCGGCAAGTGATGCACAGATAGCACTGGTATCTAGCAGCAAGAAGGGTCGACAAAAATTCGAGTCACTCAGTGTGCAAACTACTGTCGGGACACTCGACAGAGATATGGCAATTAAGGCTGCTCGCTTCATCGAAAGCGCTCGTGAAATGCGCTCGACTACGGCACGAATTTTTCACACGCTGGAACTAGCGTGGCCTTCTGATAGCACGACCCCAGCTACCTTTGCGCCGCCACAGTTCACCCCACCCGTAAAAGCTCCATCTTCTCCACTCGCAGCATCCATGCAATACCATCGATGAAAAGTAGCTTCATCCGTGAAGACGAGCTGATGCATTCCACACTATAGACACCCCCAGCATTATTACAAACTGCACGTTCATTTCCTTCTCTCTCCTACACTGCTTGTCTGAAACTTGCTCGTTTTCTCCTATACTGCGTTCTTACGACAGCCAGTATGCTGCGAATGTGGCCACCATGAGCACACTGCCGATCAGGTACACTGTCGTGGACCAGTCCTCTATCACCGCGCCGTTCTCGGACGCTGACCCCTTGGCACCAGTTGAAGCCGTGGCGGCCCCGTCCGATGCTGAAGAAAGCTGTCGTAGCAGCTCCTTCTCCTTCTCCCGCTCCTCCTGCAGAGCCACCAGGTCCGGGAACAGTTTCCTGAAAGTTGCGTTGCTGCAATTGGCCTCGAGCGACGCCGCCGCATACTTCCTCTTCTGTGCGTCTGTAGTGTTGATGCTACCCAGCGTCGCCTGGCTCTCCAGCTACAACAACCAACACAACAACAACAAAAAACTCATCATTACACTAGTTCTACAGGTAGAATTCTACCCCGTTTCCAACTCCTTCTCCCCACCATGAACGAGTAGAGTCCCGTGAGGATGGAGCTGACGGACCACATGGGGTTCCACGTCTCCGGGTGGAAGTCCGACATGCTGAGACACAGCCGCTGGTTGGTCTTGAAGCGGCCGTTGGGCGTGAGCATCATCACGGCCGGCGGCTTCATGGGGTACTCGGGCGGGAACTTGAGCTTGCCGTGGTAGAAGCCTCCCTCGTAGGGCGAGCCCTGTGTGCCGGAGATCACGTAGTGCCACTCCAGGATGTTGCTCTCCAGCGGCGCCGCCTGGATGTTCTCCACGGGCTTGCGCTGCATGGCCAGGTACTCCTTGCGCAGCCGCTTGGTGGCCATCGCGGACGCCATGTCGCCGGCTCGCGTCACTTGGACACGGAGGCTTTTCCACGTGTTCGGCGGAGACATAGTGCGGGCGAGTCAAGTGGGGCGGAAAGATGGCGCCGTTTTTCGGTTGGAGATGGATACACTGTTATGACGCGTGAAAAACATGCTTATTTTCACCGGTGACCACTTCTTCCAAACGACATGTAGTACTTGTCACTGGCATGTCACTGTAAGCTTGAGCAAGAGGAACGATAGCCATCTTGGTGCTCGTGGCGGATTCTCATGGTAGTATGCCGGCTGCCTGTTCCTCGCTAAAGCAACCTTTTTTTTTTTTCTTCAACTTTTGTTTTGCTGAACTACAGTTGATTAAATATACACATAGGCTGCAAATAACTTGTGTGTAGAGCGAACCAAAGTGTTGATGCGTTCAAGCGAATGGGTGTTAAGGATTTTTTTTTTTGTCGGGAACTTTTTTTTTCTCATATCGTCAATGGAACCAAATCGTCGTAAGAAGAGTTACGAGACTGCATGCCACAAGGTCAAATGGAAGAACACGTAGAGATATGGCGGTGGAAAGCAGAATCAAGCGAATCGATTTTAGGATGCTTTCGTATTGTTTTTACACGAGAATTAGCGGCAACATTCCATTTCATCAGTGTTGAAATCCAGAGCTGTTTTGTCGGAGTCAGAAGTGACCAAAACGTCCAATTCGATCAGGCATGACGTTCGTTAGTACTTTCTTATCGGGATCATTCTGAGGTATTGTTGTTGTAAATACCATCATAGGCATCATCCCTTCCCAAGTAACGATTCATGCTCTCAATAGATACAGTGAGGTTGAACGCGGGAACGAGATCAACGCACAACTCCATACCACAATACACAACCGTGCCATCGCTTCTAACAATCGGCGTTGAGACAGTTATACCATGGGTAGCGTAGTCGAACGCGATGAGCTCCTTCCTGGAGCTATCAAGCGCGTTAAACGAATACTCGGCATACTTGTAGGGCGTCTGAGGATCCAATTTCCCGTTGAGGAGAAGAACACTGGCTTCACTAGACACCGTCGCACTTTCGTTCCAGAACTGATCACGCTCGTAAATAAGCCGTTGCCATCATAGTTGCCGACACTAAGCTCCAGCTCTCTTCCACAACCCCGACTGACGCCTTTCAGTCGAACCTACTCTACTATGTCATCGTTTTCTTTGAGATGTGGGAGACACCGGCACCTACCACTGCTACAATGGAAGAGCGCCAAGCGTTCGAGTATCTGTATCCTTCAAGAGCGAGCCTAGCGTTAAACGAACACCAGCCGGTGGAGGTGAGGTTTCTGTTTTGTTGCTTACCAGTGTAGCACATGACGAGTTGGGATTGTTGTCGAATTCCACCAGTACATTTTGAAGCGTGGTTAACAGATTCGTCGAGTTGAAATGCGTGCTGCATACACTATCTTGAGAACATAGCTCGAGACAATGGTCGCCCACTTCACCAACCTCAGCATCCCACATGGAGAAATAACTGAAATGGTCACCCGACGCCCCCGAGCTAGTGGCAACGCTGTCCAGGACATACCCCGTCACGTTTGTCGGATTCAGTGAATGAGACGATCCACTACCACAGTTCCGTAGCTCACACCGTACACGATAGTTGACGCTCCATTCGTGTATTCCGCGATAAATGCAGCGATGTCCGATGCTGCGCTGGTAGTGGAGAAGGAAGCAAGGTCCGTACTTCATCTCTAGGTCTTGCGCACACGCAGGTACTTCGGACGGATCAATTGCACTTCCAAAAAAGGGGAGCCAGTAGTCGTGATTTGCGCTGCAACACAGTCAAGTAGCGTACTACGACCAGTACCGCGATGGTCCATTGTAGACGTTGAACCTTGTAAGCGTGACTGCAGCTCCACCATTGACGGCTCCACTACCATAGACATCAACAAAAAGAATATTAAGATGGTCACCCAATTTTTAAAGGCAAACACACATTGAGGCGTACAGTCGGAGGACGGCGACCCTGGACCGCCTTGGAATGCCAGACATTGGTAGCAGTCTCAGGAGTTCCGGTCGTCGCAGGCAACCGCTTCACAAAAATGTCGACAGTCGGGTCGGCAGACACTGGCGCCTGGCGGCTCACAAATACCAGGGTAGCACAGCGGGGCAGAATAAACAGCACACTCAGCGACTTGGCCACCAGCGCTGCCTTCGTCCGAAAAAGTGAACTCGGAGCAAGGGTACCATTCAACGGGCGGTTCGAAGTCTTTTCCGATGCGACGCAGATTTGGCCAACAGAGGCTGCCACCACCACGGCTAGCAGTTGATGAAGCTTCATGCGTACCGGTATGGCAGTCGGTGGGATTGTCGAGAGTTAGGAAAATGACAAGTAAGAGTGTTTACCAGGTCCGACCAACCACAGATTGACAAACTCATTCTTTTACAACTTGACGCCATGTTTATTGTGGTGCGATACATACGTCAAGAACACAAGGGCGATAACGGGTTAAATCGCATCCTAGGAAAATAGATCCGGCATGTAGCGAAT
Organism: Phytophthora taxon juncus; assembly: GCA_033558005.1. Taxonomy (NCBI): domain Eukaryota; phylum Oomycota; class Peronosporomycetes; order Peronosporales; family Peronosporaceae; genus Phytophthora; species Phytophthora taxon juncus. Next base: position 724,705 of record JAUCEE010000024.1, read on the forward strand.
ACTTGCTTCACCTGCCAGCATTATGTGGTAACTTGGGAGGTAAGTGATGTTTCTTTTTTAATGAAATCGGGTTAACAGCGATACGATCGCTCAATTGCAGAGGCCCGTGGCATATTGCACTGACTACTATTCTTTACGATGTAAAACTCACAACCGAGTGTATTGGTACGTTTCGTTAGATTATAGACACTGTTTTCTTTCCTTACCCGCAAACTGTGTTGTAGATCCTCTTCTGGATGGTATCTGGCCGATACGGATGGGTGATCCAATGTAACTAGTAATTTTGAGTTGCTAGTGCCACTGCACTTTTAAGTGCAGCGGCACATTTCAGTCTATATAAAAATAGACTGAAATGTCTCGTTCTTCTTGCTTGATTCGCACTCAGTCCTCATTAACCAAAGCAAAAGCATTCGCGACTAGAATCAGTGATAATTAGACCATTTTGATAATTTATCTCCGATTGTAACCTTTAACACGTCTAGCACAGGAGCAGTGCTGCATTCTTTGTAAGTTCTAAACACCTTTGTCTGCGAGCGACGATTACGCAGTTTTTCTTATCCATGCTATCTCTGCGGTTGAGATTGACACGTACCATAATCGGCTGTATCCGTACGGAGGAAAAACCGCATGATAGGCGTGCTGGTAACGTGTTGACGCTGTTAGAGAATGCTCTGTTCATTTTTCAACAACCGCTGCTAAATACAACAGTGCATCAAGAGGTTATGCATTTAAAGTATATGCACGATTCAACGTGGTCACCACAACGTATTGCCTTGTAGAGCGCACAGCCTTCGACCAGTTATTTCGACCACTACCAGACAACGAAAATAAAAAGGTAAGGTTCTGTTACTCGACGAAAGAACGCTCGTGTGGCAGGTCCAACACTGGCTGCGAATCTAGTCTAGCGCTGCGGTGGCGACTTCGGTAGTGTCCGTGCTGTTATCGGAGGTACCGGCAACAGCCCTCTCTCTCGAGTGTTGCAGCTCCACCAAGTCCGCGAATAGCGTGCGGAAGTTCTTGTCCTTGCAGTTGTACTGGAGCGACGCCGCTGCGTACGCTCGTTTCTACAAAACAATAGTCCGTCAACTTCCGCTCCCACCTCTGCAACTAATAGCACCTACATCTTCGTCCGTCGTCTCAATGCTGCCAGTAGTGATCTTGTCCTCCAACTGCAGCAAAAAACACCCAAACTAATGAGAAACCATACTGATCCTCTCAAGAAACAAACCATCGCGTCTCGTCTCACCATGAACGAGTAGAGTCCCGTGAGGATGGAGCCCACGGCCCAGAGCGGGTTCCACGTCTCCGGGTGGAAGTCCGACATGCTGAGGCAGATGCGGCGGTTGATCTCGAAGCGGCCGTTGGGCGTGCACATGATGACGGCCGGCGGCTTCATGGGGTACTCGGGCGGGAACTTGAGCTTGCCATGGTAGAAGCCTCCCTCGTAGGGCGAGCCCTGCGTTCCAGAGATCACGTAGTGCCACTCCAGGATGTTCTTCTCCAGCGGCGCCGCGCGGATGTTCTCCACCGGGTTCCTCTGCAGCGCCAGGTACTCCTTGCGCAGTCTCTTCGTGGCCATCGCGGACGCCATCTTCTCTAATTCGTCGCCAATTGCCAACTCGGCCTTTTTAGACGACGAATTAGCGTCAACTGCGTTCATTGGTCGAAAATGACATGGCTTCATCTAGTGTGCATGCATTGGTTGAAACCCACATGGCTACAGATTTGTTTCTGCCAATCCGATCGCTTCCCGCCGCGGTTTCCTTTGGCGCGAACCATTCCGCATTTAGCGCCGTCCAAGGCAAGCAGAGGCGATGAGCTCACGGCGGGCGGGCGCCGGCACGCGCCGCGGCAGCGCGGGCCGCAAGCAGGCGCTGGAGGAGATCCGACGCATGCGCGAGGGCGCGGAGGACAGCGCGGCCTCGCGTCTGGCGCGCTACACGCCGCAGGAGGAGACCATCTACAAGGCCGTGACGGAGCAGGAGTACGAGGAGCTGGTGCGCCAGCGCCGCCAGGGCCTGCCCTTCGTGGAGAACGACGACGGAGAGATGGGCTACTACGACGACGGCGAGGAGCAGTTCTTTGAGTCGGACGCGGAAGACGCGCCCGCCGACAGGGACGACGACGATGCTGCGGCCGGCAAGAAGCGCGGCGCCGGGGCGCTGTCTTCGTCCTATGTGCGGCGCGCCAAGAAGATGCAGCGCGCCAAACTCGGCGGCGGAGAGGGCCAGAAAATCACCAACATGTTTTTCTCCGCCTCTGCGGGCAAGAAGAGCAATGGAGCTGCCCCCGGAGCGGCCAAGGGAAGAGCGAGCGCCAAGAGAGACATCGATCTTGACAGTATGCTGGACGACCTGACCAGTAACCCGACGGAGTCGCGAACGTCGTACGCGCGACCAATGTCATATTCGAGCGGCTCGACGTTCTCGAGCGGCACGTCGGGATTCACGGCCAGGAAGACGCTCTCCACGACTAGTGTGTTAGTGAGTAAGGACAATGGAGTGAAAGAGGAAGAGGACGCCGTAGACTTTGAAGACAACTCGTACGAGCCGGACGACGCGGATGAACCTATGGAAGAGGCCAGCGCTGATGAAGATAAACAGGATAAGGAAGCTATTAGCGCGGAAGAAGACGCGACGGAACAGGAGAAGGAGGAAGCTGAACCTGCGAAGCCGGTGATGAGCAAGCGAGAGATGATGTTGCGTAAGGCGCGAGAGGCGCGGCTGCAGACGTCGGCGCCTACGGCAAGAGCGCTTGCAGCTCCGGTCGAGCAGAAGCATCAGCCTGAAAATTTGACTATGAGCTCTGTGCCGTCGAATGAAGTAGCTGAGTGGTGGCAGGTGGCTGGTGGGGGTAACGACGTTGCTATGGCAGACGCCTCTGCTGCTGATGAAGCGGAGCCTGAAGATCTGCCCACAGCTGCAGACTCGATCCAGATGTACTGGATGGATGCTGTTGAAGTACGTGAACGCCCCGGAAAGATCTACCTTATCGGCAAGATGAAAGTACCGAGCCCCGAAGGCTCAAACCAGCCGCCGACGTACAGGAGCTGCTGTGTGGTTGTCAACAATCTACAGCGGTACATGTATCTTGTGCCCAGGGGCACTCCGCTCAATGAGCTAAGCAAGGATGAGCAGCAACAGGCGTGGATGCAGATGCACGAGGAAATCCACAACATTCTGATCCCTTCTTGCATCACCAATAGGCGTGACCAAGAGGTTTTCAAGACCAAGCTCGTGGACCGCAATTATGCTTTCGAAGAGGCCAACATCCCACGCGGAAAGAACATGTTCTTGAAGGTGAAGTACCCTGCACGGTACCCGGCACCACCATCTGACTTCTGTTCGCGCGGCGGAAAGACTTTTACTCGTATTTGTGGAGCGTTTACTCGACCACTAGAAAACTTCCTGCTTACCCGTCGGCTGTTAGGCCCGGGTTGGGTTGAGATTAAGAATGTCCGCAAGTGCAACGAGGGTGTCAGCTTCTGTAAGATGGAGTTTGAAACCTTCGACCCCAAAAATGTTAGCCCTATCGCTGGTGGTATGTCACCACCGCCTCTCACTGTGATGAGCTTGAGCTTGAAGAGTGTCTGTAATCCTAACACTGGCAAGCACGAGGTGGTTGCGCTTTCTGCGATCACGGAGACTGGAATTAGTGCGGAGGGAGCTGGCAAGGGTACGAAAGGCGCGAAACATACCTTATCACATTTTACTGCCATTCGTCCTCTAGACGAAAATAACGGGTTCCCTCAGGCATACGCTGAGGCCGTTCAAAGAGATGATCGCTTTGGGATGAAAATGGATAATGGCGCACTGGGAATTAACAGTGAGCGGCTGCACGTGGAAATTAACGAGCGTGTAATGCTCAGCTACTTCCTCACGCGTGTTCAGGTAGAAGATCCGGATGTTATTGTTGGGCACAACTTGCACAAGTACGCTTTAGAGTTATTGATCTCTCGCATCGACAACTTCAAGCTCGGTGGATTGTGGTCAAAGCTGACGCGACTTCGTCGTGGTCGTCTGAACCCAATGAACGTGGGTGAAGGCTGGAACGAGTACAGAATGGACGACATGGTAAACGGCCGACTTTTCTGCGATACTTACGTGTCGTCCAAGGAATTGTTACCTTCGCAGAACAACTATACGCTTTCGTACTTGGTAGAGCGACTTCTCCACAAGCAGCGACTAGATGTGGAGATGACCGAGATTCCTCAAATTCTGCTAGGCGGTCCTGACAACTTCGTGAAATTCCTTCGTCATACACTAGACGATGCAATGTTTGTGCTGCATTTGATGCACAAACTAGAAATTCTGCCATTGTCAAAACAGCTTGCCAACTTGTGTGGCTACCTGTGGACCCGAACTCTCGAGGCCAACAAACGTGCAGAACGAATTGAGTACCTCCTGCTCCACGAATTCAGCCGGTCGAAGAATAAATTTATCGTACCGGAGAAGTTCAAAACTAGAACTGAGGCTGACAAGTCGAACAAAAGGCGAGAGGCTTCATATGCAGGTGGTATGGTGTTCGCGCCGAAGAAGGGTCTCTACGACAATTTCGTTGTGTTATTGGATTTCATGAGTTTGTACCCGTCTATCATTCGAGTAAGTCTACCCTGTTATGAAAGCCTTAATTCTTTAGGCGTACCATTCTAACAGCGCTTGTTTTCATTGACGTAGGAATATAATATCTGTTTTACAACAGTTGAACGGCAACTGAATGAGGATGCGCCTGGCGCACCTGCGTCTTCCAAGAAGAAAAAGAAAAAGTCAAAGCCTATGCCTCAGCCTGAGAACGATGATGTTGTAGACGATGAAGATATGGACCAAAATCTGGACAATGCTGATGCAAGCGCTGATTCGGAGATTCCAGCGTTACCCAGCAGCGCTAGTGAACCTGGTATTTTGCCTGCTGTGATTAAGCGCTTGCTGGAATCGCGTAAGCAAGTGAAACAGGAGTTGAAGATTGCGCAGAAGGAGGGTAACGTCGAGAAGGCTATCATGCTTGATATCCGTCAGAAGGCTATCAAGCTAACGGCAAACTCGATGTATGGCTGCTTGGGTTTCCGATTTTCGCGCTTCTATGCGAAGCCCATTGCCGCCTTGATTACTTCTACTGGTCGTCAGACATTGCAGCGTGCCAAGGAAGTGGCTGAGCAAGAGTGTGGTTACGATGTAATCTATGGTGATACGGATTCCATTATGGTGGATTCACGCACGGAAAGTCTTGACGAGGCCAAGCGCATTGGTCGTGAAATTCAGGCCCAGTGTAATAAGCATTTCAAGCTCTTGGAGCTCGAGGTTGACTACATTTTCAAGCGGATCCTCCTTCTTAATAAGAAGAAGTATGCAGCTCTGGTACTCAAGGAACGGCCAAACAGCGAACCTACGTTTGATAAGGACGTAAAGGGCCTTGATATGGTGCGTCGCGATTGGTGTGTCATCTCAAAGGCCATTGGTAATGAAGTTCTTGATTTCATTTTGTCCGGCAATTCTCGTGACGACGTGGTGGAGAGTATTCACGAGCACCTAGAACAGGTGGCAGAACGTATGCGCTCCGGTAAAGAGCCTATTGAGCAATATGTCATCACTAAGAGCCTAAACAAACAGCCTGAACAATATCCGGACCGTGCAAAACAATACCACGTCCAGGTAGCTCTTGCGTTGCGTGCGATGGGAAAACCGGTGGGGGCTGGAACCCACATTCCTTATGTGCTCTGTAAGGAGGAAGAACCAGGAAGTGGGCGCCGGGCGTATCACCCTGATGAAGTAAAACGAGCGGGTGGAAAACTCAACATCGATGTTGAATGGTACCTCGAGTCACAGATTCACCCGCCAGTTAATCGACTGTGTGCCCATATTGAAGGAACATCAAGCCCACAACTGGCGCATTGCCTAGGTCTCGACACGGCCAAGTTTTCGCACTCGGCGAATCACTTCGAAGACAATGACGGTGGCGATGCGATCCCCAGTGTTCTGCAGAATGATGCAGACCGATTCAAGGATTGCGTTCCTCTTCAAATTACTTGCGACCGGTGTAAGACGGCAACTCCCTTTCCAGGTGTTTTTAGTACGTCTGAGAAGGACGGCTCGCTAGCGAGTGGACTTCTTTGTCCTGTGTGCAAGGCTGACTTCTGGGGTTTCGATCAAGAAGGCATCTACGGAAACGTTGGAGATGACCTCGAGGCAGTCCTTTCCAACCGTCTCCACATCGCGACGCGCGAAGCAACGAAAAAGTATTACGAGGCCTGGACAATTTGTTCCGATGTTACGTGCAAGACGCGGACACAGAAGCAGTCACTCCGTGGAAACGGTAATATTTGTTCGGCGGCTGGTTGCAGGGCAATAACTACCCTCGAGTATCCCGACAGCGCATTATATACACAGCTCAAGTACTTCGAGTCCCTATTCGATACTGACCGTGCACTGAAGAAAATCAAAGAGCAGAAGGAACGTGCATCAAGTACGACAACGATAGCGGAACCTCCGGTGCTCTCTGAACGCCACCGTGCTGTGCTACAAAAGTTACTCACTCAAGCTGAAGAGGTAGGTTGCTATGGTTTTGCTCAGCTTCACGTGTGTCGGCTGAAATCTGACGTTCTTGCGTTTCTGCTAAACAGGCTGTCAACCGAAACGACTACAACTGGGTCAAACCTTCTATTTGGCAGACGCTGTTTACATAGGATCGCTCTCCATCTACAAGTTTAGTCGCCAAGCTATCTCGCGGAGAGAGTGCCTCATCAAACAGTCTCTGCTGCAGTTATGCATAGAAAATGGTGTTCAAATCAACTCTTATCAACCTCATAGTGAGCGTTGCTTGCATGTAGGCGATCGTGTTCATTTTCACCGCGTTCACCGCGTCGCTGACGCCACTGAGACGAGGCTCACACGATATCTTACAATCGCTGACCAATCGCTAGTGCATGAACATGTTCGCTTCAACTTCAGCGCTGCTAGCACCCCATCGGCTAAGTAGTGTACAGATCTGCTTTGATCACATTATCAGTATGGTTGGTGCAAATGTCATGGGACGGTTACGGAGTCCATTCTCAGGTTTTCTCGTTGATGGGAGTTGACCAAGCTAGGTCAGTTCTGTCACAAGTGGCCTCGCCCCCTTCTGTAGTGCACATATTTTGTCTTGACGAAGAATGTCAGATTTCGCCGACGACGAAGACCGGCAACTTGTGCAATTGGCGTTGGTGTTCCTACGAAGCGGTCGACATATTCTGTGGGACCAACTCACAAGACAGATGCGAGGCACTAGGAAACCCAAAGAAGCACTTCGACAGCGTCTCAAAACGCTGAAGCGAACACACGGCAGCAATCTCGAAAAGTTCCCGACATGGTTTTTCAAGAAGGATTTTGCGACTTCAGCCAAACCTCGGCAATTGCAAGCTTCACGGTATGCTCGCGCCAATCCGAAGACAGGCAATCGCAAAAACAATAAGGTGGTGCTGCTTCCAAAGAAGCCCAGGTACAAGCGACTGGGTGTGGATAGCCAGACAGAAACCACTTCGAAGTCGAATGACAGCCCTGCAAAAACGCCGTATAAGGACGATATATCGTCCAAGTTGACTGAGATGTCGTTATTTCTCCCAAAGCATAACCCTGCCGAAGTAACTAAATCACCTTCGTCTTTGCTACTGCTGGCATCAGTAGCAAGCACTACGAAGAACAACGGAATGGAGTTTGTGGATACTCATTGCGCACGGGTGTAAGCAGCAACAACAGGCTATAGCAGTCACTGTATTGTTGTATATTTGTAAAGTTGGGCTCGAATGTATTCAGCTGATGCTCGCATTTGGCAAGTTTTCATTCAGATGAAAGATGATCCGTTATGTATTGGTGCACTGACATTCCCTCTATATTTATGCAAGAAAAACGGTGAGCTCACAACCAGCTTCCACGGGCACCGTTGGTCGTCACTTGTTGTTTTGAGCTTGCGTACGAAGTACAGCTACGGAAGTCATGAAAACTACTGTCGCATGCGGCCAAGAGGATACCACTTTCGAATCCACGTCATGGCCCATCAACCGACTTAGCTACGTCGAGCTAAGCTTACAAGACACTGTAATAATTGAAAAACTCTTTGCAGGACGAAGCGACACACCGTTGCTGATGAAGTGGGTGATGCTACACAAGTCGGGGTCTAAGTTCCGCCATAGGCTTTTGGTGATATCAGCCCTCCGCTTGTGGGTTCTTAAATACAAGAAAACCTTCGGCAAGGCACTTGTACTACGGCGAGAGTACCAGCTCATGCACGTTCAGAAGCTTACTGCACTGAAGTCAGGCTCGCAATCCCGCTCTTGGGTGGCCCCCAATTCCACGACAGCGGGAAACACGTCCACGATCTCTCTTCGGCTAGTCATTTTACCGAAGCAGACGAACAGCTACAGCGAAGAGCCTGTCATGCTACACTTCGACCCCGGCGTGCATACTGAAAACTTTGTTCGACTACTACAACGACTCCTACACGCACTTCGACTTACGTTCCCAGAACAACAAACTCCACCAGTCAAGCTTCCACCTGATTGCCACTGGCACGAATTCTTTCCAGATGAAAGCGATTCAACGCGTGTACAGGGCGAAAACCAACTCGAAGAGAAGAGCACAGCAAAGTCGATTTTTTCTGCTACCCAGAATCCCATTTTTGCTGCAATGGCGACGGCTTACCACGCCTTTTGCGATGATCTGGGCGTTCGCTTTCGTGATAGTGTACCTACTCGCCTCGAAGAATGTGCTACGACGTCAGGATGCATGGATTTTCAATACTGCCTCGGATTTCCACCAGGGGTCGACGGGTACGATCACCACCAAGACCATCCATTAACTCCGCTCCACGTCTTCGCCCGCTTGGTCGTTGACGCTTGTTTCCCTTCTTCTACTCGATCAGTGGCGGGTTATCAATCAAAAGAAATCCAGGCACTAGCACGAACCCTGGAGCGTTCACGTTGCTTTACTGATATCGTCGTTAGTGATCTCGCAATGGGACAAGCAAGTTTGACCATCCTTTTTCAAGCTTTGCTATCACCATTGTGCACTATTGAGGGCTTTACGCTCACCAATATCCAGTTATCGGTGCGAGCACTGCGGATACTCCAACAAGTAGCCCTGCAATCTACAATGCGGCAAGGTGCAAATCAGAAAAAGCTATTGCTCCGCCGCTTGGATTTTTCCTTTAACCGCTTCACCATTGCAATGGCCACGGAGTTAGCTACCACTCTCCAGCTACTACCCAGTGGTCTGGAACTACTGCAGCTTGAACGGTGCGGACTGACAACTGCGTCTTGCTGTCGAATTGTTGATGCCTTAACCACCAGCACATCATTTGGCGCATCGTTATTAGAGCTGAACATTGCAGGGAACCATCTTGGACTCGAAGGCACTAAGTCTCTTGCCACTTGGATTACTGGCACATTTGCGCTTCAGCGACTTGACGTATCACGAACGCAGCTTGACATCAACATTTTTATTCAAGCCCTCAAACAAAATACGCTGCTGTACGAATCATCGCTCCTACAGCTGGACTTGTCGTACAACCAAATGCGTACCCAGGCTAGTCAAGACCTCGGCGTCATCTTAGGCAAATCTCAAAGCCTAGCAACGATTTTCCTTCGTGGTATGAAGCGCTTTCGACATTTCCACAAGCTTCTGCCTCCACAGCTACAGAAGGAAGGCACTCTCTTGGCGTTGTCTGAGGCTGCCGTGGTGGCACAAACTGCGGCTGCACGCAGAAATGGTCGGACAGTTCATCGCACTGATGGGCTTCGCAAACATTTTCTGCGTAACATCCTGGCACCAATGTTTGCCAACACCGATCGAAGTTGGGCGTGCATGGTGGACTTAAGTGATAACGACCTAAGTGGCCACCGAGCAGAGGTGTTAGCTCAGCTTTTAGATGAATCACCTTGGGCCACCAGAACATCACTGCGATTAGATCACACGCGTCTCCACGACAAATCGGTGTGTTTCATGTTGCATGCATGTGAGTCTCCTCCGTCTCTAATGTTTTGTGGTGTAGGCCCTGCTGCTTCTGCACTCTATTCGAGGGTGTAAGACTCTGGACTCGCTTAGCCTCGAAGGTAATGGCTTCGTAAAACGTGATGCTCATCGAAAGCGCAAACGCCAGAACGAAAAGTGCTACAGCGATGGTGTGGCGCCATCAGAGCCAAATGTGATTGAGCAAGCAGGTGCAAACGCTTTAGCTTTATTGCTCGGAGGTGCGCTGGACTACAGTGATATTCAGTTGCAGAATACTGCTGCTTGGTTGGGGACTGGCGAAAGTGGGGCAACCTCCGCACCATTTTTGGCGTACTCCTCAGCAGCAAAACCTTTGCGTTTGAAGGAACTCTGTCTGAAGTGCGAAGGCTCCTACGTCTTCGGTACTCACATCATCACCGCAGCCGTTCAAGCGCTCGGTAAGCCTCACACATATCTACAGATGCTTGATGTCACGGGCAACGAATGTGGAGACGCGTTAGCTCAGACTCTCGGTGACGTGCTACCTAAGAACAAGAGTCTGCAAGCATTGTTTTGGGACGGAAATTGCATCACTGTCGACGGCTTCCTTCAATTTTACGATGGTCTCTTGCAAAATCACACCCTTGTGATGGTTCAGATGCCCATTCAAGACACTCGACGGGTGAGTAAGTTTTGAGCTTTGTGGTGTAGACGCTTAGCTCATCATGTTTTGTTTGCAAACTGGTACAGATCTTGGAAGAGCAGAAGGACCCACCACGCGAAAAACTTTTTAGCATTCTCGGTAAGATCTTCAAAGCTACGGAGCGAAATCAAATCCTGGCTAGAGAGGCGAAGGAGCGGAAGACTGAGGCACGCAGTTCCCGAGAACAAAATCCTGAAGGACTTAGTGCGCTGGTGCACCCGAACAACAATCGAAAACAGGAGAACAACAGTAAATGCAATGAAGCACATTGCGCGCAACCAACAGAACCTATTGATGCTGACATCAAGCAGGAGCTTGAGTCTGCAGGACTAGCGCTAGAAAGATGCCCTTCGCCCAAACTGGCAGAAGCGGAGAATGAGAGCTGTGTGCTGAGGGATGGTTCTGTTCGAAAGAGTTACTCAAGACTAACGAGTGCACGCTACCCATCGACAATGCAATCATGGAGTATGCAAAGCAGCGCCGAAGACTTCCGGGCGCAACTCAGCCGGTTAGATTCGCTAACCTCGTCGATGACGTTAACTCCTTCACACATGTAAATAATGGAGAAACTGCACGCAGCCAGACAAAGAAGCATGCTTGTCAAAGTATATCAAAGTATCTCGTCATTTGCGCGCGCTGGGCTTAAGGCTCTGCAAGAAAGAGCTCAAGCTGCTTTTTACAGCCGACACCGCTGCATCGGGCTGCGCTTTTTTCTTTTTCTTCCGCTTCTTCGGTCCATCAAGCAGCTTTCGCGGCGGGCTTGGCGGCGGGGCGAACACGCTTGTTGGTGCCACCTCAGGGAGAGCAGGAGCAGCAGGAGCAGCCGCGGTCTTCGATTCCTTAGCCCCGTCACTGTCTGTTTTCAGTCTTTTCGTTTCAGGAGCAGCACTCGTCGTCTCCTGCTCTTCTTCTCGTGCTCTCTTCTTCGTCTTGGGCTTGTGCACCACGGAGGCCCCCGCGCGGTCATTGGCGTGCTTGCACCGATGACAAGTCACCCTCTGCAGATCACAGTCCACTTGTTAAAGCCTGCAACACCATCAACCTCCTCAATGCATCACGCACCACAATCGTTGTAAGCGACTCGCGCACAAGACGCGGCCCATTGCTGCCGTTCTGCTGTTGAGCACGACGCTGCTGCCTCGCTAGTCGGCGGTTGGCCGGCGACCGACGCGACTGCGGCACCACACGCACATCAGCCGACACACTTGGCACCAACAATCCGCCGCAGCGCTCGCAGATGAAATCCAACACAGCGGGCGGCAGTTGTGCGCGACTCGCTCTCGCCAGCTGCATCATCGACGCGCTGTCACACGTCACATATTTTTCACGCGTCACATATTACCACCTGCTCCTAACGGCGCGACTCATATCACGCAATTGCAGTTAAGAACACGCACATCATGTGGTTGGCCAGCGTCGTGTTAACGGGCAGCAGACTGTGCGCCGAGCTCCAGAGGAAGGCGAAGCGCTTGTCCAGTTGCCGCGAGTTCTCTGCGCTCACCACCTTCATGTCCGGCAACAGCAGCGACCCCAGCGGCGCGGCGGGCGGCGCAGCAGAGTCGGTGGATGAGGCCATAACGATGAAAAAGCAGGAATGGATGATTAGGATTTTCACTTATGCTTTGTATGCGTCGGATATTATATTATGGATATTTTGATTTCTTGGATATTTTGATTTCTTGGATATTTTGTCGGTATTGCTGTTTTTAAGAAATAGTGTTTATATTATCTAACTTATACTACTACTGTAGTATTATAGTGATTCACGTGGTGGCGTCCACCCAAAGGAGTATCGTCATGGGTAGGGGGTAGGGTGGCTGCTTTCGTTCTACTCGGTGAAGAACCGTGTCTGCCTTCCACATGGGGTAGAGAGGCCACAGCGCGTCCCCCCCCCCCCCCCCCCCCCCCCCCCGACGACGCAGAGATTATGCTCACTGCAATTACGACATTTATGGTGCTGTTGCTACGTTTCGAGCACATTCTTGAATGAATGTGAGCCACGAAACCCTTGGTGTGTTGTTATTCGTATGGGGACAATGAACTCTCCTCTCAATAATTAACAGATTATGATGCTGAAATGAAAGTCCTTCAGGCTCGTATTGAAAACGTGTGGAAGCGATTACTCTGCATTGGTGTTATATCACCGTCGCGTGCGGATAACGCATTCTAACAGCCAAGATCACATAAATGACGATAACAGTTCTGTGAAGCCATCCGCGGAGGCATTTGGAGGAAGTCCGTGCGAACAGTGACTTGTCTTGACGTCAGCAACTTCAGCAAAACTAATCTCAGTGGACAAGAAGAATACGGCCGATATCGCAGCACGAAGTCTTGTAGCTCTGCTGGCTACTCTACCCATAAAAAAGGGCGTGGATGATCAAACCACGGCCGATCTGCTACATCTCGGACAAACGACGCCTAGGCAATTACAACCGACGAAGGAAGAAGCACAATGACTTGCTTAGCAGCCTGAAAAAAAACCTCTCACCAGCGAAGTGCCGATAATGGCTCCCTTCAAGAGCGGGAGCGCTGACTAATTGCAGCTTTAAAAGCATCTTTGGGATGTTGTGGTGGAGTATTTTCATCTCTTTCTTACGGACTTACGCTGGGAAAGCAAACTACTATAGAAGAACGAGCAGCACTAACCATGCCGCTTGGCTTTGTTCAGTACAAAATGTCCCCCGACATCCCGAGTATAACGCAGGGTTTGGCCGAGAGGCTATGATGAGAAGCTGATGTTTCAGTTCTTCAGCGATGTTGACGAGGAACTTCACCGTTACAAATACTTTGAAATAGCCAGAATACTTTACGACACTGTCACGCAGATCTGTAACTTGCTGTCTAGAGCATTAGTTTTGAGCGTTAGTTCACTAATGGATATTCAACTGGCAGGAATATACCGAGTTATCCTAGCTCCCTCATGGGGCGATCCAACGATCTTTCCGCCTGCCCCGTAAGCCTGTTGCCTGCATAATCCGCCCCGAAATCTCGTGTCTTCGGCATCTAACTGGACGTTCCCATCACGCCCCGTGCCCTTGAGGTTTCAATCGTAGCTTGTAAAGTAAGGACTCGTTCCATTTGTGGCTGGTCGGGCGCGGTTAACGCTCTCACTTTTCAATTTCCAACTCTCGACAACATCCCACCGACTGCCATACCAGTACGCATGAAGCTTCGTCATCTGCTAGCCGTGGTGGTGGCATCCTCTGTTGGCCAAATCTACGTCGCATCGTAAAGACCTTAAATCGCCCGTTGAATGGTACCCTTGCTCCGAGTACACTTTTTCGGACCAAGGCAGTGCTAGGGGTCATGACGCGGAGTGTGCTGTTTATTCTGGTATTTGTGAGCCGCCAGCAGGGATGCCCAAAAATAGATACTCGGAAAAATAATTTTGTATTCTTTGAAACAATTATGTATTTTGCATCGCATTTGGTCTATCACAAATAATTAATCTCACCAATTTTAAGAAAGGAATACTTTATTTTAAAGCTGCCGACATCACCCAAAAGCGTTGGCTTGTCAGCTTCCAAGTTCTCGCAGAGAGTCAGACCGCAGCACTTTATTCGCATTTTTGAATTTTCTCGGAAGCCCCCACCTCGCCGCCAACCTGCCGACACGCCGCACTACCTGCCATGTTCGCCAACCTCGTCGCTTCGAGTCAAGAACCCCAGCCATTCTCGCCTAGGCAAATTGCTGGCTTCAAGCCCGTGCTGGACGAAGAAGGGGACATTACGGGCTACCATGCCTGCAAGGTCTGTGGCAAACGGCGTAAACACGCCACTGGGAACGGCTACACCAACCTAGTGACGCACGTTCGCACGTCTCACCCAAGGTTCGAGAGCGAGATGCGTGACGCGACCGCTGCTGCAACTGGAACGCTTGTTCCCTGGGTGAGCCAGTAGGCATCGAACCGCTACGCGTGGTTGAAGTGGGTTGTTGAGGGCATCTACAGCTCACCTTCTACGAGTCGAAGGAGACGCGAAGTAAGTACACAAATTTGGTCGGACTATTTATGATTGAATAGGAATACGAACTTGGCACCCGTCTCTGTCGGTACCCTTGGTGTTCAACATGGAGGACGTCACCCAGGCTGTAGAGCGGTCTATTAGTAAGGAGATTCCCGATGAGTTTGGGCTTATGCTCGATGGCTGGAGCCACGAGACGGAGCACTTCTTGGCCGTCTACGCGTGCTACGACGGTCCCAATGGTCCTGCCACCCACTTCTGTCCGTGGCTCCAATTATGGAGGAGCCGGACGATCAGCTCTCCGCGGATGGGCACTTGCTTGCTATTGAGCGTTTTTTTTTACCATTTTTTTGGATAACAATTGAGGAATGCAAGTTCGGACAACTGCTCGGTTAACAAGCGCCTTGCCGACATCATGGGCGTCTTGCTAGTTGGGTGCGCCAGCCACCGACTGAACCTCGCTGTTCGCGATTACCTGGCTCCGCATGAACCGGCACTAGAAGAGGTTCAGCAGTTAATGCGCAAGCTGCGGACTCTCAAGCAGGCTGCGAAACTGAGGTACCGTGGACTATATTTTGGTGAAATGTTATCAAATTCTTTTTGCTAACTGTAATTGCGGATTACTAATTTTTGGTCTGTGTATTGTTATTTTGGTACAGACTCAAAACGCCACTGGTGCCAATTATGCGCCAGGACACGCGTTGGTCCTCGACTTTTTCGATGCTGAAGCGCTACTTCAGGTTGAGGGAGTTCCTCTCAGCCGATGACGAAGAGCTGGCGACATCTTGCCGTCGCGGACGACACACCGCCAGCTGGAGGAGCTCTTGTCCAAGCTTCGTTGCGTGGAGTCCGTATCTAAGATGCTACAGTCCGATGGACTTACTTTGCTGGATGCCAGGGACCTTTTGATGGTCTGTTGGAGGTCCGCCCTTCAATGGGCAAGTACCTTGGTAAGGGTTTTTTATATGAAATATTTTGGATTGCTAGTAGTTTTTTTTAATATAGCTCCAGACGCAGATATCATTCACGCGCAGGCTTTAAAGGCAGCCGTGGTCAAGGTATTGGCTGGGAAAACGATGAGTTAACGGCAAAGGAGATAGCGGTATTGGAGCCATTCCGTCAGCCCGACGCGGCTGCAACGAGCGCATCAGCGGCGCCTCCGCCGGATGCGGATGGCTTTGCTCGCCGGATTCTAAAGCGCTGCAAGCTTTCCGCGGAGCCGGCCAGGTACATGCTGCTAAGTGCCATCCCCCCGACCTCAAATGTCGTCGAGAGGCTCTTCAGTGTGGCCCGAGCGGTCTTGCGCCTCGAGTGTCACCGGATGTCACCGTTGACCTTGGAGATGATCTTATTTTTGAGGATCAACGCGAGTTTCTGGAACGTAGCCACTGTGGACTCTTGTATGTCACCGACTGTGTAAGTCAACTAACACGATTGCAGTAATATTTTACTGCACGTTTCCACGTATTGCAGTTATTTATTTGCCTCAATAGGAAGCTGCAGTGAAATCTGTATTTTCTAGTAGATTCGCCAGAGCGATCATATTTTATTTTGGGGATCCCTGGCCGTCAGTGTCTGCCGACCCGACGTTCGACATTTTTGTGAAGCGGTTGCCTACGACGACCGCAACTCCTGAGACTGCTACTACGATCTGACCAGCATTACGAACGGTTTGCTCGCTGTCAGAATCGTCAGACGCCTTAACGACCTTGTTGGCGTTGCAGGGTCGACTGACTTCATCGCCAGAGCTTTCGCCAACCTCGTCTTTGTTGCCAGTAGGCTCTCCCTCGCTTGAATCGTTGGGACTCCACGCTGGGTGCTTCCCAGGTGGAAGGAGTCGAATTGACACCCCCGGCAAGGTAGAATTCGTCGTGGTGTCGTCGACACCACCCAGCGAAGCCAGCGTCGACGCGGCTTCAACTTTGTCAGCAGGAGATGTGGTCGTACCTCTCGGCGAAGGTGCCGGAGAACTTTCAAACTCTTCGTTGGAGCATAAGAAGCTGAAGAGGCAACCGGAGATGGAGCTGCCTTGGAGCTTGCAAATAATCGATCTGATCATCATGCAAACGGTCTTCACTTCACAAGTTTAGAGCTTCCATTATCAATCTCAAGTAGAGACCCTTGTATCGCCCATTACTTGGTGCCTAACGCGGCGCGTGGTCCCACGTCCGCATCGAAAGTCAGAGGGTTGTCACGCAAACGCTTAACCCAGTAGACGTATTGCTCGTATTTTGGCTTGTGGATTGAATAAACCTTGAAACCATTTTGCATTTTGTATGGAACCTTCAGCTAGGTGAGGATGTGTTCAGGTGGTTTTTCTATTCAAGATCTGGCGCACGATTCAGGCGTCTATCCGGGGGAGTATGTGAGCCCACATGATTAAACCGGTTGTACCGCGCCGTTCCTCGTTGTCCTTGCCATTAGCATCGTCTGTGTCATCCGTAGTCATGGTTCTAAGCCATCTTTGGTGGGTACCTCGGGCGGCATCTTGATCAGTGAGTGAATGGAATGATTGCGCAGTTGAGATCGTGTTATCGGTAGCGCTCGCAGTTTCGATTACGTCGCGACTTGCAAGGAGGGTAACCGCGGCGACGAACACGATGGAGCAGATGCGCCTAGTTGTTATGGACGGTCAGTGAGTGTGACTTCAGGTTGGAGAGAGAGGCTTGTGTATCGCAGAGAAACTTTGTGAATGCAGCAATGCTAATAGTTGGTGCTCAGTGCATGGTGGAGGAGACACTCTCATCCTGGCTGTCACGATCGTGGTCTTGCAACAGCCACTAGGTCATTAGCATGACCCAACAAACAATCTAGCAAAGCCCGTGATGCAACACTGCACTTGACGGTACCACAACCAGGTGATGAAAAAGCAGCTTTGTACAATTGACAATTGCGCCAAACTTTATCAAATTGAACGTAATAAATCGAAAGTTTGTTGGAGATCGCTACACTTTGTAAAAGTTAATTTCTCATGAAAGTTGTTCCCACGACGAGGTAATTGGTTTGATGCTCAGTAAAAAAATGCAGTTAACTGCCGTGGAAATTCCACAAGTAAGCAAGATTCCCCATAAAAGCAAATTCTCGATAGACTCTGCAGGACTTATTCTAAACTAAATCTAAGGTTTCAAACTGAAATACGGTTCATCATCTATCGCTGTTGATTTCTATGTTCACGAGCTGGTTATGGCACTGTGATTACTGTCTACACGTATATCGTGTATTTGCTCATAATTATGAAGACCGCTCTAAAGAAATGAATGGCGTTTGCTCATTTCAACGTCACAACTTGTAAGTTACAGGCAGTAAATCATTTTTTAGGAGAAAAACAAAAATATGGTCGTGGTAGCTTGAGTGTAAGATGCCGGAAGCCTCGGGTATGGATTCCATAGTTTCTGCTTGACTTTAATTGAAGGTCAGGCAGCCTGGGAGCCTAAACTACTGGTCTACCTTGGCTGCTTCAGTCCGCCATTATCTTCTCATTCCTGGCAGTCGCCGCCGGTTGTTCTGTGTGTGTAGCATGTTCTTGAACACAGTAATCACAGCTGCGACTTTTGCGTTGGCCAACGCAGCCGTGAGCTTCACTGTGTTTGTTGCGCTTCTGCGCTTCTCACCTTCACGGACTGCTATGTGACGGGCCCCTCAAATCGGCTCCTCCATGAGTATACAAGAACTGGGTCATGCGCTGGAACTGTCGATTTGGGTCCTCCAGCGCCTAACGCTGTGCAACACGGGCTGTCGTTGGTTCGTTCTTCATCTCGACGTGAAACCAGCACCATCTTCAACTCCATTTTTTGCTGGCTCAACGCCTAAATTCCCGCTCTCACCTCAAGAAATATAAGCCTAATGTCCGCGAGCGCTTCATCCAGAAGCTACATCCACGCTTGGGCTACAACTCGCGCCAACGCCTCCTCCGTTTTTCGGGCCTATTCTTCTTCTTCTCTGTTGCGCCTGCTGCACTGATACTGCCTGGTGCTTCGGGGCAGCATCACTTATTTCCTCTGTCCTTGGTTCATTGCGTCTCCAGCTCAAGCGACTAAACGGCGAAGCTTCTTTATCGTGTGTTGCACACTTGCAGCAATATCATGTTTCACTAGAGCGCTTTGACAAGCATGCCGACCGAAGTAAATGAACGTTAGGCGTCTTCTAGGTGAGCTGATGTCCCGCTTTCTTCGCACAGCATTGTGAGGATCCACAATCAGCCGTTATCATGGCATTCAGCACACCGATGCCGTCCGTAGCTGGAGATACGAGTGAAGCCAGCGCGTGGCCAACAAATCGCAGTCAAGCCCTGCAGTACACGATCCCGATAGCAGCAGCGTGCTATCGAGCCAAGTGCGGTGATACTGGTTGACTCAGCGGCTCCAGCGCGTTCAGCAGCTGTGCATCTTTAACAACGTTGACGTCGGCAAGCCCAACGCCGCTAGTGTCTGACCAAGGTTTGAAGTACGAAAAGCGTGATGCCAACGTGCGTGGAGTTGCCAGGATATCGCCAACTCCAGCTTCAGTCTTTCATAGCCACTTTCCACCGTTAACGCCGTCACTGCAAACACTTCTGGAAATGCGTGCCGTGTCCATCGGCGGCTGCAGTCTAATGAACAGCAAGTCCGACATCCTGTAGGCTACAGCTACAGAGTGCTGCTTCGGCGCTGTCATGTGGACCACACAATACACCCCTAATATGGCACCACTATAATTACATAATTTATTATACCTTATGGAGATGTGAATGCTCTTCAAGTCAATCGAACCTTTTAGGAATAGTATATTGTAGGTATTAATATGGTTCACTCTGCCGAATTGGAAGGTACATAACTGTACTTTATTTCGAACGAATGAATGACGCCAGTGGGTCATGGTTTTCAGGCCGTTTTACGTCTTGATAATCTCCGGCAAGCTCCCACGCAGAATCCCCCTTGCTCCCAGTATGTCGCGCTGACTCCGCAGGTGAGAAATCAGGTGCTCGGCTCGTCCCTGGAAAACCCCGATGGGAGCATTTTTCTGCAGGATACGGCGGGTCTCAACGGTAGTGGCGGCCACCGGTCACTCGCGAAAAAGGCTCAAGACGACGCAGGAGGAGACGATGGAGAAGGTGCAAGTGTACATGGACAAGTGGGCCAAGGACCTGGAGAAGTTCCCGGCGCTGCAGGCGGCGCAGGAGGCCACGGGCGTGGAGAAACTGTACATGGTGGCGGGCGGCGCGGCGCTGCTGCTGCTGCTGCTGCTCGTGGGCTTCGGCGCGGGGCTCATCTGCAACCTGGTGGGCTTCGTGTACCCGGCCTACTGCTCGTTCAAGGCCATCGAGACGGACGACAAGAAGGACGACGTGCAGTGGCTCACGTACTGGGTCGTGTACGCCTGCTTCAACATCGTGGAGATCTTCGCGGACTTTTTGCTGTACTGGATCCCGTTCTACTACGCCTTCAAGCTGGGCTTCCTGCTGTGGCTGTTCATGCCGTCCACGCTGGGCGCGTCCTTCCTGTACATGCACTTCCTGTCGCCCTTCCTCAAGGCGCAGGAGTCGCGCATCGACCGCGCCATGAAGGAGGCCGTCAGCAGCGGCGGCGCCGTCATCTCGGACATCAGCGGCGTGGCGCGCGACATCGGCAAGGACGTGTCCAAGGCCGTGGCCAGCAAGATCGTGGACAGCGCGGCGCAGTAGGCGGCGCGCCAGCTCGCGTGCGCTGCCGCGTCCACATGACGAGCAACGTGCTCGCCCTCCTCTAGGACGCACTTCGCACGCATAAGTTAGCTTGCTTTGTTTACTTTAATGAATCAAGTGGTTGCCTGTTGCTTGCTGTGCTGCTCTTGGAGTTTCCTGCTGTCTGCTCCGCCCTCGACGCCGACCAGGCCGGCCAGTAGCCAGCAGACGCGTCTCTTGCCATGAGCGGCACCAGCTACGCCGCGTGGCAGCGCTTCGACGTGGAGCAGGAGCTGGCGCGCGTGGACCAGGCCGAGCAGCGGGAGGAGCGCGAGCGCCAGCAGCGCAGACGCGAGCAGGCCAAGCAGAGCGTGGAGAGCTCGGCCACGCAGGCGGCGCAGCAGTCGGCCGATATCTTGGCGGCGCAGGCGGCCGTGGCCGCGCTCAAGGCCAAGAAGAAGGGCAGGGCCCGAGCCAAGCGGGATGAAGCTGCAGCAGAGGACAAGGCGGCGGCGCTGCAGGCTCAGGCCGCGCTCTTCGCCCAGAAGGGGGCGCTGCTGCAGCAGATTATGGAGAGTCGACGGCTCGGAGACAAGAAGCTGAAAGAAGAGAGCTGGCAGGAGGCCAAGACGCTGTTCGAGACGGCGTTAAAGGCGACCAAGAAGCTGGAAGACCTCACTCCTGAGCTGCTGAAAGCTGAGGAGGAGCAGGCGAAACTGCTAGGCATAGAAGCCGAAGTGTCGAACCAACATGCTGGTGAGCATGAGTGTGAACATGCTGAGGATGCAGAACACCAGTGTGGCAACACTTGTAGTCATGAGGAACATAAGAAGAAAGCAGCGAAGAAACCAGACGAGCCGCTGCCCAAGGCGAACGACCTTAAGGCGATCATCAAGATGTTTTACAAGGATGTGTACATGGGCATCGGGACGTGTGACTTGGAGGAAGGGAAGCTGGCACCAGCGACGAAGGCGTTTAAGGAAGTGCTACTGCGAGATGACGTGCATCTCGCGGCGTGGTTGAAAAGAGGCGAAGCGTTCGAGCGCATGGGCGCTCCACTGCTGGCCATGCTGCACTTTAGTAGGATCACCAACTTGGTACGTTGCCATCCAGGCTGAGGTTTGCCGCGTTGCTATTGTGACATTGCTATCTGTGAACAGGACGCTGATCATGAGCTGGGAGAGACATCCCTGGAACGGGTGAAGGTAGCTTTACTCACGGCTGGTGATGCAGGCAGTGGTAAGGTAAACAGCTTGCTGGAGGCTCTAGCCTTATTACACTCACTTCGATTTGCCGCTGTTGGGCAGACAAGAAGGCAATTCAGCAAGCAGTATCCACGTGCACTGAAGGACGGTCGTTCAAAGAGGTTCTGGGCAGCATTCGATCAGTGTTCGAAGAGGCCAACGTGTTGGCTGTCGAGAATTTCTACGACTACTCGACAACGAAATATCAAGTTGTCGTAGGATGCCTCGAGGCACTGCGAGCACGACCTGAGTATAGCACTGCGAATGACGAAACAGTAACCTCAGTTCTACTTCAGGTGAGTTTGTATCGCTGTATTTGGTGCTGTTGCTTTTCCTGACATTAGTGATTCATGCCTAGATTGAGATATCTTGCCACTTAAACATTGCGAGTGGTTTTCTCGAGATGCAGCGCAACTACTCCAAGGCGCTTCGTCATTGTGAGGATGCTCTCCGTCTCGACGGCAAGCGTACGATCACTTACTTTCGAATGGGCCAAGTCTATCATGCTATGCACAACTACGAAAAGGCTCTCGAGTGCTTTGCGACTGCAAAGACCCTTGTTCCTGCTGCTACAGCGACTCAGGCTGAAGAGCAACACAAATTGATGCTAGCCTCAATTGTCAAGGAGACCGGCAAGTGTGAGTTTGACCGCAACCAGTACGACATAGGACATCTCCGGGCGTTGGCAACTAAGTAAAAGCTACTTGCTAGCAAAAAAAACTACTTTGAAGTAATACAGCACAAGAGGCTACCAGGACTCCACGACCATTCTTGCTAAGATCATCCCTCCTCGTCGCTATCTTCAAGATCAGACGGCGGGTGGGTTATAATTCTCGATGCAATATCGTCATCGCTTGATCCAAACCTTGGCACTCCGGTGTACATCGGGGGTCGCGATTCGTCTTTGAATGACATACCTCCGCGAGTTGGGCTGTCCGCTCTTGGTGTCGGATACGCACTGCGGAGTCCCCGTGATGACAAGCTTTGGTGTAGTTTGTCAGCGTTTTGGCGAACTTGGAGCAGAGCGTCATCGTCTTCCAACAGCGTGTTAATCTCCGCCGCTGCCTTGCGAACTCCTGCACCAATATCCAGATTTTGACTGAACTCGTACTGCTCGAATTCGTACTTGTTATATTCTGCCTCCAACTCTTTGAGAAAGGAAGTGCGAGCAGGTGATCGAGTATCCTTCAAAACTTCTTGAGAACCATTGATCAGCAGGTACTGGAGCAAGTTCAGCGCCTGTCGTCAATCAGAGGCAACAGTGAATACAACGACTTGTTTGAGCGTAGCGAATTGTGCAAGACTTCACCTTTCTCATTAGGTTCGGGTTCTGTTGATGATCAATGAGGATCTCCCAGATTCTTGCTTGGATGCACGGGCAATCTACTACGTTGTTCGTGCGAGACGCCAACTCGTTCATGACGAAGGTTGGAATGCCAGTCACCTGTCTGTTCTTCGTCATCAAAGATGCAAGCATTTCTTCCTCCACTGGGAGATGTTCGTCGAGCATTATCTCCACAGGTGTCTTGGGCTCACCATTTATTGCCGACTTCACAATCTCTACAACCTCTTCAAACGCAGCTCGCAACCGGTCCATGGTTCTCTCTCGACGCTTTCAAGAATGAAGCTTCATCCTAAAATTGGTTCGCTAAATCTAACGGTTTCTGCGAAGCATAACTCAATATGAACTTACCCATGATAAGCTCATATTGAGCGATGACTGCACATGTAGTGGCCGCCTGCACTAGCAAAAAATAGCTTTACTAACCAGGTCGTAAACTAAAGACTTGTGTTGTACCATTTCCTTTGAGCTACAAGTTGTTGCGCGACGACCTGGTCATCGTGAAATTGATTCCACTTCGTGATTTCGTACTAGCTGTTGCTCTCCCTCCGTGGTGGAATTGGGCAGTGTCTGGATGAATTCCGAGCAGACATGGATCCAGCGACTCCGATCTTGCTCTCTATGATGACCCCACGGTGAATAATAATAACTGAGTGCGAGACACTGCACAAGATGTGTGGTGGTCATGATCTTCGCTACGCAGCCCCAACTTAATGCATCCATGTAATAGCGTAGTCGTAAATTACAACTCGTACCGTAATCGTACCATAATCCGATGACGTTGCTTCAAAGAATAACTGTATCTGGAATGGATTGCTGGTGGTTGCTACAGATAGAGTTTTGGATCTGCAGTAGTCTGCACCTATTATAGTAATATAATGGCTGGTGGTTGTTGCGTACAGATAGTGTTCTGGATCTGCAGAAGCCTTTCTGCTTGCCTAGGGGTATCACCTGCTGCCTTCAACCAGTCCGCTAGGTTTGAGTCCACAACAGTTCTCGTTATCGTATCTCACTTTACAATTCACTTCCGAAGACACAAGCCTCCCAACAACTTTAGACTCATGCGCCTAAACTGCGTCTTCATCGCGACTATCTTTGCTCTCGCTGTCGGCTTGGACTCGACTTCGGCTGCTACCGATACTACAGCCATCAAGTTGTCGAACGTCATGAATTCGGCCGATGCTAACGACCGTCGCGTTCTGAGAGCCCACAAAGACGCTAACGCGGAAACGGAAGAAGAACGAGGGTTTGCCGACGTTGTTGACGAGGTGATGGCCAAACTAAAAGCCGAAAAGATTTTTGCGGAGGTGCTGAAAACGAAATCGCTGGCTGCCACTGAGAAGATTGACGACATGAGGGTGTGGGGTAAGCTCGATGAGATTGTGCAACCAGAACAAGTTTGGAAGCCGATATTTAAAAACATCGATGA
The DNA here is from genome assembly GCA_033558005.1 of Phytophthora taxon juncus. NCBI lineage: Eukaryota > Oomycota > Peronosporomycetes > Peronosporales > Peronosporaceae > Phytophthora > Phytophthora taxon juncus. The sequence continues at coordinate 748,979 of JAUCEE010000024.1, forward strand.
AGAGCTTGGCATTAGCCCGAAGAAAATGGCTAAACAGCTGAAGACGAGACACGATATGACGATTGATCAGCAAAACTTTCTGCTGTACTATTACACGAGGTACTGGTACAGAGCTCACCCCGACAAGATGCCGCACAAATAGAGTTCACTCTCCGCCGAGCTTTCGGGTCAAACGATTTTTTCAGCGATAGAATAGTATATCTTGGTTTTTCCGCCGAAAAGGTAAATACATTTAGCATCGTACTGCAACGCAAAGCGTGTATTCTTAATTGCGTCGAGCTGAATATTGCAAGCAAGTTTAAAATGCACTGCAGGCGCATGTACGGCGATCAAGGCTACGAAGACACATGTTCTTACTTAAAGCCATCATTCATGTGCTTGGAAGCAAGAAATTTGTCTGGAAGTGGACAAAACGCGAATTTAAAAGTGAGATCCACGTAGCTGTGAAACCAAACGTCCTCCGTAAGGCTCTTGGAGGCAACAAACCTATATCGATGTTTCGGCGCGCTGAGGACGAAAACCGAAATCTCTTGCGATACAAAAAATATATATATATATATTCCATGTAGATTCCTACGAGATACCATTTTTAGCTCGTATTCGAGTAATCTTGAGGGCATCTTGAAAACATGTATATATATTGCAGTAACTCTTCGCAATGCTAGACGGCAGGTTGAGAAAGTACTACAGCGCATATTGCACCGCTCGTGGATATTGGAATGCTCGATTGCAAGGGGGCGTAGCATTACAATGTTAACTGGATCAGTGCAAATTGCTACCGCGTTTAGTATTGCAAACCTATGAGATCTGGCAATATTTCCGATGTACGTACTTCGTAGTACATTAGAGCTTATCATAACTACTACTTGCACTACGGTTCATCCATCACAACGTCTTCGTGTCGTCAGGGTTGTTGTGGCTCTGTTACAAGACAATTCATGTACGAGATGCATTTTGTATGCACGTGTGGGCGCAAGACCCGCTAGGACCACCGCTCTATTACGATATAAGTACCGAGATCATTGTGGTGTATATTTTGCCGTATATCTTCAACTAGATATAAAACAGAAAAAAAAAACATAATCTAAACAAGAAAGTAAAGGTGTGAATCAATCGAAAAATGAACGCGATATCTCCACAGGAGCCAGCTCTAGTTCTTTAAAAGCTTGTCGGGGTGAATCTTGTACCAGTACTTTGTGTACATGTACAGCAGAAAGTTTTGCTCTTTAATCGTCAGGTCAGGTCTGCTTTTCAGCGCGTGGGCCATGCAGATGTTAGGCTTTTCATCCATTTTCTTAAATGTCGACGTCAGCAGTGGTTGCACGATGTCACCGAGCTTTTCGAGCACCTTAATGTCGTCAGTCTTCTCATAGGCATCCAGCGATTTTGTCTTCAGCATTTTCTTAAAAAGTTTGGCCATTGTTTCGACGACAACCCCTCTTTCTTCTTTTTCTTCTCTCTTCGTTTCTGTATGTTTGTGGGTGGGTTTTCAGAAACCGGTGATTATCCTCGTGAGCATCTGCTGAATTCGCGACGTTCGGCAACTTGAAGACCATCTACGCGCAGAGATTTGCAACTTGATGACAAAGCCTGGGATTCCATTCAACCCAAATACGTCGTTCTTGCAAGATACGATAGCATTGGTTCTTCAAGACCTCCAGTTTCGCGGCTACATGTCATTAACAATCTGTATGAATTTAAGTGGCAGCTTTCTTTCATTTTACTCAACTTCTCGCTCGTGGGTATTTGTCAGGCAAAAGAAGCATCACGCCAGCATTGATCATGGACACACGTTACGCAAAGACATCACATTCGGGAACGTGTTGTGGAAAGAACGTCACGCTGCATTTGATGCCTCCAGGTAGCAAGAAAACTAGGAAAAAGAGTAAGGAGCTGCCTGACGTCCTCGAAGCTTACCTAAGGAGGGCATCCAAAGCACTATTGAGAGATTAGCCAGATTCTTATGTACGCTTTGGGGGGCGTCTCGACAATCTGTGAGGTTCCAATGCAGCATTGACAATGACAAATTACATGGGCTGAGGTTTTAGCTGTGAACAGCTAAAACCTCAGCCCATGCAGCCCATGTAATTTGTCATTGCGTGAGTGCATGTCACGTCTCGCTAATGTTTCCGTCACAGAGTGAAGTTCTCGCAGTGTCGACCATATCGTAGTTTCCAAAGTCACAAATGTTTCTAGTAAAACGCATCGAAAACAAACATCCTGAGCTTCACTAACGTTAGGTAAAAAAAGAAAACATGTCAGTTCTGTATGAAGTAGAGTGATGAGTCAGGACTCCTGACACAGTCATCATAACACTACAAAAAGAAAATCTAGCCAAAGATCAAAATGCATCTAAATTGTTATTGGTACCACACTATAGGCCTTATGAACTTTCAAAAGGTTGCAAGGCGACACCGATCACCATGCCGTGACTGATGCTCTGCATGTCCGACAAGATTTCAAAAATGTTAGGTACGGCGTAGCTTCGCGTCGAATCGTCCTCATCCGCGTCACTGTTGGGCAGCGGGGTCTGGTAGCTGGCTGTGATGGCACGGAACTTGGCTGGTAGGAACGCCTGCGGCTTCCATGTGATCAGGATCTCTGTAGTGTCGGCGCCGTTCACAAAAAAGAAAGCGAGATGGCCGAACGACCGCTGCAGGTCCTGGAGCAGCTCATGCACAGGGTCAAACCCGATCATGACCGGGACTGCAGTCATATCCATGTTCTTGTAGACGGGTGCAACGAACGGGTGCTTCTTGTCGCCATCAACACGAATCCGCTTCGTCGGAAGGTTCTCTGTGGCGAGCTGAAGCATGGCGTCAAATTCCTTCGTGGACGAGGCAAACGCTACCTTCCAGCCGGATGACGACGCGCCCGATGCGAGCCAGGAAATCAGCGCACTGTACGAAGCCTGAGCCAGCGAAATCAACCGCTGAAGCACCACCTTGTCCGTGAACCGTGTCCAACTCGATAAGCAGTCCATATCCTCGTAGTCAGCGGCAATAAACATCGCGGGGTGGATAGCTGGGCTGGAACTGGATGCCTCGAAGCGCTTCTGGATTTCACGCCGCTTGTCATCGTCCAGTGAAGCATTCAAGTCCACAATGAACGGCACGGTCTGCCAGTCAAAGCTCGAAATACGCTTCAGGAACCTGAGGAAGCTAGAGAGAACAGAACGAGGGGTCGAGGTCGGTGTTGTTGTAAGGAAGACGTCGGCCACGAGAAGCTCCACTGCTTCCACAGGCAACATATTACTCATGGCCTTGTCAGCCAGCCACCTCTGCACAAGTCGAACTGTAGGACCAAATGATGTGTTCTTCGTATGCAGCGCGTGGATCGTATTAGCATGCTTGGACAGGTAGTCGGCCTCACGCTTGGCTGTCACGTACTCGGGCGAGTGCACAATAGCAAGCTTCTTGATCCCTGCAGCACCAGTCACGACACTTAGCTCCTTCTCACTGCGAATCACCAAGCGGAATACATAGCCACTCATGAAAACATCCACACAGTCCTTAGCCACCTCACAGCGAAGGTTTAGGCGCGTTTGCAGCTCATCTCCGATGTGTACGTAGAAGCCGGTCTTCGCGTGCATCAAGGCCTTCTTCTCGTTCGGCCAAGCCGATGAACGCTCAAACTTTAGGTACAACATCAAGGGCTCGAGCACAGTGTTTACATGAGCCATGGGAGCGGCATCAAGTTTTTCACCCTTCGAGTAAGCCAACGGGTGGGGCTGGACAGGGAACAGGCTTGTGTAGCGGAAGGCGGGGTGCACCGGAAGTACGTCCGACACCTTGAGCGGCAGGGAGTCCAAATCACGCAGCGTCTTCGCAAAATTGTTGAAAATCACCCACAGCTTTGACACTGAGTTCATCGTAGATTCAAATGATGCGTTTGACGCCTTTGCCTTTTTCATGCCTGTAGGCTCTTCAACATCAAGCGCAGAATAAAGCGCGGCATTCGACGTCTTGATTTGAGAGGACGTGAGCTGAGGGCAATGAGCAGGCACGATGAAATTCACGATCGCATCTAGCACACGGTGACGGTTTTCCGTGCTGATACCCTCCCACACGACAGCTTCGATGATAGCGCCATCCTTAAAGCGACGAAGTTCCGACTTACCCCGCCAAAACTGACGGAACTGCGTGCTGGCCACCTTGTCATCCGCAGACGGACCTTTGTCAACAATGCGCCAGGCATTATCCGAGTTAATGCGCAAGCCGACCACGACCTTGCGCTGAGTCGGAATCGAGCCATACTGCATATTCCAATCAGCAGCGTCCTCAGCAATAGGCCGGACAAGGCTAACGCGGTCAGTTAACGCTTTGGAGAGTACTGACTCGAGCTTGCGCAGCCAGAAGCGTTCCAGTCCCATATCGTTAATCAAGCGTTTTTCCTCCTGTGTGTACGTGTCCTCGTCAGCATCATCAACAGGTACAGGAGCAGGGAACCAGTAGTACTGGTCATAACGCGTCCAGAACTCGTTCTTCTTAATGAAGAGCGACCTGAAGTCGTCCATGGTACAATGTTGAACAAGCTTCACGGACTCAGCAGCAGCATTTTGGAGCTCTTTCCACGCGCTCCGCGTAACGCGGGCGAACAGGTTCAGACGGCCAGACGAGTCTAGGAATACTAGCTCGAACGAGTTGCGGAACGTCTGCATACCTTCCGTCGTAAGCACCACGCCGCCCTCCGCGGGCGGAAACTGCAGCGGTTCGTCCTCCAGCTTGTGCACGGCAATGAACTGCACCAGCACCTTGAACATCTGGTCCGACGGAGTCTGGGAATTAATCCGCTTCTTCTGGTACAAGTACAGCAGCAGCATGGAGACCAAGAAGTCGTTGACCGAGTCCATAGCTTTATGAAATCCTCTCTGTCTCAGCCACACTTTGGCAAGAATACACGCCTCGGCAAACTGCGGGGCTTCCTTCAGCGCGGCATGCAGCTCTCTCGTATGCTGTCGCATCATCATGTCTTCCAAGATGGAGTTATTATACATGGGCGTGCTGCACTGCTTCATCTCCTCCTCGGTCATATTGGGCTCGTGCTTGACATTGTTCCTCGACGGGGCGAGTTTGGCCAGCTTGAACAGCTCCGTGGTCACCACCGGGATCAACCTGACCCTGACTTTCGTCGCCTTGCCTCCATGTTCCACGAGAAAGTCCGAGTTCACCTTCAACACCGCCACCGGTTTGTCCACGTCTCCGTGCCACGCTTGCAGCATGACACTGTCAAACATGTCCTTGTGGCTCTGCAGCTCCGCCACGAGAAGTGCGAGATACAAATTGCGTTTGTCCGCGTAGCGGAAGTTGCCAAAGTCTTTGGGTAGGAAGCACGCGGCGGGCATCTCCACCGCCACGTCCACGCTGAGCTCGCCGTACTCGGCGCTGCCGCGCGCGAACGCCGCCGTGCGCAGGATGTAGCTGCCCAGCACGTCCAGCCGCGCGGGCGCCTGGAAGGGCAGCACGATCTCCTTGCGCCGCACGTGGTTGCGCACGGGCAGCGCGCGCGTCTGCAGCGCGTCCTGCGTGACCTGCTGGCTCTGCAGCGCCTGCAGCGCCTCCTTGAGGCGGAACAGCAGCGTCTGCAGCGCCGCCGCCGTCTTGGCGCCCGGCTGGCGGCCCGCGGCGGCCAGCAGCTCGTCCGCCTGCAGCCGGAAGAAGCTCGCGCGGTACGAGGTGGCCGGGTCGGCCGCGCGCAGGTGGCGCAGCTCGTGCGCGCTCGGCAGCGCGTACTTGGACAGCGCCTTGCGCAGCTCCGTCGCCATCTTGGGAAGTGCGCCACCAACCGATTAGGGCGCAATGGACCGCACTTTAGCGGAGACACTGACGAGACGTACTTAAGAGGAGGCCATGTTGAAGTGGGTGGACGAGTAGGATGGCCGACGTGAAGGAGTCTAGATCGAGATACCCATACTGCTCGTAGACTTGCTCGATTCAAGAACGAAAGACATCGGTGCCTTTTGAGAATCGGTGGGCATGAGATCGGCTCACCACGACTTCGTCACGTGTGATTGGGTAGGGAGGTCACTCTGAACGCTTGCCTGGACATGCTGTGTGGACATCCTTAGATAACAGAGAGAGAAGTAAAAGGCCAGTCAAGCTAACGAGATAATTGAAGCGATGGGCTAATTGATGTGATGCATTAAACTGCGAATCAGCTCTATTTGAGTGTGAGCTAGTTAGCCGAATAGGAGTGAAATTTGTAGTAATTTTTCTTGTAGTGGTACGAGCAGGAAGTTTTGCGCTTTAATATTCAGATCGCTGTTCTTCAGATTGTGGAGTATGTTTTTACAGGGTCGCCATACTCGTCATAAATCCTCTTAAAATATGGCCGCCAGAAAGTTTCTAGTTGTATCATCTCATCGAGCTTATCGAGCACCTTCATATCCCAAACATCATCGAGAACAGCCACCAATTTTGTCTTCATTATTTCCGAATAAAGTTTCTCGGCTTTTAGTTTTGCCATCGCCGCAATAACCACGTCGGCAAACCCTCGTTCCTCCTCCGTGTTAGCGGGTTTGTGGGTTCTCAGAAGGCGATGATCGTTTCCCATGACCTCGTGAGCATCGGCCGAGTTCATAACCATCGGCAACTTCATGACCGTAGCATCGCTAGCAGCCGAAGCAGGGCTAGCAACGAGAGCAAGTAAAATTTGACCTATTGTTTCAATATTTGTTTAGACGCATGGGTCTTCGAGATGGAAGGAGTTTAATAATGGCTTGTGTCTTGGGAAGTAAATTATGAAGTGGGAGGCAGCAAGTCCGATATCTGCTGTACTGTATTTGTATGCTCTTCCTGACGGATTGGCTGGGGTAGTCTGTGCAATTCAATGTAGCAGTGACGCTGGCTTATGGTACGAGATTAAGTTTAGGCTGTATTGTAGCGAAGATCGTAATCACTTCAAGCCTCACGCGCATTGTTTTTCGCATAAAGTTGCTTGTCATCTTCTGGTCGTGGCACGTGGACGAGAAAAGTATTTAAGTCGATATTTTCAAGCAAGACAAAACTGAACGGATTGTCTGCGTTTTGAAGCATCCTGCACATGTCTCTCCCTAGGTGACTTTTTCGCGAGAACTTCTCGGTTTTCAGTGAAGTTTTGACATTGCCCATCGGCTATCATTTGCTTTAAGCTGGCAGATCCTCGACTTCAGCTCAAGGCAAATGATAGCCGGTGGGAACACTTTAGTGTGCTTGCGATACCGATGCGGCACAAGCGGGTGCCATCATCCACTGATGTGAAGCACTGTAATCAATGTCCTTCATTGCTCGGCGTGGTTAATAAAGCTTACATATTACATTAATTGCCCTGCTACAGTCGGTATCGTGGCAATGGAGGTGTCGTACCACAGCTTGTGGTCCACAGGTGGTGGGGCACCGCTGTCTTGGGCTACCTGACGTGTCTGACGAATTGCAGTCGTAGGGAACGATGCATCATTTTGCTGGCGCACTCACATCACGCGCTTCCACTTCATGGCGCAGTCATCTGATAGGTCAGCGACCCTACCAACCAAACGACCGTCATCGTAGACATGAGCCAGCACTACACTTCTTCTTTTTGAATAAAATACATCATCTTGGCCACTTTAGGACGTTTTATCCTCTTCTTGCGCTGCCTCTCGTCTTGTTATTGATTCTTATCGCCAAGACGATGTCTATAGTCGTGTCCAGCACAGCATATCACACTCGGTATAACAGGTAACAGGGTGAACCAGCTGAGAGCGGACAACCCGGGCATCTCGGAGGACGACCTGCGCCTGAAGATGCAGGACACGCAGCTGGTGACGTCGGACACCGCGATCGTCACGAACAACTGCATGGAGCAGCTCATCTCCGAGTCGGACGAGACCACGCGTACAAGACGCGCGAGAAGATCCGCATCGCGTTCAGCGGCATGATCGACCAGCTCGTGACGACGGGCAAAAGCAGAAGGCGTTCAACACGAGCTCCATGTCGTGGACGCGCAAGGGCGACGGCGCCGTCATCATCAACTTCTCGAGCACGGACATGACGGTGAACATCATGTCGGGCGGCGACAAGATCGACGAGGTGGAGGTCAAGGCGGGCGGCAAGGCGCAGTGGACGTCGAACGTCACGGCGCGGGGCGGCAAGACGTTGTATCTGGACCGGTGGCGTCCGGGCTTTCTGGGCCTGCCCGGCACGGGCGGCGGCTCGCTGCTGCTGTGGGTTCCGCACGCATCCCAGGGCGGTCACCTGGAGGTCGAGGCCAAGCCGAACGAGAGCTTGCTGCGGAGCTACATGGCGAAGGAGGCGGTGCCAGCGCTGCTAGAGTGCTAGGGTACGGACACCAATGCGCTGGGCCCCGCCACGCCTCGAACTCGCAATGAACTCGTGCGTGCTCTCCAGCGCCGCGCGCAGCAAGGAGAGGTACGCGGGCTCGCTCGCGGTGCTGTAGCACCTGCATGCACAGCCGCATCTATGATGACATTTGGCGTGGCGCACGACCGAAGGCGCCGAGCGCACATCCGTGCGGCGACGTTTTGGCGCCTGCCGCGCGTTGCAGCGCGCCGCGTGTTCTGGCCTTGCATCCTGCTGGCGACCGCGGATGGCGCGGTGGCGGTCGCCGATCCTCTGTCGGCCAGGAGGCCACAGTCACCTAGGACAGAAGCCACACGCGTGCGGACATTTTGATTGGCTGGAATCATAAAAGTCATATATCGGTCATAGCGATATGCCGCGTCATATCTCGGTCATATCGCTGCTGCAGCCTTGCAGAAGGCCATTGGTTTAAAGGCTGGTAAGCAAGGCAGACCGCGTTGGTGACCTACACGGATTAGATCCACGAGTGTGGAGTCCACGCTGCCACGGAGACCAGAGCGACTTCGATGCGAGCTTGTTCGCTGTCGTCCGCTGCATGCTGCCCAGCCGTCGCGATACTCCTGGTTGACGCACATTAGGACGCCTGCCGTACAGCATCGAGCGAATGAGGCGGTTCTCTTGGCAGGTGTATACAAAGCGACGTACATGTTTGTGCGGCTTTGAAAATGGCGCGACGAGAGCTATTCCGAGATTGAAACTGTGCGGGATGCCTCGACGTTGGTGTGAGTTACTAGTGGTCCTGCTTATTTCTTCAGAAGAAAAGGATACATCCCTGCCAACTTATTACACGTATGATGCGATGAATCAAAATGTGAAGCGAACGACGCCGCATAGCAGCGTACGACAGTGCTCCCAAAACGAGGCGGCGAGTTCAAGAGTGAAGGTGCCGCGCACTTCAACGCCTGCCACTGGGCCGCCGATACGTTGCGCGAGTCAAAAGTGCGGTGTCCGCATCCGACAGTTGGCGCTACATTGTGAAGATGATTATATTAATAATATTATTAAACAGTACTGTAACTCGTTTCGGACATCTCATTTGCTAAGGTATCGAGTTATACCAACGCTACATTGTAGTGCTATGTTGCAACCACCGTAGAGGTGTCGAGAGGTTGTCGGTCGATAGGCAATGGATAAACGCACACGTCTGGATGCCGCAGAAATACTGGTCCTGCTTGCCGTCTCAATTTGTCGACACTCGAGCCTGTGGTCTCTCTGGCGGTGAGACCAGCCCCCCTCCCTCGTCTCCTGTCCCGGTGGTGCGGTACCGCGGCGTACTAGTACTGCACTGCCGCCGCTCGTCCTAACGTTGAACTCTGTAAGCTGCACTGTACAAGTGCAGGGCACTTTTGCCCATTTTTGCATCGACGGACGATTTGGCAGAACGTGGTGGACGTCGTGCCGCGTCCACCAGATTTTGCTTCATGGAGACGTTGGATTGCTCGTTTGCTCCTCGATGTGCATGTATGGGTGAGGCCAAAAACAATGATGTGGGGTCTGTGTCTTGCCGAATTCAATGGCTAGAAAGGCTTCCTTGGTGTCAACTTCAACAACAACCCACGATCGCTTCTTGGTTTGCATGGTCTCGTTTGACGAAGCGTGGATCGCTGGCAGTAAATTGTTGGTTGCTAAGCCTCTGTTGCCAATTCAATAAATTTGTAGTCAAGTGAGACGACACACTACGACGAAATCATGGATTTGCGATAAAATTCTCGCTTCTCAGTGAGAAGTTCTCACTAACTGGCCGGAAATTACCGCCGTGCGGCTGAAAAAACTCGCAGTTTTGGGCTTTGTTGCGCTGCTTGATCGATTTTAAATTCGTTGTAGTGTGAGGAGAGACTTGTGTGTCATTTGACCTTGCTTGTCGTCCTAGCGATCAAGTAACGGTTCATCTGGAACATGGTTGCTGTCCGCACAATAAAGTTTGATTCACTGCTTGCAAGATCAAACATTTCTGATGTTCATCGTTTGCAATGCTCTGCCCGACTCAATTCGCGAGCTTGGGTTCTTGCGCATTTGCATTATTGGAGGCATGAGTTTGGAGACAACTGAAGTGTGTCTTATTGTCGGCGCTGAAATCTTGCTCTGCACCCATTACGGGTAGTCTCTGCTCGAGTATTTAAATTGCGACCACTTTTCTTCGATGAGTAATTTCCTTCATTTGGAAATGCTTCCACAGACCCCCACAACACAGACGGGCGCTGATGCAATGCATTGACAGTTCATACCTGGATGCTCAAAAGAACCTATACCCTCCAACGTTTACGCGAGCGTTAGCCCCACCAGCAAGGTGACTTTGGACTCTTCAAACTTTCGAACCCCGTCCACTAGGCGTACAGTCCCCCCCCCCCCCCTCCTTCCTCCCTCTCAGCGTAAAAGAATCTGATCTCCTCTCTTACTCTTATGTTTGAGCTTGATGACAGGCTTCAGCCCCTGAATCTGAGTAAGATTTAATTAGGCTATGTTGTTAAACCTGCGGAGGTACGCAAAGGGTTTACGGACATCGTGTTTACGAACGGTTGTAAGCTAAGCATCCCCAGCAGTGCGGGACTGCCAAGGCTTACATGTACAGACTGATGATGCAGTCTGCATCACGCAGAAAGACGCTTTTCAGAACGAGTCAAATCCCGAAATCGCTTCTTCAACTACTGTACCATCGTGGTCAACGTTTGCAGTGCCGGATCCGTGGCCTTCTTTTACTAGTTCGTATGCACTAGACCCTGTGGGCCATAGCCTGTGGTTCAGCACACACTGCATGAAACGACAGTTTATGCATGTTGTCTGGGGAATACATACCGAGCTAGGCGGAGCTGTTATATCTACAGGCGCAACAACGAGCGTTCCTGTAGGGTCATCAGATACTTGTTGAAGAGCAGACCAGCTTCTTAGACACCGGATGTGTCGACTACGAGGCGGTCAGGCGAAGCCTCAAACAAAAAAAAGAATTCGCCTTGAGATGTGCTTGCAGTTAACCGTATCTTGCCGAATTTACGACAGCCTAGAAGTACACACTTGTTTGCGCGATAATCTATAATCGCCGATAAATCAAGCAACCGTATACATTTATGGTTGAGCAGCACTGCGACCGCCGCATGGCGATGTCGTTACATGCTACTGTACGTAGTACTATAAGACACGTTACCTTCTACAAAAACATACTTTGCTCTGCCGCAAGAACCGAAGCAAAAGTGGCTGAGACCTGCGCTACAGCTACGTACTGCCTCAACCTTGCTTACAACCCACAGCTAGTGGTGCTTCGTAGATTTGTCCAGGTTGTTCCTCGTACAAAAACGGAGGTTCTTCCGGCACAAACACATCTTCACATCTTGGTCCACTTCAACTATCAATCCAATCAACGCGTCGGCTCATACCTGTACGCCATAACTCTTGTGGTATAGTCGTATAAGTGAATAGGAAACCAGTACGTCGCGGCGCATCTAAGAACAACGCACGAGTAGGCTAACTCAGAAGAATCATGCGTGTTACGACAAAGGCATGACAACGTTGTGACGAGATTTCTCTTTCGACTTTGAACGTTGGGTTTACAAGCACATACTCACAGTATCGATCACGCGATACCTATTAGTCGACTCGCGAGTGACTCTGGAGGCTACAACTTGCACCAGTGATTGGAATGTTGCCGTAGATCTGTCTGCAGTCATTTGTGTACCACAGAAGTAGGGCCCCTGGTGACGCGACTTCGCTGCGTCCCAGGTTAGTAACTGTCATGACTGCACTTATTTGTTTAGCTCAGATAGGATGAACCATTAGTGCGCTGTTCATGTCTTCGTACCACACTTAATCTTGGTTCATTGGAGTTTGAACACAGCACACTCACATTATGGCGGGTGTTTACTGCAATTGCTTCTCATGTGGAGAATCCTAAATGATGCTTTCTTCGGAGAAACACTTCAGCCAATGTACCAAAAACGTATTCCCCAGCTCCAACATTCCTTCGAAATACACTGCCGATTTATAAACAACATTTGTCTGAACTGAAACTGAAAAAAAGCTATCGGCCAGCTTAGCTTTCACCCACCATAAAACTTGATTATTGCAACTGCGGATCGTCACCTTTGAATTCCTAGACTAAAAATGCTTTTCGTGATAGCAGGACCACTGGTACTTAACTTAGTTCAGTCAAGTCAACGAGAAGGAACGAAACTGAATTGATTACCGAGTTAGTGAATTTCTCATCTCAAAGGACTAACTAACAACAGCCACGTCTACGAGAAATTCGTTAACTAGTTACTATGATACTTGGTTTTGAACACAACAGAGTCCAACCTGCACCAATCTCGTTATCATTTTGTGACTTTGTACAGCGATATGTGTTGCGTCTAATCTCAAACAGTTAATTGCATTTCATCGGTGCTAACTCCTCCATCCACCATGGATTGCAATTGCCTGCCTACATGGGAACCATATCGGCACCCGTGCGTGTATTGTTGCACAATCTACTCGATAGCAGCAGCATTTGTTTCTGTCGATTTATTCACGGTTCGTTATTGATGTCAACTTACTTTGTGAGGAACAGTCAATAGAAGTGGGAAGCAACATATCTACAAGCTTCCAAAGCTCCACAAAAGGTGTTTGATGATTTTCTGGATAACGACCGCCAATGACAGTCGTCAGCAATCTTCTTTACAAAAGCCTGCTTCAACCTATGTGAAAAGCTTGGATCGACTTTGATACATTTTCGCGCTATCAATTACACGAGAATCTGGTCAAACTCAGGCTTTTAGCGGGTCGATTCGTCAGATAGATCACCCTGGAAACAGACCACCATCTGAACCTGACAGCGCGTTCCCTCATTCTGGAAATCTCAAGATTGGAATGAAACTCTTGTGGGGACTTCAGAATTGCTCTTTCAAGCACTGCTAGAAGTGATATCCCTCCAGTAGTTTGTGATGGTGTGCTGTGCTTGGACCCAACAGCGCATTCTTGACTCTATTTTTCTTGAAATGAACTCCTCTGCTCAGAGTTGCATTAGGCTGGCTTGACAGGCTGTAAGAACAGTAGAATATTGCTTTCGCGTTTGTTTTAAAGAAAAAAAGCTGACATGGACATTAATTCACATATTTTTCGTATATATAACATTGACGTGAAAACTGTTACTCTTGAAGTATTCACACGTTCCACGATCTCAAGACCTTCGCGGTCGGTAGAGAAGTCACCAAAACGACCTAGTACTTCTCTGAAAAGTCCAACTGCTACTGCATTTTGTATTACGTGGAAATTATCGACATCTACTTTCAAGTAACAGCACCAGAGCTACCAAATATTCGAAACAGGATGAACTCGCTCAAGAAGTATTGTCAACATATTTATCTCAAGCATGCTTTAATGTTTATTATGATAGCTCGTCATTGACGACCTTCGGACTCTGAGAGACGCTTATCAGAACGGAGGAGTAATCTGGGGAGTATACGGGCCGTTTTAAAACTAGATCCCAAACGAGAATTCCACCAAGTAGGTAAACAAATTTCATTTTCATGCAGAGCGAAAAGGGGCTACTACAATAGTAGTGAAATTTCTTCTTCTTTGGTGGTAGATTAAACGATCAACCTACACCACTGAAACTGAAGAGGTCTTCGGGACTCGAGTCACCATCATAAACTTGAGCATTTCCGGCGGCGGCAAAATCGGTGACGTCACTGCTGAGGGCATTTTCCAGAATGAAATCCTAGTACGGGAGGTGGGTAGTGGTGAGAGATAACTGCTTAGACGTGCCAAACGTGTCCGAGGGATAGTGTAAACGCAACCAAGACGTATCCGACCGAATATAGTCTGATAGCTGCACATTCGTAGTGGTCAACACACATCTAACGAACACCATGCTGTCTTGCTTGCGTTCGACCCGAGCAGTACCCGCGACACTCAAAACCCGTACGTTTAACGACAAACAAAATATTCAGGCGTCTTCCTTGCGCCACGATACAGTGCGCCCCCACCTTCAGACAGTAAAAGCACACCGAGCTACTGGGAGCGTGATATACTTGCCAGTTCTGATCGTCCATGGCATCGACATTGTTCCGCGATCGACTGATGACGTGCAAACTATCTTCCCGTCGCCAGCGCCAAATATTTGCCGCGACATGATCCGCCGTCAGATAAACCTTCAAGCGCAAGTTCTGCCGGCGGGCGAACGGATGTTGTGTGCATGTATTATATACCAAGAATTGCAACGCTACATTCTCGTTGCCACTTTGTATATGAAGTGCTAATCCGTCGCCAGCCAGGAAGGCTTTTTGAGAAGCCTTACTTCAGTGCAATCGCTACTCGTAAAAACATTCAGACGGAAAGGACCAGCTACAGTATAAGACTGTATTGAGAAGATGCCACAGCTGCACGAAAGGAGCTGCTGTACAGTATTCGACATCTGTGTAGTTTCGTACTTTGCGTATACTAACGACCACATGGCAAACTCGGCAGTCGTGCTTGAATACTTGCACATGGGAGACAGCTGCAATTTGGTTGGAGTGTTTGAAGTTGGCTAGTCGACCTCGCGCTTGCCATTGAGCGTGTCACCGCGCCAAATAGAGACGGTAAGCAACACGCTGCTGTCTAGGCAACTAGTCATACAGCACGCTGGAGGGAGCGCAGCATCAAAACTAGATCTTGCATTGTTGTCGCAGACGTCGTGCTCACGCAGTCGTCGTTGTACCCGCTCACATCGAAACCTTTTACACCACATTGCACTCGTTCCTTTGTGCTATCGTGTCTTGGTCATAACCAGCCGAATTCACCGAATGCATCGGGCTGGCCGCGCGTCCGTGTGGACAAGCGGGCAAATATGCAATGCCCTCGATCTGACCAGCGAACGTCGTTGTTTTCTGCTTCGTGCCGATTCCCCTGTACTCGCAGACGTTGGCGGTACTCGTCTCCGGACAGGAGAAAAGATGTGGCGAGAGGTCTGTGAAGAGCTGCTTTGCGTGGAGCGGTGACCAGGATATGCTCTAGCTAACTGTGTCTCGCCGAATTCAGTGGCTACTAACGCTGCTCCCATGACTACTTCAACTACAATCCTGGCAATCGCAAGCAAAACGGCGAATACATATGGCAATTTGTAACTTACGTTGCTACGCTGACAGCTGATCTAGTAGTCGTTCAATCCGAAAAATTTTAGGATATCGTGTACAACTACAGGCAGCGCGACCAGGTACGCCACTCCAAACTATCAAAAATGCACCGCGCCTGCGGCTTTCACCATGCCGTCCGCTCAATCGCGACACCAGCGGAGTGACACGTGAACGTTTGGATCCGTACCGATGTGTCTGCGGAGCAACTGAAATATTCGCTAGTGCGCCCTGTTTGCTGTGAACGACGAAATATTTCCCTGCCGCCGCGATCCACGGTGGCGACGTCACCTATGGAAGGCTTTAAACATTTGGCTGCGCGCTTCGTTGAAGTCTGCGTACGTTCTACGGATTCCAAGTTCACGAGTATCCAACCCTCCTATCCCGAAGATGGCACCGATTCAGCATCACGATTCTATTCTTTAGCTGCTGTAATCCACGGGTCAGTCCTTGCCGCACCTTGTTCTGCTGGCAATTACGGTATACCAACAACGGTAGTCATCGATGTAAGACTGAGAAAACCACGATCCAAGACAAGACCGATCGCCGGTGTCAACGGGGAGGAGACTTAGCGGAGATTGCACGCAGCGCGCAGGGACTCGCTTCAATGAACCGGTGCAGGACTGCTTATTAATGAGGCAACGCTTGCGTTATGCTGCAACTGAATGCGTGTTTTGCCTAAGGCCTCTGTTGCCAGCGTTTTGTAAACAAGATGCTTTCACGGACGGGAACTCAGGTGTTCGCAGTGACTCGCACCACGTGAGGTTACCAGTACAGCGTTTTCGTAGCCGCCTATGCTACAATACATCGCTTGCGGCGAAGCACGCAGGTGGCGTTTCCACCATTCCACCACGATCTAATCACCGCTTTGGTAACTCACTCGTTCATGCACTACGATCCCATCAAGGGGGATTTGGCTGCGTATTTTTGCCAAACTTCTTATCTATACAAAATGCGCTTAGTCCCGACCACTTTACCCGTTGTTTGTATGCGCGCGCGGACATATCCGCAGCCATGTTCATGGCCTCGCTGCTGCACGATGCTTCAGAAATTGTTCAGGACTTCAAGTTGATATGGCTCGGCCCTGCCGCGTTCATAATACATTCCGATGGCCTATCCTTGCTATCTTCAATAATAAAGCCGCCGTTGGACCTTCACAGAATAATGTCATTGGGGCATTTGAATGTATTCCAGTTCAACAGGAAATCGTGATACAAAGCATAAGTACATAAGTACTATGCACAAGGGCTTTTGTGCCTAATCATGTCTTCATCAAGATAAGCAGACCCTTCCTATCCCTGTCTCCACGTTTCACGACCTTGCGTAGGCAGGGACAGATTTCGTTGTTCGTCTACTCTCGCCAAGCAGACCTAGCGTTGCATCGCGAGCCGATCCCATATTGCATCCTGCCACACCTGCACCTAACAGCAGCCAGTCGATGAGCCGGTCTGGCGAAAGAAGCGCACCGGGTTCCGAGAGACCAAGTTCTCTCCTCAAAATGACCCTGTTTTGACTCACTATCAGGGTGATCGGAGCCATGCCAACCCGAGTCCCATTCCAAATCCCCAGCACCGGACCACAAAGGCGGCAGGATGTAGAGCTCATTATTCATTTCGCTTTCTAGCTTTCAAGCACATTCTTAATTCGTTCCTAGACCAGAATCATATGACACGGTCGAGCTTAGCTCTCGTCCTTCTGGTCCTGGTCGTCAGCCTGGTCAGCTCGACCGCTTTTGACTGGACCTTTTGGAACGACGACGACGACTCCGCCGCTGGCACTCCCACAACAACAACCGCTCCGTCGACTACCGCTCCGCCTGTGACAACTTCTTCAGGGTCGTCTCCTCTCGACTCGACACGCCCGTCCACTGACGCGCCCGCCACGTCTAGATCGTCGTCGCTCGATGATTTGATCGCGTCTGCCAGCGCTTCGGGATCGCTGGAGCTCGACGCCTCGGGATCAGGTTCATTTATTGACGCGTCGTCCATTAAGGTTGACGCCACGCTCGCGTCCGTGACGGCTGCCAAGAGCGATATCAAGTCGACGTACCGCAACTGGGTGGGCCCTCGCGCCATTTCGGCTGATGCGGCGTGCTACCGCGAGGCGCACTTCATGGACACTTGCCCGACCAACTTCGACCGCAACGAGGCCACGGGCACGTGCTGGGCTGAGTGCCCGCTCGGCTATCCAGTGGAGTGCGGCATCGAATGCATCCGTCAGAACGATGACTGCGCTATGGAAGTGCTTAACAAGGTCGGCGCTATCGGTAACACGGCCCTGGCTATCGCTAGTTTTGGTGCAGCTCAGAAGCTGTGGCAGGTCGCGAAGGGCGTGACGCGCGCGTTCGACTGCGCCAATATGATGATCGGTACGATGAGATCCATCATTCGTTACGTCCGTAACATCAAGACCACGGACCCGACGGCATCGACCGACAAGATTTTGAACATCATGTACCAGTCGAATAACATCGTGACGGACCTGCCGATTGCGATCTACTTGTGCATGGGCTGGGAGCTGCCAAGGCCGCTCGATGTGTCTGGCCGTGTGCTCACGACGATGAACTGGATCCTGTTGAACGCCATCGCCTACAAGGACGACATCGTGTCGAGCTGGTCGAAGTTCAAGGCTTTCTTGCTCGGCGCGAACTTCACGGAGGCCGCCAACAAGATTAACGAGACGGAGATCGCGACGCTGAGCGACGCGCTCAAGTCCAACACGACGTGCGGCTACGACCTGCGCGCGCTGACGGACCGCACGTGGAACACGGTGAACCAGCTGAGGGCGGACAACCCGGGCATCTCGGAGGACGACCTGCGCCTGAAGATGCAGGACACGCAGCTGGTGACGTCGGACATCGCGATCGTCACGAACAACTGCATGGAGCAGCTCATCTCCGAGTCGGACGAGGCCACGGCGTACAAGACGCGCGAGAAGATCCGCATCGCGTTCAGCGGCATGATCGACCAGCTCGTGACGACGGGCAAAAGCAACAACGCGTCGAACGAGAAGTCACAGCAGTACCTGTACACGGCGCTGAGCAAGACGCTCATCTCGATCGCCGTGACGGGTTTCGATCTGACGGGTATCACGGGTCTCATCGCCGCGTACCTGCAGACGATCTGCGGGCCCACGAACTTCATGGGCGAGATCGACGACGGCACGGACCCGAAAACGCTCGGGCTGACGACGATCCAGAAGGCGTTCAACACGAGCTCCATGTCGTGGACGCGCAAGGGCGACGGCGCCGTCATCATCAACTTCTCGAGCACGGACACGAAGGACGTGACGGTGAACATCATGTCGGGCGGCGACAAGATCGACGAGGTGGAGGTCAAGGCGGGCGGCAAGGCGCAGTGGACGTCGAACGTCACGGCGCTGGGCGGCAAGACGTTGTATCTGGACCGGTGGCGTCCGGGCTTTCTGGGCCTGCCCGGCACGGGTGGCGGCTCGCTGCTGCTGTGGGTTCCGCACGCGTCCCAGGGCGGTCACCTGGAGGTCGAGGCCAAGCTTAACGTAAGTTAGGCAGATTCCAGCCCCTAATAGAGCAGAGTAGTGAAGCACCCCATAGACGATAGTAACGATTGAGTAGTAATAACAAATTAGTTGTGAGTATTTTATTTGAAGCAAATGAGTGCGTTGTACTATTAGTTTTTGGTTTTTTGAGAATGAAAGCGTTGTGCTCCAGTTGACGTACGTACGCTGTGCACTGAACGTTGACATGTTTCGTTTAGCTCACTCATTGAGGATATTTTAGTCCTGGCAGAGCAATTGCTGGTGTTGGCGACAGTTTGCTAGATGGTACGTTGTGCTGCACAACTTGTGCGTCGTAGTAGTGCAGGTAAGAGAAAGCTTTAATATTTCTGAAAAAATACGACTGAAGATACTGTTTAACTAATACCCACCGCAAGCAACGGCAGTTCTGTCATGTAGCGAGGGTCGTGTCTGTCGTAGAGGCTCCCTACTAGGAGGGCTTATACAGGATAAAGTTAACTGCTTGTAGTCGGGGATTCCAGTCAGGATGTGCCCTACTTGATACATCGAGACTTCAAGGATCGACCACATGAAAGCTCCCGGCTCGTCAGAGCGCGGAACGGACGTGTTAACAAGGAACGGCGCAGCGTGTAGGCCTGATACCAAATGCTTTTTGCGAACCCTAACTGAGACCAGACCATCATCGTGCGCGTTAAACACCTTGAGTGAGCATTCGGTTTCTGCTACACTGTACACATCGGCAGTTTCCTACACCGGCGAAATTTGTGGTGCCCGTTTGCCCAGGCCTGATTCTCTTGCGAATTGCGGCGACCAGATCGTGTTAAGTTGTCTGCCCGTCTGAGTTTCTCGATTTTCGGTGGTTGATGGTCTGCTTGGAGGAACAGTAAACGACGGTACGAAAAAAAAGGTAATACAGTACTAAAATTAAAATGTTTTAGCCACCCCATCATCTTGAGCATCTTTCCACCAATGCCAGATTCCAGTGAATTCACAGCAGACTCTGCTTCGGAGTTAATAGACGAAGCAGGCGCCTGCCTCTGGTTGTTTCCTGGTTGCGCGTTAGATGGTGCACGCTCTTCTTGACGCTGCTTCTTAGCATCTCGCTCCATTGCTTTTTCGTCTTCAAATTTGAACCCCACATTTAAACCCCATCCCCACATCGTGCTTAATGAATGAGTTGTGCCGCGCAACGTGTAACCTTACATGTATGCTTAACGTGACGACACTGTTAAGTGCAACTCCAACTCCTTGAGTAATTCAGCCAAACAGGTCAGTCGCTACCCTCTTTACTGTAAGCCTTGCACTTGTGTCCTGCACCTTGCGAACGATAAACATTAAGCCAATGCAACCTACTCTTGGCAAGCTAAATGGAACAACTTTCGCGGAACTCTACGATTCATTGCGTTACCGCTTTCTCTCGTTCAGCGCATCGTTCATTATAAAAAATTTTGGACAGGAAGGATGCAACAAATGAATGGGCTGAACGATAAAGCAAACATACAGGTAGAAGGGGTGCAATTTGCTTCTCGCGGCTTGAGTGCCTTTGTCAAACGAGCACGATTATATAGTCACAGTCTTCTGCTAGCACCAGACCGAAGTGGGTTAGTGCCTCCACGATCGAGTATATGTGCCAGGGTAGCTGAGCGAACCATGGCACATATACTCGATCGTGGAGGCACTAACCCACTCCGAACGACTGCGGCAACTACATCGAAATGTTGGTCACTCTCTCGTCGCTAACGTCAAGGCACCCGAGCCAGGCCGATCAGCGTAAGTTGTCGGTGTCTCAGGCTACAGAGCAATATGCACCGAAGTTGGGTCGCAATTGTTGATACTCCCGGCAAGGTAAATCTGCCGACGACGGACAAAACCGATTGGCAGTGCCTAGTGAAGAAGGACAGCAATGTTCGCTTAAAAACATGGAGATAGTTGCTCATCCGCGATGCTGGTGGCAGTATCTTTTGTGGCGATTATCTGCGATCACAACGTCAAGACAAAGTCGCACGAAATCAACCGATCGTTCCTTGTTGCACTGCCACGGTCATCGTTAATAGAGGACACATCACTTGATCGGTGGCATTAGCGACGTCATCGCGAGGATGCCGTTTGACCCAAGATCGCCGTAGACTTTGCCGATACACTGCTGTGGATAAGTTTGCTCGCAGAAGCGGCAGAAAATCGAATTCTCGTTTGATGCGATGAACACAAGACTGAGAGGAATCTTTTTATGTTGATTTCAATTAGTTGTAAGCGCGCGATCATTTTTCATTTTTTACCGAGCATGACAAGTCCTTTCAGGTTGTGCTGCTCGGAGCCATTCAAGGCGCTATCTCGTGTCGCTAACCATAAAATATATTTCGTTAGCAAGTTGCAACGGGAATGCCCTAAATCTGTGCTCATTAGTCGTAAGTACAGATTTTCAAGCTGGCGATTTCCTTGTGTCGCGTGTCATCGATCGGATGATCGATTGCTGGGAGCATTTTTTTCTGATCGTGGCACGAACGAGATCGCAAAGCTCGGCTGGATCCGTACCCGACGGCAAATCTGCGTAGAGGCTCGACTACAGCGCCACACGACCAGACAAAATCGTTCGCGCAATGCCAAGGCCTCTGCGCCACGCGCGAGACTTCGGCTGAGCCGTTCTCACCGACAAGGCGTGCGTCACCGTGGCGTCCTTGATAAGTGGCGCGCTGAGCAGCACAATTTCAGCAGATCCTGTGCCTTACTTTTTTCAACGCAAATGCGTCGCTTCTTCTACGCCTCAGAGCGTTACTGGTACACACATATATTCATTGCTGGTCGGAAGACGTAACGTGCTTCAACCAACACGGCTGGGCAGCATGCAGCGGAAATCTCGGACGACAGCGAACTAGCTCGCATCAAAGTCGCTCTGGTCTCCGTGGCAGCGTGGGCTCCACACTCATGGATCTAATCCGTGTACGTCACCAACGTGGTCTGCCTTGCTTACCAGCCTTCAAACCAATGGCAGGCTGCAGCAGCGATATGACCGAGATATGACGCGGCATATCGCTATGACCGATATATGACTTTTATGATTCCAGCCAATCAAAATGTCCGCACGCGTGTGGCTTCTGTCCTAGGTGACTGTGGCCTCCTGGCCGACAGAGGACGCTTCGGCGACCGCCACCGCGCCATCCGCGGTCGCCAGCAGGATGCAAGGCCAGAACACGCGGCGCGCTGCAACGCGCGGCAGGCGCCAAAACGTCGCCGCACGGATGTGCGCTCGGCGCCTTCGGTCGTGCGCCACGCCAAATGTCATCATAGATGCGGCTGTGCATGCAGGTGCTACAGCACCGCGAGCGAGCCCGCGTACCTCTCCTTGCTGCGCGCGGCGCTGGAGAGCACGCACGAGTTCATTGCGAGTTCGAGGCGTGGCGGGGCCCAGCGCATTGGTGTCCGTACCCTAGCACTCTAGCAGCGCTGGCACCGCCTCCTTCGCCATGTAGCTCCGCAGCAAGCTCTCGTTCGGCTTGGCCTCGACCTCCAGGTGACCGCCCTGGGATGCGTGCGGAACCCACAGCAGCAGCGAGCCGCCGCCCGTGCCGGGCAGGCCCAGAAAGCCCGGACGCCACCGGTCCAGATACAACGTCTTGCCGCCCCGCGCCGTGACGTTCGACGTCCACTGCGCCTTGCCGCCCGCCTTGACCTCCACCTCGTCGATCTTGTCGCCGCCCGACATGATGTTCACCGTCACGTCCTTCGTGTCCGTGCTCGAGAAGTTGATGATGACGGCGCCGTCGCCCTTGCGCGTCCACGACATGGAGCTCGTGTTGAACGCCTTCTGGATCGTCGTCAGCCCGAGCGTTTTCGGGTCCGTGCCGTCGTCGATCTCGCCCATGAAGTTCGTGGGCCCGCAGATCGTCTGCAGGTACGCGGCGATGAGACCCGTGATACCCGTCAGATCGAAACCCGTCACGGCGATCGAGATGAGCGTCTTGCTCAGCGCCGTGTACAGGTACTGCTGTGACTTCTCGTTCGACGCGTTGTTGCTTTTGCCCGTCGTCACGAGCTGGTCGATCATGCCGCTGAACGCGATGCGGATCTTCTCGCGCGTCTTGTACGCCGTGGCCTCGTCCGACTCGGAGATGAGCTGCTCCATGCAGTTGTTCGTGACGATCGCGATGTCCGACGTCACCAGCTGCGTGTCCTGCATCTTCAGGCGCAGGTCGTCCTCCGAGATGCCCGGGTTGTCCGCCCTCAGCTGGTTCACGCGCGGTACCCGTTATACCGAGTGTGATATGCTGTGCTGGACACGACTACAGACATCGTCTTGGCGATGAGAATCAATAACAAGACGAGAGGCAGCGCAAGAAGAGGATAAAACGTCCTAAAGTTGCCAAGATGATGTATTTTATTCAAAAAGAAGAAGTGTAGTGCTGGCTCATGTCTACGATGACGGTCGTTTGGTTGGTAGGGTCGCTGACCTATCAGATGACTGCGCCATGAAGTGGAAGCGCGTGATGTGAGTGCGCCAGCAAAACGATGCATCGTTCCCTACGACTGCAATTCGTCAGACACGTCAGGTAGCCCAAGACAGCGGTGCCCCACCACCTGTGGACCACAAGCTGTGGTACGACACCTCCATTGCCACGATACCGACTGTAGCAGGGCAATCAATGTAATATGTAAGCTTTATTAACCACGCCGAGCAATGAAGGACATTGATTACAGTGCTTCACATCAGTGGATGATGGCAGCCGCTTGTGCCGCATCGGTACCGCGAACACAATTAAAGTGTTCACACCGGCTATCATTTGCATAATACAAATTGCATTGAGCTGGAAGTCGAGGATCTGCCAGCTTTACGCAAATGATAGCCGGTGGGCAATGTCAAAACTTCACTGAAAACCTAAAGTTCTCGCGAGAAAGTCACCTAGAGAGAGATCTTGCCTCTCCAGACAGGATGCTTCAAAACGCAGACAATCGGTTCAGATTTTTTTGCTTGAAAATATCGACTTAGATATTTTTCTCGTTCACGTACCACGACCAGAAGATGACAAACAACTTCATGCGAAAAACAATGCGCATGAGGCTTGAAGTGATCACGATCTTCGCTACAACACAGCCTAAACTTAATCTCGTACAACCATAATCCAGCGTCACTGCTACTTTGAATTGCACAGACTAGAGAGATACAGCAGATTTCGGACTTACTGCACCTCACTAGCAAATTCACTCCCTTCGACACAAACCTTTAAACTCCTTTGATTTCGAAGATCCATGCGCCTAAACAGCGTCCTCTTCACGACTATACTTGCTCTCGTTGCCAGAATGGACTCTGCTTCGGCTGCTAGCGATGCTACGGTCATTAAGCTACCGAGTGTTATCAACTGAGCCGATGCTCTCGAGGTCATGGGGAACGATCATCGCCTTCTAAGAACCCACAAAAATGCTGACACGGAGGAAAAAGAGCGAGGGTTTGCCGACGTGGTTATTGAGGCGATGACAAAACTAAAAGCCGATAATCTTTATTCGGAAATAAATGAAGTCGAAACCGATTGCTGCTCTCGAAAAGGACGATATGAAGGTGCTCAAGAAGCTCGATGGCATGGTGGATCCATCCACCCTGAATCCTGAATTCGAAGATAATGATCAAAAGTAGGACCTCCTGTTTCGCCTCGTACTTGCTAGCCTTACGGATTGGTATTTTGTCTTGAAGCAACTTGGAGACGTCCACTGCATTCTCCGGGCAACTAGATCGCAGTGAGCTTCGAACTGAACAAACCGTAATGAACTCCTCTGATACCCCCAGTTTTGCTCGATACAAACCTAGGTTTTCATCGATGTCCTCTTCCACCATGTTCACTTAGGTGCGATATGCTGTTTGCCAATCTCCCCAGGCCAGCGGTTGGCTCTCGTCCCCCCACATCTCGATCGCCTGGTGACCATGGCCTCGGACCTCGTCGCGTACGTCTCCAAGCTGCTGCCGGGCGCGCCCCTGGACCTGTCGGCGGAGCTCAAGCGCAAGGACGCGGCGGCCGTGCTGGCGGCCGTGCGCCCCAAGCTGCCGCAGCTGCTGGCGCTGCCGGCCGCGACGGACGTGGAGGGCGCGTTCGCGCTGCTGTGGGACGTGGCGCTGGCGCTGCCCGAGCCGGCGGCCGGCGCGCGCGAGCTGCTGCAGCTCGTGAAGGACCAGCAGGACGCCAGCCCCGTGCTGCGGCTGCGCGTGGCCGCCGCGCTCTTCAACAAGGCGCGCGCGCTGCCGGCCGTGCAGCTGCAGGCGCTGCTGGACGTGCTGGCGCTGGCCGCCAGCTCGGGCAACGCCGCGCTGGTGGCGCCCTACCTGTCGCAGGTGGACACGCTGCTGGACGCGCCCGTGGAGGGCCGTCGCCAGCTGCTGCTGGCCGCCGCCGCCGTGCTGGAGCAGGGCGACGACCAGCTGAAGCTGCTGCAGACGCTGGACAAGTATCTGGCCACCTTCGAGGCCGGCCAGAGCGCCAAGGAGCAGGCCCAGCAAGCCGCCAAGATCGTGCTGCAGAACCCCGTGGCCGCCTTCCTGGTGCGCGTGGACCTGGCGGCTCGCCCCGTGGTGCAGACCGCGCTCGAGGGCTCCAAGCTCGGCGAGCTGCTGGACATTGTGTCCACCAAGACGCTCAAGGAGTTTGCTGCGTTCCAGAAGAACGCCGGCGGGGTGTTCACGGAGAACGGACTTGTGGAGGCGGAGCTGGCTGACACCATGCGGCTCTTCACGCTCTGCACGCTGCCTACGGGCTTCAAGGAGATCCCGTACGCTCAGGTTGCTGCGGAGCTCCATGTGGACGAGCAGGACGTGGAGAAGTGGGTCGTGCGCGCCATCACGCTCGGCCTCGTCAGCGCCAAGATCGACCAGCTCGCCCGCACTGTGACCATCTCGCGCTCGCTGCAGCGCCGCTTCGGCGCCGAGCAGTGGCAGGAGATGGACGCCAAGCTGCAGCTGTACAAGAAGAACGTCGGCGGCCTGCTGGATATTATCAGGAACGCGCGTCGTGCTCAGGAGCAGCAGTGAGCGAGCGATGCGAGGCAGGGAGCACGCAGCGGTGTGGGGCCACACGGCCGCGAGCTCTGCGCGCCGCTGGCCGATGGGCGAGGCGGACGAACTGTAGAGGATAGAAATGCTGCTACCGCTGCTCAGTGCCCAGCGCGCGTCAGCCAGGTGCTAAGGCGGGGGACGTACAACAGACACAGCCTACCGCGGCAGTGACAATGGCGGCAAGCTAGCTAGACAGGACGCGTGGATGTCAGTTCGGGGGCGATAAGAGAGGAACACCACTTCGTATTTTTTGCTGCGTTTGCTGTGCCCCCTTTGAATATGTTTTCTTCTTGGTGGCACTGTCCATAGTTTGCTGCCAGCAATTTTCTCGCTTGAGGGTTTAGATTTACGACTGAGTGGCATGAACGGAGACGACCCGTACGAAACGATGCCGGTGCTTGGTGGAGTGGCTAGTCTCAGCGAAGGTCACACAGGCATGCTTCAGTACGAAAGCCTGGTCATGTGAAAAAAATGCTACGCTGGCTCCAAAACTTCAGATTGTCCGAACTTGTAGTGGCAGGATCCGTGAAACCAAGCTACACATTTCTCGTTTTCAACCATTCTGCCAGACCAATACGTAATGCGTCATTCATAGCAGGATAATCTTGCACAACCAGATTAAGGCACTTATTTTCGAGCAACCGTTTTCCAATTCATCGCCTGTCAGCAAGAAAATAGCTTGGTGGCCTCGGAATAGCAGAATAGCAATACTTGCGCTTCTAGGTGCCTTGGGTTGATGGCGGGCGGCTTAGCAATTAACTGCGTCTGATTGACTTCAGCCCATACTGAAGCTCTGGCTCGAGCATGGGCAAAACCATACCAACCAGGACAGCCAAACAACCGATCGAAGTCGCTTCTGCAGTATCCACACCACCTACCAATGAAGAAACCAACGTGGTTCCTCACGTTGACACTCACAAGGCGAGGCGTGCGGTGAGTCGTGACTCGATAGACTTGGCCTTACTGAAAGCACTCACCCATGCAGGTCATTGTCGTGATTAGATTCCACGAGACGCAGCGATCGTACTTGCCCTTAATACAACACTCAACGAGGCAGCACACCTGCATGATCCGATCGATCAACACGAAGCTGACGGAATTGTACGCCTTAAATCACAGCTGAATTTGCGTTGTTGTGCTGTTTCTTATCATATGTGTTGAATTTGTCCATGATTTTTCACCGTAGTTCGCGTCTGCCGTAAAGGGCCTAGCAGATCAAATGCTCTTGCCGATACTTACAAGTGGGCAGCACGTGCTGGAAGGTGGAGACCTATCATTCCAGTACGATACTCAGCCGATCGCTCCATCGAGTGATCGTCATGCATCAAAGTTAGTTCGCAAGAGAGCCAAAAGACGCAAACAGAGTTACGCTGCCGCAGTGAAGATCTCCATCTACGGAAGTTACGCAGCATCTCGAGCATCATCACGCACAGAATCTCGATTTGGGGGATCACGCTTTGGAGGATCGCGAGCCTCAGCATCTGTACGCGGAACTGGTCTGGCGTCTAAAATGCCGAAGATGTCGCTGATTTATGGTTTGAACAGTGGTGGCGAGTCTTTGATGAATTCATCGTGGATTGGCAGCCAACAAGGATCAACTGATACTGCCAGCAACAATGTCTCCTGGCTTCAAGGTGGAGGTCCTAACGTGAAAAACTCGTCACCACCAGCATCCATTTCTGGAACCGCACGGGTAGCTGTAGATTTTGTCGAGCTCCAACGGCGAGCAGGTATTGAACGCGATTTGAACACGCGTGACTCGTTCCGACGCTCCCATGACGAATTTAACCGCAAGAATGATATACGATTGAAGTTGCGCTCACTGGCTGACCCAACTGTCTCCCTCGAAAAGGAGGAGGCAATGCTCGCTGCGTTAGGTGCCAAGGGACAGCGCTTCCGTCTTCAGCACGGTAGACAAGGAACCCGAGGCAAGACTCCTGGAATTCCTCCGACTAACTTATCACCGTTGGACGGAAAACGCCGAGGATTAACACCGTCAGCACCTGCTACCGATGAAACCACCACGTTCAGAACCGAGGACTATGAAGGCCTTGCTTCCGATGTCGTGCTATTTAGTAAAGGTGGTGAACTGGTGATTGGCGAAAACTGCTTTGTTGTTGAGCAGAAACTTCGTCAGGAGTTGCTGCTCGATCTACAAACTCAAGGAGTGGTTCAGCCGCGAATCCAACTTGTTACCACTCCAAAGCCTGACGAAGAAAGCACGTCGGGTGAAAACTCACCAAGCAATCCACAGCAATCTCGCGCATCACCCCCACCTTTGAGGCCACCAGGTGCATTACCTCCGCCCAAGCAGGAGCTTCCTTCTCACGGTAGCGCATTTGGAGATCAGATAGGTTCCTTTGAATCTTCGCCGAGCCTTGCACTTGATTTGGAGGCGGCGCCACTTGCCAAGGGTGTAATACTTAAACTTCCCGACACTGCCGCAACTCGTGCACTAGCTTCCAAAACCCGCAATGGAGCACCCAAAAAGGTGTCGAAGAAGGCCCCTATCTCCGAAAGCGTACCAAACGCTAACCTTGAAAAGCAGCTCAATGCCATGATCAAGGCACCCAAGGCGAGCAAGCCAGCGCTTACGATGTCCCATAGTGACTCGGTATTACAAACAAACAAAGCATTATCGACTGCGGCATCACCATTAACTTCGGGATCAAGCACCAAATCTTCGCAAGCAAACAATGCAGCCGGTGCTGGGAGCCCTGTGCTACCAAAACATATCGTAAGTATCACGGAGAGCTCAGAGGTAATTCTGAAGCATATTCTAACGTGGGGCCTGCATGCTTTCAGCACAACGGTGAGAAGCACCTTCAGAGCCTACGAATACGGACTCCAGCCTGTCCGAATAGACTGTCGCGCAAGACACCCTCCCGGACTAGTCTGTATATCGACGGGGACGAGTATGGCTGGAACAGTGACGCCCCTGAAAATCTCTTCTCCCTTCACGAGGTTTGTATGCGTTCGATCACCTGCGGAAAGCAAGATTAAATGCGAGTACTAACACACAAAAATCTGATAACCCATCATAGCATTCCTCAACAAGCAGTCTGCCGAATGTTAAATACGTGCGTGAATTTCCGAAACCACCTCAGGGACGAGTTCAGTTATTTGGAACAACGATGCATAGCTGGAAGTTGCCCTCTACATCCACGCCTCCATTTTCGTTTGCATCCACAACTGCAAGTATCGAGCAAAAACGATGAATTTACCACATCCGCATCGTAATTTGTGATTGTGGTGTCACTTTATCAAACGCAAATACGATTTGGAGAGTGTAAGGGTGGTACCCCTGCTGGGTATCTATTCGTGCGCTTCAACTTCCTTAGTTTTCTGAAGCTCCTTCAAGCAACTCGCCCGGTATTTGTCTACATCCTTGTCGCGCTTCATGGTCGCGCTGACGAACGCTGTGATAATCTGTGAGTTAAAGATCTGATACACCAGGGTCTGATTGTAGAAGAAGTTCGCGTTTCCGGAGGCTGGGAACAACCACAAGAACCACATCACTGGTAGCATGCAGGTTGCCACGCCCAGACCAAGAACGTAGACATATCGGTTTTCGATCGCTGTTTAAGGCAAACACAAAAATGGCAATCGTGAGTAAACAATCAAGCAAGCCCACTTTTTTTTTTGCCGCACGTACTCATAATCGTTTTCGGGTGTAACGCCAGCATCGAAAGGAGAAATCCAAAGTCACCGAAAGAGGGATACGCTTGGAAAAGTGAGAAAATGCCTATCAATGTGCACGCGTACGCTTGAGGTCGGTGCCTGGAGATACCACGGCCACCAGAAAAGTTAGAAGACTGGTTTATGTAAACGATGAAACCAAACTGTCAGACGTACGCTAAACGCAGATAGATGGGGACAACGTAGATAACCGGATGAATGTGCATCACGAACAAGAAGTACGGGATGAAGCGGTCGAACACCTCCATGAAGAAATACCAGAAAATGCCAATGTTCGGGGTCAAATCCGAGTACTTCGCCACCCACACATACGTTTCCTGTAGCGACGAAAACAAAGAGCATTGCATTAGACCACAGCTACAACGGTGCACCAGACCCATCATGGTTCGTACCTCAATGAATCCCCAGTCTCCACTCAAGCTCCACGACAAGTAGAACAGCAGACCCAGCCAGACGCCGAACAGCAGCAGACACTTGGCACCAAGCAGCACCAAACCCGGCTTCTCCCCGTCAGTCTACACCCAAAACACGAATCAGCTCCAGGCTCCTTTCCAAAAAAATCCTCCAATTTCACCAACCTTCACACTCCTCAATAACAGCACGATCGGCACCATCAAGAAGAACGGGTATACCGACAAGTACGTCCCCGCCGCGAGACACATCATCGCCGCCACCACGGCTCCTACAGCCCCCTTCATCAGCACAAAAAGAACAACGAAAACACAACACTCCTCACCTTCTGAGGCGAAGAGCAAGCTGTACAGCACGGCCAGGTGCGTGAACGACACCGTGGACATGGCCACACTGGAGGCCAGCGAGTACGGGTTCATCAAGTAAATGAAGGCCACTGTAGTAGGAAGGTTATCTGGTCTGAACAGCGGGGAGACCGGCACCTGGCTGAGCCAGATCTCCCGGCCCCGCACGGTCTCCCGTCGCCCCTCCTCGAGCTGGAGCGTGCGCGCGCACAGGCGCGCGAGCCCCGCGGCCAGCAGCAGGTCCACGGCCACGAACAGGCCGCTCGTGGCCAGGAACTGCAGCTCCGCGCGCGCGCGCAGCGCCGGATAGAGCAGCGCGAAGAGCAGCGGCGGCTGGTGGAAGGCGTCGCCGGCGTAGGGCGAGCCGGCCGCCTGCAGCAGGAACGCGCCCTCGCGCGCGCGCAGCAGCGACGACGTGGGCGTGGCCAGCTCCGGCCGCGTGGCCAGCGTCGAGTGCACGCCCGGCAGCGCCAGCAGGAAGCCGCGCGCGCACGCGCCCAGCAGCAGCACGAGCGGGAGTTCGAGGCGCATTTTGACCCTTTGTAGCCTAGCTAGCCAATCACAAGCAAGATCACGCTGTCTTAGGAGAAAAGCGGCGCAATAGTTTTGCGCAATAGTTTTGCTCGGGCAAAAAACCGTTTCGCCACTGACAGCAGTTTGGACAGAGCCGACATTCAGCGGACATTCCGAGTTTAGCAACGACGAACAGATCGCCCTTCCTTTGTAGCTGGCCTGTGTGCCGACCTCAATGAAATACAGCCCGCATCGATCGCTTGGGATCCAATCGTATGTGCCACCAACGTCGCCAAGGCTCGCTTCCGATGGTGCGTAGTGGATCACGTCGGAGAGGCGAACAGGGCAGAGCACGATACGTACGTACGGATTCTGCTGCGTCTTGCCCGTGTTAAAATCTAGCAGCGCCTTCTTGAACGCTTGGTCGCGGACCACGACCATCATAATCTCTTTGTGCAAGGAGACGGGGTTCTCGCCTTATTCGCTTTCGACCAAGTCGACAAGGCGCACCATGGCGTTCAGCTTGGGTTGCTTGTCGTTGCGTTCGAAAGTAGGCACCTCGCCAGTACCGTTGAATGGACGGGCCCAGGCCGCTCTTGTACTCCTCCGGACACTGTCGCTGCACCAGCTTGCCGCTGGTGCGGTACCGGCCGCCGAAGCAGCCGTCCATGACGCTGGTAAAGGTCGCCTTGCAGTGGGGGCGGCGCATGAGACGGACAAGGCGGACACGCACACCCACGTGGTGCGGTCGATGAATTGCAGCTGCGAGGCGGTGATCGCCCGCTCCAGCAGACGCAAGTGCGGCTCGCCGGTGAGGACCATGGCGGCTTTCGCGTAGTGGCTGTATTTTATGGTTCGTGGTACTCTAGGAAATTGGATGTCGGTGAAGAGATGCAAGTTGCTGTCAGTGGAAAATGGATTTACATCAAGTTAGCTTTAGGGCCAGGGTCGAGTCTGCAGGACGAGAATTTGGGCCTGACGGAACTCTACCAAAGCGTTACGACATGTACCGCACAAATGCACGTTTCAAGCACCTATGCTGGATGTGGTGCCAACTGGAACACCAAAGCAAAGAGGACCCGGCGCCTAAGATTGACTGAGCACTTTCAGCGTGAAATGAACGTACTGGAGTGTGGATTGCACGTTACCACCGCAGACAGAACGAGAAGAGCAAAATAATGACGATAGAGAGAGGCCCAATAAGACTCACGAAGGCGAGGCCATCTCTGATTGCCGATGCGACGAGAGTGGCTGTGCAAAACACAAAAACTCTGCCCTACAACTTCCAACACTACCGTAACGACGGGTAGCGCAACTTCATCGATAGCGGCTAAGTGCTATGCTATCGGAAGAATGGCACATCCGGTTTTGATGCAATCTTTGTCATCAATACTTTGATCATCAATACTATGAGGCAAAATAATGACACGGTCGCAAATACGGTCGCCGCGTTTGCGACCGTAGTCTCAAACAGAGATCAAAAAAATACTATCGTGGGCTCGATTTCTTGGTAGTCCCGATATTTAGAAAAGCAATTTCGTCATCGAACTCTCGATAATGGGGCGATCATCGCTACTCGATCCACAACACCAGGGTAGCCATGTTGCATAGCAAAGCCTGCTTCTATTGCCTCCCAGTCTTCAAGCGTATTTGGAAACCTTATTTAATTCGTAGCAACTTGCCTAAAAATGCGAACCACTTCTGTTGTAATCTCCTTCACGTAGCTGCGTGACATGCACAAGCAGCACCAACTTCGCGATACCCACCCTTAGAACCCAAAAAATACAATGCTGCTGCCACTTTCTTCTCGTAAGAATGCTTTCTGTTTTTCACCTGAGCAAAACTAGCACCGCGGGTCTTTAGAAATGACGCAATGCGCAATAACGTTATCTTCGTGCATCGGAGATTGCCCTGAAACCAGCTCTCATACATAGCGGACTGTAACATTGGCTCGAAGTGCAGAACAGTAACAGTGAGAACTTGCGTCTTTGCGTTTGGCGGTGTGTCCTCGGCATCTTCCGCAAGAAGGGTCGAGACTTGTGCGACAGCAGCGCACACAACTAGCACTATGACTTCTTCCTCTTCCATCCTTCTCTCCGTCTCCACCTGTCTCCACCTTCGGAGGACTCAAGCACAAATGCAAGAACACGATGCCAACTCAAGGACCAAAGTAAAGCTCTCACGTCCAACACAGACATAGATTCTTAGACTGCTGGTCAGCGATAATGTGAATTGCCCACTACAGTATTACGAAGTAACACGTATACACAATGATGGGACATAACGAGACTCATGAAGGTCATATCTGATTGCGAGTTGCGACACGAAGGACCATCATTGATGGCACAGTGTGTGAGAGAAGCTGCTGGACGTGCGAATGTACATCGTACTCCCACGCAGAGTTCTTGTCGTCTTGATCCGAGAGACAAGTTTGCCAAATACTAGAATTCCAACCCTCTTCGAGCATCCGCATCCCAACGCATTATGTCGATGCCTACTCCATTACTAGTGTGCCCCAAGCAACGCGTATCGGCAAGTCATTTTAGCTACCAGTGTTGCTGCATTTTATTGATGGTAGTTACTAGCTTGCGCCGTTTTACAGTACAACTGGAGCACGCCAATGCCCTTTTACGGGTTACCCAATCCAACCGCAAAGATGAACCGGTTAACCGCACCGCACCCGCTTCTCCAGTTTTGGCACTGCGGGTGCCCGCACCCGAACCCGAAACAACTACATGTACAGCAAAAAAAAATGAATTTCGTAATGAGAAGTCCAGTCTGTATCAGATCGGCATTTGAACGCACTAGCAACATGTCATAACGACGAATTCTTAAGAGCATTTCTGCGTTTCGATAGAGAGTTGTCGGCACTTAAGAAAATGCTTTCCGACATGGAGCTGCTGGCACACACAAAATCGACTGTGCTACCTTCGCGAGAGTAGGAAAGCGTGACTTTCCCACGTTCGACCACCATTTCAGCAAGTCCAATGCCTCCTTCTCCTCTTCCGACAGTTTAAACTCCCAGTATGCACTAAGTTCACGCTCTTCCGAGCTAGACATCACAATCACTTTCGTCGGATGAGTACAGGCTCGTCAGATTCCATAAGTCAAGATGCTTCTTCGAATATGCTGGTTCCTCTGCAAAATGCAAGCAGTATCAGATCTGACAAACCTATCCAAAGATTAATTTGAGGCACTAAACCTGTTCAGCAATCGATCGGCAAGTCTACAAAGTTAGGGTGCCCGTTACCCACCCAGCAGCATTTTTTCTTGTTTCGGGCACCCGCACGTGCGGGTACAACCATGGGTACCCGCGTTACGGGCACCCTGGTGTACATGTATAGGTGGATATTTTTCGCCGTTCACTTTGAACGGCGAAACTGTGATTGGCTAAAAAGGCGTCGTCGTTCTTCACTTCAGCCATCTCAATGATGTTGAGGAGGTTCTGGAGAACACCGGTGCAGATAAGACGAAATACACATATTTATGAGCAATAGCTTGCTTTGTGATGTGGATTTATGCTGACACAGATTGCCGACAGAGTCTGTTCACTGCCCCCTTGTAGGCGTCGCGGAAATGACGAGTGACTCCGAGTTAAGGCACATCGACGTTGGCAGCATGCATGCCACGGCGCTCAATCAAGTGCAGGTATGCGAGGTCGTACTGGTTGAGTTTGTTCACGACGTAGCCCGTACGTCTCCGTTGGGAGTCGAGTCATTGCAGCCGACCATCTCGTGAGCTAGAAACCGTCAGTCGAGAATCGACCACAGCATGGAAGTCAAGTTTGCCACTGCGAAGTCCAATCTGTTTGGATGTTCTATCTACTCAAGACTACATGCTATACCTGACATCTATCGAGCAGAATAACGGGGAAGTCTACGTTTGGTGACGTGCGCTCTGCAACAGTGTATCTGTACACGGCGACATCGTGTACCCACCCGTAATTTTGATTTTCGAATGATACGAGTTTTAAGAGCTCCATCATACGGTAGCTAGGGTTGCCTAGAACACCAACGATTGCCTTCGTGAAGGGAAGAAGCCGTTCAGCTTCTCGATGTACAGATCTATAGCGCGAGCGATGCTCCAGTCTACCAGAAAGCCGCACGTATCCGGTCACGCTTTTCTTTTACCAGTTGAAAACTCGTGTGCCGAGCGAAAAACACCGAGTCGATCCGGTACGGACACCTTTCTTGTCTTGAAGATTCATTGATCCTGCACTAAGACTGCTATGACTGCTAACGTCGCACGACATGTTGTCCAGATCAAAGGAAACTCGTCTGGCAGAGTTAAAGCGCGTGATGGTCTCCGTTGAATCCTTGCTGCCAGCGGATGAAGTCAAGCGAGCGCGCAGCTCTGTCGACGCAGCAGGTATTCCTTACGAGCAGATTAAAAGTCGGCTACCGTTCCCGTCAACATCTAGCTCGGGAAGAGGCCGGCGAACAGATCAGTCGTCGTGGCGTACACTAGCTCGCCAACTTACAAGCAGGAACTAAAGTTTAATGAATTGCGTTTTTGCGTTGCGGTAGTACACGGGTCGTCGATAGCTTCCTTGTCCAAGCTCTAAATAAATCGCCGTGCATTCTGCACAGCGATTTCTAGCACATGTTTCATGGCATGGATTTGACTTATTTTTTGTATACCTACCATTTTGCATGGCAGGAAATCGCCGGTCAATGTGAACGGCGATTTGCATAAAACTGACAGTTTTGAACGGCGATTTCCATTAGAAGTTGACGTTGTTGGTGCACGTGCACGACCATACTGCATATTGTACACAGCTATACTCGCTTTCGGCAATCTTGTACTTCAAAACCGTTGCTACAGCTCCTGCCAGGGTCCTCGTGCTCTTTTCTACTGCCTCCTCGTTGCTAAAAGTCTGATGGCTTAAACTTTGCTAGCTCGCGGCTAGCAGCGTGAAAAGATTGTCATCCTGGTGCTAGAAATCGTGGTCGTGTTGATAAGGTAGATTTGCTGTTAGAAGGAAGCACGTTAAATGGGTGAAGACGAGTGGAAATCACGAAAAAGCCTTATTCAGGCCTGGGTTGAAATGATCTTGTGCGCAGGTAACATGTTGGTACACGGTATCTTTGCGTAGTACCAACAATGTACCAGGTATACCTTACACCGACACTGGCGCAAGCTAGTAGCTAGATAGATCAATTCTCAACGTGGCGAGCTATGTGCGTTGGTAAATTAGTTTTATCCACGTGGCGGTGGCAGTGTTAATTGCACCCCATTTCGCTCCCTTATCGGTTCGGTGCTATGATACCTATGTTTGTCGGGTAGCTAGAGTTCCGAGACAAGCAGTGACCATATTCCGATGACTGTGTATAACTTTGCGCAGCAGCGGGAATCAAGAAAGCATGTTTCACAGGCAACCTAAACGGATGCTACAAGGTTGAATTAGCATCGACAAAGCCAAATACGTGTATACTGTAACAAGGTTTTGTAAACGCTTGTAGCCTAGGTTGGCCTGGCCGGTCTCGTGTCTGCCACCATGCATGCTCAAATCGTAGTGCAAAGCAAACACTGGTGCTTGGGCTTCTAGAATACAGGTTCCGGAAGCTGCTAGAATTCGTAGCGTACTTCCACAGGCTAGACCAAGTAGTGGTTAGCGTGCTGCGATACCAAGTCAGAATCAAATTTGCTTTCTATCGATCGTAGGTGACCACAAAGTATACTTTTTGGACGCACCTAACGCCGCGGCAAAACCCGAAAGAGCGGGCCGACCAACGCTACAAAAGGTCGACCTGCGCGTCGTACTGTGAACTGCCTTCGAAATGAACCTCGACACGGACGGAGATGTGGAGATGGCTATGCCACAGCCCGTTTTCGAGGTGGTCCAAGCTCAAGACTGAGTGCCTGGGACCAGCCGTCGCTGATCTCATGGGTGAGACAACGGCGCCAGTACGAAGCGAAGATCCGCAATCGATGCGCAGTCACAAACGAGCAGTACGAGCACGTTGTCACGTCCATTCGAAACTCGATTGAACCACGCATATTGGACCACCTGGCTCGGTTTATCCTCAAGAAGCGGCCAACTGAGGTGACTGATGAAGATCTCGGCCTCGCGATAACTCGACGTTGCTCAACGCTACAAAATAATCACATCCCGGACATGGATAAACTCTTTCAAGATAAACTGAAGATGGACCTAAAGATTGAAGACACCGAGGCTTGCATCTTGAATTTACTTTGTGCATTTTGATCAGATTGTGGAGGACCACGGCCTTGGTGGAATACTCGGTAGTGGACGTGAAGATGAACCTAACTATGACGAGCGCATGAAACTGCGTTGCAAATACTTGCTGAAGAACATTGCACCTGAAATGCTACGGCTAGAGATGGAGCGCTTGGTTATTACCAAGCCAGTGCTCAAGAAGGACGATATTGCTCTCTATGAGGCACTTGTGGAGCGTGCTAGAGAGCAGCAGCATTACCATATGCTGACGCAAGAACTGAAACACGGGGAGAAGACAAGAGCTCAGAGCAAGGGCTTCCCCGTCAACACTAAGCGCCCTGCAAACCCAAAATCAACTGCCCAGCAGACTGCATCGCCGATCGGGAAGCACCCCGAAGGTGCGAAACCTAGCAAGTTCCCCAAAAATAACGCATACCCGCCGCGCCCACCGCCACATGATGGCTGTTTGCTGTGCAGCGGTGCGCATTGGGTGAAGGACTGCCCCACCGCCACTGCGACAGAGAGAGAGGAAGCCCTTAACCGCGTCAGCGACCTAAAGAACCAACGCCTTCGTGCTAAGGCGGTCAGGTCGATGGTAGCCCCAGGCGATCGGCCGGCCATATTGAACGGCGTACTGGAGGTGCCATTCAGAGCTGATACTGGAGCTGACTACAACGTGATTACCCGCCGCATTACGACGAAGCTGGCACAATTGGACAACTCTGTTGTCGTGGAAAAGATGGCTACACCAGTGCAGAAGTCGAAGTGGCTGATGGAAGACTAGTGGAGTGTAAGGAGAAATGTGAGGTTGACGCGCAGCTCTTGACTGCTGCTGGTCCTGTTCGGTTACGGAAATTATCGTGTGTCGTGCTTGATGGTGACACCGATGAATTCCTCGTTGGTGATACTGCACTTAAGTCCCTGGGAATTAATGTCGATAAACTGCTAGAGCAACTCGCAGCCAAAGTGGAGCCCGAACATGACGAAGACGATATTGCCGAAGATGACATTCTGGGCATGACGTCCCCGACGAGATTACCGAGTGCATTGATAGCATGCTGACGAACGCTGTGGATGCCGGATTTCCCAAGGAGCAGGTGGCTGCACTTAGCGATATTGTGAAGCAGGAAGTACATCTCTGGCGCACAAAACTTGGCGCCGATCCACCAGCCAAGCTGGACCCCTTACGCGTGGTTTTGATGGAGGACACTACTCCATATCGAACCAAACCTCGGCAGTACTCCGCAACCAAAACCAAATTCCTTAGCGAGTATGGGAAGCAGCTAGAACGGTTCGGGTTGGTAGTACGCAACAATCAAAGTCGATGGGCGTGTGCAGCAATTCCGATTCGCAAGAAAGGACCTGTTGAAGAATTTCGCTGTGCTACAGATTACAGGCCAACGAACAAGCGCACGATACCCATCGCAGGCGCAATGCCAAACCTGCTAGTGGTGATTGCAAAAGTCAAAGGAGCTTGTTTTTTTCGCCACGTTTGATCTGTTCAAAGGATTTTGGCAGCTTTTGTTGCACCCGGATTGCAGAGAGTTTTTCAGCTTCATCACGCATGACACGGTGTACACACCGACACGCGTTCCTCAAGGAACCACTGACTCGCCAATACACTTTCAAAACCAGATGCAGGAGGTGTTCCAGGACATGCTCTACAAAAACCTGCTAGTGTGGGTCGATGACATCGTGATTTTTGCAAAAACAGTGGAAGAGTTCCTGGACGTGATCCGCAAGTTTTTTGCCCGACTCCGCGAGTATGGTCTTAAGCTCAACGCCAAGAAAAGTTGCTTGTTTGCTCGTCAGATCTCGTGGTGTGGCCGTCTTATCGACGGTGAGGGGGTACGCCACGACCCTGAACGAGTTGCAGCGCTGAGTTCACTGCCATTGCCGAGCACTGCAGCGGCTTTACAGAAATTACTATGTGCTTCAAATTGGCTTTGTGAATCGATTGTTAACTTTGCCCAGCATGCAGCACCACTTCAAGCTAAATTGGAGGCTGCGTTCGATGGTCATAGTCGGAAGCAGCGCTACGCCGAGGGTATCGAGCTAACGTGGACTCCTGTCGAGGTGCGGCAGTACCGTGCATTCTTGGCCTGTGTTGCAAATTCGACGAAGCTGTCATTTCCTTCAGAGACGGCGACAGTGTGTGTCACGACGGATGCTAGCGACCGAGGATGGTCTCTCATCGTTTCTCAAGTGGAAAATTGGGATGATGCCAAGCATTTAACGGAGCAGACCCACGAGCTGATCCTTTGCAAGGGTGGAATGTTTAAGGGTGCCCAACTTAGCTGGTCTATAGCAGAAAAGGAAGGTTATCCGATTATTCGAGCAGCAAAAGACTTGGAGTACTTGCTGCATCGAGCAACCGGGTTCAAGCTGTTTTGTGACCACGCAAATTTAATCCAATTTTTTTGTCCGCACAGCGAGATCCGCAAGCATGTGCGAGGCAAGTTGCAGCGTTGGTCCTTAATGCTTTCAGAGTATCGATACGAGATTAAACACGTGAAGGGCTCCGACAATATTTTGGCTGATCTGGTTTCACGATGGCTTCCTCCGTCCAACTTACAGCCAGTTGCAGCGAAAGCCGTACGAACTCGCATTTCTTCTTCCGTGTCGCGTCTGCGACCGCTGCTGGATCCAGCTTTCGCATGGCCAAGTATGGATGTAGTGCTTGCTGCACAACAGCGTTTTCGTCGTGCTGCCCCAGCGACTGCGGTGGTCTCCGACGGGGGCCTCCTTTTGGTAGAGGGGAAGGTGTGGATACCCACGCAGGCGAAGGAACTCCTCACTCGCATAATGATAGTGGCGCATTGTGGTTTAAATGCGCATCGTGGAGCAAATGTCATGGAGAGACAACTAAGGCAAAACTACGGCATAAAGTCGTTAGCCAAGCTGGTGAATGAGTTTGTGACAAACTGCCTGCTTTGCAAACACATTAAGGGATGTACAATGACCATGGGGTGAACATCGAGAACCGGCAGCTCGCAACGAAGTTCTGCATTTTGATTTCTTGTTTATGGGCGAGTCTTATGGTGATACACAGTATGTGCTGGTGTTGAAAGACGAATTGACTCACTATTGCGAGTTAATAGCGTGTGATGCGCCGACTAGCTCTGTTACGGCTGCAGCCATCCTCGATTGGGCAAAGCGTTTTGGTTTGCCGGCCATGTGGGTGTCCGATAATGGAATTCATTTCAAGAATAAGCTTATGGATAATCTCCGCGACCGTGTTAAGGCCTTACACACCTTCGTCCCGGTTTACACACCGTGGGTGAACGGGACTATAGAACGGATTAACCGCGACATATTGCAAGTCATGCGGGCGCTTCTGTTAGAGCACCAGCTTGATACCAAAAGCTGGGAGCACCTGCTACCACTCGTGCAAGCAAACCTAAACCAGACCCCCGTCAATTCACTTGGAGGAAAAGCACCGGTCGAGCTCTTTACAGCACTGAAAGTGCCGACGCAGCTAGATACGGTTTTACTACCTCGATCCATGCAAGATAAAGACAAGTTGATGCAGATCAATATGGAACTGTTAGTGATGACCTTAAAATGCTGAGAGATAGCTTGCAAGCTATGCACCAAGAGGCTGTAGACCAAAAAGAGAAAACCCGCCTCTATCAAAAAATGGCTAAAGAGGGTAAACTCGAAAACTTTAGTGTCGGAGACTATGTGCTTTGGTCTCGCGTGGACGAGCGTCTCCGTGGAAACAAGCTTATGGTTCGCTGGGTCGGTCCCTACCGAGTGACTGAAGCTCGCGAATACTCTTTCATCGTTGAGCATCTCCTCACAGGTGACAAGTTCGAAGTTCATGGATCACGGTTAAAGTTTTACGACGATGCAAGCATGAACGTTAATGAAGAGATCCTAGAGCATGTTGCCAAGCAAGGTATAGTCCTGGCAGTTGAATGCATTCGAGACCACCTCTACACTCCTACCGCAAAGCAATGGGAACTACTCGTATCATGGCACGGCCTGCAAGAAATTGAAGACTCCTGGGAGCCGTTCACCAGCATGTTGCGTGATGTTCCTGGGCTGGTCAAGGCGTATGTCAATCAGCAGGATGACGAAGAACTTCAAGAGCAACTGGGTGGTGCCTAAAGCAACCTCACAACAACCGTCAAGGGGATGATGCATACAAGTGTGGCAGACTCTAGGGGGGCAGTTTAGCCTAGGCTGGCCTGGCCGGTCTCGTGTCTGCCACCATGCATGCTCAAATCGTAGTGCAAAGCAAACACTGGTGCTTGGGCTTCTAGAATACAGGTTCCGGAAGCTGCTAGAATTCGTAGCGTACTTCCACAGGCTAGACAAAGTAGTGTTAGCGTGCTGCGATACCAAGTCAGAATCAAATTTGCTTTCTATCGATCGTAGGTGACCACAACGCTCGATTACGGGCACCTCAGCTCGATGAAATAGATTTTAAATGCTTGAGGATTTTAAGGCAAGGTTGGTCAGTCTTGCAATCGAGGATGGAAGGGGAGGGTGGTATGCTTCCTTGTCTCAAAAACATTTGTAGGAACTTGTTTCCGCGAAGAGACACCTCTACATCTTTGGAAGCTTGTCGGGGTGAATTTGGTACCAGTAGTGCGTGTACTTCATCACCAGGACATTTTGCTTTTCTATCGACATTTCGGGCATCTTGCGCAGCATGATGACCGTTTCATCCGGGGTAATTTCAAGCTTTTCAAGCTTCTTCTATGTCGGATATAGCACAGCGGGGTCTATGGCATCGTGAAGCTTATCTAGCACCTTGATATCCTTAACCTTTTCAAAGGCAGCCATCGAATTCTTCTCCAAGTCTGCGAGAACCTTGTCAACTTTTTGTTTTGTCATCGCCTCAATAACCACGTCGGCAAACCCTCGCTCCTCCTCCACATTAGCGGTTTTGTGGGCCGACGATTGTTCCCCATGACCTCGTGAGCATCGGCCGAGTTCATAACCTTCGGCAACTTCACGACCGTAGCATCGCTAGCGGCCCGAGCAAAGTTCACGCTAGTAACGAGAACAAGGATAGTCGCAACGAGAACGCCGTTTAGGCGCCTGGGTCTCGAGTTGTTGGGAGGTTTGCGTCTTGGGAAGTGAATTGTGAAGTGAGAGACGATGAAGAAAACTGTTGTGGGCTCAATCCTAGCGGACTGGTTGGGGGACCTCTAGGCAAGTAGAAAGAGCTTTGCAGATCCAGAACTTGATCAGCAGGAACGACATCCGAGGCTCGAAGCAAGAGGTAGTGTGCTCTTACCGTATATAAACGCTACGGAGCAACATGTTTGCGACCAGAAATCGATACATGCGATATTTGTCAAAATACGCTATCGAACTTACATGTACCACAACGTAGCGCCATGGGCGCAATCGATGGATCTTTGACATAGAACGCCCAGATGATTTTGACGGATTTTACTGCAGGAAATGCCATTCTGCGCTCAATGTACAGGCTATTGTGACTTCGAATAATTTGTTTCTTAGCTTAGAAGCTCGTCCAGGATCTTGGTCCGATAGCAAGTGCTGGAAGTACAGTGTTATTGGGCGTGACATATACAATACTATTCCAGCTGGAACACATTTTATTGGAGACGCCGGGTATGCATTGCTCGCTTCCGTCGTCCATGCAAAAGTCGGCTTAGGTGAAGCACTAGGTCGCTGCCTCAGTCTGCTGCCGCCCACCGGCCGCTGACTATCAGCCGAAGCAAGTGTGCTGTCTTCTGACGTAGCCTGCAGCGATCTTGGTGGTGCTGGTGACTGCGCCATTGGTGTGAGCATAGCACTGGTAAGGGGACCTTGGGATGCCGGTGAAGCGAACTGACTTTGCGCAAACACAGCGAACGAGGCTGAGGGGGCCTGGCTCCATGCTGCCAGCGATATGCTCTCGGGTGTAGGCCGGGCTACAGCTGGATCGTGGTTGTTTGGTGTCGGCACGCCCTCGGCCGTTAGAGGCGCTGCGTCGGGTAGTTAATGCATGCTGGAAGGCGAATACTGCACTGAAAGGTGTGATTGGGCAGAATGAGCCGTCTCCAGAATAGTGTAGTGAACAAGGTGGCGCTGGAGACCGAGCCACGTCTCCATCTCCAGTTGCCTAGTGAACAGGCTCTAAGAGCCTGTTAGCGAGCTTATAGGTATCACTTCCTCCTAGCAGTCAGCTCGGCTTGGAGCTGTGCATCCGCTTGTTTGGCGGATAATCCAAGGCTTTGTCACCAATGTGCAGATCTACTATCTGCGTAATCTTTCTGGCTTAAATCTGGTCGCAAACATGTTGCTCCGTAGCGTTTATAAACGGTAAGAGCACACTACCTCTTGCTTCGAGCCTCGGATGTCGTTCCTGCTGATCAAGTTCTGGATCTGCAAAGCTCTTTCTACCTGCCTAGGGGTCCCCCAACCAGTCCGCTAGGATTGAGCCCACAACAGTTTTCTTCATCGTCTCTCACTTCACAATTCACTTCCCAAGACACAAACCTCCCAACAACTCGAGACCCATGCGCCTAAACGGCGTTCTCGTTGCGACTATCCTTGTTCTCGTTACTAGCGTGAACTTTGCTCAGGCCGCTAGCAATGCTACGGTCGTGAAATTGCCGAAGGTTATGAACTCGGCCGATGCTCACGAGGTCATGGGGAACAATCGTCGGCTTTTGAGAACCCACAAACCCGCTAACACGGAGAAGGGAGAAGAAGAACGAGGGTTTGCCAACGTTGTTGACGCTGTGATGGCCAAACTGAAGGCCGAAAAGATTTTCGCGGAATTGATGAAGTCGAAATCGACGGCTGCTCTCAAGAAGGTCGACGATATCAAGGTGCTTAAACAGCTCGATGACATGGTACAGCCAACCATCTTGAACCCGACATTCAAGCATATAGATGAAAACCTTGGCATTACCCCAAATAAAATGGCTGGACAGCTGAACACGAGACGCGATCTGACGATTGACGAGCAAAACGTACTGCTGTACATGTACACGAAGTACTGGTACAAAGTTCACCCCGAAAAACTTCCAAAGCAATAAAGTGGATTCTTCGCGGAAGCACCGCGACATTTCTTTTGCTTGAACTTGTTCGTTATTCGTATTCTTGGGCAAGCTCACATTTTTCTCACAAAGCATTTCGTTCTCGAATAGGTAATCGCTACTTGCTTTCTCATCAGTCATTAACGCCTCATGGTGGTGTACATTACGGTGGGCAGAAGCTTACTGCAAGTAGTGGCCGAGCATTGCGAGTGCTCGTAGGTTTGCTGGACGTGGCAATTTGCACTGAGCCCTAGCACCAAACTTGTACTGACCCGCTCTAATAAATGATGTGCAGTTTTTGATGGTCATTAGTTCTAACTGCGCTCATGCGCCGAGGTCACTTGGAAGCTCAACATGAGCTAACAGCACTTCATGGGCGAGATCGGTGACGGCGAGGAAGCTGCCACGCTGGGCCTGAACACGCTCCAAAGGGCCTTCAAAGGCAGCTCGAGCTCGTGGTCCAAGGTCGGAGACGGCAAAGTCATCATTAACTTTACAAGCAGCGACACGGAAGACGTGACGGTGAATATTATGTCTGGCGGCGACAAAGTGGACGAGGTGGATGTTGCAGCGGGTGGGACCGCGACGTGGGTATCAAACACGAAGGTGCTGGGAGGCAAGACGTTGTACCTCGATCGGTGGCGTCCAGGTTTTCTGAGTTTGCCCGGCACGGGAGGTGGGTCGTTGGTGTTGTGGGTGCCCAGAGCGTCGCAAGGTGGTCACTTGGAGCTAAA
Source organism: Phytophthora taxon juncus (assembly GCA_033558005.1). Classification (NCBI taxonomy): domain Eukaryota; phylum Oomycota; class Peronosporomycetes; order Peronosporales; family Peronosporaceae; genus Phytophthora; species Phytophthora taxon juncus. The sequence goes on from JAUCEE010000024.1 coordinate 793,805, forward strand.
CGCGACGCTCAACGTGAGCTAGCAGCACTGAATTAGCAAGGCATTTTAATTCGCTGTTCTGCCAACTTGGCTTTAACGCGTTAAAGAGCACGCTGCTCTTACCTTGTCGTGGCCCCGTCGCTCGCCACCGCGTTTTCGACAGCATGATTTTCGACAGGCTCCGATCTCGACACGCGCGGCCATTCTCGACAGCGCCATGGCGCCCCTCTATCGCCGGCCGGGCGTGCTGCTGGGCGGCGCCGCGCTCTACGCGGGCGTGACCTTCGCCACCTACGTGACGCTGTACGACCCGCGCAAGGGCGCGACCGCCGCGCCCGCCGTGACCGACGCCACGCGGCTGCGCGTTTTCGACAGCAACGCGTCGAAATACGACGGCGAGGTGGACTGGGACGAGCGGCTCACGGGCATCTCGCTCATGCGGCGCTTCCTGCTGCGGCGCGCGCGCGGCCGCGTGCTGGAGGTGGCGGCCGGCACGGGCCGCAACGTGGCCTTCTACCCGGCGGCCGCGCAGGTGATTTTGACAGACTTCAGCCGCGGCATGCTGGACCAGGTGTCGAAAACGCAGCGGCAGCGGCTGGCGCAGTGCGAGCTGCGCGTCATGAGCGCGGGCGCGCTGGACTTCCCGGCCGGCCACTTCGACACGGTGGTGGACACCTTCGGGCTCTGCAGCATGGACGACCCGGTGCGCGCGCTGCGGGAGATGCAGCGCGTGTGCAGGCGCGACGGCGGCCGCATCCTGCTGCTGGAGCACGGCCAGAGCAGCTTCTCGTGGCTCGCGGGCGTGCTGGACAAGTTCGCCGACCTGCACGCGCAGAAGTGGGGCTGCCACTGGAACCGGGACATCCTGGCGCTGGTGGAGCAGGCGGGGCTCGAGGTCGAGACAGTGCACCGCTTCCACTTCGGCACGACGTACTACATCGTCGCGAAGCCTGGAGGCGGGGCTGCTGCAGAGAGCGAGGACGAGTAAGAGACACTAACTAGCTCAGGAAAATGTTGTTGTCGCTGGGGGTGGCGATAGACTTGGATCGGGCGGGAAGTCCTGCCTTTTTCGCGTTGTCAGCGTTGAAGTGCAAACTTGAGCATCAAATCCAAATCTCGATGAGCGAAAAAACGCATCTCGTGGCGCTTCTGGTTGAAGAACAGAATGTTGTGTCTCCTCGGGGTTAGACATTGTCCTGCGCGTATTGGGACTTCGCCACTGATTCCTGTAGATCGACACTTGTGTACTAGAATGCATGACTGGACTGAGAATTAAGTTGTTTTGATGATCGGTATTTCTTGTGTTGTAACCTCAGTCCATGACTTCATCGTAGCAAACAAATTTTTCATGGTTCGAGAACGTGTTCAACAATTAGTGATACGACGACTGCGATTGCGAAATACTGTACCCTTGCGCACTTCTACACTTGCTTACCGTTTGCTACGGGAGCATATCGGCTAAGAAACAGCGAAAGTAAATAATACTGCGTACAAGTTGTGTGATGAATCCAGTTGACATCGATCTACTTCATCGTATATTATAGTAATGTGGTGTATGCTTCTATCTCAATTTACTCGTCTACAATCGGTGACGAGTTCTAGCGCCATTGCGATTTCATCTTAGACAAACGACAATAAACACACTCTAACTCTCTAGCTCACATTGAGCTGGGCCTTGATCTCCAGGTGGCCACCCTCGCGTGCGAGGGGAACCCAAAGTACCAGCGAACCACCTCCCGTACCGGGAAGACCCAGAAAACCTGGACGCCAACGGTCCAAATACAGCGTCTTGCCACCAAGTGCAGTGACGTTCGACTTCCACTGAGCTGTACCACCAGCGGGAACATCGACTTCGTCAATCTTGTCGCCGCCAGACATGATATTGACCGTCACGTCTTCCGTGTCCTTGCTTACGAAGTTAATAATGACCGCGCCGTCACCCTTCCTCGTCCACGAGCTCGTACTGTTCTTAAACGCCTTCTTGAGCGCGTTTAAGCCGAGGGTAGCATCGTCATCACCATCGTCAATCTCACCCATAAACTGTGTGGGACCACAAATTGTCTGCAAGAACTCTGCAGCCAGAGTCGTCAGATCCGTTGGGTCCCAACCAAGCGAAAAGAGGGTAAAAGTGTTGTCGACGGTTCTGTAAAGGTTTTCCCTTGCGGCAATTGACGTGCCATTGTCACTTTTACCCTTCTCGATTAGGTCGCTGATTATGACCCCGAACGTTTTGCGAAGAGTCTCACGTGTCTTGTATGCAGTGGCAACCGAGGATTCACCGATCATTTCACTCATGCAGTTGTTCGTAACCGTGGCGATGTCGTACAGAACAAGGTCAGAGTTGCTCATTCGAAGTCGGAGCTCGTCCTCGGAGATCGAGGGATTGTTCCGTTTGATCTCACCCACAGTCAGGTAGACACTGTTGGTCAACGACCGCATGTCAGCGCCGCACGTCGAGTTCTTCTTCATAGCGGACTCCAGGTCGGTGATCTCCCCCTCCGTCAGTTCTTCAGCAGCCTCCGTAAAATTAGCTCCCTTCATGAAAGCCTTGAATTTTCCCCAGCTGGAAACGATATCATCATCGTAGGACATCGCTAACAAAAGGATAAACTGGGCAGTGGCGAGCACCTTCGTCGACAGACGGAGGTTTGGATTAACAGCCTTACCTGAACAGGTCAAGATAGCAATTGGCAGATCTGTGACAACATTACTCGTCTGGTAAAGCAACAGCAGAAGTTTTTCTTGAGAAGTCTGAGGATCTTGGGTCATTTGGTTACGCGTGAAACGAATAATAGCTCTGACAATCACCAGCATCGAGTTGACACAGTTGACAGCCCACGTCACTTTCTTTCCTAGCTTTGCCAGCTCTCCAAACAAGCCAAAAGATGCGGAACTTAAGGCTGACATCGCAACAGCAGAGATCTTGGCTGCAACTTCTCGACCACAGTCATTGTTCTGCTGAATGCACTGCATACCGCACTCAACTGGATAGCCCATCGGACATTCCGTCCAACAAGTATTTGTCAGCTCATTGCGGTCGTAGTTGCTGGGGCAAGTGTCCATGATGTGAGCCTCTCGGTAGCAGGCAGAATCAGCAGATTGGCTCCAAGGGCCAACCCAGTTGCGGTACGTCGATTTGACACCGTTCGTGGCAGACTCGTGTGTGGCGATAGCGCTTTCTGACGGGGGCTCTAGATCCAAAGAAGATGATCCTGAAAGTGATAGAGCCCAGCTGCCAACCGACGAAGCAGAAGAAACTGAAGACGGGCTTGCGGATGTAGGCAGTTTTGTCGTCGCCCTTGAGGAAGAACTGCTGTCATCAAGCCCCGATCCAATTAGAGACCTGACGGCATCCATATAGCCTGAGCCCATCAAACTCTTGATCGCTTCCGGAGACAGGGTCTCGGTACCCGTACTCAGCGCCGATGAACCAGATGAAGCCGTTGAGTCGTCGTCGTCGTTCCAAAACGTCCAATCGATAGCTTGTGTACTGGTGGTGCTTGCAATGACAGCCAAAAAGACAAATGCGATCCTGGATCGCACCATCTTGAAGTGTTTGTGACTAGAATGCGATCACTTGACGTTTGGAGATGGGACTTTAGTCGTGTGTGTCCGAGGCTGCAAAATGCAGAATGGTTCGCATCCGTTTGAAACTACACAGAGAGTCCTGCTATTGGAGACCGGTGTGGACGATCGACAGGCGGCAGGGCGATTTGCTGAAGAGAGGTGATGGGCATCGAGCCGGTAACTCAAACTGCAGTCCCCGGCCATGATTAAAAATCCCAAAGCAAGATGGGAATAAAATGATAGAAAAAAAATAAATCCCATAATTACCAGAAAATTCTGAATTAAATTTTCTTGACACTGGTATGTTTTTTAATACAACAAAAATATACAATACAAGGTGAATATTTTAGAGATAATGGAAAACATGCTACCAGGCAGAGGAGATGGTCGGGGAGCATCGACTCGGGTTGTTTTCTTGGTTTTCGTATACGGCTCAGCTTCGACCAGCTTTTTTTGTAGTTGACATTGCAGCATCTCTTATCGACACATGTGGCTCTCACAATCTCTAGAGCTATGGTTTAACCCTTTTCAGTAGCAAGGGGGTCACATCTCAAGGCGACACCACAAGACGACGGTGCAGGAGCGGGCGAACAATGGAACGGCGACAACCAGGATGAAACCTCCCTTTTTTGTGGGCAAATATGCAACGCTAGCAGCTGCGAGCGCTCAACGCCGTGCCGCTCTAGTCGTGGACAAGAGTGCCAATCATGACAAAGTAACGAGTGAGCCCCACTGGGTTCTGCTGCTACTAGCAGCCGGCCAGAGATAGCTTGCATGGATTTCGATCGGAAGCACGAAACATTGGGACAGTCGACGAAGATCACGGTGCCGACTTAGAAAAATGGGTTTATGCATTCCCAATGTGATCTGACCTCCGTGACGAGGTGTTGGTAGGCGTAGTTTTCACTGTCAGATCCCACAGTGGTATTTTGAAAATTAAAATGCCGAAGTTCACTGCTGACGGCGTTTTCTAAAGGCAATTGGAATCGAGTTTTGCAGAAAGTAAATTTTTATGTGCTTGCAGCACATGTCCAATCAACACTGTAGTATTTGCAACTGGTGCCCATGCATCACTACGAGGTACATACGTGTATCCCAATCTCAAAATCAATCCAAAGGATATTTTCTGTGACGGCAGTAACACACTGAAATACATGGAGTGCCAACTCTTAGCAAGCGGGTTGTTACACGGTATGGCTCACCTACTCCATAGCATACTCGTTTTCTCAACCACAAGAATGTTCCGCCTTGGAGGGAGAACATCAAATGCACCAATAGGCACAGCGGAATTGCTTACCAGAGACGCGTCATTCTGGGAAGGCTTCCTCGGATAAGGAAAGCGGGAAGTAAATGATATTCTGTAATGCACGTGTATTAGTTAAAACGTCTGGTGAGTTTGTGCACAAGAGGAGATGTCGCATCCAATTAACCTGCCCAATTAGTTGCATCGTAGGATTGAATCGCTCCAGATAACAATTCCCTCACCGTGGCTGCACATGAACATGCTACTGTAGGAGGATCTTGTGCTATCTGCACTAAAGAGAGTTCTCTAGACCCGCTAGACCCGCATCATTATCTGACAAACATATTTACGGTTTGCCAGACATCTATTTTGAAGTACAGGCTATTCTGCCGTGCGCGCATTTTGAGACCTTATGCGGGAAAAGGGTCGGACTGGAATCCAAGCTGAGGACCTCTAACCAAGAAGCAGAGACCACGACTGGAATATTGCTTCGGCGCAGCATCATGTGACTTGCCAGCTCATCCCTCGCCATCCGCTTCTTCAGAACGCACTCTAGACAAAGAAGCTAGCTTGACAACCGCACCAAGATCGCGACCACTAGTGAGCAACGAACTTCTCAGCGAGAGAACAATGCACTGTGCGCATTCAAGGAGTCACGAAGCCACGTTCTGCCTCGTGTAAAGGTTGCTAGCCATTCATCTCGAGGCCTCGCGCCAGCTCATAACCTTAAACATGGCTCTGCCACTGCGATTGCTCAAACTCCACGAAGGCTCTCTCCTGCTCGGTTGCCGCCGCAAAATGATCACAATGACCAGCTGCTTCGCTCGATGATCAGATTTGAGATCTGTCGCCGCCCCCGGCCCCGGCCACGCGTCTCACGCCGTGCAGCTACGCCGCGTCGTTGTTTTCCTGTATCGCCCAGTTTCTTCTGACGCAGTGGGCGTCGACGAGAATTCGAATCCGCATTGGGCATCGCTATGCGTAGCGGCCTGCTACTAGCGGGACCAGATTCCGGAGTATTCAACCGACATAATTGAGACTGGAAAAATGGGATTTCAGTGCGCCACCGAATGTACCATTAAGTGTGTGTGGCAGAAAAACTCGTGACCGAAAGCAACGTCGACCCAAAAGAGTCGGTGGACGGATCAACAAATCGCGCTAAGGTGTTCGCGGGGGGGGGGGGGGGGGGCGACGTTTCAAGTGTGTGCAATGCACAGCAGTGTAGCGCAGTCGCCATAATTTGTATATGGTTAGTCCGGTGATCGGTAGCACGTTGTGGTTGAAGCAATGCCGTTGAAGCGTCCAGAGCCTATGCATTTAGCTGCTACTTCAACGCTTTGCTCACGCGATATTGCAGTTTGCTAGCCGTCAACAGCTTCACCACTGCAAACGCAGGAAATCCAGCTCCAGTGTACACTGAAGTGCACTCAGTGCACAGGTCACAAATCTATCATTTAGAGAAACTATCGCTTGGAGGGTAAGTCTGGTATGAATTCCTTCACCTTGTTCTGACACCTGCTCCTCTGTTGAGGTTTGTCATCGCTGAGCCCAATCAATGCGTCCATTAGCGGTGTAGACGAACACGGTGTTCACACCAGCGTGACGTATGAACGTGCAAGTGCACAATGCGAAGGAAATGAACCGAGGCGTTGGTATGCTCACGCTGAGCCTTCGTAATATTACACGGCGATAAGCTATGCTTGATAGGTACCAACGAACGACACCGTGTAGGCAGTACTAATACGTAGTCGCTGGTACCTATTTGGTTATGGGGCGCTCGCCTCAACAATGAATGAGCCACCCTACCGAGGTGACATAGTAGTGGTAATAAGAAATCCGACCAACTAGCTCAGAACTTTTGATATCGCTAGCTCCATGTCCTGCTGTTTGTTGTGGACGAGGAGTCTGGATATGTCGTTTTGAAGGCGTCAGGTTCTTACCGGTAGGATGCTGTCACGAAGGCAACACTTTCAAGCTCCTTCGAATGCTGGAGAGCAAAAATGCAATGGCAAGCAAAGGAATTACGTGCTACAGGTTTGATTGCTTACTTTTTTGGTTTTATGATGAAGGTGCTAGTCATACCCACATCGTACTGGGGCTTATGGTTACGACACGCGTTGGTTAAATTAGAGCCTTCGGCAAAAAAATCCATTGTGCCGTTGGTGGTATCGTAGGAAAACACAACAACGAGAAAAAAAATCATACATTCCGAATGTGTTTTGCTGTCTTAGAAACGAAGGTAGAATGCTTCCATGCTTACCACGTACTCCGCATCTGCATAGCAAGTTCTCCATAGAACTTTGCTCATACGAGAATCAGGCCTCGTTTGGGAAAAGTGGTTCTGGTGATCAAAACGTATCACCACAACGGCTTGCCAATGAAGCGTGGGCTTCATCATCGACATGGTGCGACATCGCCATGCAAGTCAGCTTTTCCAGCAATCGCTAAGAGGACAAACTGTTTATCCCTCCTCAGGGGGGGGGGGGGGGGGGGGGGGGGGGGCGGCGGTGCGTCTATTGCAGTGTTGCAGTGAATAAAGCTGAAATTAAGAGAGCTTGCAAGAGGCCCGGTAGGGTATCGGTGGCACCCCGATAACTTGGAAATTAGATCCGAAAAACCAACGTATTTATGTCAACTTCTGCCCTGGGTGCGCGCGGCCAAAACTTAGTCGTAGTTCACGCGGGTATTTTTCTATATGCAGGCAATGCACAAGCGAGTGGAACAAAACCTTTTAATATAGGTACAGGTTTCTGGACAAGTGTCTTTCTTAGCTGTTTGAGTAGACTACATACCTCCATTGGCCTACGTGTATGGGTACCATTTCAAACAAGAGATCAGAAGAGTGTACTTTAGCTGAGCATGGCTCTGCAAATTCATTCCGCGTCATTGCTGTACCTTGCTGCAGTATCCACCAACCCACTGATGCGGGCCGCATCATGCAGATGTCGAGTTCTCGCTCAGTCAACGAACATCTGCTTCGTTTGAGGATCTTGGCCAGGATCTGGTCGATGCGACGCTGCGAAGGTCAACCACGATTGCCGTGTATTGTTCACATCGACGCAGGGCGCGTCCTTGCGGCAGCCACCGTATCGTCTGCGTTTGTGAGCGCGATGTTGGGAAGGTTTGTGCTGTACAGGGCCTCCATCACGCTACGTTTTCTACAATGTGCTTAAGGATCGAGCAGCAAATTGGTGCTCCCCATGGTTATAAGAAAGTTTCGTCCTGGAGCTTTCGTCCTGGAGCCAAGACAATATGCACACTAAGAAGGACGACGGCGCTGCAACAATGCCACGGTAAGTAGTCAATGGAGGGCTAGCCATGAGAGTCGGAGTTGGGGGCAACAAATCCTCGTGCTACAGTTGTGCGGCTGTGGTGGAACGCCGTGAAAGCTTTCGGAAAGAGAGTCAACGACGTTGCTGAAATTTCGCTAGTTTTGAGGGATAAGACAAAGGTGAGGTGAAAGATAGTTTTTGGGATGGGATAGTGGCACGTTCCATCATGAAACTTACACTTGCTTCGCCTCTCGCAGACGTATACACTTGGCCTTGAGCCGGGACACCAGCTTGTCCCATTTTAGCGAAAACTAGTTGCTAAAATACCCTCTACTTGTAAGCGTCTACGATATCGTTTGCACAAGTGCTGTTAGCAGCTTTAGAGACTCGCGGAGCTTCTCGATCAATCGCAACCCAAGCAAAAAAAATGTCCGTGACTGTCTGAGGCCAATAATGCCCCCTTCATTAATATGTAATAGCGTTGTAAATCGTACGCCGTATTTTGCGGCTTGATATTTTTATTTTTTTGGTACAAAGGCAAATATCAGCGCTCTGTAGAAGTAGAAGTATGCTCGCTATAGTATAGTAAATGATTTGATTAACTAGTTCACGTATGCTCGCTATAGTAAATGCGTTGTTTTCCGAACTAACTCGTGCTGGCGTCTGGGGCAGCATTGTGCGCTATGGCCGATAAAAAAGGTAGCGTTTACGCCGCGCACACCTCCAGCTGGATCGATTTAATCTCCATCAAGCAATACGTAGTCAGCGCTATTTGCTGCCCCGAGAAAAAATCGGTTCAAGTGTAAATGTAAAAGGGTTTCAAAAAGTATTCGGCACTCGATTCGCGTCGTCACTCTTATTTTTACGTTTGTGCGATAATGCAATGCTTTGTGCAGCACTATAGGAGGAGGAAGTTTCTCTTAATCGGCCGTTGAGAGTGGACATAGTGGTGGTGTTGTCGCTGGAGGTGAAATTGAAGGTTTCATCAAAAAAAGTTGTCAGCAGGGATTCTCAACCAAACTTGAATGAATTGTTGTTCCATATAGTGCAGTTGTGTGAATGTGACCATTCTTACTTTGTGAAGAGGTTTTGCGCTTTAATAGTATCGTTATAGATTTTCCGTTCACGATTTCGATATGGTTGGGTTAAATGGTTGGATTTATGATATCGACCAAACCATTACAGTATTTATACCCGAGCAATTGTATAGATGGAAGCGAGTTCCCTAGAGATTTTATTGCGTGTCCAGTCGAGTGAAAAGACTTAGGTGCAGTACGTTGCATAGTCGGATACTTCGTGTCGACCTGTCGCACAGGATCTCCGCTCAGATCAAGCTGGCAAAGAGCGTAGGCTGTAAACGGTTGTCGGATTAAGCTGCAAACCTTTCCGAAAGAGCTTCGCGAACGATTGAACATACCGTTGTAATCATTTGGATTCCTTGTCCATAAAGAGTTGTCAGTGACAACTACAGTAACAAACGAGAAGATCCCTTAACCCTTAGATTAAAAAAGTTGATTACAACTTTCACTCTTTCATAAGCATATCATCAACAAGTCGTCCATTTTGAATACTTAGATGCGTTGCTCTTGCAAAGGTAACAGCTTCCAAGAGCATGTTTTGTGTGATTATGATTTGTGTGTTTTTGTCATGGGCTTATGGCGTATTGCTTTTTTGTGTTCTGCGGCAACAAAACTAGTTAAAGAAACGGGAAAGGAATATCTATTAAAATAGATCTATATGTGAACTTCCTCAAAAAGGAAGCACATATATATATATACAGTAGCAGCCGCAACACCAAGTTTGGAAAATGCAAAAATAAATGAAAATATTTTACCATATTGCCGGTTCATATCTCGCCATTTAAGCCTTCTTAGAAGATAAAACTAGGATGTTGTATTCGTTATCTTCAGACGGCTTGAATTTAAAAGAGATATTGCGCAGATCTTAACCTGACCAGCAAGTCGAATTTAGATTTCTCGTCCGTAACTAGCGACATTTTCACTCAACTGACTGTGTGACTCCTTGGGAGCTGGCGCGAAAGAGTGCAAACAAGCCTGGCTTTCCTGCTCCTACGAAGGACCTATAGCACTAGCTAAATCTGCGCAAATTGCACAGTATAATGAATATCTGCATCTGGGATGCGGCGACAAAAGCGCCTTACCAAGCCAAAGCGCACCACACGATACTGCAGATTCGTTAATCAGCGCAGCACATAGACGATTTTTTTGGCAGTAACAGGCAACGCCTGCTTTACGATCTAGTCTATCTGCCACCACATGCCACCATTGCAGGTTGCCCACCATGTATTTCAGCATACATCCGTCTTACGACATCTTCTAATTCCTTGCTTACAAGCCAAATTCCTAGAAACACACACGCACCCCGTGCTTGAATATCTGGAACATTGCCCCCGGCCACGCCGCCTTATGGACACTTAGTCATATGAGGGTCGTCATACTTTCTGTGCTTTGGTGCTTGACTCGCTGGCACGGAAATACTAAGTCTGAGTGACGTGTTAACCTCCAAGGTGTCTGTATCGTCAAGCACGACCACAAAACTGCGTGTTTTGCTCCACGCCGACACACACACTTTTTTTTTCCAAAGCGTTGTGTGTACACGATCTCGGCAACGAGGGTGACCACCTTGCCCAGTGGTTGAGCGTGAGTGCAAGGGTTCACCACGTGCGCACGCCTTGATTAGCAGCTTGATCACGTGAGAGGTATCAGTGGTCTGGTAGCAAAATTTAAAACGCAAGCATAGTCAGGTCCATCCCGCCTTAAAGTCTCGCTGTGTCCCGCATGCTGCAGTGTTGAATCAACACTGTTGATAATGGCCTCAATAACAGTGGTGCTGTGTCAGCCATTTATGGCGATTGAAGCGCGGGTTCAATCGACTAGGTGAGGTGAGCCTGTACGTGTACCGGAATATGTACTCAGTCAGCAGTACACGGTAACTGCACCCACCGCGAGGTGATCGGGACTCCTTGCCGTGGGATTGCAGTGTTTGGCGCAAGCTAGATTGCATAAACCCGCGTGCATTAGTATCGGTTGTAACCCGTGTCAATTCATTAAGCGCTGGTGCGGACAAAACTTTGCATGTCGATTGCCTTTAGTGTGCGCTTTTGCTGCCTCTTTTGTTCAGCGCATGGCAGCCACTTATATGGCTACCATGCGGTATTTCCTCCACCACCGGAATGAGATCACTTCAACTGGCATATGCTGTTGCGAGCTTTCAACCCAAAAGGCATTCTTGCCGGCAGCAGCAGGACTCGTTCCCAGTTGTGGAGAAGAAGTTGTGCTGTAACGACGCTATTGTTTATCTGGAAGGGACGTTCTGTGCTCTCGGGCGTACCAGCACAAGATAAGGTCCCTTGACCTAAGTGCAATATATACACCAATAACATCGCTGAAACTGGTTGCCAACGCCGCGTCACTGGCGAGTACACATCCCAGGACCCCGCGTAACGCAATTGATTGGACGAATGTGCGTTCGTTGCCGTTGCTCTTTTGACAGGCAGATGTGTCCAAAGCAAGCCGGTACAGATATGTACATTAATGTGGCCTCTAAGGGGGTCTAGGGGTACTCTAGATGCCATTTTATGCACTGCTTGAGCGGATGATGTAACATAATCAATGCAGTCCGTCCACTAGCGTACGCCAAGAGAAAGATCGCGCGAGTTAACGTAATCCTAATGTGAATTCTCTGGCATTGCCAGAATCGACACTTTAACAAATGCGTCTCCAGAGCAGGTGTAGTTATCTAAATCCAGTAGTTCTGGGAGTTCCGAAACATAAACCGCATCCCATACATTGTATGATCAAGTCACTTTAAACTAGGGACCACCAGAGTTATTGTAGTTATTAAAATCCAGTAGTGCTTAAGGTTCTGAAACCTGATATGAGCCAGTTCCATGCCACCGAACCGACGTAACATTAACTATTATGATCATGGTAGGTTTTATACACAATGCGGGACTGAGTTCCCAAGTTCCACAAAAAAAAACGCAGCACTGTCTCTCGATCTCTTCTTTCTCTTCTACCCCCTACCCCCCCTGGCTATAAAATTTAATATATATATGTATGAAAGTATAGGATCTCGGAACCCGAGCAGATGTCAATGTAACCACAGCCCTTCTAGTTATTAAAATTTGGTTCCGAAAATTTTGGAACCAGGGTTCCCACAATTCATCAAATAATTGCAATTCACTATAGAATTGAAGCACCACAGCAGCTCTAGTAAGTACGGCATCATTTTGGAAAACCGGTTCGGAACGCGGTTTTGGAACCTCGGAACTCGAACATCCAAAATCATTATTCACCTTATCGAGCTAGTTACGCCTCTGCTTTTTCTTGCGTCCATTCCGTTTTTGCCGTTTCAAGTGTTCTTGCTCAAGCCGACGGAGTCGATCGAGTGCTGCAACTGCAGTGGGTCTTCTGGACGGATCGCGATGCATCAGCAGCTCCAAGAACTGTGTCCTCTCTCTTCCTGTGTCATACCAGCTCCCGTACACAACATCTCCGCATGTTTGGATCAACCGCCCAACAGACCATACGTCCACAGCAGTGGTGTGATTACCATCGCTGAAGATCTCGGGGGCGTGTTCGGCTTGACTGAGGTGGTTGCCGCTTGGTGAAACCTGTGGACTTTGCGCGGCGTCCATGAAATCTATCAGGAACCACGAATTGTCGCCATCGCGACTCTTGATAACATTCGGCCATCGAATATCTCGATGCATCCACGAAGCAGCATGCAGCTTCACCAATGCTTGCAACACATTTGCGAGCGCGTGAAATAACTCCACAAGATTTGCTGGTCTTTTCTCTTGGCCACGTGGCTTGAATATCAATCGCATTGCATTCTGGTCTGCATGATCCAGACGATCAACATTCGGGATAGCGTGCTCTTCCAACACCTTGTAGACCGCTTCAACATGGTCCTTTGCTCGTTGAAATAGCGCTTTCGGGAAACACTTGACAACGCGGGATGGCTCGAGAAGTACCTTGATCCCTTGATCTCGAGGTATCTTCTTGTACTCATCTCGAGCGCTTTCTGGGCACAAACTCGCGAGACTCCGCAATAACCGCGCGACGTTCAGAATTGCCACCAGCAACCGAAAACGTCCTTCCAAATGTTTGACATCATATACTCCCACCTCAATTGCGTCCACGTCATCTTGTACACGAGTGATAGCATACAACCTGGCTTCATAGCCAACCGCTGCGTATCCGAACAAATATGGAGCCTCACCGTAGCTCCAAACAAGCTTCTCGAACAACTCGCGCCTCGGCGTCTCCATCTGCTCCCCAGGAGCCTTTTCCTCACCGCGGAAGACGCACACAGAGTCCACGATAAATAGGTAGCCGGGGCGATTTGGTCCTGTTGATGCCGATCGACTTGAATTTCGATCGCTCTTGCCGATACCGACGAAGTTTAAAACGTGGCAGATCAAGTCGTCCCAAAACGAAACGAACGAATACTCTGTGTCACCAGGATCCACGCATTCGACCACACGACTGCCGATCTGATACAAAAAGTCCACACAGGGCTCCGCGTTGTCGACCCGATAGAGCTTGTCCATCAGCTCCGGAGTCGCGGTCTTCATTTTCGCCAGCCAGTTAACTCGAATCTGCTCGTGAAGAGTGATCTTCACTGGTAGCTCATGTTCGACGAATTCTGCCAGCTCTCCCAACAGTGGTAAATTATGCGGTGCTATCTGGCTCATGCGAAACTCGCTCAACCATCTGGCTGTCCAACCTTGGTCAACTGGCGGCATCAACTGTGTCAGTGTCACCCCAGCTTGATCAGGAGGGAGTTCCACCAGCACGTGGATCACTTCCTCTCCGAGAGCGAAACTCGGCCCAAGCAACTCCGTTTTGTTGAGCTTCCACGACGGACGCATCTTCACGTACTGCTTGTCGACATCTCCTTGCAAGAGAGCATCCAAGTTGTCGTCGTCCGCCAGCCACGTGGTTTCCCCTTCCTTTCGCGCCAAGTAGAGCTTCAACCTGGCTGGATCAACTTTGAAGCGATCATTGACGTCTTTCTTCTCGTTCACAATGGCCTTCTGCAGCGCCTCCACATCTGCATTGCGCTTGATCTCGACGGAGAAGACGCTCCCTTCGCCGTACACACCGCAGCGCAGCTTCACATCCGTCTCCTCTGTCATGCTCTTTTCCTCCGCCATGTTAGTCGCGCGGAAAGTTCTCGACTGAGAGAAGCAGCACACATTCTCGCGACACATAGCGCATGTGTTTCAGATCACTCCAAAATAATTATTTTTGTTTTTGACAAATACATTCCTCAATATATAGAAACTAAAAAATAGTGAGTTCATCTTGAGTTATAAAAAATAAATATATAGGAATAATAACAATGTGTAAGTATATCTTCCCAGATAACCACCCAAAGGCGAGCCAACAGTGTGGCTCAAAAGGCGATTGGTGCCGACACCACGCGAAGTATCAGCCAGCAGTTGCTGAACCAGTGATTGCTGAACCTGTAGTTGCTGAACCTGTAGTTGCTGAGCCTGCAGTTGATGAACCAACGATGACCAAGTCTATCGAAGAAATTTATGGTGAGCATTGCATTCAGCACATCAAATCTGTTGATAAATACGATGAACCCAAGTTGGGAGATTCACGTGTATTGTCACCAAGTGATTGGATCAAGTCGAAGATGCACGCAGTTGGTGATTCCGTCGACTACAAGCATAGTGATGATGTCACACCTGACTTTGGAAACGACGGATACACGTACCTTTTGCAATATCAATTCAATGAACTGGATGAATCGGAGATGCTTGATAACTTCTTCTTTAAGTCCAGTGAAGACCGTGAAATATTTGAGCAAGCAAACGTTGAATGCGGTGTGGAATACTTCCTTGCAACGAAATCCTACGATGAGCGATTGCATAATTTATGCATGATGATTCGAAGTGATTGGTACTGCAACAACCAAAACATGTGGAATCTCGCTGGATTCTTTGCTCGTCAACCTCATTCTGATTGGTATTTGATGCGTAAGACCTATCTCTGTGTGCTCAAACAAAAAGTAGAGCGTTTCAACAAGGAGTTTGCTACCAAAGAATTCGATGGTTGGTTTGATTCCAAGTATAATCCATCACTGAACGAAGGCAAACTGAAAGGGATTGCTGCTGGTTATGATTCTGCTGCATACAAGCAATGGAAGGATGAATATGAAGTCAAGGAGCCAAGGAAAACATCTACTTCGAAGACATGTGAGCTTTCTACACTTGATCAGGATTTCGAATTGACATTCAAGTCTGAGCGGAAGTTGGCAACACTAACTCAGCTGGTGGAATTAACTGGTCGAACAATTGACGACATGCGTTCAGCCATGGTTGATACATCATTTGAGATCGATGAGCTTGAGTATTGGGCGGAGAAGTATCTAGTGATCGAGAACAAGCCCAATCGTGACTTTGATTTAAATTTCAGTACTTTCGAGAAGATGTTGAAAACTACCAACTTCGAGTCTCTTTATTTGCTGAAACGATTTGTGCTCTACTTCATCCACGAGTTCTACGTCTTGAAGGATCAGATATCACCTACTACAAGCGTAAGCCAACGGAGGACGATAATTCTGTGATCAAGGCATATGATCCAAAGAACTTTTTCAAGGTGCAAATTCAGTTCATTGAAAACAAGAAGCCACGTTCGACCAAGCTGTCTGACCTTCTCAATACGGTTCCATTCCACAAGTTTGCAAATACTGTCTGCAAATGGGAACATGATCCAAATGATATGGAGACATTCAGCTTAGCAAATCCACTACTGGCAAAAGATCTTCACGAAGAAATTACCGAATCTGACTTGCACCAAGTATTAGTCGATTACCTGAAGCGTATCATTTGCTTCAACCAGCCTGAGAGGTACCAGTGGTTGATGGAGTATATCGGTAGCATTTGCCATTATCCAGACAGCAAGACGAAAGTTATGCTCGTGTTATATTCAATGGAGAAGCAGATTGGCAAGTCGAACTTCTTCAAGCTTCTTACGAGTCTTCTGGGAACGGCAAATACTCACATGACTCAGCATCTTACGAATGTGTTTGGAGAGCATGGATCGCCACAACTTCGACATAAAAAATTGTGCTGGTTTGAGGAAATTGCTGGTGATAAGCGCTCATTTCGTAATTGTCTTGAGCGAATGAAGTCTGCTATCACCGATTCCGTGCAATCTAGTCGAAAACTCTACCATGAAGAAGAAGTACACGGCAACATCACTGAATTTATTGGTGCTTCTAACAACTTGATTGGCATCGTCGAAGACAAGATGACAATTTTCGATGTAAATCCAGCGGAACAACACAACAAGGTCTATTATGGCAAGCTGATTGATGATGTGATCAAAGAATGAGGATGAGATGAACAAATTCTACACATACCTAAAGCAGTTTGCCAATCCCAAGCCAAAATCCTTCTTCCGAACGCCTATCTATGATTCAATGACAACTGCTAGCAATGAGGGCATTGTCAACTATGTCAATGAACTTAAGGAATCGGGATTAAATGGAATCGTACACACTGAATCGCAAGGCCAATATCGCGTGGAGAGAGATATTATGTATCAGCACTATCAAAGGTGGTGCGAGACAGCTGGTGAAGTCCCTGATAAGCGATCGAAATTTTGTGAGAAGATCTCGAAGTTGGACAAGCGTAACACATTCAAGCGATACAAGGAAAATGGAGCTACTCCCTATGGGTTCTTCTTTCCAAATGATTTCAACCCAGTCTGAAGCTTCCTCCCTTCATGCGACGAACGCGACGTGGATCAGCCATACCAACTCCAGTCACTTGCTTAATTCCCTTTCGGATTTCTTGACTGAATCCACCAGTCTCAGGAGCAGTGATATCAGCAACAGTATCCATTACAGAGCCAGCAATTGGCTTCCAATTATTTTTTAAGAAAGTCCATGCATTCTTTCCAACAGACTTGATTCCTTCCCAAAGGTTTCCCCAAAAGCCACTTCCATCTAGTCCAGATTGATGCGTGCGTAATACTTCACCGTGAGTCATGTGCAAAGTCGTTCCTTTACCAGATTCATATGTTTCACAAGCTTCTTATAAGTCTTGGGACCAAAATAGTGAGCGTGACCAGCATTAAGCTGTGCATGCGTTAATCGAACAGGTTTTCCATGCAGAACCTTTAAGGCCTGCGCGTGGCTAAGGTTGACGCGGAACTCTTTATACATCTTTATATATAAGCACAAAATAAAAATGTCAAAGCTTAAATCCAAAAACCAAAATCTAGATGAACTGAAACAAATAATTATTCGCGATCTTGAAATGAGCAATGACAAGCTCTCCAAAGCCACCATGGAACTGTATTTGAGACAACTTCTCAGATTATACAAATCGGGGAAGGAGACTATGCAATGGGATCCTAAAGAATTCGTTGCTCGCATCCAATATCCCAACAAGTACGACGATGCAAGTTTTCAGAAAGTGTATGGCGTTCAGAACTCTGATATGATTGCTGAATTGATGCGTCTTTACAAGAGCAAGGAGAGTCTGATCCTCACTCTAAATGCACTCTGTAAGATGGTCAAGAATCGCTTCCGCGATGCATTTGGATACTATAATGCTGTAAGAAAGGTACTTAGCAAGCAGAACAAGTCGGAGAAATTGGATAATGAACTGACACCCGAAGAAGAGAAGAAATATATTAGCTACGAGGAACTGATGTCTGTTCCGCAGAAAGTTAAGAAGATCCTTATGAATACATACGGTGAGGTCTTTCTTTCCAACAACGAGCTGAGTAAACTTGCCAAAGCGAAGCGCCTTGCATATCTACGGCTTGTCTTTGACTATGTCACTCTATATCTCAATGTTCATTATCCGCTGCGTCTCGTATGGCCAACGGTATATTTGCAAAAAGTTGATGGCGGTAACTACCTTCAAGGTACCAAGCTTTATTTGAATGATTTTAAGAACGTTCGCCTCATGGGAGCGCAAGTTATTGACCTAGATGGATCCACGATCAACCTCATTGCTCGCTTTCTTCATTTCCTTTCAGGATCTCTTGGACAAACACCAACAAAACTGCTTTGGCGCGTTTACAACAATAGTCCAGGCGAATACGATACTAATAATGGATTCAGTTCAACGCTCTCAAAGCTCTTCGTAAAATACAATGGAAAGCCGATGAGCATGAACATGATCCGTCACATTGTTGAATCACATCTGATCCAATCACCAACGTATGCGAAGCTTACTAATAGAGAAAAACATGACCTTCACGCTAAGCTACTCCATAGCACGTTTGCTGCCAACACGAGCTACAACAAGATTGCAAACAGATCCACAGCACCAGAGGTTAGCGAGGAAGCTCCTGACTTCTCATATGAGCCCGCGCCTCAACCTCCATCACCTGCTAAGCCGCAAACACGCTCTAAAGCACGTAGGGAACGCATATTCCATGGAAATTTCACTCCAACAGGAAGTGATAAATCACTTGAAATTGAAATATTCGAGAAGTAATATGAATACACTCAATATAAAAAGCAAATCACATACAAATGACGTCCAAACGTGGTACACATATTATGAATTTCAATGGATTGCACGCGCGTCTACGAAGCGGAAAAACACATGTAAATCTGAAGACTATGCTCGTCTCTCATGCGTCGTTGACTTATGGCACCTGATTGAAGATGAGAAGAGCTTCGACAAGCATCTCTTTAGCCTTCTCGACGAGCCTGAACAAGACTTTATGAGATATTGCTTGAACAAATGTCATATCAAGTCACGAGAATTTGATTCGGCGTACAATGAGCAACTGGATGGTGTTGTAAAGCGCCTGAAGATGCTACAAGGAGCTACGGCTATTGGCGATGATAATCCGGCATAAAAAAGGAAATGAAGCAGCTTCTTGACAAGCTGTATGAGAAGGGTGTATTCTCAACGAACTATTACACTCAATTCAAGCGTCTGATGAAGCTCTGAAAGAATTGCGCTTGAACGTAAGCAACTTGCTTGTGTCGATGTATTTCGGCTTCTTCTTCTTTTTCTGCTCTTTCGCGAGCTGAGAAACGTTAACTTTCTCCAATTGTTTGGTGAGCGTTTCGATGTTAGTAGAACCATGGTCAGTCTTAGCAGGCGCTAATGCCTTAACAGTTCCCGATGTTGTTCCATCACCATCGATCTCCATAGGAGATGGCATCATCTGCCGACGAATTCTTTTCCTACGATGCATTTTGATTTAGTTACTTATATATAAGCAAATCAAAATGTCATTTCCAGTTTTGTTGAACGTGAACAATCAAGTCGCCCAGCATCAATTCAGATATCGATTCAGTCAGCCGATCGATTTCAGTCAGTTCGAATGCGCACTTGGCTCAATCAGCATCAACTATTCGTGGAAGGCAATCACTGCCCAACGCCAAAACAACTCATTTAAAATCATTTGGCCGACAGCGGCAACAACAACAACGTATTCGATCACGTTGCCAGATGGCACATATACAGCAAGTGATATCAATAACTACCTGCAGTATTGGAGTATCCAAAACAACCTGTATCTGATCAACAACACCACCGGTGAATATTACTACTTCATATCCTGCGCGGAGAATGTGTCATCTTACGCAATTCAATTCACGATGCAGCCCGTGAAGAATGTTACTGGATATACTGCGGCAAGTGGCTTTCCCACAATGCCCGTAACAGCATACACCCCACAACTAGTGATCGATAATTCTGGCTTTGGTTCGATTGTGGGGTTTTCGAATGCCACGTATCCAGCTGCTCAATCCACGAGCGTTTACACTGCGAATAGCAACGTAACGCCAATGATCGATCCTGTAGCAGCAGTTATTGTTGGCTTGTCTAATCTCTACAACCCAATTGCAAGCAACAATCAAGTGCTCCACACATTCACGGCAGCAGGAGTAGAATATGGTAGACTCATCACCACGTCGCAAGGTCAAGGTATTGCGTATTGTCCAATGCAAGGAACCAACAATGAAATCACATTGAGCTTCTTTGATCAAGACATGCGCCCCCTCCAGATCGTCGATGGGAATGTATGCATTCGTCTGTTGATGCGACTGAAAAAAAGTGATTCAACGATATAATTACATTTCGCAAATATATTCGATAACGTTTTGGTAAATCTTTCTCTCGATGATGTCCATCATCATGGTTGACATCTTTTCGCTTGTGATTCGCTTGTAGAGATCAATGAATTTTTTGACTGGCATATCACTTGGAAAGTCACGGCAAAAAATTGCGAGGTCACGCTGGGTCAAGTTTCGACCAAGAACGACATACTGACTGTTGATGCGAATCGTCTTTGGAATACCAAAGTAGCTTTGACTGATGTAGATCATACTCCATCCTTTTTTTCGACCTCTGATAAAATACTGACCAATCTGAGCTTGTGTTTTCTTTGGTTCGAGGACCAAGTCATCGAAAATAACAAGTTTGCTTGTCTCGGAGTCATACTCGCCCATTGCTGGAACCATCCCCTCTTCGATCACCTCTACGTTGTCTATGGTGTCCTTGAGATGATCATATAGTCTCATTTGTCTTCGTACAGATGACGATCTTCGTGAAGCATTTGCTCAACAACGCGATGATATATAGTACAGTGTTACTCTTTCCGCTACCAGATGGGCTGGCAACGCACATCCGAAATGGAAGCTCAAAGTGCTCATTCTTTGGGTATTTCTTGAGCTTTGACTTTGGTATAGATTGATAGAAGTTGAGCATCTTTCTTCGTTCTTATATAAAAGTAATCAAAATGTCTTCTTTGCCGCCAACGACGAATAGTCCAATCTTCAACTGCTCATTCTTCCTCGGATCAAATGACTATCTTACAATTGCCAATGCAGACAAACGATATCAAAAATTGGGTGGAACCGGAGTATTCAATTCACTTGCTGTGGCTGGAAATCTCGACTGTGGGTCATTGACAAATTATTC
This sequence comes from Phytophthora taxon juncus, assembly GCA_033558005.1. Lineage (NCBI taxonomy): Eukaryota > Oomycota > Peronosporomycetes > Peronosporales > Peronosporaceae > Phytophthora > Phytophthora taxon juncus. Next base: position 814,812 of record JAUCEE010000024.1, read on the forward strand.
ACCTTATCGAGCTAGTTACGCCTCTGCTTTTTCTTGCGTTCATTCCGTTTTTGCCGTTTCAAGTATTCTTGCTCAAGCTGACGGAGTCGATCGAGCGCTGCAACTGCAGTGGGTCTTCTGGACGGATCGCGATGCATCAGCAGCTCCAAGAACTGTGTCCTCTCTCTTCCTGTGTCATACCAGCTCCCGTACACAACATCTCCGCATGTTTGGATCAACCGCCCAACAGACCATACGTCCACAGCAGTGGTGTGATTACCATCGCTGAAGATCTCGGGGGCGTGTTCGGCTTGACTGAGGTGGTTGCCGCTTGGTGAAACCTGTGGACTTTGCGCGGCGTCCATGAAATCTATCAGGAACCACGAATTGTCGCCATCGCGACTCTTGATAACATTCGGCCATCGAATATCTCGATGCATCCACGAAGCAGCATGCAGCTTCACCAATGCTTGCAACACATTTGCGAGCGCGTGAAATAACTCCACAAGATTTTCTGGTCTTTTCTCTTGGCCACGTGGCTTGAATATCAATCGCATTGCATTCTGGTCTGCATGATCCAGACGATCAACATTCGGGATAGCGTGCTCTTCCAACACCTTGTAGACCGCTTCAACATGGTCCTTTGCTCGTTGAGATAGCGCTTCTGGAAAACACTTTACAACACATGATGGTTCGAGTAATACTCTGACTCCAAGATCACGGAACAGCTTCTTGTACTCATCTCGAGCGCTTTCTGGACACACAGTCGCAAGGCTCCGCAACAATCGTGCGACGTTCAGAATTGCCAGCAGCAAACGAAATCGTCCTTCCAAATGCTTGAGATCATATACTCCCAACTCAATTGCGTCCAGGTCATCGTGCACACGAGTAATAGCATACAATCTGGCTTCATAGCCTACGGCTGCGTATCCGAACAAATATGGTGCGTCACCGTAGCTCCAAACAAGCTTCTCAAATAGCTCGCGTCGTGGTGTCTCCATCTGCTCTCCAGGGGCCTTTTCCTTACCGCGAAACACGCACACCGAATCCACAATGAAAAGGTAATCTGGCCGATTTGATCCTGTTGATGCTGATCGACTTGAATTCCGGTCGCTCTTACCGATGTCGTGTAGCACGAAGTTCAAAACATTGCGAATCAAGTCGTCCCAAAACGAGATGAACGACGTCTCAGTGTCACCAGGATCCGTAGCGTACACAATACGGCTTCCAATCCGGAACAGGAAGTTCACACACTGCTTCAAGTTGTCAATTGTGAACAACTTGTCCATCAGCTCTGGAGATTGCGAGGTCATCTTGGTGATCCAGGTGTCGTAAATCTCTTGATGCAACGTTATTTTTCCCGGTAGTTCGTTTTCAATAAAATCTGCGAGCTCACCCAAACGAGGCAGCTGATGTGGTGCGAGCTGATTCTTGCGGAACTCGTTCACCCACTTGGTTGTCCAGCCTTGGTCAACCATCGTCACCCCAGCTTGATCAGGAGGGAGTTCCACCAGCACATGAATATCTTTGCGCCCAGGCTGAAAGTTCTCCCCAAAGTAGTCTTCGTCAAGATTCCCAGAAAGCATCTCTTCATACTCGGTGCTGATGCCAGCTCGCAAGAAATTTTTCACCGTGTGGTCATGCTTCAGCCACGTGGTTTCCCCTTCCTTTCGCGCCAAGTAGAGCGTCAACAATCGTGAGGGAACAGTGTGCTGCTCGGTGCTCAAGATGCCAGCGATCTTCTCCTGCAGCGCCTCCACATCTGCATTGCGCTTGATCTCGACGGAGAAGACGCTCCCTTCGCCGTACACACCGCAGCGCAGCTTCACATCCGTCTCCTCTGTCATGCTCTTTTCCTCCGCCATGTTAGTCGCGCGGAAAGTTCTCGACTGAGAGAAGCAGCACACATTCTCGCGACACATAGCGCATGTGTTTCAGATCACTCCAAAATAATTATTTTTGTTTTTGACAAATACATTCCTCAATATATAGAAACTAAAAAATAGTGAGTTCATCTTGAGTTATAAAAAATAAATATATAGGAATAATAACAATGTGTAAGTATATCTTCCCAGATAACCACCCAAAGGCGAGCCAACAGTGTGGCTCAAAAGGCGATTGGTGCCGACACCACGCGAAGTATCAGCCAGCAGTTGCTGAACCAGTGATTGCTGAACCTGTAGTTGCTGAGCCTGCAGTTGATGAACCAACGATGACCAAGTCTATTGAAGAAATTTATGGTGAGCATTGCATTCAGCACATCAAATCTGTTGATAAATACGATGAACCCAAGTTGGGAGATTCACGTGTATTGTCACCAAGTGATTGGATCAAGTCGAAGATGCACGCAGTTGGTGATTCCGTCGACTACAAGCATAGTGATGATGTCACACCTGACTTTGGAAACGACGGATACACGTACCTTTTGCAATATCAATTCAATGAACTGGATGAATCGGAGATGCTTGATAACTTCTTCTTTAAGTCCAGTGAAGACCGTGAAATATTTGAGCAAGCAAACGTTGAATGCGGTGTGGAATACTTCCTTGCAACGAAATCCTACGATGAGCGATTGCATAATTTATGCATGATGATTCGAAGTGATTGGTACTGCAACAACCAAAACATGTGGAATCTCGCTGGATTCTTTGCTCGTCAACCTCATTCTGATTGGTATTTGATGCGTAAGACCTATCTCTGTGTGCTCAAACAAAAAGTAGAGCGTTTCAACAAGGAGTTTGCTACCAAAGAATTCGATGGTTGGTTTGATTCCAAGTATAATCCATCACTGAACGAAGGCAAACTGAAAGGGATTGCTGCTGGTTATGATTCTGCTGCATACAAGCAATGGAAGGATGAATATGAAGTCAAGGAGCCAAGGAAAACATCTACTTCGAAGACATGTGAGCTTTCTACACTTGATCAGGATTTCGAATTGACATTCAAGTCTGAGCGGAAGTTGGCAACACTAACTCAGCTGGTGGAATTAACTGGTCGAACAATTGACGACATGCGTTCAGCCATGGTTGATACATCATTTGAGATCGATGAGCTTGAGTATTGGGCGGAGAAGTATCTAGTGATCGAGAACAAGCCCAATCGTGACTTTGATTTAAATTTCAGTACTTTCGAGAAGATGTTGAAAACTACCAACTTCGAGTCTCTTCATTTGCTGAAACGATTTGTGCTCTACTTCATCCACGAGTTCTACGTCTTGAAGGATCAGATATCACCTACTACAAGCGTAAGCCAACGGAGGACGATAATTCTGTGATCAAGGCATATGATCCAAAGAACTTTTTCAAGGTGCAAATTCAGTTCATTGAAAACAAGAAGCCACGTTCGACCAAGCTGTCTGACCTTCTCAATACGGTTCCATTCCACAAGTTTGCAAATACTGTCTGCAAATGGGAACATGATCCAAATGATATGGAGACATTCAGCTTAGCAAATCCACTACTGGCAAAAGATCTTCACGAAGAAATTACCGAATCTGACTTGCACCAAGTATTAGTCGATTACCTGAAGCGTATCATTTGCTTCAACCAGCCTGAGAGGTACCAGTGGTTGATGGAGTATATCGGTAGCATTTGCCATTATCCAGACAGCAAGACGAAAGTTATGCTCGTGTTATATTCAATGGAGAAGCAGATTGGCAAGTCGAACTTCTTCAAGCTTCTTACGAGTCTTCTGGGAACGGCAAATACTCACATGACTCAGCATCTTACGAATGTGTTTGGAGAGCATGGATCGCCACAACTTCGACATAAAAATTGTGCTGGTTTGAGGAAATTGCTGGTGATAAGCGCTCATTTCGTAATTGTCTTGAGCGAATGAAGTCTGCTATCACCGATTCCGTGCAATCTAGTCGAAAACTCTACCATGAAGAAGAAGTACACGGCAACATCACTGAATTTATTGGTGCTTCTAACAACTTGATTGGCATCGTCGAAGACAAGATGACAATTTTCGATGTAAATCCAGCGGAACAACACAACAAGGTCTATTATGGCAAGCTGATTGATGATGTGATCAAAGAATGAGGATGAGATGAACAAATTCTACACATACCTAAAGCAGTTTGCCAACCCCAAGCCAAAATCCTTCTTCCGAACGCCTATCTATGATTCAATGACAACTGCTAGCAATGAGGGCATTGTCAACTATGTCAATGAACTTAAGGAATCGGGATTAAATGGAATCGTACACACTGAATCGCAAGGCCAATATCGCGTGGAGAGAGATATTATGTATCAGCACTATCAAAGGTGGTGCGAGACAGCTGGTGAAGTCCCTGATAAGCGATCGAAATTTTGTGAGAAGATCTCGAAGTTGGACAAGCGTAACACATTCAAGCGATACAAGGAAAATGGAGCTACTCCCTATGGGTTCTTCTTTCCAAATGATTTCAACCCAGTCTGAAGCTTCCTCCCTTCATGCGGCGAACGCGACGTGGATCAGCCATACCAACTCCAGTCACTTGCTTAATTCCCTTTCGGATTTCTTGACTGAACCCACCAGTCTCAGGAGCAGTGATATCAGCAACAGTATCCATTACAGAGCCAGCAATTGGCTTCCAATTATTTTTTAAGAAAGTCCATGCATTCTTTCCAACAGACTTGATTCCTTCCCAAAGGTTTCCCCAAAAGCCACTTCCATCTAGTCCAGATTGATGCGTGCGTAATACTTCACCGTGAGTCATGTGCAAAGTCGTTCCTTTACCAGATTCATATGTTTCACAAGCTTCTTATAAGTCTTGGGACCAAAATAGTGAGCGTGACCAGCATTAAGCTGTGCATGCGTTAATCGAACAGGTTTTCCATGCAGAACCTTTAAGGCCTGCGCGTGGCTAAGGTTGACGCGGAACTCTTTATACATCTTTATATATAAGCACAAAATAAAAATGTCAAAGCTTAAATCCAAAAACCAAAATCTAGATGAACTGAAACAAATAATTATTCGCGATCTTGAAATGAGCAATGACAAGCTCTCCAAAGCCACCATGGAACTGTATTTGAGACAACTTCTCAGATTATACAAATCGGGGAAGGAGACTATGCAATGGGATCCTAAAGAATTCGTTGCTCGCATCCAATATCCCAACAAGTACGACGATGCAAGTTTTCAGAAAGTGTATGGCGTTCAGAACTCTGATATGATTGCTGAATTGATGCGTCTTTACAAGAGCAAGGAGAGTCTGATCCTCACTCTAAATGCACTCTGTAAGATGGTCAAGAATCGCTTCCGCGATGCATTTGGATACTATAATGCTGTAAGAAAGGTACTTAGCAAGCAGAACAAGTCGGAGAAATTGGATAATGAACTGACACCCGAAGAAGAGACCTCACCGTATGTATTCATAAGGATCTTCTTGACTTTCTGCGGAACAGACATCAGTTCCTCGTAGCTAATATATTTAGAAATATATATATTAGCTACGAGGAGCTGATGTCCTCGCTAATATATTTAGAAATATCTTCCCGACCACCACCCCAAATGTGTTTGATATGCTCTGTAAAGCAGTTGAACTTCGTTTCATCGACAACAAAGTTAGGATCGTAGGTATGAACGAATCCATTGAATTTGTTAAAGACTTCGTTCGAGTTCCAATCGAATTTGTTCAATTGACTGTCGCAAGCTCCTGTCTTGGCATTGTATGGCATAAAATCAACCTTACCGTATGTGATATCATCACGATAGTGGTAGATTACATCGCGTAATGGCAAACGCATAATGCTATCTGTATCAAATTCTGTGTTATCAGTCATAATTTGTCCATCATCGTCAAGTTCAATCGCATTGTTGATGTCAAACATCATATCAAACTGTTTGATATCTTTGACAACCACGTAATCAATTTCTCCGAATGCATCCCGATTTTTAGTCAAGTAGTATCCGTTTCCGCCTTGCAAGATGTAAGCAATGTTGTTCTTGATAAACTTGTAGAGTCTCTCCATTGCAACAGCTCCTTTCTTTGGATTGATAACATCAAGATACGTTTCTGTGTTCTTACAATCGAAGATTGGCGGCAATTCTCCCTTTTCGTAGTAGATATGAAACTTCGGAAAATGAGGAACAGTAAGGTCATCACCTTTCTTATCTTTCTTTTCCTTGATCTCCTTTGGTTCATATTCTGCTTTCCACTTGTTGTATTCAATTGGATTAGTTCCACCAGCAATAGATTTGATATGAGACTCAGTCAATTTAGGATGATACTTACACGTTTCCCAATCGCTAAATACTCTCAATGCGGCAGCTTGATCAAACCGATCTGTCATTGTCTGTAGAATACACAAATAAGTTTTACGCATCAGACCAAGATCGACGTGTTGTTTCTTATATAGCATACCCGCCAAGTTCCAAGTATTATTGTTGTCATTGAACCATGACCACTTCATCAAACAACACAGGTCGTATAGACGATGATCGTAGATCTTCTTTGAAACACAGTATTGAGCAACATTCAGCTCGTCAATCATGATTGGTATGTTGATCATCATCTGTTCGCTCTTACAATAGAAATGTCTTAGCGTTTTGTTGCCTTTTTGAATGTAAAAGCAATAGCGATATCCACCAAAGTACGCATTGCTGTCAATCATTTCCGATACTTTAATATCCAAGTTCTTGCTGGCAATGTATTCGTTAAACGCTCCAATAACATCCATGGGGTCTAAGGAATTTTCTTTTACGTCGAACTGCTTTACTTTGCCCGTTTCGATGTACTGCTCGAAGAAAAACTCGTTTTCCGCTTCTGCGATCTCTTCTGTGTGATCATTCGAATTATTTAATTCTGATTCCGAACTTTGATCCTCTTTATATTCCACGCTATCCGCGATCACCGGTGCGAGAATCGACTCATCCAATTCTGGAACTTTGCTTACATCGATATTCGAGACCTCGACGGGCTTGATCACCGATGGGGTTGGTGTATGAACAACCTCAGCAATAGCTGGGGTATTCGGTTGAGGCGACATTTCTTCTATTATATTAGTCTCTACGACAATAATTTCCTCTCGATCAATAATAATCGCGTGCTTGCCGCATCGTTCTTTGTTGCGAGCAAGCTTACACTGCTCCCCGTTGCTTTTAATGAAGTTGCACATTTTTCGTATCTGTATGACTATGGTTATGTTTTGTATATTCTATATATCCTTCGCTTAAGATGGACTTATAATTTTCTATGATGTCTGACTACTACAATCCTGTAGTATATACACATTAGCAGGCTCATCATTTTTTTTATGTCTGAGTACTACAATCCTGTAGTATTTACACATTAGCGGACTCATCAGTTTATAGTGTCATCGCTAAATATTGTATGAGTACGACACATTAGCGGAATCGACATTATCGAAGTGTCCATGTGTGAATTATTTTGTATGCTTTATCGAAACAGGGGGGTATTGCTATGTTTCGATACACTTAGATGCCGAGCTCATTGTTGTGAGCGGCATTGTGTCCGGCTTGCGTCCAACTATTATGTCCATCTTTCTTTTCATTAGAAGCAGCGATAGCAACTCTAGATCAATCTATATATTTCAGTGTCCAGGTGTCTATCTTTTTTTCAGTTTTATAAAGAATAATATAATAAGTAAAAGGGGGTATAGGGGGTAAATATAAAAGCATATAATTCTAAAATGGATTTTTTCCCACGCTGGACATGGCCACCTGGTCCGCATTTATCTGAATTCATAACATTAGAAGTGTTTCATAACTGATATCGTTGCTTCTGATAACTAGAATAAAGGTGGTCGCCTTTTTTTGTCGGTACAATACCGGTTTTACGCGGGTAGTGTCGTTCATTAATTCATAATTGTTTTTGTCCAATCCGATCATGAATTCATGGTGGTTTCACACAGCGTGTTATAAATTCATCATTTTTGTCCAATCAAATCATGAATTCATGGTTTCACATAAGTCTCATGAATTCATCATTTTTGTCCAATCAAATCATGAATTCATGGCATTGCCGAACTTTCCCTAGTGCAAAGAGAAGATGGACATGAAGAAAGACCAGCAGAAGCGTCTCGCGCCTTGTGCGTGACTTGGAAACGAAGAAGAGTTTGTGCTGCGTTCGAGACTACCCAGGGATCACTCTTGACGAACTCAATCAGTACGTGGCGAAGCACGGTCCGCTTATCAACCCTGTTTTCGGTGAGCAACCTGCTTTCTTCATCGATGAAGGCCACTTCACGCCATATCGAATGGTTGTGTATGGCAATGAGAAAGTTGCAGCCAAGATCGCGCAGCGTCTGGGTAACTGGGCTGAGACGTCAGGTGAAGGAGGAAGAGTGACAACTTCACAAGGAGCTTTCATTCTCGAACAGAGTACTGGCAAACCAACAGTCCGAATGCCCGATGTTGCTTACACACCGCGAGATGTTGACAGAAATTTGGCTCTTGATCAAGTTTGGACATATCGTGGCGATCCATTCGTTCCCACATTCGTTGTAGAGATTGACAAGCTTGCTGATAGAAATTCACAACGCAAGGCACTCGATCGCAAGATGCGAGATGAGTATTTTCCACATGGCGTTCAGTTGGGATGCCTCGACCTCAACATCGCATCATTTACGAGTACAAGCTTGACACCAATGGACAGGTATATCGCGCGCACAATCGCAAATGGTGAGATCTCGATGGCGGTGATGTGCTTCCAGGTTTCAAGCTGCGTGCGGCTGCGTTGGAGATGGTTCTGAATCAAGATTCTGGATCGTCATCGGAAGAAGAGATTGACTTACAATGCCCGTATCCGCGTTGCAGAAAACGATTCAGATCTCCTGGTGCGTTCGCTGCACATGTTGAGTGGCACCGTGAGGAGCGAGCTATAGCAAAATATTTAGCAAATCAGTCGTAGTCGAGATTAATACTTCGAAGTATTCTCATCATTTTTAACATCAACAATGCCACTTCCGTCCGCTCATCGTCCGCTCCTTTTGCATAAAAAAGCATCTAGAGTACCCCTGGACACCCTTAGAGACAGCGATGATGTACAGATATGTCCCGGCTTGCTTTGGACACATCTGCCTGTCAAAAGAGCAACGGCAACGAACGCACATTCGTCCAATCCATTGCGTTACGCGGGGTCCTGGGATGCGTACTCGCCAGTGACGCGGCGTTGGCAACCAGTTTCAGCGATGTTATTGGTGTATTTGCACTTAGGTCAAGGACCTTATCTTGTGCTGGTACGCCCGAGAGCACAGAACGTCCCTTCCAGATAAACAATAGCGTCGTTATAGCACAACTTCTTCTCCACAACTAGGAACGAGTCCTGCTGCTGCCGGCAAGAATGCCTTTTGGATTGAAAGCTCGCAACAGCATACCAGTTGAAGTGATCTCATTCCGGTCCTTTCTTCTCACCTCAACGTTCTTCATGTGCCCCCGCAACACAGGCAATGCACAAGCGAGTGGAACAAAACCTTTTAATATAGGTACAGGTTTCTGGACAAGTGTCTTTCTTAGCTGTTTGAGTAGACTACATACCTCCATTGGCCCAGGTGTATGGGTACCATTTCAAACAATAGATCAGAAGAGAAGTCAACGTGTACTTTAGCTGAGCATGGCTCTGCAAATTCATTCCGCGTCATTGCTGTAGCTTGCTGCAGTATCCACCAACCCATTGATGCGGGCCGCATCATGCAGATGTCGAGTTCTCGCTCAGTCAACAAACATCTGCTTCGTTTGAGTATCTTGGCCAGGATCTGGTCGATGCGACGCTGCGAAGGTCAACCACGATTGCCGTGTATTGTTCACATCGACGCAGGGCGCGTCCTTGCGGCAGCCACCGTATCGTCTGCGTTTGTGAGCGCGATGTTGGGAAGGTTTGTGCTGTACAGGGCCTCCATCACGCTACGTTTTCTACAATGTGCTTAAGGATCGAGCAGCAAATTGGTGCTCCCCATGGTTATAAGAAAGTTTCGTCCTGGAGCTTTCGTCCTGGAGCCAAGACAATATGCACACTAAGAAGGACGACGGCGCTGCAACAATGCCACGGTAAGTAGTCAATGGAGGGCTAGCCATGAGAGTCGGAGTTGGGGGCAACAAATCCTCGTGCTACAGTTGTGCGGCTGTGGTGGAACGCCGTGAAAGCTTTCGGAAAGAGAGTCAACGACGTTGCTGAAATTTCGCTAGTTTTAGGGATAAGACAAAGGTGAGGTGAAAGATAGTTTTTGGGATGGGATAGTGGCACGTTCCATCATGAAGCTTACACTTGCTTCGCCTCTCGCAGACGTATACACTTGGCCTTGAGCCGGGACACCAGCTTGTCCCATTTTAGCGAAAACTAGTTGCTAAAATACCCTCTACTTGTAAGCGTCTACGATATCGTTTGCACAAGTGCTGTTAGCAGCTTTAGAGACTCGCGGAGCTTCTCGATCAATCGCAGCCCAAGCAAAAAAAATGTCCGTGACTGTCTGAGGCCAATAATGCCCCCTTCATTAATATGTAATAGCGTTGTAAATCGTACGCCGTATTTGCGGCTTAATATTTTTATTTTTTTGGTACAAAGGCAAATATCAGCGCTCTGTAGAAGTAGAAGTATGCTCGCTATAGTATAGTAAATGATTTGATTAACTAGTTCACGTATGCTCGCTATAGTAAATGCGTTGTTTTCCGAACTAACTCGTGCTGGCGTCTGGGGCAGCATTGTGCGCTATGGCCGATAAAAAAGGTAGCGTTTACGCCGCGCACACCTCCAGCTGGATCGATTTAATCTCCATCAAGCAATACGTAGTCAGCGCTATTTGCTGCCCCGAGAAAAAATCGGTTCAAGTGTAAATGTAAAAGGGTTTCAAAAAGTATTCGGCACTCGATTCGCGTCGTCACTCTTATTTTTACGTTTGTGCGATAATGCAATGCTTTGTGCAGCACTATAGGAGGAGGAAGTTTCTCTTAATCGGCCGTTGAGAGTGGACATAGTGGTGGTGTTGTCGCTGGAGGTGGAATTGAAGGTTTCATCAAAAAAAGTTGTCAGCAGGGATTCTCAACCAAACTTGAATGAATTGTTGCTCCATATAGTGCAGTTGTGTAAATGTGACCATTCTAACTTTGTGAAGAGGTTTTGAGCTTTAATAGTATCGTTATAGATTTTCCGTTCACGATTTCGATATGGTTGGGTTAAATGGTTGGATTTATGATATCGACCAAACCATTACAGTATTTATACCCGAGCAATTGTATAGATGGAAGCGAGTTCCCTAGAGATTTTATTGCGTGTCCAGTCGAGTGAAAAGACTTAGGTGCAGTACGTTGCACAGTCGGATACTTCGTGTCGACCTGTCGCACAGGATCTCCGCCAGATCAAGCTGGCGCAGAGCGTAGGCTGTAAACGTTTGTCGGATTAAGCTGCAAACCTTTCCGAAAGAGCTTCGCGAACGATTGAACATACCGTTGTAATCATTTGGATTCCTTGTCCATAAAGAGTTGTCAGTGACAACTACAGTAACAAACGAGAAGATCCCTTACCCCTTAGATTAAAAAAGTTGATTACAACTTTCACTCTTTCATAAGCATATCATCAACAAGTCGTCCATTTTGAATACTTAGATGCGTTGCTCTTGCAAAGGTAACAGCTTCCAAGAGCATGTTTTGTGTGATTATGATTTGTGTGTTTTTGTCATGGGCTTATGGCGTATTGCTTTTTTGTGTTCTGCGGCAACAAAACTAGTTAAAGAAACGGGAAAGGAATATCTATTAAAATAGATCTATATGTGAACTTCCTCAAAATGGAAGCACATATATATATACAGTAGCAGCCGCAACACCAAGTTTGGAAAATGCAAAAATAAATGAAAATATTTTACCATATTGCCGGTTCATATCTCGCCATTTAAGCCTTCTTAGAAGAAAAAACTAGGATGTTGTATTCGTTATCTTCAGACGGCTTGAATTTAAAAGAGATATTGCGCAGATCTTAACCTGACCAGCAAGTCGAATTTAGATTTCTCGTCCGTAACTAGCGACATTTTCACTCAACTGACTGTGTGACTCCTTGGGAGCTGGCGCGAAAGAGTGCAAACAAGCCTGGCTTTCTGCTCCTACGAAGGACCTATAGCACTAGCTAAATCTGCGCAAATTGCACAGTATAATGAATATCTGCATCTGGGATGCGGCGACAAAAGCGCCTTACCAAGCCAAAGCGCACCACACGATACTGCAGATTCGTTAATCAGCGCAGCACATAGACGATTTTTTTGGCAGTAACAGGCAACGCCTGCTTTACGATCTAGTCTATCTGCCACCACATGCCACCATGCAGGTTGCCCACCATGTATTTCAGCATACATTCGTCTTACGACATCTTCTAATTCCTTGCTTAGAAGCCAAATTCCTAGAAACAGTCCGTCCACTAGCGTACGCCAAGAGAAAGATCGCGCGAGTTAACGTAATCCTAATGTGAATTCTCTGGCATTGCCAGAATCGACACTTTAACAAATGCGTCTCCAGAGCAGGTGTAGTTATCTAAATCCAGTAGTTCTGGGAGTTCCGAAACATAAACCGCATCCCATACATTGTATGATCAAGTCACTTTAAACTAGGGACCACCAGAGTTATTGTAGTTATTAAAATCCAGTAGTGCTTAAGGTTCTGAAACCTGATATGAGCCAGTTCCATGCCACCGAACCGACGTAACATTAACTATTATGATCATGGTAGGTTTTATACACAATGCGGGACTGAGTTCCCAAGTTCCACAAAAAAAAACGCAGCACTGTCTCTCGATCTCTTCTTTCTCTTCTACCCCCTACCCCCCCCCCTGTCTATAAATTTTAATATATATATGTATGAAAGTATAGGATCTCGGAACCCGAGCACCAGCAGCAGATGTCAATGTAACCACAGCCCTTCTAGTTATTAAAATTTGATTCCGAAAATTTTGGAACCAGGGTTCCCACAATTCATCAAATAATTGCAATTCACTATAGAATTGAAGCACCACAGCAGCTCTAGTAAGTACGGCATCATTTTGGAACCGGTTCGGAACGCGGTTTTGGAACCTCGGAACTCAACATAAAACCTCAACTGAGGTTATTTTGAAATTGTTCTAAGTCACAGAAGCAAGCAGAAGCATGGAGGAAGCACAGCAGGTAAGCGCCGATCGCGCGAGATAGCGACGCCCGACTTAATTATTTTTATTTCTGATAAATATATTGATCAATATATAGAAACTACAAAAATTGGAAATCCAGTTTGAGAAATAAAATGATCGGTCGAGTCTACAGATTCATCCATATTGAAAGTGACCTATGCTATATTGGTTCTACTATCAACAAATTGTCATGGCGTTGGCAAGGACACAAAAATAACTTTCGACGTTGGGTTGAAGGCAAGCATACACAAATGTCAATATTTCCATACTTCAAAACTCATGGCATTGATAAATTCAAGATCACTCTCGTGAAGGAGTATGAGGTTGTAGACAAACAGCATCTTCAAGCATACGAACAACTTTGGATAGCGAAATTTAGAAAAACAGCAGTAAATAAGAACAATGCATTTACGATAGATCAGCTGCGAAAAAAAGATTATCGAGCAAACAATAAAGACAGCATCAGAGCCTACAATAAGGAATACTATAAGGCAAATAAGGAACGATGGGATGCAATTTCTAAAGCCCGACTAGCAGCTCGATCCAATTGTGAATGTGGCGGCAAATATTCTGCTGCAAATCACCATGTTCACGTTCGATCGCAGAAGCACAAGCGGTGGCTAGAAGAACAGAGTGCTTAGACTGTGATATTTTTTTGTGACGCGGGCAAAAAAATATAGAGACTTGTAGATATAGATAATAACAGTGTGTAGATAGTCATGGTGAGCCGGTACGCGCTAAGCGTCAATCGCAGAAACGACACATGAACAACATGAAGATAATTACATCGTTTCTACATTATCTTAAATATATTTCAGATATATATACCTAGAAAATGGACATTCAATACGTTAATACAACTGATGAGGAGCCAGTCGTTATTGATGACAATTATTACAAAGTTTACACGTCAACAATCACACCGATCAACGTGAAGCCATTTACATTCAACACTGATAAGTTGAAGTCTGATGCTAACATTCGAGAAAAGACCTTGAGTTTAGTGATGACGAATATGAAACAGTCTTCGAAGTGAGGTATTTTTTTTGAAGCACAAAGATACTAATATAGAGAACACCATGAAAAGACAATTGTTGAACATCTCGCGGATATTGCAATCCGTTTTGCAGCGTCTGCTCGAGGATGAAGCCAACAATATCGACGAAATTGAGGACTTGGAAAATGCAATCGCGGATATTCATTATCTCTGCCGCCGTATTCAAGATCATGGTTGCTGTTGTCAACTACCATAAATATTTTTTTGAGAACCAATCGGCTGTGTAAGGATGTTGATCATCAATCGGGCCGTGTCGCTTATAGTATCGCTCTCTTCGCTTTGTATCTTTGTGATCATAGTCACGGTATGCTTTTAAACTTGTGCGATCTTGATACTGCTGATAAGGCTCACCATTGGACTTGATAGCTCCAAACGATACAATTCGACCATCACTAAGCAACGCATCATATTTTTTGCCCTTGCGCTTGGAAACGCGGAACTTATATCCTAGCTCTTGCATGCTTTATATTACACATGTGATTATCCGAGCTGATCGAATAGCTTGTAGAAATCGTCTTCTTTTCCGTTCTGCAAGTAGTAGAGCCATAGCACGCAATATTGTCCACAGTGCCCGATTGAGGATCTTGGATATCAACTTCTTGATATGAGTAGTCTTTTGGAATCACGCGAGGTCTTGGCAAACCAAGCGGATCGAAGTAGCGCTTGTGTTTGTTAGAGACTGCGATCCAATGAGTACCACCGAGCTTAGGCGTACCCATATTGAGAATGGCATAATCTTTGCTTCTGTCAAGATTCTGCTTGAAATCGATATGGTCTACTTTGACCCCAAGTGAGGTAGCGAGTTTCACTCATCTGTTGTTCGAGATAATTTAATTATTGCCTTTGTGCTCATATTATTTTTTTGCTGGCGATCTATATCTTGACCAATATAAGCTATCTCATACTATACAATGTCCACCGCAAGCGATATTTCTGCTTTCGAGCACTCCGTCGAACCAGCGCCAGCTGAAACACTCTTCCGCGACAAGAAATGGACCTATATTCAGGATTCGACCTCGAACACGGGTCAATATTCCGGTCAAATTCAATTCAATCTTTCGACCATCTCTTCGCAAGCTGCTTTTGTAAACTGGGAAGAATGGGAAGAAGCTGTCATTGAGCTTCCCATCAAGCTTCAAATCACAAACAGCACGGGAGCATCGGTGATTTCGACTGGTGCTTGTTCAATTGATCAACTTGTTCCTAAGGCAGGTGCCTGGCAATTCATTGACTCTGTTCAAGTTGTCATTGATGGTACGACGGTCCAAACAAATCAAGTTCATGAGAACGTCAATGCTACATTCAAGGCCTTAACTGAATGTGATTACAACACCTATCTAAAGCAGGGCCAAACCAGCAACTTCGTAATTGACGAATACGCTTCTCCGGCTGCTGGAAGTAGCTTAATTCAGAATCTTGACAACGTTACAACAAGTTCGTTTATGAATTCCACTGTTGGAGAGTTTGGTCTGTCAAATACGCTGCTCAATAAGGGTGCTTATGATCGGTCACTCTTTACTGCTCTTGATCAGCAAGCCAACAAACTGGCATTCGATGTCATGGGCTCAACTGCCAACATCCAAGCTGTGTCGAAGCCGCAAGTATATGTCGCGCCAGCTGGATCGGTTGCTAATGGTGCCCCATTTTATGTAGCTCATTATTTAGCATGCATCAAACTCAAGGATATCTGTGATTACTTCAAAAAATGCCCAATGCAGAAGAACACCCGTGGTTTTATTTACATTAACTACAACAGTTCGAGCACCACGATCACGACTAATTCCACTGGCGTCGTTGCTCCAGGAACCATCGCAGTCAGCAACAACATGCAATTTGGCAACACATGTCCAATTCTTTGGAACTTCTACTCCGCTGTTTCAACCGCCACGCTATCTCCAACCGGTCTCAACGTTCCGGCTAGCACGATCTTGACAGTTACTGCCGATGTTAACGGTACAGCGACTTCGGGAAGTGGTATTGCTCCATCCCAAGCATTCTCTCGTTTGTTAGTTCCAACTTACAGTCCAAATCCATCAGCTGACAATGCCCTTATCCAAAAGAAAATATTCCGTTATTTCGAACGTGTAACCAACAAGTTCACCGTTCAAGCTGGTCAATCCTTCACGTGGACGATCACGAACGGTATTGCTAATCCAAAGAAATTGATCATGCAACCTGTTATCACGAATATGACTGCAGGATCTAGTTCTCTTCCAGATGTGATCAATCCATTCCGTAGTCCTTTCAGCACCGTACCTGCAACCACTTCACCGTTTGCTGCGTTACGTAACTTACAGGTAACGGTAGGAAACGTCCCAATCTGGAATAACCCTGTTAACTTCGGCTATTATCTCTTCGTTCAAGAAATGTCGAAGTCAGGTGTTGATGGTGGTCTAGATGATGTAACAAACGCTGGTTTACTTTCTCAACGTCTATGGGAATCGCTTTACCGATTTGTTGCTGTTGATATTGGCCGTCGTCTACCTAGTGAAGATGGTGCGAGCAAGTCGATCATTGTTTCAGGCACGAACAACACGAACTACGCGCTCACGATCTATTACCATATCCTCC
Source organism: Phytophthora taxon juncus (assembly GCA_033558005.1). Lineage (NCBI taxonomy): Eukaryota > Oomycota > Peronosporomycetes > Peronosporales > Peronosporaceae > Phytophthora > Phytophthora taxon juncus. Next base: position 831,506 of record JAUCEE010000024.1, read on the forward strand.
GTGAAGTCGTTGCTAGCGTCGACACTGCTATGGGTACTGTATCGCAAGGTCCAGTTCAAAACTAAGCATCGTTGTCTTCTCAATATATTTTTTTTGATCTGCCAAATATAGCATCCAGAAACAATGAACGGGTTCTTCACTGATAATCAAACTAAGCAAAAAGCTTACGACCGCTACTACAATGCAATGGCCAAGAGTGATTTTGTCCAAGGTGCGAAGTTGAAAGCTATGATTCAGCAGCAAGCACTAGACGACGCTAGCAGCGATTCGTTGGCAAATCTGTTCCAACAAGTCATGAGCAAATCGCGTGATTATGACTATGATCAGGTCACTAGTAAGCTCATGAAGAAGGCTCCTAAAGTGATCAAAGGTAAACAACAACCATCTATTGGAGATATTTATGACATGATGGGTCCAGACTCACCAAAAGAGACCAAATCCAAATCCCCATCGACAAAGAAATATAAGTATGTTCCGCATCAAACTGATACGGACGCGAATATGGAAACTCCACCGAACTTCTCGTACGAGGAAATGTTCAACGATGAAAATTTCATGAAACATATGAACAACTTTGATTACACTAAAACGAATAAAGGAGTGGATATGGAGCAAGCCTTTCAAGATCGTATACGAAAATACTTACAGAAAAACAAAGAATTTCGAAGCAAAGTATTCATGCATAACCGTAAAACTACTAAAGAAGAAATTGATGATAAGGCCAATGAAATCGCGAAAGCATTCTTAAAACGTAAACGCGATGCACATGCTCCAGATGAGACGTCTCCTAATCTTCGACCAAAAACCCGTATCAAACAGGAAGAAATGGAGCGCAAAATGAGCTCTGCTGATCTTGGCACTGATAATAAATAATGGATTAATAAACGCATACAGAATTACTTTGATCAAGTGGTTGATGATAGCACAACTGCGAATCGAAACGTTCTTCTTTATACTATCAGATCGCAATTTAGATTGGTTGTAGATGAGCGACATGGGCATAATTATTTTTATACGCATGCCCCGAAAATGAAAGGAAAACAAACTAAAGTCAACATGAGCGAATACAAGAAACAACTGAAAGAGTGGATGAAGGTTGTACTAGAAACTTAAATGTTGGCAAAGGGACTAAAAAAATATCACTCTACATAGAGAAGCTATGTTCTCGAAGAGCATCTTCATCCTTGAAGACAAATGCGCTCGGTGTCTTTTTTTTGCTTGAAGACAAGAGTTTATTTGTCAGCTTTCCCCGGACGCCACGTAGTACTCCTATCTTTTTTTCTTTGAGATCAATCTCAACAACGGCCGAGTCCTTTCCATCGCTTACTGGAAGCAATATTTTTCCGTCGATGATCATCACAGTTTCTGACGATATGACCGTCGAGTTGACGATGGTTGTTCCTTCGGGTAATGGTTTACATTTTTTGCTTCCCATGGTCTAGCAGACGCCTATATTAGTTGAGATAGTTTTGCTTCTAGAGTCTCAATACGTTTCATCATTTTTTTGATCATCATGAAGTTGATTGCAGTGATTTTGTTGTAGTCAACACTCATTTGGGCTCCTTCGACATCATCGTCATCTACTTTCTTCATGTTCTCGTTTGGCGTGAGAGTTAAGAGATTCATGTATCCGAGCTTGCTAATGTCCTGCGCAATAAATCCAATCTTTGGGATTGTTTCTTCAGACCCGATGTAATTGTAGCAGTACACATCCGCTTTGAAGAAGTTATCACAATAAGATTCGTCAAGCAGCTCGATATTTTCTTTGACTCGTCGATCAGATGTGCAGTAGATACTAGAGCATTGAATTGGCCCCGAGAACATTGCACTTACAGATACGGTGACTGGGCCTAACTGTGAAGTAGTATATGCGGTTGATCCACCAAGAGCATACAGAGACCCACCAACATTAAATGTGTTTGAGACTGTTCCCGAAACATGCAAAATTGTACTTGGAGAGGAAACGCCAATCCCAACTCTACCCGCGGATGTGATAGTCATCTTGCGCGAGTTACCTGTCATAATCACAAAATCATTGCTGGAGACAGTGCCCATGTATGCACTATTTGTTGAAGTAGTGTTCACACCATTGGATAACTGGAAAGCCAATGATACAGGAGTTGAATTGCTCGATTCGACGTAGAGCGGCATGTCGAAACTCGTTGTTCCATCATTTAAGGCATTGCTGCATTTAATATACATATTTCCTTGATTCAGTGTGATTGGAGCCGTGCCATAACTACTACTATATGGAGTGTTGGTGTTATACATCATCTTGTTGATGGTATCAGAAACAAGATACAAACATGCTGCTGATGGTGTTGGAGAAGAACCCGCAACATTGATTGCAAAAGCATCAGCTGAAGTTGCCAGCGTAAATGTGTGCGGATATCCAGACTTGTATGGCTGAGTGTTACCGATGTTGAAGCAAAATCTGTGAGTCTGTGACGTGAAACCAACTGAGGGTTTGTCATTCCAGCTGATATTGAATAGATCCGCAGATGTTGCTGAAACCCCACCGACTTGAGCAGATGCATCGATAGAGGAAACAAGATTCAAAATCGGATAGGTTCTGTTGGTACTGGAGGATCCATCAATTTGGGTACCAATAGTAAGCGGACTGGAATCATCAACTCTGTAAATTCGAATGCTATCTCTCAAACTCGTGTTGGCGAAATATTTCATCTGATTCGTAGTGCTCGTACCAGATCCAAATTGGATAACAGCACTGGAATTAGTAACCATTGCTTTGCTCGCGGCTACAGATCCTGGTGTGATTCCTGAGAGATAAGTTCCATAACCCGAAACACCATTCAAATCTGCAGCTGTTGCTGTGACAAGAGTTCCTCCAAGTTTCAATCCCAGAGTAGATCCATTATGCGCAACGATATCGACGGTTCCTGAAGCATCGCAAGTCAATCGTCTCGACCCGTTTGTTCTAATCGCAACTTGATGTGCTGTTGTCGAACCAATATCTTGCGCTCCTCCTGAAGATTGAATCGAGATCGCAAATGTACTGGTCGAAGTAGTATTCGTACAACTGATTGGCGCTGTTCCATTTGAAACAGTCAGACTTCCAGGCAGGATTAAATTTCCTGTTGATGTTATATTTGGTTGCGCTGCAGTTTGCAGAGTACCCGTAATATTTGTTGCTGTAACGCTATTCAAATTTCCAATATTAGAACTAGCATCACAGACGAGTGCTTTACTAGCCGATGCAGAGCCCAGGGTTACCCCAGCTAAATAGTTTAGCTCAGCGGCAGTCGAGGTAACTTGCGTTCCATTCAAAGACAGACTTGTGAAATTAGCCGTTGTTGTTTCCAGCTTGTACGTTCCAGATGGAGCGGTCGAACCAATATTTACGTTCTGACTTGCATCAATCCAGACAGCAACTGTGTTATTACTTGCCAATCTGAACGCATGATTGCTAGTAGTACCTAATCTTGGTGCGATGTTGCTCATATACATGTCAACTATCATATTTGTAGCCAATGTGTTATTCCATCTCGAATAGCTAATCAGAGTCGTTGTATTGTTGTTATATTAGTGGTGATGGTGTTTGTCGTTGTCAACGAGCTGAACGTACCAACTGACGTAATATTCGGCTGAGAAGCGGTAGTAAACGTTCCGGAGATATTTCCAGATACTGTTAGAGAGCTCAACGTACCAACACTAGTGATATTCGGTTGTGCAGCCGTAGTCAGCGTTCCAGAGATATTTCCAGATACTGTCAGTGAACTCAACGTCCCCACAGATGTAATATTTGGTTGTGCAGCAGTTTGAAGAGTACCAGTCAAGTTCGTGGCGGTTAGATTCCGGAAAGAGCTGATGTCTTTGTTTGCATCGACCATAACAAGCTTAGATGCTGTGACTGTTCCAGCTGTGATTCCAGACAATGAACTGAGATCGACTGCCGATCCAGCAATTGTCAATGACCCACAGTCGAGATTTCCAGCCACAGCAATTGAATTGAGTACTCCGGTTCCACCCAATTTTTGATATCGTTTGTCTGCATTGGCAATTGTAAGATAGTCATTTGATCCGAGGAAGAATGAGCTGTTGAAGATTGGACTATTCGTCTTTGTTGGCGGCAAAGAAGACATTTTGATTACTTTTATATAAGAACGAAGAAAGATGCTCAACTTCTATCAATCTATACCAAAGTCAAAGCTCAAGAAATACCCAAAGAATGAGCACTTTGAGCTTCCATTTCGGATGTGCGTTGCCAGCCCATCTGGTAGCGGAAAGAGTAACACTGTACTATATATCATCGCGTTGTTGAGCAAATGCTTCACGAAGATCGTCATCTGTACGAAGACAAATGAGACACTATATGATCATCTCAAGGACACCATAGACAACGTAGAGGTGATCGAAGAGGGGATGGTTCCAGCTATGGGCGAGTATGACTCCGAGACAAGCAAACTTGTTATCTTCGATGACTTGGTCCTCGAACCAAAGAAAACACAAGCTCAGATTGGTCAGTATTTTATCAGAGGTCGAAAAAAAGGATGGAGTATGATCTACATCAGTCAAAGCTACTTTGGTATTCCAAAGACGATTCGCATCAACAGTCAGTATGTCGTTCTTGGTCGAAACTTGACCCAGCGTGACCTCGCAATTATTTGCCGTGACTTTCCAAGTGATATGCCAATCAAAAAATTCATTGATCTCTACAAGCGAATCACAATCGAAAAAATGTCAACCATGATGATGGACATCATCGAGAGAAAGATTTACCAAAACGTTATCGAATATATTTGCGAAATGTAATTATATCGTTGAATCACTTTTTTTCAGTCGCATCAACAGACGAATGCATACATTCCCATCGACGATCTGGAGGGGGCGCATGTCTTGATCAAAGAAGCTCAATGTGATTTCATTGTTGGTTCCTTGCATTGGACAATACGCAATACCTTGACCTTGCGACGTGGTGATGAGTCTACCATATTCTACTCCTGCTGCCGTGAATGTGTGGAGCACTTGATTGTTGCTTGCAATTGGGTTGTAGAGATTAGACAAGCCAACAATAACTGCTGCTACAGGATCGATCATTGGCGTTACGTTGCTATTCGCAGCGTAAACGCTCGTGGATTGAGCAGCTGGATACGTGGCATTCGAAAACCCCACAATCGAACCAAAGCCAGAATTATCGATCACTAGTTGTGGGGTGTATGCTGTTACGGGCATTGTGGGAAAGCCACTTGCCGCAGTATATCCAGTAACATTCTTCACGGGCTGCATCGTGAATTGAATTGCGTAAGATGACACATTCTCCGCGCAGGATATGAAGTAGTAATATTCACCGGTGGTGTTGTTGATCAGATACAGGTTGTTTTGGATACTCCAATACTGCAGGTAGTTATTGATATCACTTGCTGTATATGTGCCATCTGGCAACGTGATCGAATACGTTGTTGTTGTTGCCGCTGTCGGCCAAATGATTTTAAATGAGTTGTTTTGGCGTTGGGCAGTGATTGCCTTCCACGAATAGTTGATGCTAATTGAGCCAAGTGCGCATTCGAACTGACTGAAATCGATCGGCTGACTGAATCGATATCTGAATTGATGCTGGGCGACTTGATTGTTCACGTTCAACAAAACTGGAAATGACATTTTGATTTGCTTATATATAAGTAACTAAATCAAAATGCATCGTAGGAAAAGAATTCGTCGGCAGATGATGCCATCTCCTATGGAGATCGATGGTGATGGAACAACATCGGGAACTGTTAAGGCATTAGCGCCTGCTAAGACTGACCATGGTTCTACTAACATCGAGACGCTCACCAAACAATTGGAGAAAGTTAACGTTTCTCAGCTCGCGAAAGAGCAGAAAAAGAAGAAGAAGCCGAAATACATCGACACAAGCAAGTTGCTTACGTTCAAGCGCAATTCTCTCAGAGCTTCATCAGACGCTTGAATTGAGTGTAATAGTTCGTTGAGAATACACCCTTCTCATACAGCTTGTCAAGAAGCTGCTTCATTTCCTTTCTTATGCCTGGATTATCATCGCCAATAGCCGTAGCTCCTTGTAGCATCTTCAGGCGCTTTACAACACCATCCAGTTGCTCATTGTACGCCGAATCAAATTCTCGTGACTTAATATGACATTTGTTCAAGCAATATCTCATAAAGTCTTGTTCAGGCTCGTCGAGAAGGCTAAAGAGATGCTTGTCGAAGCTCTTCTCATCTTCAATCAGGTGCCATAAGTCAACGAACGCATGAGAGACGAGCATAGTCTTCAGATTTACATGTGTTTTTCCGCTTCGTAGACGCGCGTGCAATCCATTGAAATTCATAACATGTGGACCACGTTTGGACGTCATTTGTATGTGATTTGCTTTTTATATTGAGTGTATTCATATTACTTCTCGAATATTTCAATTTCAAGTGATTTATCACTTCCTGTTGGAGTGAAATTTCCATGGAATATGCGTTCCCTACGTGCTTTAGAGCGTGTTTGCGGCTTAGCAGGTGATGGAGGTTGAGGCGCGGGCTCATATGAGAAGTCAGGAGCTTCCTCGCTAACCTCTGGTGCTGTGGATCTGTTTGCAATCTTGTTGTAGCTCGTGTTGGCAGCAAACGTGCTATGGAGTAGCTTAGCGTGAAGGTCATGTTTTTCTCTATTAGTAAGCTTCGCATACGTTGGTGATTGGATCAGATGTGATTCAACAATGTGACGGATCATGTTCATGCTCATCGGCTTTCCATTATATTTTACGAAGAGCTTTGAGAGCGTTGAACTGAATCCATTATTAGTATCGTATTCGCCTGGACTATTGTTGTAAACGCGCCAAAGCAGTTTTGTTGGTGTTTGTCCAAGAGATCCTGAAAGGAAATGAAGAAAGCGAGCAATGAGGTTGATCGTGGATCCATCTAGGTCAATAACTTGCGCTCCCATGAGGCGAACGTTCTTAAAATCATTCAAATAAAGCTTGGTACCTTGAAGGTAGTTACCGCCATCAACTTTTTGCAAATATACCGTTGGCCATACGAGACGCAGCGGATAATGGACATTGAGATATAGAGTGACATAGTCAAAGACAAGCCGTAGATATGCAAGGCGCTTCGCTTTGGCAAGTTTACTCAGCTCGTTGTTGGAAAGAAAGACCTCACCGTATGTATTCATAAGGATCTTCTTGACTTTCTGCGGAACAGACATCAGTTCCTCGTAGCTAATATATTTCTTCTCTTCTTCGGGTGTCAGTTCATTATCCAATTTCTCCGACTTGTTCTGCTTGCTAAGTACCTTTCTTACAGCATTATAGTATCCAAATGCATCGCGGAAGCGATTCTTGACCATCTTACAGAGTGCATTTAGAGTGAGGATCAGACTCTCCTTGCTCTTGTAAAGACGCATCAATCAGCAATCATATCAGAGTTCTGAACGCCATACACTTTCTGAAAACTTGCATCGTTGTACTTGTTGGGATATTGGATGCGAGCAACGAATTCTTTAGGATCCCATTGCATAGTCTCCTTCCCCGATTTGTATAATCTGAGAAGTTGTCTCAAATACAGTTCCATGGTGGCTTTGGAGAGCTTGTCATTGCTCATTTCAAGATCGCGAATAATTATTTGTTTCAGTTCATCTAGATTTTGGTTTTTGGATTTAAGCTTTGACATTTTTATTTTTTGCTTATATATAAAGATGTATAAAGAGTTCCGCGTCAACCTTAGCCACGCGCAGGCCTTAAAGGTTCTGCATGGAAAACCTGTTCGATTAATGCATGCACAGCTTAATGCTGGTCACGCTCACTATTATGGTCCCGAGACTTATAAGAAGCTTGTGAAAGCATATGAATTTGGTAAAGGAACGACTTTGCACATGACTCACGGTGAAGTATTACGCACGCATCAATCTGGACTAGATGGAAGTGGCTTTTGGGGAAACCTTTGGGAAGGAATCAAGTCTGTTGGAAAGAATGCATGGACTTTCTTAAAAAATAATTGGAAGCCAATTGCTGGCTCTGTAATGGATACTGTTGCTGATATCACTGCTCCTGAGACTGGTGGGTTCAGTCAAGAAATCCAAAAGGGAATTAAGCAAGTGACTGGAGTTGGTATGGCTGATCCACGTCGCGTTCGCCGCATGAAGGGAGGAAGCTTCAGACTGGGTTGAAATCATTTGGAAAGAAGAACCCATAGGGAGTAGCTCCATTTTCCTTGTATCGCTTGAATGTGTTACGCTTGTCCAACTTCGAGATCTTCTCACAAAATTTCGATCGCTTATCAGGGACTTCACCAGCTGTCTCGCACCACCTTTGATAGTGCTGATACATAATATCTCTCTCCACGCGATATTGGCCCTGCGATTCAGTGTGTACGATTCCATTTAATCCCGATTCCTTAAGTTCATTGACATAGTTGACAATGCCCTCATTGCTAGCAGTTGTCATTGAATCATAGATAGGCGTTCGGAAGAAGGATTTTGGCTTGGGGTTGGCAAACTGCTTTAGGTATGTGTAGAATTTGTTCATCTCATCCTCATTCTTGATCACATCATCAATCAGCTTGCCATAATAGACCTTGTTGTGTTGTTCCGCTGGATTTACATCGAAAATTGTCATCTTGTCTTCGACGATGCCAATCAAGTTGTTAGAAGCACCAATAATTTCAGTGATGTTGCCGTGTACTTCTTCTTCATGGTAGAGTTTTCGACTAGATTGCACGGAATCGGTGATAGCAGACTTCATTCGCTCAAGACAATTACGAAATGAGCGCTTATCACCAGCAATTTCCTCAAACCAGCACAATTTTTATGTCGAAGTTGTGGCGATCCATGCTCTCCAAACACATTCGTAAGATGCTGAGTCATGTGAGTATTTGCCGTTCCCAGAAGACTCGTAAGAAGCTTGAAGAAGTTCGACTTGCCAATCTGCTTCTCCATTGAATATAACACGAGCATAACTTTCGTCTTGCTGTCTGGATAATGGCAAATGCTACCGATATACTCCATCAACCACTGGTACCTCTCAGGCTGGTTGAAGCAAATGATACGCTTCAGGTAATCGACTAATACTTGGTGCAAGTCAGATTCGGTAATTCCTTCGTGAAGATCTTTTGCCAGTAGTGGATTTGCTAAGCTCAATGTCTCCATATCATTTGGATCATGTTCCCATTTGCAGACAGTATTTGCAAACTTGTGGAATGGAACCGTATTGAGAAGGTCAGACAGCTTGGTCGAACGTGGCTTCTTGTTTTCAATGAACTGAATTTGCACCTTGAAGAAGTTCTTTGGATCATATGCCGTGATCACAGATTATCGTCCTCCGTTGGCTTACGCTTGTAGTAGGTGATATCTGATCCTTCAAGACGTAGAACTCGTGGATGAAGTAGAGCACAAATCGTTTCAGCAAATGAAGAGACTCGAAGTTGGTAGTTTTCAACATCTTCTCGAAAGTACTGAAATTTAAATCAAAGTCACGATTGGGCTTGTTCTCGATCACTAGATACTTCTCCGCCCAATACTCAAGCTCATCGATCTCAAATGATGTATCAACCATGGCTGAACGCATGTCGTCAATTGTTCGACCAGTTAATTCCACCAGCTGAGTTAGTGTTGCCAACTTCCGCTCAGACTTGAATGCCAATTCGAAATCCTGATCAAGTGTAGAAAGCTCAAATGTCTTCGAAGTAGATGTTTTCCTTGGCTCCTTGACTTCATATTCATCCTTCCATTGCTTGTATGCAGCAGAATCATAACCAGCAGCAATCCCTTTCAGTTTGCCTTCGTTCAGTGATGGATTATACTTGGAATCAAACCAACCATCGAATTCTTTGGTAGCAAACTCCTTGTTGAAACGCTCTACTTTTTGTTTGAGCACACAGAGATAGGTCTTACGCATCAAATACCAATCAGAATGAGGTTGACGAGCAAAGAATCCAGCGAGATTCCACATGTTTTGGTTGTTGCAGTACCAATCACTTCGAATCATCATGCATAAATTATGCAATCGCTCATCGTAGGATTTCGTTGCAAGGAAGTATTCCACACCGCATTCAACGTTTGCTTGCTCAAATATTTCACGGTCTTCACTGGACTTAAAGAAGAAGTTATCAAGCATCTCCGATTCATCCAGTTCATTGAATTGATATTGCAAAAGGTACGTGTATCCGTCGTTTCCAAAGTCAGGTGTGACATCATCACTATGCTTGTAGTCGACGGAATCACCAACTGCGTGCATCTTCGACTTGATCCAATCACTTGGTGACAATACACGTGAATCTCCCAACTTGGGTTCATCGTATTTATCAACAGATTTGATGTGCTGAATGCAATGCTCACCATAAATTTCTTCGATAGACTTGGTCATCGTTGGTTCATCAACTGCAGGCTCAGCAACTACAGGTTCAGCAACTACAGGTTCAGCAATCACTGGTTCAGCAACTGCTGGCTGATACTTCGCGTGGTGTCGGCACCAATCGCCTTTTGAGCCACACTGTTGGCTCGCCTTTGGGTGGTTATCTGGGAAGATATACTTACACATTGTTATTATTCCTATATATTTATTTTTTATAACTCAAGATGAACTCACTATTTTTTAGTTTCTATATAGTGAGGAATATATTTGTCAAAAATAAAAATAATTGTTTTGGAGTGATCTGATTGGCTAAAAACACATGCGCTATGTGTCGCGAGAATGTGTGCTGCTTCTCTCAGTCGAGAACTTTCCGCGCGACTAACATGGCGGAGGAAAAGAGCATGACAGAGGAGACGGATGTGAAGCTGCGCTGCGGTGTGTACGGCGAAGGGAGCGTCTTCTCCGTCGAGATCAAGCGCAATGCAGATGTGGAGGCGCTGCAGAAGGCCATTGTGAACGAGAAGAAAGACGTCAATGATCGCTTCAAAGTTGATCCAGCCAATTTGACGCTCTACTTGGCGCGGAAGAAGGGGGAAACCACGTGGCTGAAGCATGACCACACGGTGAAAAATTTCTTGCGAGCTGGCATCAGCACCGAGTATGAAGAGATGCTTTCTGGGAATCTTGACGAAGACTACTTTGGGGAGAACTTTCAGCCTGGGCGCAAAGATATTCATGTGCTGGTGGAACTCCCTCCTGATCAAGCTGGGGTGACACTGACACAGTTGATGCCGCCAGTTGACCATGGTTGGACAGCCAGATGGTTGAGCGAGTTTCGCATGAGCCAGATAGCACCGCATAATTTACCACTGTTGGGAGAGCTGGCAGAATTCGTCGAACATGAGCTACCAGTGAAGATTACTCTTCACGAGCAGATTCGAGTCAACTGGCTGGCGAAAATGAAGACCGCGACTCCGGAGCTGATGGACAAGCTCTATCGGGTCGACAACGCGGAGCCCTGTGTGGACTTTTTGTATCAGATCGGCAGTCGTGTGGTCGAATGCGTGGATCCTGGTGACACAGAGTATTCGTTCGTTTCGTTTTGGGACGACTTGATCTGCCACGTTTTAAACTTCGTCGGTATCGGCAAGAGCGATCGAAATTCAAGTCGATCGGCATCAACAGGACCAAATCGCCCCGACTACCTATTTATCGTGGACTCTGTGTGCGTCTTCCGCGGTGAGGAAAAGGCTCCTGGGGAGCAGATGGAGACGCCGAGGCGCGAGTTGTTCGAGAAGCTTGTTTGGAGCTACGGTGAGGCTCCATATTTGTTCGGATACGCAGCGGTTGGCTATGAAGCCAGGTTGTATGCTATCACTCGTGTACAAGATGACGTGGACGCAATTGAGGTGGGAGTATATGATGTCAAACATTTGGAAGGACGTTTTAGGTTGCTGGTGGCAATTCTGAACGTCGCGCGGTTATTGCGGAGTCTCGCGAGTTTGTGCCCAGAAAGCGCTCGAGATGAGTACAAGAAGATATCTCGAGATCAAGGGATCAAGGTACTTCTCGAGCCATCCCGCGTTGTCAAGTGTTTCCCGAAAGCGCTATTTCAACGAGCAAAGGACCATGTTGAAGCGGTCTACAAGGTGTTGGAAGAGCACGCTATCCCGAATGTTGATCGTCTGGATCATGCAGACCAGAATGCAATGCGATTGATATTCAAGCCACGTGGCCAAGAGAAAAGACCAGCAAATCTTGTGGAGTTATTTCACGCGCTCGCAAATGTGTTGCAAGCATTGGTGAAGCTGCATGCTGCTTTGTGGATGCATCGAGATATTCGATGGCCGAATGTTATCAAGAGTCGCGATGGCGACAATTCGTGGTTCCTGATAGATTTCATGGACGCCGCGCAAAGTCCACAAGTTTCACCAAGCGGCAACCACCTCAGTCAAGCCGAACACGCCCCCGAGATCTTCAGCGATGGTAATCACACCACTGCTGTGGACGTATGGTCTGTTGGGCGGTTGATCCAAACATGCGGAGATGTTGTGTACGGGAGCTGGTATGACACAGGAAGAGAGAGGACACAGTTCTTGGAGCTGTTGATGCATCGCGATCCGTCCAGAAGACCCACTGCAGTTGCAGCACTCGATCGACTCCGTCAGCTTGAGCAAGAATACTTGAAACGGCAAAAACGGAATGGACGCAAGAAAAAGCAGAGGCGTAACTAGCTCGATAAGGTGAATAATTTGTCAATGACCCACAGTCGAGATTTCCAGCCACAGCAAGTGAATTGAATACTCCGGTTCCACCCAATTTTTGATATCGTTTGTCTGCAACGGCAATTGTAAGATAGTCATTTGATCCGAGGAAGAATGAGCAGTTGAAGATTGGACTATTCGTCGTTGGCGGCAAAGAAGACATTTTGATTACTTTTATATAAGAACGAAGAAAGATGCTCAACTTCTATCAATCTATACCAAAGTCAAAGCTCAAGAAATACCCAAAGAATGAGCACTTTGAGCTTCCATTTCGGATGTGCGTTGCCAGCCCATCTGGTAGCGGAAAGAGTAACACTGTACTATATATCATCGCGTTGTTGAGCAAATGCTTCACGAAGATCGTCATCTGTACGAAGACAAATGAGACATATGATCATCTCAAGGACACCATAGACAACGTAGAGGTGATCGAAGAGGGGATGGTTCCAGCTATGGGCGAGTATGACTCCGAGACAAGCAAACTTGTTATCTTCGATGACTTGGTCCTCGAACCAAAGAAAACACAAGCTCAGATTGGTCAGTATTTTATCAGAGGTCGAAAAAAAGGATGGAGTATGATCTACATCAGTCAAAGCTACTTTGGTATTCCAAAGACGATTCGCATCAACAGTCAGTATGTCGTTCTTGGTCGAAACTTGACCCAGCGTGACCTCGCAATTATTTGCCGTGACTTTCCAAGTGATATGCCAATCAAAAAATTCATTGATCTCTACAAGCGAATCACAATCGAAAAAATGTCAACCATGATGATGGACATCATCGAGAGAAAGATTTACCAAAACGTTATCGAATATATTTGCGAAATGTAATTATATCGTTGAATCACTCTTTTTCAGTCGCATCAACAGACGAATGCATACATTCCCATCGACGATCTGGAGGGGGCGCATGTCTTGATCAAAGAAGCTCAATGTGATTTCATTGTTGGTTCCTTGCATTGGACAATACGCAATACCTTGACCTTGCGACGTGGTGATGAGTCTACCATATTCTACTCCTGCTGCCGTGAATGTGTGGAGCACTTGATTGTTGCTTGCAATTGGGTTGTAGAGATTAGACAAGCCAACAATAACTGCTGCTACAGGATCGATCATTGGCGTTACGTTGCTATTCGCAGCGTAAACGCTCGTGGATTGAGCAGCTGGATACGTGGCATTCGAAAACCCCACAATCGAACCAAAGCCAGAATTATCGATCACTAGTTGTGGGGTGTATGCTGTTACGGGCATTGTGGGAAAGCCACTTGCCGCAGTATATCCAGTAACATTCTTCACGGGCTGCATCGTGAATTGAATTGCGTAAGATGACACATTCTCCGCGCAGGATATGAAGTAGTAATATTCACCGGTGGTGTTGTTGATCAGATACAGGTTGTTTTGGATACTCCAATACTGCAGGTAGTTATTGATATCACTTGCTGTATATGTGCCATCTGGCAACGTGATCGAATACGTTGTTGTTGTTGCCGCTGTCGGCCAAATGATTTTAAATGAGTTGTTTTGGCGTTGGGCAGTGATTGCCTTCCACGAATAGTTGATGCTAATTGAGCCAAGTGCGCATTCGAACTGACTGAAATCGATCGGCTGACTGAATCGATATCTGAATTGATGCTGGGCGACTTGATTGTTCACGTTCAACAAAACTGGAAATGACATTTTGATTTGCTTATATATAAGTAACTAAATCAAAATGCATCGTAGGAAAAGAATTCGTCGGCAGATGATGCCATCTCCTATGGAGATCGATGGTGATGGAACAACATCGGGAACTGTTAAGGCATTAGCGCCTGCTAAGACTGACCATGGTTCTACTAACATCGAAACGCTCACCAAACAATTGGAGAAAGTTAACGTTTCTCAGCTCGCGAAAGAGCAGAAAAAGAAGAAGAAGCCGAAATACATCGACACAAGCAAGTTGCTTACGTTCAAGCGCAATTCTCTCAGAGCTTCATCAGACGCTTGAATTGAGTGTAATAGTTCGTTGAGAATACACCCTTCTCATACAGCTTGTCAAGAAGCTGCTTCATTTCCTTTCTTATGCCTGGATTATCATCGCCAATAGCCGTAGCTCCTTGTAGCATCTTCAGGCGCTTTACAACACCATCCAGTTGCTCATTGTACGCCGAATCAAATTCTCGTGACTTAATATGACATTTGTTCAAGCAATATCTCATAAAGTCTTGTTCAGGCTCGTCGAGAAGGCTAAAGAGATGCTTGTCGAAGCTCTTCTCATCTTCAATCAGGTGCCATAAGTCAACGAACGCATGAGAGACGAGCATAGTCTTCAGATTTACATGTGTTTTTCCGCTTTGTAGACGCGCGTGCAATCCATTGAAATTCATAACATGTGGACCACGTTTGGACGTCATTTGTATGTGATTTGCTTTTTATATTGAGTGTATTCATATTACTTCTCGAATATTTCAATTTCAAGTGATTTATCACTTCCTGTTGGAGTGAAATTTCCATGGAATATGCGTTCCCTACGTGCTTTAGAGCGTGTTTGCGGCTTAGCAGGTGATGGAGGTTGAGGCGCGGGCTCATATGAGAAGTCAGGAGCTTCCTCGCTAACCTCTGGTGCTGTGGATCTGTTTGCAATCTTGTTGTAGCTCGTGTTGGCAGCAAACGTGCTATGGAGTAGCTTAGCGTGAAGGTCATGTTTTTCTCTATTAGTAAGCTTCGCATACGTTGGTGATTGGATCAGATGTGATTCAACAATGTGACGGATCATGTTCATGCTCATCGGCTTTCCATTATATTTTACGAAGAGCTTTGAGAGCGTTGAACTGAATCCATTATTAGTATCGTATTCGCCTGGACTATTGTTGTAAACGCGCCAAAGCAGTTTTGTTGGTGTTTGTCCAAGAGATCCTGAAAGGAAATGAAGAAAGCGAGCAATGAGGTTGATCGTGGATCCATCCAGGTCAATAACTTGCGCTCCCATGAGGCGAACGTTCTTAAAGTCATTCAAATAAAGCTTGGTACCTTGAAGGTAGTTACCGCCATCAACTTTTTGCAAATGTACCGTTGGCCATACGAGACGCAGCGGATAATGGACATTGAGATATAGAGTGACATAGTCAAAGACAAGCCGTAGATATGCAAGGCGCTTCGCTTTGGCAAGTTTACTCAGCTCGTTGTTGGAAAGAAAGACCTCACCGTATGTATCCATAAGGATCTTCTTGACTTTCTGCGGAACAGACATCAGTTCCTCGTAGCTAATATATTTAGAAATATATTTAGAAATATATATATTAGCTACGAGGAACTGATGTCTGTTCCGCAGAAAGTCAAGAAGATCCTTATGGATACATACGGTGAGGTCTCTTCTTCGGGTGTCAGTTCATTATCCAATTTCTCCGACTTGTTCTGCTTGCTAAGTACCTTTCTTACAGCATTATAGTATCCAAATGCATCGCGGAAGCGATTCTTGACCATCTTACAGAGTGCATTTAGAGTGAGGATCAGACTCTCCTTGCTCTTGTAAAGACGCATCAATTCAGCAATCATATCAGAGTTCTGAACGCCATACACTTTCTGAAAACTTGCATCGTTGTACTTGTTGGGATATTGGATGCGAGCAACGAATTCTTTAGGATCCCATTGCATAGTCTCCTTCCCCGATTTGTATAATCTGAGAAGTTGTCTCAAATACAGTTCCATGGTGGCTTTGGAGAGCTTGTCATTGCTCATTTCAAGATCGCGAATAATTATTTGTTTCAGTTCATCTAGATTTTGGTTTTTGGATTTAAGCTTTGACATTTTTATTTTGTGCTTATATATAAAGATGTATAAAGAGTTCCGCGTCAACCTTAGCCACGCGCAGGCCTTAAAGGTTCTGCATGGAAAACCTGTTCGATTAATGCATGCACAGCTTAATGCTGGTCACGCTCACTATTTTGGTCCCGAGACTTATAAGAAGCTTGTGAAAGCATATGAATCTGGTAAAGGAACGACTTTGCACATGACTCACGGTGAAGTATTACGCACGCATCAATCTGGACTAGATGGAAGTGGCTTTTGGGGAAACCTTTGGGAAGGAATCAAGTCTGTTGGAAAGAATGCATGGACTTTCTTAAAAAATAATTGGAAGCCAATTGCTGGCTCTGTAATGGATACTGTTGCTGATATCACTGCTCCTGAGACTGGTGGGTTCAGTCAAGAAATCCAAAAGGGAATTAAGCAAGTGACTGGAGTTGGTATGGCTGATCCACGTCGCGTTCGCCGCATGAAGGGAGGAAGCTTCAGACTGGGTTGAAATCATTTGGAAAGAAGAACCCATAGGGAGTAGCTCCATTTTCCTTGTATCGCTTGAATGTGTTACGCTTGTCCAACTTCGAGATCTTCTCACAAAATTTCGATCGCTTATCAGGGACTTCACCAGCTGTCTCGCACCACCTTTGATAGTGCTGATACATAATATCTCTCTCCACGCGATATTGGCCCTGCGATTCAGTGTGTACGATTCCATTTAATCCCGATTCCTTAAGTTCATTGACATAGTTGACAATGCCCTCATTGCTAGCAGTTGTCATTGAATCATAGATAGGCGTTCGGAAGAAGGATTTTGGCTTGGGGTTGGCAAACTGCTTTAGGTATGTGTAGAATTTGTTCATCTCATCCTCATTCTTGATCACATCATCAATCAGCTTGCCATAATAGACCTTGTTGTGTTGTTCCGCTGGATTTACATCGAAAATTGTCATCTTGTCTTCGACGATGCCAATCAAGTTGTTAGAAGCACCAATAATTTCAGTGATGTTGCCGTGTACTTCTTCTTCATGGTAGAGTTTTCGACTAGATTGCACGGAATCGGTGATAGCAGACTTCATTCGCTCAAGACAATTACGAAATGAGCGCTTATCACCAGCAATTTCCTCAAACCAGCACAATTTTTATGTCGAAGTTGTGGCGATCCATGCTCTCCAAACACATTCGTAAGATGCTGAGTCATGTGAGTATTTGCTGTTCCCAGAAGACTCGTAAGAAGCTTGAAGAAGTTCGACTTGCCAATCTGCTTCTCCATTGAATATAACACGAGCATAACTTTCGTCTTGCTGTCTGGATAATGGCAAATGCTACCGATATACTCCATCAACCACTGGTACCTCTCAGGCTGGTTGAAGCAAATGATACGCTTCAGGTAATCGACTAATACTTGGTGCAAGTCAGATTCGGTAATTTCTTCGTGAAGATCTTTTGCCAGTAGTGGATTTGCTAAGCTCAATGTCTCCATATCATTTGGATCATGTTCCCATTTGCAGACAGTATTTGCAAACTTGTGGAATGGAACCGTATTGAGAAGGTCAGACAGCTTGGTCGAACGTGGCTTCTTGTTTTCAATGAACTGAATTTGCACCTTGAAGAAGTTCTTTGGATCATATGCCGTGATCACAGATTATCGTCCTCCGTTGGCTTACGCTTGTAGTAGGTGATATCTGATCCTTCAAGACGTAGAACTCGTGGATGAAGTAGAGCACAAATCGTTTCAGCAAATGAAGAGACTCGAAGTTGGTAGTTTTCAACATCTTCTCGAAAGTACTGAAATTTAAATCAAAGTCACGATTGGGCTTGTTCTCGATCACTAGATACTTCTCCGCCCAATACTCAAGCTCATCGATCTCAAATGATGTATCAACCATGGCTGAACGCATGTCGTCAATTGTTCGACCAGTTAATTCCACCAGCTGAGTTAGTGTTGCCAACTTCCGCTCAGACTTGAATGCCAATTCGAAATCCTGATCAAGTGTAGAAAGCTCAAATGTCTTCGAAGTAGATGTTTTCCTTGGCTCCTTGACTTCATATTCATCCTTCCATTGCTTGTATGCAGCAGAATCATAACCAGCAGCAATCCCTTTCAGTTTGCCTTCGTTCAGTGATGGATTATACTTGGAATCAAACCAACCATCGAATTCTTTGGTAGCAAACTCCTTGTTGAAACGCTCTACTTTTTGTTTGAGCACACAGAGATAGGTCTTACGCATCAAATACCAATCAGAATGAGGTTGACGAGCAAAGAATCCAGCGAGATTCCACATGTTTTGGTTGTTGCAGTACCAATCACTTCGAATCATCATGCATAAATTATGCAATCGCTCATCGTAGGATTTCGTTGCAAGGAAGTATTCCACACCGCATTCAACGTTTGCTTGCTCAAATATTTCACGGTCTTCACTGGACTTAAAGAAGAAGTTATCAAGCATCTCCGATTCATCCAGTTCATTGAATTGATATTGCAAAAGGTACGTGTATCCGTCGTTTCCAAAGTCAGGTGTGACATCATCACTATGCTTGTAGTCGACGGAATCACCAACTGCGTGCATCTTCGACTTAATCCAATCACTTGGTGACAATACACGTGAATCTCCCAACTTGGGTTCATCGTATTTATCAACAGATTTGATGTGCTGAATGCAATGCTCACCATAAATTTCTTCGATAGACTTGGTCATCGTTGGTTCATCAACTGCAGGCTCAGCAACTACAGGTTCAGCAACTACAGGTTCAGCAATCACTGGTTCAGCAACTGCTGGCTGATACTTCGCGTGGTGTCGGCACCAACGCCTTTTGAGCCACACTGTTGGCTCGCCTTTGGGTGGTTATCTGGGAAGATATACTTACACATTGTTATTATTCCTATATATTTATTTTTTATAACTCAAGATGAACTCACTATTTTTTAGTTTCTATATATTGAGGAATGTATTTGTCAAAAACAAAAATAATTATTTTGGAGTGATCTGAAACACATGCGCTATGTGTCGCGAGAATGTGTGCTGCTTCTCTCAGTCGAGAACTTTCCGCGCGACTAACATGGCGGAGGAAAAGAGCATGACAGAGGAGACGGATGTGAAGCTGCGCTGCGGTGTGTACGGCGAAGGGAGCGTCTTCTCCGTCGAGATCAAGCGCAATGCAGATGTGGAGGCGCTGCAGAAGGCCATTGTGAACGAGAAGAAAGACGTCAATGATCGCTTCAAAGTTGATCCAGCCAATTTGACGCTCTACTTGGCGCGAAAGGAAGGGGAAACCACGTGGCTGGCGGACGACGACAACTTGGATGCTCTCTTGCAAGGAGATGTCGACAAGCAGTACGTGAAGATGCGTCCGTCGTGGAAGCTCAACAAAACGCAGTTGTTTGGGCCGAGTTTCGCTCTCGGAGAGGAAGTGATCCACGTGCTGGTGGAACTCCCTCCTGATCAAGCTGGGGTGACGATGGTTGACCAAGGCTGGACAACCAAGTGGGTGAACGAGTTCCGCAAGAATCAGCTCGCACCACATCAGCTGCCCCGTTTGGGTGAGCTCGCAGATTTTATTGAAAACGAACTACCGGAAAAAATAACGTTGCATCAAGAGATTTACGACACCTGGATCACCAAGATGACCTCGCAATCTCCAGAGCTGATGGACAAGTTGTTCACAATTGACAACTTGAAGCAGTGTGTGAACTTCCTGTTCCGGATTGGAAGCCGTATTGTGTATGCTACGGATCCTGGTGACACTGAGACGTCGTTCATCTCGTTTTGGGACGACTTGATTCGCAATGTTTTGAACTTCGTGCTACACGACATCGGTAAGAGCGACCGGAATTCAAGTCGATCAGCATCAACAGGATCAAATCGGCCAGATTACCTTTTCATTGTGGATTCGGTGTGCGTGTTTCGCGGTAAGGAAAAGGCCCCTGGAGAGCAGATGGAGACACCACGACGCGAGCTATTTGAGAAGCTTGTTTGGAGCTACGGTGACGCACCATATTTGTTCGGATACGCAGCCGTAGGCTATGAAGCCAGATTGTATGCTATTACTCGTGTGCACGATGACCTGGACGCAATTGAGTTGGGAGTATATGATCTCAAGCATTTGGAAGGACGATTTCGTTTGCTGCTGGCAATTCTAAACGTCGCACGATTGTTGCGGAGCCTTGCGACTGTGTGTCCAGAAAGCGCTCGAGATGAGTACAAGAAGCTGTTCCGTGATCTTGGAGTCAGAGTATTACTCGAACCATCATGTGTTGTAAAGTGTTTTCCAGAAGCGCTATCTCAACGAGCAAAGGACCATGTTGAAGCGGTCTACAAGGTGTTGGAAGAGCACGCTATCCCGAATGTTGATCGTCTGGATCATGCAGACCAGAATGCAATGCGATTGATATTCAAGCCACGTGGCCAAGAGAAAAGACCAGCAAATCTTGTGGAGTTATTTCACGCGCTCGCAAATGTGTTGCAAGCATTGGTGAAGCTGCATGCTGCTTCGTGGATGCATCGAGATATTCGATGGCCGAATGTTATCAAGAGTCGCGATGGCGACAATTCGTGGTTCCTGATAGATTTCATGGACGCCGCGCAAAGTCCACAGGTTTCACCAAGCGGCAACCACCTCAGTCAAGCCGAACACGCCCCCGAGATCTTCAGCGATGGTAATCACACCACTGCTGTGGACGTATGGTCTGTTGGGCGGTTGATCCAAACATGCGGAGATGTTGTGTACGGGAGCTGGTATGACACAGGAAGAGAGAGGACACAGTTCTTGGAGCTGCTGATGCATCGCGATCCGTCCAGAAGACCCACTGCAGTTGCAGCGCTCGATCGACTCCGTCAGCTTGAGCAAGAATACTTGAAACGGCAAAAACGGAATGAACGCAAGAAAAAGCAGAGGCGTAACTAGCTCGATAAGGTGAATAATGATTTTGGATGTTCGAGTTCCGAGGTTCCAAAACTGCGTTCCGAACCGGTTCCAAAATGATGCCGTACTTACTAGAGCTGCTGTGGTGCTTCAATTCTATAGTGAATTGCAATTATTTGATGAATTGTGGGAACCCTGGTTCCAAAATCTTCGGAACCAAATTTTAATAACTAGAAGGGCTGTGGTTACATTGACATCTGCTGCTGGTGCTCGGGTTCCGAGATCCTATACTTTCATACATATATATATTAAAATTTATAGACAGGGGGGGTAGGGGGTAGAAGAGAAAGAAGAGATCGAGAGACAGTGCTGCGTTTTTTTTTGTGGAACTTGGGAACTCAGTCCCGCATTGTGTATAAAACCTACCATGATCATAATAGTTAATGTTACGTCGGTTCGGTGGCATGGAACTGGCTCATATCAGGTTTCAGAACCTTAAGCACTACTGGATTTTAATAACTACAATAACTCTGGTGGTCCCTAGTTTAAAGTGACTTGATCATACAATGTATGGGATGCGGTTTATGTTTCGGAACTCCCAGAACTACTGGATTTAGATAACTACACCTGCTCTGGAGACGCATTTGTTAAAGTGTCGATTCTGGCAATGCCAGAGAATTCACATTAGGATTACGTTAACTCGCGCGATCTTTCTCTTGGCGTACGCTAGTGGACGGACTGTTTCTAGGAATTTGGCTTCTAAGCAAGGAATTAGAAGATGTCGTAAGACGAATGTATGCTGAAATACATGGTGGGCAACCTGCATGGTGGCATGTGGTGGCAGATAGACTAGATCGTAAAGCAGGCGTTGCCTGTTACTGCCAAAAAAATCGTCTATGTGCTGCGCTGATTAACGAATCTGCAGTATCGTGTGGTGCGCTTTGGCTTGGTAAGGCGCTTTTGTCGCCGCATCCCAGATGCAGATATTCATTATACTGTGCAATTTGCGCAGATTTAGCTAGTGTTATAGGTCCTTCGTAGGAGCAGGAAAGCCAGGCTTGTTTACACTCTTTCGCGCCAGCTCCCAAGGAGTCACACAGTCAGTTGAGTGAAAATGTCGCTAGTTACGGACGAGAAATCTAAATTCGACTTGCTGGTCAGGTTAAGATCTGCGCAATATCTCTTTTAAATTCAAGCCGTCTGAAGATAACGAATACAACATCCTAGTTTTTTCTTCTAAGAAGGCTTAAATGGCGAGATATGAACCGGCAATATGGTAAAATATTTTCATTTATTTTTGCATTTTCCAAACTTGGTGTTGCGGCTGCTACTGTATATATATATGTGCTTCCATTTTGAGGAAGTTCACATATAGATCTATTTTAATAGATATTCCTTTCCCGTTTCCTTAACTAGTTTTGTTGCCGCAGAACACAAAAAAGCAATACGCCATAAGCCCATGACAAAAACACACAAATCATAATCACACAAAACATGCTCTTGGAAGCTGTTACCTTTGCAAGAGCAACGCATCTAAGTATTCAAAATGGACGACTTGTTGATGATATGCTTATGAAAGAGTGAAAGTTGTAATCAACTTTTTTAATCTAAAGGGTTAAGGGATCTTCTCGTTTGTTACTGTAGTTGTCACTGACAACTCTTTATGGACAAGGAATCCAAATGATTACAACGGTATGTTCAATCGTTCGCGAAGCTCTTTCGGAAAGGTTTGCAGCTTAATCCGACAAACGTTTACAGCCTACGCTCTGCGCCAGCTTGATCTGGCGGAGATCCTGTGCGACAGGTCGACACGAAGTATCCGACTGTGCAACGTACTGCACCTAAGTCTTTTCACTCGACTGGACACGCAATAAAATCTCTAGGGAACTCGCTTCCATCTATACAATTGCTCGGGTATAAATACTGTAATGGTTTGGTCGATATCATAAATCCAACCATTTAACCCAACCATATCGAAATCGTGAACGGAAAATCTATAACGATACTATTAAAGCTCAAAACCTCTTCACAAAGTTAGAATGGTCACATTCACACAACTGCACTATATGGAGCAACAATTCATTCAAGTTTGGTTGAGAATCCCTGCTGACAACTTTTTTTGATGAAACCTTCAATTCCACCTCCAGCGACAACACCACCACTATGTCCACTCTCAACGGCCGATTAAGAGAAACTTCCTCCTCCTATAGTGCTGCACAAAGCATTGCATTATCGCACAAACGTAAAAATAAGAGTGACGACGCGAATCGAGTGCCGAATACTTTTTGAAACCCTTTTACATTTACACTTGAACCGATTTTTTCTCGGGGCAGCAAATAGCGCTGACTACGTATTGCTTGATGGAGATTAAATCGATCCAGCTGGAGGTGTGCGCGGCGTAAACGCTACCTTTTTTATCGGCCATAGCGCACAATGCTGCCCCAGACGCCAGCACGAGTTAGTTCGGAAAACAACGCATTTACTATAGCGAGCATACGTGAACTAGTTAATCAAATCATTTACTATACTATAGCGAGCATACTTCTACTTCTACAGAGCGCTGATATTTGCCTTTGTACCAAAAAAATAAAAATATCAAGCCGCAAAATACGGCGTACGATTTACAACGCTATTACATATTAATGTAGGGGGCATTATTGGCCTCAGACAGTCACGGACATTTTTTTTGCTTGGGTTGCGATTGATCGAGAAGCTCCGCGAGTCTCTAAAGCTGCTAACAGCACTTGTGCAAACGATATCGTAGACGCTTACAAGTAGAGGGTATTTTAGCAACTAGTTTTCGCTAAAATGGGACAAGCTGGTGTCCCGGCTCAAGGCCAAGTGTATACGTCTGCGAGAGGCGAAGCAAGTGTAAGCTTCATGATGGAACGTGCCACTATCCCATCCCAAAAACTATCTTTCACCTCACCTTTGTCTTATCCCTAAAACTAGCGAAATTTCAGCAACGTCGTTGACTCTCTTTCCGAAAGTTTTCACGGCGTTCCACCACAGCCGCACAACTGTAGCACGAGGATTTGTTGCCCCCAACTCCGACTCTCATGGCTAGCCCTCCATTGACTACTTACCGTGGCATTGTTGCAGCGCCGTCGTCCTTCTTAGTGTGCATATTGTCTTGGCTCCAGGACGAAAGCTCCAGGACGAAACTTTCTTATAACCATGGGGAGCACCAATTTGCTGCTCGATCCTTAAGCACATTGTAGAAAACGTAGCGTGATGGAGGCCCTGTACAGCACAAACCTTCCCAACATCGCGCTCACAAACGCAGACGATACGGTGGCTGCCGCAAGGACGCGCCCTGCGTCGATGTGAACAATACACGGCAATCGTGGTTGACCTTCGCAGCGTCGCATCGACCAGATCCTGGCCAAGATACTCAAACGAAGCAGATGTTTGTTGACTGAGCGAGAACTCGACATCTGCATGATGCGGCCCGCATCAATGGGTTGGTGGATACTGCAGCAAGCTACAGCAATGACGCGGAATGAATTTGCAGAGCCATGCTCAGCTAAAGTACACGTTGACTTCTCTTCTGATCTATTGTTTGAAATGGTACCCATACACCTGGGCCAATGGAGGTATGTAGTCTACTCAAACAGCTAAGAAAGACACTTGTCCAGAAACCTGTACCTGTATTAAAAGGTTTTGTTCCACTCGCTTGTGCATTGCCTGTGTTGCGGGGGCACTCTTGCACTCGAAGAACGTTGAGGTGAGAAGAAAGGACCGGAATGAGATCACTTCAACTGGCATATGCTGTTGCGAGCTTTCAATCCAAAAGGCATTCTTGCCGGCAGCAGCAGGACTCGTTCCTAGTTGTGGAGAAGAAGTTGTGCTATAACGACGCTATTGTTTATCTGGAAGGGACGTTCTGTGCTCTCGGGCGTACCAGCACAAGATAAGGTCCCTTGACCTAAGTGCAAATACACCAATAACATCGCTGAAACTGGTTGCCAACGCCGCGTCACTGGCGAGTACACATCCCAGGACCCCGCGTAACGCAATTGATTGGACGAATGTGCGTTCGTTGCCGTTGCTCTTTTGACAGGCAGATGTGTCCAAAGCAAGCCGGTACAGATATGTACATTAATGTGGTCTCTAAGGGGGTCTAGGGGTACTCTAGATGCCATTTTATGCACAGCTTGAGCGGACGCTGTAACATAATCAATGCAGTCCGTCCACTAGCGTACGCCAAGAGAAAGATCGCGCGAGTTAACGTAATCCTAATGTGAATTCTCTGGCATTGCCAGAATCGACACTTTAACAAATGCGTCTCCAGAGCAGGTGTAGTTATCTAAATCCAGTAGTTCTGGGAGTTCCGAAACATAAACCGCATCCCATACATTGTATGATCAAGTCACTTTAAACTAGGGACCACCAGAGTTATTGTAGTTATTAAAATCCAGTAGTGCTTAAGGTTCTGAAACCTGATATGAGCCAGTTCCATGCCACCGAACCGACGTAACATTAACTATTATGATCATGGTAGGTTTTATACACAATGCGGGACTGAGTTCCCAAGTTCCACAAAAAAAAACGCAGCACTGTCTCTCGATCTCTTCTTTCTCTTCTACCCCCTACCCCCCCTGTCTATAAATTTTAATATATATATGTATGAAAGTATAGGATCTCGGAACCCGAGCACCAGCAGCAGATGTCAATGTAACCACAGCCCTTCTAGTTATTAAAATTTGGTTCCGAAGATTTTGGAACCAGGGTTCCCACAATTCATCAAATAATTGCAATTCACTATAGAATTGAAGCACCACAGCAGCTCTAGTAAGTACGGCATCATTTTGGAACCGGTTCGGAACGCAGTTTTGGAACCTCGGAACTCGAACATCCAAAATCATTATTCACCTTATCGAGCTAGTTACGCCTCTGCTTTTTCTTGCGTTCATTCCGTTTTTGCCGTTTCAAGTATTCTTGCTCAAGCTGACGGAGTCGATCGAGCGCTGCAACTGCAGTGGGTCTTCTGGACGGATCGCGATGCATCAGCAGCTCCAAGAACTGTGTCCTCTCTCTTCCTGTGTCATACCAGCTCCCGTACACAACATCTCCGCATGTTTGGATCAACCGCCCAACAGACCATACGTCCACAGCAGTGGTGTGATTACCATCGCTGAAGATCTCGGGGGCGTGTTCGGCTTGACTGAGGTGGTTGCCGCTTGGTGAAACCTGTGGACTTTGCGCGGCGTCCATGAAATCTATCAGGAACCACGAATTGTCGCCATCGCGACTCTTGATAACATTCGGCCATCGAATATCTCGATGCATCCACGAAGCAGCATGCAGCTTCACCAATGCTTGCAACACATTTGCGAGCGCGTGAAATAACTCCACAAGATTTGCTGGTCTTTTCTCTTGGCCACGTGGCTTGAATATCAATCGCATTGCATTCTGGTCTGCATGATCCAGACGATCAACATTCGGGATAGCGTGCTCTTCCAACACCTTGTAGACCGCTTCAACATGGTCCTTTGCTCGTTGAGATAGCGCTTCTGGAAAACACTTTACAACACATGATGGTTCGAGTAATACTCTGACTCCAAGATCACGGAACAGCTTCTTGTACTCATCTCGAGCGCTTTCTGGACACACAGTCGCAAGGCTCCGCAACAATCGTGCGACGTTTAGAATTGCCAGCAGCAAACGAAATCGTCCTTCCAAATGCTTGAGATCATATACTCCCAACTCAATTGCGTCCAGGTCATCGTGCACACGAGTAATAGCATACAATCTGGCTTCATAGCCTACGGCTGCGTATCCGAACAAATATGGTGCGTCACCGTAGCTCCAAACAAGCTTCTCAAATAGCTCGCGTCGTGGTGTCTCCATCTGCTCTCCAGGGGCCTTTTCCTTACCGCGAAACACGCACACCGAATCCACAATGAAAAGGTAATCTGGCCGATTTGATCCTGTTGATGCTGATCGACTTGAATTCCGGTCGCTCTTACCGATGTCGTGTAGCACGAAGTTCAAAACATTGCGAATCAAGTCGTCCCAAAACGAGATGAACGACGTCTCAGTGTCACCAGGATCCGTAGCATACACAATACGGCTTCCAATCCGGAACAGGAAGTTCACACACTGCTTCAAGTTGTCAATTGTGAACAACTTGTCCATCAGCTCTGGAGATTGCGAGGTCATCTTGGTGATCCAGGTGTCGTAAATCTCTTGATGCAACGTTATTTTTTCCGGTAGTTCGTTTTCAATAAAATCTGCGAGCTCACCCAAACGGGGCAGCTGATGTGGTGCGAGCTGATTCTTGCGGAACTCGTTCACCCACTTGGTTGTCCAGCCTTGGTCAACCATCGTCACCCCAGCTTGATCAGGAGGGAGTTCCACCAGCACGTGGATCACTTCCTCTCCGAGAGCGAAACTCGGCCCAAACAACTCCGTTTTGTTGAGCTTCCACGACGGACGCATCTTCACGTACTGCTTGTCGACATCTCCTTGCAAGAGAGCATCCAAGTTGTCGTCGTCCGCCAGCCACGTAATTTCCCCTTCCTTTCGCGCCAAGTAGAGCGTCAACAATCGTGAGGGAACAGTGTGCTGCTCGGTGCTCAAGATGCCAGCGATCTTCTCCTGCAGCGCCTCCACATCTGCATTGCGCTTGATCTCGACGGAGAAGACGCTCCCTTCGCCGTACACACCGCAGCGCAGCTTCACATCCGTCTCCTCTGTCATGCTCTTTTCCTCCGCCATGTTAGTCGCGCGGAAAGTTCTCGACTGAGAGAAGCAGCACACATTCTCGCGACACATAGCGCATGTGTTTCAGATCACTCCAAAATAATTATTTTTGTTTTTGACAAATACATTCCTCAATATATAGAAACTAAAAAATAGTGAGTTCATCTTGAGTTATAAAAAATAAATATATAGGAATAATAACAATGTGTAAGTATATCTTCCCAGATAACCACCCAAAGGCGAGCCAACAGTGTGGCTCAAAAGGCGATTGGTGCCGACACCACGCGAAGTATCAGCCAGCAGTTGCTGAACCAGTGATTGCTGAACCTGTAGTTGCTGAACCTGTAGTTGCTGAGCCTGCAGTTGATGAACCAACGATGACCAAGTCTATCGAAGAAATTTATGGTGAGCATTGCATTCAGCACATCAAATCTGTTGATAAATACGATGAACCCAAGTTGGGAGATTCACGTGTATTGTCACCAAGTGATTGGATCAAGTCGAAGATGCACGCAGTTGGTGATTCCGTCGACTACAAGCATAGTGATGATGTCACACCTGACTTTGGAAACGACGGATACACGTACCTTTTGCAATATCAATTCAATGAACTGGATGAATCGGAGATGCTTGATAACTTCTTCTTTAAGTCCAGTGAAGACCGTGAAATATTTGAGCAAGCAAACGTTGAATGCGGTGTGGAATACTTCCTTGCAACGAAATCCTACGATGAGCGATTGCATAATTTATGCATGATGATTCGAAGTGATTGGTACTGCAACAACCAAAACATGTGGAATCTCGCTGGATTCTTTGCTCGTCAACCTCATTCTGATTGGTATTTGATGCGTAAGACCTATCTCTGTGTGCTCAAACAAAAAGTAGAGCGTTTCAACAAGGAGTTTGCTACCAAAGAATTCGATGGTTGGTTTGATTCCAAGTATAATCCATCACTGAACGAAGGCAAACTGAAAGGGATTGCTGCTGGTTATGATTCTGCTGCATACAAGCAATGGAAGGATGAATATGAAGTCAAGGAGCCAAGGAAAACATCTACTTCGAAGACATTTGAGCTTTCTACACTTGATCAGGATTTCGAATTGACATTCAAGTCTGAGCGGAAGTTGGCAACACTAACTCAGCTGGTGGAATTAACTGGTCGAACAATTGACGACATGCGTTCAGCCATGGTTGATACATCATTTGAGATCGATGAGCTTGAGTATTGGGCGGAGAAGTATCTAGTGATCGAGAACAAGCCCAATCGTGACTTTGATTTAAATTTCAGTACTTTCGAGAAGATGTTGAAAACTACCAACTTCGAGTCTCTTCATTTGCTGAAACGATTTGTGCTCTACTTCATCCACGAGTTCTACGTCTTGAAGGATCAGATATCACCTACTACAAGCGTAAGCCAACGGAGGACGATAATCTGTGATCACGGCATATGATCCAAAGAACTTCTTCAAGGTGCAAATTCAGTTCATTGAAAACAAGAAGCCACGTTCGACCAAGCTGTCTGACCTTCTCAATACGGTTCCATTCCACAAGTTTGCAAATACTGTCTGCAAATGGGAACATGATCCAAATGATATGGAGACATTGAGCTTAGCAAATCCACTACTGGCAAAAGATCTTCACGAAGAAATTACCGAATCTGACTTGCACCAAGTATTAGTCGATTACCTGAAGCGTATCATTTGCTTCAACCAGCCTGAGAGGTACCAGTGGTTGATGGAGTATATCGGTAGCATTTGCCATTATCCAGACAGCAAGACGAAAGTTATGCTCGTGTTATATTCAATGGAGAAGCAGATTGGCAAGTCGAACTTCTTCAAGCTTCTTACGAGTCTTCTGGGAACAGCAAATACTCACATGACTCAGCATCTTACGAATGTGTTTGGAGAGCATGGATCGCCACAACTTCGACATAAAAATTGTGCTGGTTTGAGGAAATTGCTGGTGATAAGCGCTCATTTCGTAATTGTCTTGAGCGAATGAAGTCTGCTATCACCGATTCCGTGCAATCTAGTCGAAAACTCTACCATGAAGAAGAAGTACACGGCAACATCACTGAAATTATTGGTGCTTCTAACAACTTGATTGGCATCGTCGAAGACAAGATGACAATTTTCGATGTAAATCCAGCGGAACAACACAACAAGGTCTATTATGGCAAGCTGATTGATGATGTGATCAAGAATGAGGATGAGATGAACAAATTCTACACATACCTAAAGCAGTTTGCCAACCCCAAGCCAAAATCCTTCTTCCGAACGCCTATCTATGATTCAATGACAACTGCTAGCAATGAGGG
Organism: Phytophthora taxon juncus; assembly: GCA_033558005.1. Taxonomy (NCBI): domain Eukaryota; phylum Oomycota; class Peronosporomycetes; order Peronosporales; family Peronosporaceae; genus Phytophthora; species Phytophthora taxon juncus. Next base: position 861,741 of record JAUCEE010000024.1, read on the forward strand.
CATTGTCAACTATGTCAATGAACTTAAGGAATCGGGATTAAATGGAATCGTACACACTGAATCGCAAGGCCAATATCGCGTGGAGAGAGATATTATGTATCAGCACTATCAAAGGTGGTGCGAGACAGCTGGTGAAGTCCCTGATAAGCGATCGAAATTTGTGAGAAGATCTCGAAGTTGGACAAGCGTAACACATTCAAGCGATACAAGGAAAATGGAGCTACTCCCTATGGGTTCTTCTTTCCAAATGATTTCAACCCAGTCTGAAGCTTCCTCCCTTCATGCGGCGAACGCGACGTGGATCAGCCATACCAACTCCAGTCACTTGCTTAATTCCCTTTTGGATTTCTTGACTGAACCCACCAGTCTCAGGAGCAGTGATATCAGCAACAGTATCCATTACAGAGCCAGCAATTGGCTTCCAATTATTTTTTAAGAAAGTCCATGCATTCTTTCCAACAGACTTGATTCCTTCCCAAAGGTTTCCCCAAAAGCCACTTCCATCTAGTCCAGATTGATGCGTGCGTAATACTTCACCGTGAGTCATGTGCAAAGTCGTTCCTTTACCAGATTCATATGCTTTCACAAGCTTCTTATAAGTCTCGGGACCAAAATAGTGAGCGTGACCAGCATTAAGCTGTGCATGCATTAATCGAACAGGTTTTCCATGCAGAACCTTTAAGGCCTGCGCGTGGCTAAGGTTGACGCGGAACTCTTTATACATCTTTATATATAAGCACAAAATAAAAATGTCAAAGCTTAAATCCAAAAACCAAAATCTAGATGAACTGAAACAAATAATTATTCGCGATCTTGAAATGAGCAATGACAAGCTCTCCAAAGCCACCATGGAACTGTATTTGAGACAACTTCTCAGATTATACAAATCGGGGAAGGAGACTATGCAATGGGATCCTAAAGAATTCGTTGCTCGCATCCAATATCCCAACAAGTACAACGATGCAAGTTTTCAGAAAGTGTATGGCGTTCAGAACTCTGATATGATTGCTGAATTGATGCGTCTTTACAAGAGCAAGGAGAGTCTGATCCTCACTCTAAATGCACTCTGTAAGATGGTCAAGAATCGCTTCCGCGATGCATTTGGATACTATAATGCTGTAAGAAAGGTACTTAGCAAGCAGAACAAGTCGGAGAAATTGGATAATGAACTGACACCCGAAGAAGAGACCTCACCGTATGTATCCATAAGGATCTTCTTGACTTTCTGCGGAACAGACATCAGTTCCTCGTAGCTAATATATATATTTCTAAATATATTTCTAAATATATTAGCTACGAGGAACTGATGTCTGTTCCGCAGAAAGTCAAGAAGATCCTTATGGATACATACGGTGAGGTCTTTCTTTCCAACAACGAGCTGAGTAAACTTGCCAAAGCGAAGCGCCTTGCATATCTACGGCTTGTCTTTGACTATGTCACTCTATATCTCAATGTCCATTATCCGCTGCGTCTCGTATGGCCAACGGTACATTTGCAAAAAGTTGATGGCGGTAACTACCTTCAAGGTACCAAGCTTTATTTGAATGACTTTAAGAACGTTCGCCTCATGGGAGCGCAAGTTATTGACCTGGATGGATCCACGATCAACCTCATTGCTCGCTTTCTTCATTTCCTTTCAGGATCTCTTGGACAAACACCAACAAAACTGCTTTGGCGCGTTTACAACAATAGTCCAGGCGAATACGATACTAATAATGGATTCAGTTCAACGCTCTCAAAGCTCTTCGTAAAATACAATGGAAAGCCGATGAGCATGAACATGATCCGTCACATTGTTGAATCACATCTGATCCAATCACCAACGTATGCGAAGCTTACTAATAGAGAAAAACATGACCTTCACGCTAAGCTACTCCATAGCACGTTTGCTGCCAACACGAGCTACAACAAGATTGCAAACAGATCCACAGCACCAGAGGTTAGCGAGGAAGCTCCTGACTTCTCATATGAGCCCGCGCCTCAACCTCCATCACCTGCTAAGCCGCAAACACGCTCTAAAGCACGTAGGGAACGCATATTCCATGGAAATTTCACTCCAACAGGAAGTGATAAATCACTTGAAATTGAAATATTCGAGAAGTAATATGAATACACTCAATATAAAAAGCAAATCACATACAAATGACGTCCAAACGTGGTCCACATGTTATGAATTTCAATGGATTGCACGCGCGTCTACGAAGCGGAAAAACACATGTAAATCTGAAGACTATGCTCGTCTCTCATGCGTTCGTTGACTTATGGCACCTGATTGAAGATGAGAAGAGCTTCGACAAGCATCTCTTTAGCCTTCTCGACGAGCCTGAACAAGACTTTATGAGATATTGCTTGAACAAATGTCATATCAAGTCACGAGAATTTGATTCGGCGTACAATGAGCAACTGGATGGTGTTGTAAAGCGCCTGAAGATGCTACAAGGAGCTACGGCTATTGGCGATGATAATCCAGGCATAAGAAAGGAAATGAAGCAGCTTCTTGACAAGCTGTATGAGAAGGGTGTATTCTCAACGAACTATTACACTCAATTCAAGCGTCTGATGAAGCTCTGAGAGAATTGCGCTTGAACGTAAGCAACTTGCTTGTGTCGATGTATTTCGGCTTCTTCTTCTTTTTCTGCTCTTTCGCGAGCTGAGAAACGTTAACTTTCTCCAATTGTTTGGTGAGCGTTTCGATGTTAGTAGAACCATGGTCAGTCTTAGCAGGCGCTAATGCCTTAACAGTTCCCGATGTTGTTCCATCACCATCGATCTCCATAGGAGATGGCATCATCTGCCGACGAATTCTTTTCCTACGATGCATTTTGATTTAGTTACTTATATATAAGCAAATCAAAATGTCATTTCCAGTTTTGTTGAACGTGAACAATCAAGTCGCCCAGCATCAATTCAGATATCGATTCAGTCAGCCGATCGATTTCAGTCAGTTCGAATGCGCACTTGGCTCAATCAGCATCAACTATTCGTGGAAGGCAATCACTGCCCAACGCCAAAACAACTCATTTAAAATCATTTGGCCGACAGCGGCAACAACAACAACGTATTCGATCACGTTGCCAGATGGCACATATACAGCAAGTGATATCAATAACTACCTGCAGTATTGGAGTATCCAAAACAACCTGTATCTGATCAACAACACCACCGGTGAATATTACTACTTCATATCCTGCGCGGAGAATGTGTCATCTTACGCAATTCAATTCACGATGCAGCCCGTGAAGAATGTTACTGGATATACTGCGGCAAGTGGCTTTCCCACAATGCCCGTAACAGCATACACCCCACAACTAGTGATCGATAATTCTGGCTTTGGTTCGATTGTGGGGTTTTCGAATGCCACGTATCCAGCTGCTCAATCCACGAGCGTTTACGCTGCGAATAGCAACGTAACGCCAATGATCGATCCTGTAGCAGCAGTTATTGTTGGCTTGTCTAATCTCTACAACCCAATTGCAAGCAACAATCAAGTGCTCCACACATTCACGGCAGCAGGAGTAGAATATGGTAGACTCATCACCACGTCGCAAGGTCAAGGTATTGCGTATTGTCCAATGCAAGGAACCAACAATGAAATCACATTGAGCTTCTTTGATCAAGACATGCGCCCCCTCCAGATCGTCGATGGGAATGTATGCATTCGTCTGTTGATGCGACTGAAAAAAAGTGATTCAACGATATAATTACATTTCGCAAATATATTCGATAACGTTTTGGTAAATCTTTCTCTCGATGATGTCCATCATCATGGTTGACATTTTTTCGATTGTGATTCGCTTGTAGAGATCAATGATTTTTTTGATTGGCATATCACTTGGAAAGTCACGGCAAATAATTGCGAGGTCACGCTGGGTCAAGTTTCGACCAAGAACGACATACTGACTGTTGATGCGAATCGTCTTTGGAATACCAAAGTAGCTTTGACTGATGTAGATCATACTCCATCCTTTTTTAGGACCTCTGATAAAATACTGACCAATCTGAGCTTGTGTTTTCTTTGGTTCGAGGACCAAGTCATCGAAGATAACAAGTTTGCTTGTCTCGGAGTCATACTCGCCCATAGCTGGAACCATCCCCTCTTCGATCACCTCTACGTTGTCTATGGTGTCCTTGAGATGATCATATAGTGTCTCATTTGTCTTCGTACAGATGACGATCTTCGTGAAGCATTTGCTCAACAACGCGATGATATATAGTACAGTGTTACTCTTTCCGCTACCAGATGGGCTGGCAACGCACATCCGAAATGGAAGCTCAAAGTGCTCATTCTTTGGGTATTTCTTAAGCTTTGACTTTGGTATAGATTGATAGAAGTTGAGCATCTTTCTTCGTTCTTATATAAAAGTAATCAAAATGTCTTCTTTGCCGCCAACAAAGACGAATAGTCCAATCTTCAACAGCTCATTCTTCCTCGGATCAAATGACTATCTTACAATTGCCAATGCAGACAAACGATATCAAAAATTGGGTGGAACCGGAGTACTCAATTCAATTGCTGTGGCTGGAAATCTCGACTGTGGGTCATTGACAATTGCTGGATCGGCAGTCGATCTCAGTTCATTGTCTGGAATCACAGCTGGAACAGTCACAGCATCTAAGCTTGTTATGGTCGATGCAAACAAAGACATCAGCTCTTTCCGGAATCTAACCGCCACGAACTTGACTGGTACTCTTCAAACTGCTGCACAACCAAATATTACATCTGTGGGGACGTTGAGTTCACTGACAGTATCTGGAAATATCTCTGGAACGCTGACTACGGCTGCACAACCGAATATCACTAGTGTTGGTACGTTGAGCTCTCTAACAGTATCTGGAAATATCTCCGGAACGTTGACTACCGCTTCTCAGCCGAATATTACGTCAGTTGGTACGTTGAGCTCGTTGACAACGACAAACACTATCACCACTAATATAACAACAATACAACGACTCTGATTAGCTATTCGAGATGGAATAACACATTGGCTACAAATATGATAGTTGACATGTATATGAGCAACATCGCACCAAGATTAGGTACTACTAGCAATCATGCGTTCAGATTCGCAAGTAATAACACAGTTGCTGTCTGGATTGATGCAAGTCAGAACGTAAATATTGGTTCGACCGCTCCATCTGGAACGTACAAGCTGGAAACAACAACGGCTAACTTCACAAGTCTGTATTTGAGTGGAACGCAAGTTACCTCGACTGCCGCTGAGCTAAACTATTTGACTGGATTAAGTCCAGGATATGCATCACGTTCCAAGGCTCTGGTCTGTGATGCCAGCTTCAATATTGGAAACTTGACCAGCGTTACTGCGACAAATTTCTACGGTACGCTTCAGTTTGCTGCACAGCCAAACATAACATCCACAGGAAATTTAACCCTGCCTGGAAGTCTGACTATTTCAAATGGAACAACGCCTATCACTTGTACGAATACTACTTCGTCAAGTACATTTGCGATCTCGATTCAATCTTCAGGAGGAGCGCAAGATATTGGTTCCACAACAACACATCAAGTTGCGATTAGAACAAACGGGTCGAGACGATTGACTTGCGATGCTTCAGGAAACGTCGATATCGTTGCGCATAATGGATCTACTCTGGGATTGAAACTTGGAGGAACTCTTGTCACAGCAACAGCTGCAGATTTGAATGGTGTTTCGGGTTATGGAACTTATCTCTCAGGAATCACACCAGGATCTGTAGCCGCGAGCAAAGCAATGGTTACTAATTCCAGTGCTGTTATCCAATTTGGATCTGGTACGAGCACTACGAATCAGATGAAATATTTCGCCAACACGAGTTTGAGAGATAGCATTCGAATTTACAGAGTTGATGATTCCAGTCCGCTTACTATTGGTACCCAAATTGATGGATCCTCCAGTACCAACAGAACCTATCCGATTTTGAGTCTTGTTTCCTCTATCGATGCATCTGCTCAAGTCGGTGGGGTTTCAGCAACATCTGCGGATCTATTCAATATCAGCTGGAATGACAAACCCTCAGTTGGTTTCACGTCACAGACTCACAGATTTTGCTTCAACATCGGTAACACTCAGCCATACAAGTCTGGATATCCGCACACATTTACGCTGGCAACTTCAGCTGATGCTTTTGCAATCAATATTGCGGGTTCTTCTCCAACACCATCAGCAGCATGTTTGTATCTTGTTTCTGATACCATCAACAAGATGATGTATAACACCAACACTCCATATAGTAGTAGTTATGGCACGGCTCCAATCACACTGAATCAAGGAAATATGTATATTAAATGCAGCAATGCCTTAAATGATGGAACAACGAGTTTCGACATGCCGCTCTACGTCGAATCGAGCAATTCAACTCCTGTATCATTGGCTTTCCAGTTATCCAATGGTGTGAACACTACTTCAACAAATAGTGCATACATGGGCACTGTCTCCAGCAATGATTTTGTGATTATGACAGGTAACTCGCGCAAGATGACTATCACATCCGCGGGTAGAGTTGGGATTGGCGTTTCCTCTCCAAGTACAATTTTGCATGTTTCGGGAACAGTCTCAAACACATTTAATGTTGGTGGGTCTCTGTATGCTCTTGGTGGATCAACCGCATATACTACTTCACAGTTAGGCCCAGTCACCGTATCTGTAAGTGCAATGTTCTCGGGGCCAATTCAATGCTCTAGTATCTACTGCACATCTGATCGACGAGTCAAAGAAAATATCGAGCTGCTTGACGAATCTTATTGTGATAACTTCTTCAAAGCGGATGTGTACTGCTACAATTACATCGGGTCTGAAGAAACAATCCCAAAGATTGGATTTATTGCGCAGGACATTAGCAAGCTCGGATACATGAATCTCTTAACTCTCACGCCAAACGAGAACATGAAGAAAGTAGATGACGATGATGTCGAAGGAGCCCAAATGAGTGTTGACTACAACAAAATCACTGCAATCAACTTCATGATGATTAAAAAAAATGATGAAACGTATTGAGACTCTAGAAGCAAAACTATCTCAACTAATATAGGCGTCTGCTAGACCATGGGAAGCAAAAAATGTAAACCATTACCCGAAGGAACAACCATCGTCAACTCGACGGTCATATCGTCAGAAACTGTGATGATCATCGACGGAAAAATATTGCTTCCAGTAAGCGATGGAAAGGACTCGGCCGTTGTTGAGATTGATCTCAAAGAAAAAAAGATAGGAGTACTACGTGGCGTCCGGGGAAAGCTGACAAATAAACTCTTGTCTTCAAGCAAAAAAAAGACACCGAGCGCATTTGTCTTCAAGGATGAAGATGCTCTTCGAGAGCATAGCTTCTCTATGTAGAGTGATATTTTTTTAGTCCCTTTGCCAACATTTAAGTTTCTAGTACAACCTTCATCCACTCTTTCAGTTGTTTCTTGTATTCGCTCATGTTGACTTTAGTTTGTTTTCCTTTCATTTTCGGGGCATGCGTATAAAAATAATTATGCCCATGTCGCTCATCTACAACCAATCTAAATTGCGATCTGATAGTATAAAGAAGAACGTTTCGATTCGCAGTTGTGCTATCATCAACCACTTGATCAAAGTAATTCTGTATGCGTTTATTAATCCATTATTTATTATCAGTGCCAAGATCAGCAGAGCTCATTTTGCGCTCCATTTCTTCCTGTTTGATACGGGTTTTTGGTCGAAGATTAGGAGACGTCTCATCTGGAGCATGTGCATCGCGTTTACGTTTTAAGAATGCTTTCGCGATTTCATTGGCCTTATCATCAATTTCTTCTTTAGTAGTTTTACGGTTATGCATGAATACTTTGCTTCGAAATTCTTTGTTTTTCTGTAAGTATTTTCGTATACGATCTTGAAAGGCTTGCTCCATATCCACTCCTTTATTCGTTTTAGTGTAATCAAAGTTGTTCATATGTTTCATGAAATTTTCATCGTTGAACATTTCCTCGTACGAGAAGTTCGGTGGAGTTTCCATATTCGCGTCCGTATCAGTTTGATGCGGAACATACTTATATTTCTTTGTCGATGGGGATTTGGATTTGGTCTCTTTTGGTGAGTCTGGACCCATCATGTCATAAATATCTCCAATAGATGGTTGTTGTTTACCTTTGATCACTTTAGGAGCCTTCTTCATGAGCTTACTAGTGATCTGATCATAGTCATAATCACGCGATTTGCTCATGACTTGTTGGAACAGATTTGCCAACGAATCGCTGCTAGCGTCGTCTAGTGCTTGCTGCTGAATCATAGCTTTCAACTTCGCACCTTGGACAAAATCACTCTTGGCCATTGCATTGTAGTAGCGGTCGTAAGCTTTTTGCTTAGTTTGATTATCAGTGAAGAACCCGTTCATTGTTTCTGGATGCTATATTTGGCAGATCAAAAAAAATATATTGAGAAGACAACGATGCTTAGTTTTGAACTGGACCTTGCGATACAGTACCCATAGCAGTGTCGACGCTAGCAACGACTTCACGGAGGATATGGTAATAGATCGTGAGCGCGTAGTTCGTGTTGTTCGTGCCTGAAACAATGATCGACTTGCTCGCACCATCTTCACTAGGTAGACGACGGCCAATATCAACAGCAACAAATCGGTAAAGCGATTCCCATAGACGTTGAGAAAGTAAACCAGCGTTTGTTACATCATCTAGACCACCATCAACACCTGACTTCGACATTTCTTGAACGAAGAGATAATAGCCGAAGTTAACAGGGTTATTCCAGATTGGGACGTTTCCTACCGTTACCTGTAAGTTACGTAACGCAGCAAACGGTGAAGTGGTTGCAGGTACGGTGCTGAAAGGACTACGGAATGGATTGATCACATCTGGAAGAGAACTAGATCCTGCAGTCATATTCGTGATAACAGGTTGCATGATCAATTTCTTTGGATTAGCATACCGTTCGTGATCGTCCACGTGAAGGATTCACCAGCTTGAACGGTGAACTTGTTGGTTACACGTTCGAAATAACGGAATGTTTTCTTTTGGATAAGGGCATTGTCAGCTGATGGAATTGGACTGTAAGTTGGAACTAACAAACGAGAGAATGCTTGGGATGGAACAATACCACTTCCCGAAGTCGCTGTACCGTTAACATCGGCAGTAACTGTCAAGATCGTGCTAGCCGGAACGTTGAGACCGGTTGGAGATAGCGTGGCGGTTGAAACAGCGGAGTAAAAGTTCCAAAGAATTGGACATGTGTTGCCAAATTGCATGTTGTTGCTGACTGCGATGGTTCCTGGAGCAACGACGCCAGTGGAATTAGTCGTGATCGTGGTGCTCGAACTGTTGTAGTTAATGTAAATAAAACCACGGGTGTTCTTCTGCATTGGGCATTTTTTGAAGTAATCACAGATATCCTTGAGTTTGATGCATGCTAAATAATGAGCTACATAAAATGGGGCACCATTAGCAACCGATCCAGCTGGCGCGACATATACTTGCGGCTTCGACACAGCTTGGATGTTGGCAGTTGAGCCCATGACATCGAATGCCAGTTTGTTGGCTTGCTGATCAAGAGCAGTAAAGAGTGACCGATCATAAGCACCCTTATTGAGCAGCGTATTTGACAGACCAAACTCTCCAACAGTGGAATTCATAAACGAACTTGTTATAACGTTGTCAAGATTCTGAATTAAGCTACTTCCAGCAGCCGGAGAAGCGTATTCGTCAATTACGAAGTTGCTGGTTTGGCCCTGCTTTAGATAGGCGTTGTAATCCCATTCAGTTAAGGCCTTGAATGTAGCATTGACGTTCTCATGAACTTGATTTGTTTGGACCGTCGTACCATCAATGACAACTTGGACAGAGTCAATGAATTGCCAGGCACCTGCCTTAGGAACAAGTTGATCAATTGAACAAGCACCAGTCGAAATCACCGATGCTCCCGTGCTGTTTGTGATTTGAAGCTTGATGGGAAGCTCAATGACAGCTTCTTCCCAGTTTACAAAAGCAGCTTGCGAAGAGATGGTCGAAAGATTGAATTGAATTTGACCGGAATGTTGACCCGTGTTCGAGGTCGAATCCTGAATATAGGTCCATTTCTTGTCGCGGACGAGTGTTTCAGCTGGCGCTGGTTCGACGGAGTGCTCGAAAGCAGAAATATTGCTTGCGGTGGACATTGTATAGTATGAGATAGCTTATATTGGTCAAGATATAGATCGCCAGCAAAAAAATAATATGAGCACAAGGCAATAATTAAATTATCTCGAACAACAGATGATCAACTTATGAAACTCGCTACCTCACTTGGGGTCAAAGTAGACCATATCGATTTCAAGCAGAATCTTGACAGAAGCAAAGATTATGCCATTCTCAATATGGGTACGCCTAAGCTCGGTGGTACTCATTGGATCGCAGTCTCTAACAAACACAAGCGCTGCTTCGATCCGCTTGGTTTGCCAAGACCTCGCGTGATTCCAAAAGACTACTCATATCAAGAAGTTGATATCCAAGATCCTCAATCGGGCACTGTGGACAATATTGCGTGCTATGGCTCTACTACTTGCAGAACGGAAAAGAAGACGATTTCTACAAGCTATTCGATCAGCTCGGATAATCACATGTGTAATATAAAGCATGCAAGAGCTAGGATATAAGTTCCGCGTTTCCAAGCGCAAGGGCAAAAAATATGATGCGTTGCTTAGTGATGGTCGAATTGTATCGTTTGGAGCTATCAAGTCCAATGGTGAGCCTTATCAGCAGTATCAAGATCGCACAAGTTTAAAAGCATACCGTGACTATGATCACAAAGATACAAAGCGAAGAGAGCGATACTATAAGCGACACGGCCCGATTGATGATCAACATCCTTACACAGCCGATTGGTTCTCAAAAAAATATTTATGGTAGTTGACAACAGCAACCATGATCTTGAATACGGCGGCAGAGATAATGAATATCCGCGATTGCATTTTCCAAGTCCTCAATTTCGTCGATATTGTTGGCTTCATCCTCGAGCAGACGCTGCAAAACGGATTGCAATATCCGCGAGATGTTCAACAATTGTCTTTTCATGGTGTTCTCTATATTAGTATCTTTGTGCTTCAAAAAAAATACCTCACTTCGAAGACTGTTTCATATTCGTCATCACTAAACTCAAGGTCTTTTCTCGAATGTTAGCATCAGACTTCAACTTATCAGTGTCGAATGTAAATGGCTTCACGTTGATCGGTGTGATTGTTGAGGTGTAAACTTTGTAATAATTGTCATCAATAACGACTGGCTCCTCATCAGTTGTATCAACGTATTGAATGTCCATTTTCTAGGTATATATATCTGAAATATATTTAAGATAATGTAGAAACGATGTAATTATCTTCATGTTGTTCATGTGTCGTTTCTGCGATTGACGCTTAGCGCGTACCGGCTCACCATGACTATCTACACACTGTTATTATCTATATCTACAAGTCTCTATATTTTTTTGCCCGCGTCACAAAAAAATATCACAGTCTAAGCACTCTGTTCTTCTAGCCACCGCTTGTGCTCTGCGATCGAACGTGAACATGGTGATTTGCAGCAGAATATTTGCCGCCACATTCACAATTGGATCGAGCTGCTAGTCGGGCTTTAGAAATTGCATCCCATCGTTCCTTATTTGCCTTATAGTATTCCTTATTGTAGGCTCTGATGCTGTCTTTATTGTTTGCTCGATAATCTTTTTTTCGCAGCTGATCTATCGTAAATGCATTGTTCTTATTTACTGCTGTTTTTCTAAATTTCGCTATTCAAAGTTGTTCGTATGCTTGAAGATGCTGTTTGTCTACAACCTCATACTCCTTCACGAGAGTGATCTTGAATTTATCAATGCCATGAGTTTTGAAGTATGGAAATATTGACATTTGTGTATGCTTGCCTTCAACCCAACGTCGAAAGTTATTTTTGTGTCCTTGCCAACGCCATGACAATTTGTTGATAGTAGAAACCAATATAGCATAGGTCACTTTCAATATGGATGAATCTGTAGACTCGACCGATCATTTTATTTCTCAAACTGGATTTCCAATTTTTGTAGTTTCTATATATTGATCAATATTTTTATCAGAAATAAAAATAATTAAGTCGGGCGTCGCTATCTCGCGCGATCGTCGCTTACCTGCTGTGCTTCCTCCATGCTTCTGCTTGCTTCTGTGACTTAGAACAATTTCAAAATAACCTCAGTTGAGGTTTTATGTTGAGTTCCGAGGTTCCAAAACCGCGTTCCGAACCGGTTCCAAAATGATGCCGTACTTACTAGAGCTGCTGTGGTGCTTCAATTCTATAGTGAATTGCAATTATTTGATGAATTGTGGGAACCCTGGTTCCAAAATTTTCGGAACCAAATTTTAATAACTAGAAGGGCTGTGGTTACATTGACATCTGCTGCTGGTGCTCGGGTTCCGAGATCCTATACTTTCATACATATATATATTAAAATTTATAGACAGGGGGGGTAGGGGGTAGAAGAGAAAGAAGAGATCGAGAGACAGTGCTGCGTTTTTTTTTGTGGAACTTGGGAACTCAGTCCCGCATTGTGTATAAAACCTACCATGATCATAATAGTTAATGTTACGTCGGTTCGGTGGCATGGAACTGGCTCATATCAGGTTTCAGAACCTTAAGCACTACTGGATTTTAATAACTACAATAACTCTGGTGGTCCCTAGTTTAAAGTGACTTGATCATACAATGTATGGGATGCGGTTTATGTTTCGGAACTCCCAGAACTACTGGATTTAGATAACTACACCTGCTCTGGAGACGCATTTGTTAAAGTGTCGATTCTGGCAATGCCAGAGAATTCACATTAGGATTACGTTAACTCGCGCGATCTTTCTCTTGGCGTACGCTAGTGGACGGACTGTTTCTAGGAATTTGGCTTCTAAGCAAGGAATTAGAAGATGTCGTAAGACGAATGTATGCTGAAATACATGGTGGGCAACCTGCATGGTGGCATGTGGTGGCAGATAGACTAGATCGTAAAGCAGGCGTTGCCTGTTACTGCCAAAAAAATCGTCTATGTGCTGCGCTGATTAACGAATCTGCAGTATCGTGTGGTGCGCTTTGGCTTGGTAAGGCGCTTTTGTCGCCGCATCCCAGATGCAGATATTCATTATACTGTGCAATTTGCGCAGATTTAGCTAGTGCTATAGGTCCTTCGTAGGAGCAGAAAGCCAGGCTTGTTTGCACTCTTTCGCGCCAGCTCCCAAGGAGTCACACAGTCAGTTGAGTGAAAATGTCGCTAGTTACGGACGAGAAATCTAAATTCGACTTGCTGGTCAGGTTAAGATCTGCGCAATATCTCTTTTAAATTCAAGCCGTCTGAAGATAACGAATACAACATCCTAATTTTTTCTTCTAAGAAGGCTTAAATGGCGAGATATGAACCGGCAATATGGTAAAATATTTTCATTTATTTTTGCATTTTCCAAACTTGGTGTTGCGGCTGCTACTGTATATATATATGTGCTTCCATTTTGAGGAAGTTCACATATAGATCTATTTTAATAGATATTCCTTTCCCGTTTCTTTAACTAGTTTTGTTGCCGCAGAACACAAAAAAGCAATACGCCATAAGCCCATGACAAAAACACACAAATCATAATCACACAAAACATGCTCTTGGAAGCTGTTACCTTTGCAAGAGCAAGTATTCAAATGGACGACTTGTTGATGATATGCTTATGAAAGAGTGAAAGTTGTAATCAACTTTTTTAATCTAAAGGGTTAAGGGATCTTCTCGTTTGTTACTGTAGTTGTCACTGACAACTCTTTATGGACAAGGAATCCAAATGATTACAACGGTATGTTCAATCGTTCGCGAAGCTCTTTCGGAAAGGTTTGCAGCTTAATCCGACAAGCGTTTACAGCCTACGCTCTTTGCCAGCTTGATCTGAGCGGAGATCCTGTGCGACAGGTCGACACGAAGTATCCGACTATGCAACGTACTGCACCTAAGTCTTTTCACTCGACTGGACACGCAATAAAATCTCTAGGGAACTCGCTTCCATCTATACAATTGCTCGGGTATAAATACTGTAATGGTTTGGTCGATATCATAAATCCAACCATTTAACCCAACCATATCGAAATCGTGAACGGAAAATCTATAACGATACTATTAAAGCGCAAAACCTCTTCACAAAGTAAGAATGGTCACATTCACACAACTGCACTATATGGAACAACAATTCATTCAAGTTTGGTTGAGAATCCCTGCTGACAACTTTTTTTGATGAAACCTTCAATTTCACCTCCAGCGACAACACCACCACTATGTCCACTCTCAACGGCCGATTAAGAGAAACTTCCTCCTCCTATAGTGCTGCACAAAGCATTGCATTATCGCACAAACGTAAAAATAAGAGTGACGACGCGAATCGAGTGCCGAATACTTTTTGAAACCCTTTTACATTTACACTTGAACCGATTTTTTCTCGGGGCAGCAAATAGCGCTGACTACGTATTGCTTGATGGAGATTAAATCGATCCAGCTGGAGGTGTGCGCGGCGTAAACGCTACCTTTTTTATCGGCCATAGCGCACAATGCTGCCCCAGACGCCAGCACGAGTTAGTTCGGAAAACAACGCATTTACTATAGCGAGCATACGTGAACTAGTTAATCAAATCATTTACTATACTATAGCGAGCATACTTCTACTTCTACAGAGCGCTGATATTTGCCTTTGTACCAAAAAAATAAAAATATCAAGCCGCAAAATACGGCGTACGATTTACAACGCTATTACATATTAATGTAGGGGGCATTATTGGCCTCAGACAGTCACGGACATTTTTGCTTGGGTTGCGATTGATCGAGAAGCTCCGCGAGTCTCTAAAGCTGCTAACAGCACTTGTGTAAACGATATCGTAGACGCTTACAAGTAGAGGGTATTTTAGCAACTAGTTTTCGCTAAAATGGGACAAGCTGGTGTCCCGGCTCAAGGCCAAGTGTATACGTCTGCGAGAGGCGAAGCAAGTGTAAGCTTCATGATGGAACGTGCCACTATCCCATCCCAAGAATTATCTTTCACCTCACCTTTGTCTTATCCCTCAAAACTAGCGAAATTTCAGCAACGTCGTTGACTCTCGCTTTCAGGGCGTTCCACCACAGCCGCACAACTGTAGCACCGGAATGAGGATTTGTTGCCCCCAACTCCGACTCTCATGGCTAGCCCTCCATTGACTACTTACCGTGGCATTGTTGCAGCGCCGTCGTCCTTCTTAGTGTGCATATTGTCTTGGCTCCAGGACGAAAGCTCCAGGACGAAACTTTCTTATAACCATGGGGAGCACCAATTTGCTGCTCGATCCTTAAGCACATTGTAGAAAACGTAGCGTGATGGAGGCCCTGTACAGCACAAACCTTCCCAACATCGCGCTCACAAACGCAGACGATACGGTGGCTGCCGCAAGGACGCGCCCTGCGTCGATGTGAACAATACACGGGAATCGTGGTTGACCTTCGCAGCGTCGCATCGACCAGATCCTGGCCAAGATCCTCATGGCCGAAGCAGATGTTTGTTGACTGAGCGAGAACTCGACATCTGCATGATGCGGCCCGCATCAATGGGTTGGTGGATACTGCAGCAAGCTACAGCAATGACGCGGAATGAATTTGCAGAGCCATGCTCAGCTAAAGTACACGTTGACTTCTCTTCTGATCTATTGTTTGAAATGGTACCCATACACCTGGGCCAATGGAGGTATGTAGTCTACTCAAACAGCTAAGAAAGACACTTGTCCAGAAACCTGTACCTATATTAAAAGGTTTTGTTCCACTCGCTTGTGCATTACCTGTGTTGCGGGGGCACTCTTGCACTCGAAGAACGTTGAGGTGAGAAGAAAGGACCGGAATGAGATCACTTCAACTGGCATATGCTGTTGCGAGCTTTCAATCCAAAAGGCATTCTTGCCGGCAGCAGCAGGACTCGTTCCTAGTTGTGGAGAAGAAGTTGTGCTGTAACGACGCTATTGTTTATCTGGAAGGGACGTTCTGTGCTCTCGGGCGTACCAGCACAAGATAAGGTCCCTTGACCAAAGTGCAATATATACACCAATAACATCGCTGAAACTGGTTGCCAACGCCGCGTCACTGGCGAGTACACATCCCAGGACCCCGCGTAACGCAATTGATTGGACGAATGTGCGTTCGTTGCCGTTGCTCTTTTGACAGGCAGATGTGTCCAAAGCAAGCCGGTACAGATATGTACATTAATGTGGTCTCTAAGGGGGTCTAGGGGTACTCTAGATGCCATTTTATGCACAGCTTGAGCGGACGATGTAACATAATCAATGCAGTCCGTCCACTAGCGTACGCCAAGAGAAAGATCGCGCGAGTTAACGTAATCCTAATGTGAATTCTCTGGCATTGCCAGAATCGACACTTTAACAAATGCGTCTCCAGAGCAGGTGTAGTTATCTAAATCCAGTAGTTCTGGGAGTTCCGAAACATAAACCACATCCCATAGCATTGATTATGTTACATCGTCCGCTTAAGCAGTGCATAAAATGGCATCTAGAGTACCCCTAGACCCCCTTAGAGACCACATTAATGTACTACATGGTACTATTCGAGTTGCAAGAACAGATCCAGTACGTATACATCTATAGTTACAGGGGCTCATTTCTTTCATCAGATACACTTCGCCACAATTTGAAAGGCGCTGCAAATACTTCGAAATACGGTACAATGCCAGTATGCTGTGTTGTGTGTAGGTCAATACTCCTCTCGACAAACTAAGTTTACAGTAAACCATCATCACCATCAGCGTTCAAATTATTCAAATTAATTAAGCAACGCAACAAGCCGATCCATCAACTTGATTGAGTGCTGAATTCGTGTACATCCATGAGGCTCGCTGCGCAGCAGCTACCAAAACACGTTAACATTTCTGTTGCTTCTTTTATTATTTTTCTCTTCAAGAAGTGTTTAGCTACATACCGAAGCCTAACAATGCAATCCTGAGTTATGGACCTCCATTGAATATGTTCTCAAGCAACAATTGAGTGGGACTACTGGGACTACCTCAATTGCTCCACTCTCATCTTGTCTAGGATTTTTGTTTTAATCGTGGATTGCGGTCTTGTGACCGGCTCGATTGCTTGCAGCAAAAGCACCCATCTCCATTCTTCCAATCGTGCCGGTCGCCTGTCGATCGTCCACACTCAGCAAGATTACCTCAGAATTCCCAGTAGCAAAGCAGACCCCATTCTGCATTTTGCATCCTCAGACACACACGAGCTGAAGATATATTCCCATACGCCAAGGGACCGCATTCTAAGTCACGAGAACTTCGAGATGGCCCGATCCAGGATCGCACTTGTCTTTTTGGCTGTCATTGCCAGTACCACCAGGACACAAGCTATCAATTGGACGTTTTGGAACGACGACGACGACTCGGCTGCTTCAACTGGTTCATCAGCGCTGAGCATTGCTGTGGACCCGTCTTCAGACTCTTCTGCTTCGTCGGTTGGCACTACACCGTCAGCGGTCTTGACACTCTCAGGATCATCCTCTTTGGATCTAGAGCCCCCTTCAGAAAGTTCGATCGCTACACACGAATCTGCCACGAACAGTATCACATCGACGTACCGCAACTGGGTTGGCCCTTGGAGACAATCCTCTGATTCTGCCTGCTACCGAGAGGCTCACATCATGCACACTTGCCCTAGCAACTATGACCGCAATGAGCTGACAAATACTTGTTGGACGGAATGTCCGATGGATTACCCGGTTGAATGTGGCATGCAATGCATCCAGCAGAACAATGACTGTGGTCGTGAAGTTGCGGCTAAAGCATCTGCTGTTGCCATGTCCACGTTGAGTATGGCCACCTTCGGTGTATTTGGAGAGCTGGCAAAGCTAGGAAAGAAGGTGACGTGGGCTGTCAAATGCGCTAATTCGTTGCTGACAGTGACGAGAGCTATCGTTCGTTTCATGCGCAACCAAATGACCCAGGATCCGCAGACCTCGCAGGATAAGCTTCTGCTGCTTTTGTACCAGTCCAACTACTACGTGACAGATCTGCCGATTGCAATCTATGCGTGCTCAGGAAAAGTTGTGCCTCCAAACCTTCGTATGACACGAAAGATTATGGCTACTGCTCAATTTATTCTATTGCTGGTTATGACCTACGCTGATGATATCGTTTCAAGCTGGGGGAAATTCAAGGCCTTCATGAATGGACTCAACTTCACGGAGGCTGCTGAAGAACTGACGGAGGGAGAGATCACCGACCTGGAGTCCGCTATGAAGAAGAACTCGACGTGCGGCGCTGACATGCGGTCGTTGACCAACAGTGTCTACCTGACTGTGGGTGAGATCAAACGGAACAATCCCTCGATCTCCGAGGACGAGCTCCGACTTCGAATGAGCAACTCTGACCTTGTTCTGTACGACATCGCCACGGTTACGAACAACTGCATGAGTGAAATGATCGCTGAATCCTCGGTTGCCACTGCATACCAGACACGTGAGACTCTCCGCAAAACGTTTGGAGTCATAATCAACGACCTGGTCAAGTCTGGCAAGAGTAACAACGGCACGTTAATTGCCGCTGAACATGCGTATTACAAAATGATCGACAATACTCTCACCCTCTTTTCGCTTGGTTGGGACCCTACGGATCTGACGACTCTGGCTGCAGAGTTCTTGCAGACAATTTGTGGTCCCACACAGTTTATGGGTGAGATTGACGATGGTGATGACGATGCTACCCTCGGCTTGAACGCACTCAAGAAGGCGTTTAAGAACAGCACGAGCTCGTGGACGAGGAAGGGTGACGGCGCGGTCATTATTAACTTCGTAAGCAAGGACACGGAAGACGTGACGGTCAATATCATGTCTGGCGGCGACAAGATTGACGTAGTCGATGTTCCCGCTGGTGGTACAGCTCAGTGGAAGTCGAACGTCACTGCACTTGGTGGCAAGACGCTGTATTTGGACCGTTGGCGTCCAGGTTTTCTGGGTCTTCCCGGTACGGGAGGTGGTTCGCTGGTACTTTGGGTTCCCCTCGCACGCGAGGGTGGCCACCTGGAGATCAAGGCCCAGCTCAATGTGAGCTAGAGAGTTAGAGTGTGTTTATTGTCGTTTGTCTAAGATGAAGCGCTAGAACTCGTCACTGATTGTAGACGAGTAAATTGAGATAGAAGCATACACCACATTACTATAATATACGATGAAGTAGATAGATGTCATCTGGATTCGTCACGCAACTTGTGCGTAGTATTTATCACTTTTGCTTTTTTATTTGTCAGTTCAACCAAAATGCGTCTGTAGGAAATGGTACATGACTCTGGAAGTACACCAACAACCGCAGGTGGTAAGGATCTTACAGTTCAAGTAAAGTCTTCGAGCGGATTTTCCATGATCTGCACGTATCGTTTTGCAAAACAAAATAGTTTTACTAGTTACAGTTTTTTCGCTGTTTGCTGTATCCTCAAGTAGAAGCACGGTTTAGATCCATGAAATTTGTCCTCACGTAAGACGAAGCAAGATTTAATATCTAAGATAAAGTCATAAGTCACTAAGAAGAGAGTTGTGGCCACAACTCCGTGTCCAGTTCGCTCAAGGGATACTATGCGTTTGGCAAATGGCAATATTGGCATCTGTCGAAGCTGGGCATCGGTGACGCTGCTCCCGCGTAGGGATGCTGTAACCATCAGAAGCGCCACTTGAGACGAGAGTTTCCCGCTCATCAAGGTTTGGAGTTGATGTATAAGGTTGTGTTTAACCCCGACCACGCGAAAGAGACCGCAAGACTGCTGTGGCTTCGTTGTTGATTGCCGTGTGAACGACTTCCCGAATAATCCAATGTCAAGTAAGCGCCACCTCCACAAAGGTATCTTCTGCAGTACAGCATATTGTTCATTAGACCAATGCCCTGTTGAACTGTTGCCCGTTGAGACGCTATCATCACTAAAAAAGCAACTATTACTGAGGAAAACGCCATGGCAAGTCTATAGAGAGGCACATCATCCGTCAAAAATTGGAGAGCAAATAAAGAGAAACAGATTTGCGATCGATTATGGACAGCCCACCACAGAATTGGCGTCTAATCGCTCTTGGTCTTCGCCACAGCGCGAAAGAAGCCGAAGGACTTCAACGCTGACAACGCGAAAAAGGCAGGACTTCCCGCCCGATCCAAGTCTATCGCCACCCCCAGCGACAACAACATTTTCCTGAGCTAGTTAGTGTCTCTTACTCGTCCTCGCTCTCTGCAGCAGCCCGCCTCCAGGCTTCGCGACGATGTAGTACGTCGTGCCGAAGTGGAAGCGGTGCACCGTCTCGACCTCGAGCCCCGCCTGCTCCACCAGCGCCAGGATGTCCCGGTTCCAGTGGCAGCCCCACTTCTGCGCGTGCAGGTCGGCGAACTTGTCCAGCACGCCCGCGAGCCACGAGAAGCTGCTCTGGCCGTGCTCCAGCAGCAGGATGCGGCCGCCGTCGCGCCTGCACACGCGCTGCATCTCCCGCAGCGCGCGCACCGGGTCGTCCATGCTGCAGAGCCCGAAGGTGTCCACCACCGTGTCGAAGTGGCCGGCCGGGAAGTCCAGCGCGCCCGCGCTCATGACGCGCAGCTCGCACTGCGCCAGCCGCTGCCGCTGCGTTTTCGACACCTGGTCCAGCATGCCGCGGCTGAAGTCTGTCAAAATCACCTGCGCGGCCGCCGGGTAGAAGGCCACGTTGCGGCCCGTGCCGGCCGCCACCTCCAGCACGCGGCCGCGCGCGCGCCGCAGCAGGAAGCGCCGCATGAGCGAGATGCCCGTGAGCCGCTCGTCCCAGTCCACCTCGCCGTCGTATTTCGACGCGTTGCTGTCGAAAACGCGCAGCCGCGTGGCGTCGGTCACGGCGGGCGCGGCGGTCGCGCCCTTGCGCGGGTCGTACAGCGTCACGTAGGTGGCGAAGGTCACGCCCGCGTAGAGCGCGGCGCCGCCCAGCAGCACGCCCGGCCGGCGATAGAGGGGCGCCATGGCGCTGTCGAGAATGGCCGCGCGTGTCGAGATCGGAGCCTGTCGAAAATCATGCTGTCGAAAACGCGGTGGCGAGCGACGGGGCCACGACAAGGTAAGAGCAGCGTGCTCTTTAACGCGTTAAAGCCAAGTTGGCAGAACAGCGAATTAAAATGCCTTGCTAATTCAGTGCTGCTAGCTCACGTTGAGCGTCGCGTTTAGCTCCAAGTGACCACCTTGCGACGCTCTGGGCACCCACAACACCAACGACCCACCTCCCGTGCCGGGCAAACTCAGAAAACCTGGACGCCACCGATCGAGGTACAACGTCTTGCCTCCCAGCACCTTCGTGTTTGATACCCACGTCGCGGTCCCACCCGCTGCAACATCCACCTCGTCCACTTTGTCGCCGCCAGACATAATATTCACCGTCACGTCTTCCGTGTCGCTGCTTGTAAAGTTAATGATGACTTTGCCGTCTCCGACCTTGGACCACGAGCTCGAGCTGCCTTTGAAGGCCCTTTGGAGCGTGTTCAGGCCCAGCGTGGCAGCTTCCTCGCCGTCATCGATCTCGCCCATGAATTGCGTGGGGCCACACACGGTTTGCAGATACTCCGACAGCAGCGTCGCGATATCGGTCGGGTCGGTCATGGAAGCCGAGATGGTGGAGAGACCCGTGTCGATCCACTTGTACGCCGTTGCCTTCTCGTCCAGCGACGTGCCGTTGTCGCTTTTCCCAGACTTGATGAGGTCGTTGATGATCACTCCGAATGTCTTGCGCAGCGTCTCGCGCGTTTTGTACGCGGTCTCCTCGCTCGATTGCGAGATCATCTGATGCATGCAGTTGTTGGTCACCGTCGGGACGTCGTAGAGAACGAGGTCGGAGTTGCTGACCTTCAGGCGGATTTCATCGTCCGTGATGTCTGGGTTGTCAGTTCGGTACTCGCTCACTGTCATCCAGACGCGGTCGGTCAACGACTTCAAGTCTCCGCCGCAAGACGAGTTTTGCTTCATTGCTGTCTCGAGCGACGAGATCTCTCCCTCGGTGATTTCCTCTGCGGCCTCGGTGAAGTTGGCTCCTTTGAGGAAGGCTCGGAACTTGGCCCAGCTCGAAATGATGTCGTCGTCGTAAGTGAGCGCCTGCAGAAGCATCCACTGAGAGGTGGCAAGCACGATTTGCGACAGCCGCAGGTTGGCGGGGATATTCTTCCCCATGCACGCGTAGATGACCATCGGCAAGTCGGTCACCACGTTGTTGGTCTGGTACAGCATCAGCAGGAGCTTCTCTTGCGAGGTCTGCGGGTCTTCCGTCTTAACGTTGCGAACATATCGGATGATACCCCTCATGACGAGCAGAACCTGGTTCGTGCACCTGACAGCCCAGGTCAACTTCTTGCCCAGGTTCATGAGCTCGCCAAACACTCCGAACGTGGCGGTGCCGAAGACGGCCATCGCCAACGCTGAGATCTTGCTGGCCACCTCGAGTCCGCAGTCGCTGTTTTGTCGGATGCATTCCATGCCGCACTCCACGGGGAACTCCATCGGACATTCCGTCCAGCACGTGTTGGTGGCCTCGTTCCGGTCGAAGTTGCTCGGGCAAGTGTCCAGGACATGGGCCTCTCGATAACACGACGTGTCTGAAGAAAGACTCCACGGACCGACCCAATTGCGGTACGTTGATCGGACGGTGCTCGTGGCAGTGGCAGGAGTGGCATACTTTTTGAGCAAATTTGCGGTGTCGATAGAAACTAATGGAGGTGGAGTAGCTAGCTCAGTTGTTGGTGCGGCCGTGAAAGCTGTTGAGTGTCTTGAGGATGCCGTGTCTGCAGAAATTGATGAGGAACTTGATGTTGAGCCGTCATCGTCGTTCCAGAAGGTCCAGTTGGTGGACTCTGCACCAGTGATGCAAGGAATTGCTACGATCAAAGCCAACGTGCTTGTCAATTGAAGCATTGCGGCTCTGTAATACAGTCCAACGCAGTGGAGCTTGAGTGACAAAAGCTCGCAAGACGCAGAATGAAGGAGTGTCGCCTCGCCGACGGCTCAGCATGCTTGTCATCTCGTAAGTGCTTCTCGGATCTAATCGAGTAATAGCTTTCCTGCAGGCAGGCATTGCTGCCAGCAATTTGCTGGTTCTTAAGGATCGAAAAATCCAGCACCATCACGAGCCACAGTACCAGCACCAGCACTGCTAATCGCTTAGCGCCATCACGCGATGGTGATCGGATCCGCCAAAGCTGAAGTCTGAAGACAAGCGCAGTGCACCATCGATTAAAGACTTGCGCCGTTGGTACATGTATTACGGACGGAGACAGGTGCTGAGCTTCTTCCTCGTACGGCGCTGCACTGAAATCGTACGGCACTGCACATTGAGCCAATCTCAATGGCTTTTGGCTTTCCCAAACGGATTCAGTGGTATTGGCTGCATGAGCACCCTTACACACGTCGCGCCAGCGGAAGAGCAAAGGCTCCGTCGAATTACTGGACAGCGAAACCTACTCAAGAGAAGAAGCGCGACAGCCGCCCGAACACTTTCATCTCGTTGAGCATGCGGTGCTGCTGTACCCATTTGTGGTTGTTTGCCATTTGTTATCATGGACGAACATAGACCCACCCTACATATGCTTAGATGTCGTTGTGGCTCAGCCGGAATTCCCGCAAGTTGTTCATTCGCTGAGTATGTCCGGGCCGGGAATGCGTAGCGAATGAACAACTTCCGTATTTAAATCGTGGAGGCTGATCTGCAGGTGTAAAAGTGCAGCCGCACCTGGCTACGGTGGCATGGCCGTACGATTGGAGTCTAATCGTACGGCGCTGCTCGCAATAGCTGTAGACATCCAGTACAGTGCAGTGTCGCCTGCGGCATGCTCCATCACTATCTGCCTTGTGACAGTCTCACGACCTGTCCTACGTACGGGAGACACAGCACAGCACTCTATTCAAGATTGATACGAGGAAAAACTGCTAGGTGCTGGAAAGTCTCACTCGTGCATCCACACCATCCATCTGAGCACACACAACTCAGCTACATGTATACAGTATTAACGGATGCCATTGGCCACACCCGAGGTGGTTGCCCCTAAATGCATGTTCATTTTTTTTAGGGAAGATGGTCTTCTATTTTGCATGTTGATTCACTAATAAAGCTGATGTTGTTGAATTCAATTACCAAAAGGATTAATAAAATTAAAGAATATTTACTACTACGTAGTATTATTGATAAAAATCAACTTCTGAAATGAAGTCTTCGTCGCACTGCCACAGGAAAGCGAAGTTGCAATAGTTCTCAGACAGAAACGATACCTTATCGAAGAGCAACAAACAATACAGACTCTTTAACTTACATTTAGTTGCACATTAAGTTTTAAATGACCACCTTTAGAAGCATTCGGAACCCATAACACCAGGGAGCCACCTCCTGTACCAGGAAGACCAATAACATCCGAGCGCCAACGGTCCAGATAGAGTGTTTTACCTCCCAGTGTCGTGGTGTTTGATGTCCAGGACGCAGTCCCACCAGCCGAAACGTGCACCTCATCAATCTTCTCTCCACCGGAGTGGATGTTCACTTTCACATCTTTAGTGTCATTGCTAGAAAAGTTGATGATAACTGCTCCATCGCCCTCTCTTCTCCAGGAGCTGGTACTCCCGTTGAAAGCCTTCTCAATGGTATGTAGTCCAAGTGTAGCAGCTTCGTTGCCATCATCGATCTCGCCCATGAACTGAGTGGGTCCACAAATGGTTTGCACGTACGCCGCGAGCAGCGTAGAAAGGTCTAGCTGATCGAAACCGCTGGTAGAGAGCACGATGAGACTCATCTGAATGGCTCTGTAGGTGTAGTGCTCCGCCTTGAGCGTGGTGCCATTGTTGCTAGTCCCCTTCGAGATGAGGTCGTCGATAATGACCCCAAATGTCTTGCGCAGCGTTTCACGAGACGTGTAAGCAGTAGATTCTGTTGACTGTTCGATCATCAGCGGCATGCAGTTGTTAGTCACCGTTGCGACGTCGTACTTCACAAGGTCAGAGTTGCTGATCTTCAGGCGGACTTGAGCGTCCGTGATATCGGGATCTTCCTGCCTGTATTGATCGATAGTCATCCACGTGCGATCGAGAAGCGACTTCAAATCGGCCCCACAAGTCGAATTGGACTTCATTCCGGTTTCTAGCGATGAAATATCGGTCGAGTTCAGTCCATTGGCCGCCTCCGTAAAATTTGCTCCTTCAAGAAACGCTTTAAAATGACTCCAGCTGGAGATGATTTCGTCCCCATTCGCCAGAATCTGCGAAAGAATATATTGCGATGTTGCGAGCACATACTTGGACGTGAACAGGCCTTGTGGGACAGTTTTTCCTAAACAGTTTGTGATTGCAATTGGGATATCAGTCACGACGTTGTTTATTTGGTACAGAATAGCCAGAAGCTGAGCCTGCGTAGTCTGCGGGTCGGAGGTCTTGATGTTTCGCACGTATCGAACAAGACCTCGAGTCACAGTCATCATTGAATTGGCGCATTTGACAGCTCTCTTGATGCCTTTTCCTAAATCTTCCAGCTTGCCAAAAATGCCCATTGATGCTGCATCCAAAGCGGTCACAGCGATAACGCTGATCTTGTTAAAGATTTCAAGTTTGCAGTCATCGTTCTGTCGAATGCATTCCATGCCGCACTGAACGGGGTAGCCGAGAGGACACTGGGTCCAGCAGGTGTCGGTGGCGTCGTTGCGATCATAGTTCGTTGGGCATGTCGGCATGATGTGAGCTTCTCGGTAGCAGGCAGCGTCTGCTGAAATGCTCCAAGGGCCGACCCAGTTGCGATACGTCGACGTGACAGTGCTTACCGCAGTTGCAGGAGTAGCGATAGTGTAGTTTCTGGAGAATAAGTTTTCATCGAGGGTCGATGTCCCTGACGTAGTTGTTTGTACTGCAGACGTATCAGTGTACGGTGCGTCTTGTGTCCCGGTGGTCTGTGATGAATCTTCTGACGTGCTCACCTGCACTGCTGGAGAAACCGTCCCTGGAGATAATGCCCCTGAGTCACTCGATGAAGCTTTGGAGTCGGCGTCTTCGTGGTGCCAGAATGCAAGGTCAAATCCCGTTGTCCCCGATATTGTGAAGATCAAAGCCACGAGAACGAGCGTTATCCTACTCGGAATCATCCAAATATTTGAGGCTGCCCTGGGTGTGCTGAGGTGTGTCTGAGCCCGAGGAGGTAAAATCGCCAATGAAGCAGCTTCAGCAAATGTGTTCCCCTATCCGTTTAGCTTTTTTCCCGGAGGGGTGGGCTTGATCGACGATGGTGCCCCAGAGGGGTCTACAATCCTAGCAACAAGATGTAATGGAAGATCAGGCTATGTTCGAGTGGCTTGGCTCAGAATTCGTTCGTGCATTGAAGAAGGGACGAACAAACTGCACAAAATGATCATTAGCATAACCGTACTGCCGTTGTCGTTCCTACCGTGCCCCACGGAGTCCACTGCTGCAAACAGAATACAGTCAGCCCCTTCATTTGTGCAGTTGCGTCCTTCGATGTTCCGCACGAAAGTAGTGCAAGTTGTGAATTGGATTTGCTTAGCTACCTCGATGATGTACTGAAATAAGAGAGGAACAAGGGGGAAGGTGCATGCAAAAGATGCCAGATGGCGATGCGATGCATCCTAAACTAACTAACTCAGTACAAATAGTGTCTATGTGATCCCTGTGACAAATTTGCATCCTGGCAGTGTTTATTGATCCACCCCTTGCAGATACGACAGGGTTGACTGTACGCTGCAATTAATACGGACAGTCGAGATTGAGCTAAAAAGTCGAAAAGGGGTCTTGGCAGTCGTTTTCGTTCACGCATACCTACAAGCTTGAAGAGCTAGGGTAACGTGGAGAATCTTTAAGCTAGCCATGTTAACCAAACACCAGGAAAATGCTTCGTAGCTACTGAGAAGATGGATACCGACGGATGCCAGTCTCACACAATGCTGTCCGCTTCACTCCGTACACGCAGCATTGCATGAGTCTTCGCGATGAGATTCGCTCTTGCAGCAATGCCCGTACTGTTGTGATCAGTCGGAGGATCACGGTGAGGATTTGATGGTCGAGCATGATTTGAGCCGGTGCACCATTGACACGGTGGCTGTCAATGAAGGCTTCAACTTGCGGATTGGCCGCGCGACTAGCTGTACTATCCATCTTCGCGTCGTGAAAGCAAAGCAGCTCGATGAGCATGGGGCTTCAGCCAGTGTACAATACATTTGCTGTCAGCAGAGCTGTGATCGCAGCTCGCGATTCGCAATCGTCTCGGAGCGATAGTTTGCGTACGTGCGTCAACAGTCGAGTCGAAAGATCTTCATGTTGCCGAGTTGAAGTTTTTCCGAGGGTGCTACATGTAAGAGAGTCGGAGCAACAAATCGGTCTCTTGGTGCTACATCCATCGAATCTTCAAGCAAAACTTCATACTTCACGCTAGCTTAGCTCCACTGGCAAAACCCGCATAAGGTTGTAACCTTACAGGCACCACTCAGGCGCTCATGGTATCGAACCAACCAAAGTATCAGCTTCACGTACGATGCGCACCTCGCTCGACATCATGTGGCCTGTTGGCCGAAGCTCGTTGCCGACTTCCTAAAGTCCAATGTACGACATAGGCTCCTATTCCAGTGACATTTGCTCTTCCTGCTCTGCAGCTCTGGCCCAGCAAGCTCGGCCTTGTACTTTCAGAGCTCTGCGTCGCTTCAAGATCGCCTGTCGTGAAAAGTCGCTACAGCATTATCCTTCAGCCGACCGCAAGCAGCATGTCCGAGGTCGAGGAGACGCTCGAGCGCATCAAGAACCACAAGGGCGTGGAGGGATACGTGATTGCCGACCGTAATGGCAACGTGCTCCGACGCCATCCCCAAATGCAGGTGGCTGAGGCGGAAAAATACGCACTCTACATGAAGGAGCTGACCACGAAGGCCCGAGGCGTCGTGCGCGACTTAAACCCCAAGAACGACCTGCAGTACATGCGCATCCGCGTGAAAAAACTCGAGCTGCTCATCGCGCACGGTCAGTACTTGCTCTCTGCTCGGCAATGTCTATCAAAGGATGCTGACAATTCTTCTCGATATGTCATCTTGCACAGAGAAGGACTTCTTGGTCGTGGTCATCCAGAGGTGGACACCGACGAACGGATAACGCGCTCGACTGGATACTCGACTAGCACCTGCAACTGCACCAAGCACACGAGTTGTAGACACTACTTCCAAAAATGCGACGCGCTTTCATTCATGCTCGCTTGGAGTTCATGTAGAGCTGTTGTCACTTGGAAGGCGTGCAAGTCGCTGTGTCTCCAGCGCTAGCATTGCATCCCAGGATTCCTTGGAGATTTGACCTTCTCCACGGCTGAGCGCTACCAAGCGAGCGAGCCGCAGCCACCGATGAAGATCTTCAAGCTGTTGAACGACAAACACGAAATCGTCAGTTACCGATTCAAATGCATGCTTCCTATCATAAGAGCTCTTACCGCCACTTTCTGCTGGGACTTGCGGCACTCGACGTAGTGTTTCTCAGCCATCTCGGCCTCTTCATTGCCGATTGTGACCGTGAACGACCGGAGCACACTGAGGAAAATGCGGAAACACTCTAATAACTTCTCTTCCTGTAATCCAGACGGCTGCTGCTCCGCAGCAGTAGCGATGATGGGTACGGCCACAGTCACAGGCAATATACTTTTGCCCTCCGACACAGTGACAACAGCAACATCCTGCGGGAAATCCATGTTGTAGTAGTGGAAGTCGTACGGTAGGAGCATCTTATCAATCAGTGACTGCAGGGCGGCGACATTCTTTACACCTTGGTCGTTCAGCTGTCCTGCAGTCAATGCGGTCTCATTTACGAGCATGGTCGTACCGTTGGCCACTTGTAGCACACCGCTCAGCAAGATTTCCCGCTCATAATCTTTGTGCGGCATAAACTTGGTCGAGTTTAACTCCTTCAGCGACAGGTCCACCCGTGCCACCATTGGCATGAGCGACGTCAGCATTTTCTCGACTTGAGAGACAAACGCCCTCTTCTGCTCTTCAGTTGACGTCTTGTCCAGCGACAGATTGAGCGACATGTTGCCCAGCGGTGTCGATGGGTCCGCACGCGAGTACACGCGCGACAGCAAACCTAGCAGTAAATACTCTGCCGCGAGTGCATCTCCACGTACAGTGGTGGCCAAGTAGGCAAGAATCTGTTTGCGCATGGCGGCGACATCCACCTCCTGGCCGAGTTTGGTCCACTCGTCCCGGCAAAACTTCGTCCTCGAGTCATTGCTTTCGTTAATCTTGTCGTAGAACTCGGTCGACTCGTGTGGACGCACGTGGTGCACACTCTGCAAGCTGCTGGCGTGGCAGCAGTGCAGCACGACGCCCGCGCGCGTCTTGCGCTGCACCTCGTCAATGCAGTCCGAGATCTGCAGCTCCTCGAGCTGCTTGGCACTGAGCACGGTGCCCTCGTCGTCCTTCCTGCTGTCTGTGCCCGGCACCATGAGGTCCAGAATGCCCACGAACTCGAAGGCCTCGTTCACCTTGAAGGCGTCCAGCGGCGTGTCCTTGTACTGGCCGTCGTAGACGTAGATGTTCACGGCCTGCGGCAGCAGCAAGTTGTCTTCCTGCTGCGTCTTCTCCTCGGCCTTGGGCTTCTTCGTCTGCGTGTCATCCTGTTCCTGCTGCTCGTCCATCGGCTCGGCCACCGCCGCGCTGGATCGCTTGGTGCCCTTGGCAACTGTCGGACCGTCACTCCCACTGCAACGACCATCACCCTTCGTGTCGACCACCGAAGCCGTACGGTACGCGCGAGTGGCCCAGTCACTCGCGTGGGGGAACAGAGTGACCGTCAGCGGCACGCGCTCCACCAGCTGCCGCCGCACGGCCTCGGCGTCCGCCAGCGCCGGAGCCTCGCCGCCCAGCAGCACCAGCTCCGGGTCCTGCACGTCGCGCACCACGCCGCGGAAGCGCAGCGCGCTGCCGTCGCGGTAGCGGCCCCGGCGCAGCGCTGCCTCGTCCAGCACGGGCGCAGTCGCGGGTGCCGTGCGCAGCAATGTAGCCAAGTCCAGCATGATTGAAAGTGAGTATGGCCGACCAATCAGCATGCAGCTGGCACTATAACGAGAGTGACCACTGCACATTGCAGTCAAACACGCACGATCGTATGAGAAGGGCTACGAGGTCGAGGACCCCTGCTCAAGTGAGACGGCACAGTTCCGGGGAGGCTGCTTCCGACCAGTATCATTTTCCGAGCCATTTGATGCGACCGAATGCGGCGGCTAGCGCGACCGATTCGAGTGACATGGTCGAAAAATTCACATTTCTTACGCGTCTCGAACCGGTTAGAAACAGGTACTTGAACTGGTGAACTTCAGGCTTGGGCTGGCAAAACCTTCTTGGACCCAGCCGCACGTCCAAGTCATGTTCTTGGCAAGGACAGCACATTGGCAGCGCTTTTTGTTGGCTCGCGGGTTTTACGCTCGCTTTATCGAGCAAGACTAATGGAAAAAGTTGATTTCGTTGATAGGGTTTGCCTGTGTGTTTGGAAAAGTTGCGCAGTCGAGTTATGATGAGTGTTTGAACGACGGGGGGATGGTGCTTCGGCCATTACAGATGGCTGCGATGTTAAAGATCACGACTTGGATGGAAAGTCTCATGATAAACGCGGCAAAAGCCGCAATCGCCTACCGACACACTTTACTCATCTCATTGGTATACAGTGAGAACCGCGTCTGCTGAGCTATCCGTCGGAAGTGGCGGTACAATGGAGCGCATTTCCGCTCCTGAAGCAGTGCACGTGGTGTTGTCACACTTGCGCAAACGATTTCGATGCTGTTCGAGTACGCTTGCTTCGTGTCGCCTTCTGCACAACGAGGAACGAGCGCATCGCCGCTTGGAGCGCTTTCGCGCTGGGCATCAGAAGGGCGCTCCGTTTTGGGCGAGACAAGCAAGTGGCTGGACTGTTGATGAAGTTCATTGTCCGGATGTTTTCTCGAAGATTTGGACGCCTCCAGTTTAACATTTCTCGTCTCGAAAGCGTGGCCAACGGCGCTGCCAATGAAGTTGCTGTGTGCTTAGTCATGAGCGCAACCCTGTACTAAATGTCGGGGATTGTTGGCATTTGCGAAAGGCGATCTCATTCCTGTAATCCAGAGTCTAATGCATCGTGCTCCAAGCTCTATATTCAAGCGCAACCGAAGTTGTTAATTTGCCTGCAAATCTTAGTCAGCATCGTGCAATTGACAGCTTGTTGTACTGCTTTAATCCATTGATATCCAGTGAGATCGCGGAGGCATGCAGTGTGTGGTGCTCCACTCCGCTTGGGCAGTCAAAATTGGACAATGACCAGCAGCAACCACTCCGTCTCATTGTTCGATTTGCCAGCGTCGATTTCATTTTCGGTTCTACTCGGCACGGCCATTATTAAATGGTGAGATCGAGACGGGTGCTTGCGTTGCTCCTTCTTACGGTTGGCACCACTTGCGCATTGAAGCTCCATCGGACCTCCTCGACAGACGACACTGGTTCAACATCAAAGTTCCACCAGTTATTCCAACTTCGCTAACTTCAATCGACACCGCAAATTTGCTCAAAAAAGTATGCCACTCCAGTAGTAATTTCCAGAACATTACGCGGTCACTTTTTTTCCTTACCTTAATTTACCACCAAGAACATTCCCTGGAACCTTTTTGGCGACGCACCTCTCGACCACCTGAGAGCGAAAGCAACGTCTTTTCGATCTTAGGGTAGTTTCAGAACCGCTCGACCACTGAGATCTAACAGCTGTTGGTTTCATCGACACAATCTCTCGACCACCTGAGAACGTATGCAACGTCTTTTCGATCTTTAGGGTGGAATTAGATCCGTTCCATCAATGAGAGTGAATTGGTAAAAAACAATTGATATATAAAGCCGATTAATCCTGATATAAGAATCTTAGTTATATAAAGTCCATATCATATATACGATCAACCGATCCAACCAACTGACCAAACCATGTGCAATTACATAATGAAAAATGGAAGACAATGTCCGAAGTCCAAAACTTTAGATCGATGCTACGTTCATCCTATCTCTAAATATCCAGAAGCAGAAATGAATGTTGATACAGCAGAGGAAATGATCATGACTATATTCGACAGCGACAATCATGAAGAGGTTTTTGTGTCCTTGTGGAAAAGCTACTAAGCATTGGAATTGTGCTCATCACTGTTCATTTCCTAAGCATAAAACATGGGTAAAGATGATGCCTGAAACAAAGACAATTAGATCGTGGATTGCTACTGGTAAAGAGCTTGGTGGTCTTACTGATTCTAACTTTCACAGGATTTCTCATAATTTCCAAATTAATTTATTTTTTTTCACAAAAAATTAAAGGGGTATGTATATAGATACCTGATAACATGACGTTCGAACTAACTTTTGGAAAATACAAGGGCACGCCGATCAAAGAAGTATATGCTTCTGATCCCGGGTATTGTCGATGGATGCATAACCAACCCAGTCTCAATATTACTGAGGATATCAAGATTTTCCTTCCCTCCAAGTTTCTTAGCAATGATAATTCGTATATGATGAGTTGGGGCAAGTACAAGGGAAAGACGCTAAAGAAAATTAGTCGCACCGATTCTAATTATATCGATTGGCTTCGTAAGAACCCATTCGTAATTGAGAAATGTCCTAAGCTTTTCGAGGCTTTAGAGAGTAATTAAAAAATATTTTTTTTCAGTCCAAAACTAAGCCGTGGTAAAATCAAGAACCTCGCCCGTTAGACGATCGTAGGAGAGCTCTTGTTCGCTCACAACCAATACAATCATGTTTGTTCCCTGGCATCCAGCATTGACACCTTGGATCTGAATGGCCTGCGGAACATCACGTTCGGTTAGACGACTTACATCAGCAATTAAAACGCGGTTCGTTGCTCGTTAGCGACCACGTCTGATAGTCAAGAAGTCCATTTACCAACTCAGAGGTAAGATCACCATTAATCGAAGAATTTTTAGAGACCTCGTCTGCAAACTGGTGAAAGTCATAATCATGACTAATATCAAAGCATTGTGGCGAGCCGATACGAACGTTGAAGGTTTGAATAGAACTACCGGGGTGGAGCGTCCATGGTGCCGAGTCGAAAGGACTCTGAAATTGCTGTACAGCTGCAGAAGCAAAACTACCAGTCTGCTCAGCGAATGGAAGAAGAATGACATACTTAGCGTTCTTAACAGACGCGGATAGTTGTAGATTAAATGCGGCATTAAGCTGAGTCGACTGCTTACCAATACCAGCACGCTGGTAAAATAGTTGGGCGTAGCAGTCATTGAAACGAACCTTTTTAACCGGCTTAGAGATGATAGCCTGAGGGTTCTCCAAATGAACGAAAGCAACGTATAGACGAGACGTAGTGAAAGGCATGTAGGTTCCATCAGTTGTAGGCTCAAGCGCATCATAACAGCACCCCAAGAAACGGCCAAGGAACCAACACCAGAAATTGCACTATACATTGGGTTTGGACTGACCGCAGAAGCAACCATCACCGGACATACATTGCTACTCAAAAGTGTAGTACTCGTTAGCGTCATTCTACTGGAGCTATCAATATCAATAGGTGAAGTACCCTGATTTACACGGAAACGCAGACGCAATTGTGGGTTAGCCATAAGATCAAGCTCCTCGAAAATCGGATGTAAATCAGGAAGCTTAATCTTAAGCATATAGTTCCAAGTTCCCATGATAGATCCAGCTGTACCAGAGCCAGCTACGAACGCACCGCGACCAAGCTGGTTAGCAATCGTAGTGGTTGCAGATGCGGCACCCTTGGAGGGCCATGACGTAGATGAGTCAGCTCCAGCATTCGGAGGGTTTGATAGAAGACGCTTTGCAAACCCATTATTTGCAACCGACGCTGCAGAAATTACTTCAGCGGTGAAGGTGGTAGAGATTGCCGTGTTATTCGAATACCCGTCTCCAGTAGAAGAGGCCGTAGCGCTGCACTTGGCTGATTGAGCAGCAATCGGGTATAGAAACGATTCCGCACCATGCTTCTCAACATCCTTATCTGAGCGGCGGATGCATTCCACCTCCCCACTAGCGACATCCATCTTATAGATGTTAATAGCGAATTGAAAGCAATCTTCAACACCATCAAACTGTAAGAGGTCCAGCGGCTTGAATCCTCGGAAGACACTTAGAGTGTATGCAATACCCTTGAACGAACAGTAGCGCTTGAATACGTCCTTCACCTGCGCCTGAATTTTACGAGGGTCTTTTTTAGTCCTGGTGCAAATGCCAGGCGATACAATGGAATACACATTTGTTATTGGTCTTCGGGAAGTTGATAACGTGTTTGTTATCGCGAATGATCTTGGGGATGACAGCTCCACTATCACCAAGTGCGTGGTTGCGATAATAGATGTATATCTTGAAGCCAGTAATTGCCTTAAGCTTGTATCCGCTGGATGAGTAATTTAGCTTGTTAGCCAGCTAGATCGACCGAATTTCCGAGATGATCTTCTTACGAATATCAGCACGACTGTTAATAGCAACCGGTGAGCTGAACACGTAAGTGTTCGCCAGATTTGGATGGAAGTAGCGAGTTTCTTCATCGTCGGCTAAGCTTACAAGGTCGTAGCCGAGCGCAATATTCACCTTAAAAGCGCTCTTTTGGCTGGCAAGTACATTCTCGAGCTGATCGTAAAACTCAGATGCCTGGATGCCTTCATACAAATGAGATTCCATATTCTTGCCGTTATAGAAGCGGTACTTAGAATCAGAGCAGATGTGCTTATTAAGGGTTTCGATAGAAACCTTATATTGCTTGGCTAAGCTTCTGGTTGGCAAGGCGAGAAAGGTTGCTGACATACACCAACTTTCCAGTTCTACCGCGGACCTTAACACGGTAGGTGCTCCCATTTACCCATTTAATAGTTTGAATATTTAACGGCTTTAGACCTTCAAGCTCGTAAGCAAACATATTGTGTATATATCGCTGTCTATATTATTTTTATAAGTTTGACTTTATAATTATTAGATCTTGTATCAGGATCGACTTTATATCATACCCACATACAAAAAATTTTAAAATAATTATTTAAGATATTTGACATATGCCTTGTCGCTGGTTTTGACCCATCTCGAATTTACGTTCGGTTGATAGCCAGGGCATGGGTAAAATTGAGTCGTACCGACTGCTATCCATTCCCCTTTTCAGACTTCCAGTACCATCCAGATGAAAGATACTGGCTCAAATCCCCAAGAGAATCAGATAATATCTTAAGCGATGAGTGGTCAGTCATTGTTTATATAGCAGGCGGACTTTTTATCTATGAAAAAATTAACTAATTAATTAGTTAAGTTCGTTTTCATCATTAAGTTCGATTTCACCAACGTTAAGTTCGTTTTTTGGTTTCCGCTTGCGAGAACGAATCTGATCACGGTTCTTGTCATCGTACCCCTTCTGATATGACAAGCGAGCTTCACGTGTGCGCTGATAGTAGCGCTTTTGTGCGGCCTTGATTCGCTCTTTGTTAGCAAGGTATTGCTCAGGTGAGTACGTCATCAGTAGTATATTATTAACGTAATATTTATCAGGTTTTAAGAAATAATAATAAATGTAACACTGTCGGGATAATGTTCTATTGATTTTTTTATTCTATGACATCCAAGATATCAAAAAGCGTTGCGTCTACTAACGTGAAAAACTTTACTTGAATTAATGGTTCGCACGGTTTGCTCTACGTTGAGCTCTAGCACTTTCAGCACGGTGCCATTCTTGATGAGCAGTCCATGTACCGCGTTTCCTGAATTGTTGTCCGCATCCTTGCTCTGGGCAAACGAAATCAACTTCTTCTTCCGACAAAGATCCGGATTCCTGGTCCAACACATCGTCCAAATCTTCGCAATTAAGAGTGAAGCCAGGAAGAACGGTAGCACCATCAAGATCTCTCCACGCGCTATTGCCAACGCGTCGAACCAGACGATTTCCTCGGGCGTATGCCTTGTATTCGTACATGATTTTGTTCTTTGGATCAATGAGCCATCCCAATTGCACACCGTGAGGAAAGTACTCGCGCCGCATCTTGTGATCGAGAGCATCAAGCTTGGAATGTGGACCAGTGAGAGTGTCGATTTCTACCACGAACGTCGGAGCAAAAGGTTCTCCACCACGAGTCCATCGTCGAGCTTCAGTCAGCTGCCTTGCATCACCTCGAGGCACATACGCCACATCGGGGACCCGAAGCGTTGTGCCATCCAGCACGTATTCACCTTGCGCATCTGTCACTCTTCCACCATGGCCACTCCACGCAGCCCATTGCAGCAGCTCCTTGCAGATGTATGGTCCGATCACGCTGCGTCCTAACACCACCATCCGAAATGGAAGAAATCGGCCTTCGTCGACGAAGAAGCCAGGCTGCTCGCCAAGTGTTGGATGGACCAACGGACCGATCGTCTTCACGTGCTGGTTTAGCTGCTCGAGGGACACACCAGCGTAGTCCTTGACACGGCACAGAGTCTTCTTCGACTCTAGGTCACGCACCAGTCGCGCAAGCACGCCTTCGTGGTCTTTCTTCATGCCGTTTGCTGCGTGTCGATGTTGTTCTTTCTCGCCTGACAAGAAAGGCCTTGCCCACGCTACGAATGAATTGACTTTAAATTGAATTGGAACTTCCACTAAATGATCAATTCAAATTTGATTCATCAGTGACGGTTCCGAGAACTAGTTCCATACCCAGGAACCGATAGGTAGCGATACTTGCGCGCTCTTTCTCAAGCGGCTATTAAACTACCCTAATATTTCTAACGCTCTCAGGTGGTCGTCGTGAAAATAGCAGCTGGTCCGAAAGAAGGTTCCAGGAATGTTCTTGGTGGTAAATTACGGTAAGGAAAAAAAGTGACCGCATAATGTTCTGGATATTACTACTCACTCCTGCCACTGCCACGAGCACCGTCCGATCAACGTACCGCAACTGGGTCGGTCCGTGGAGTCTCTCTTCAGACACGTCGTGTTATCGAGAGGCCCATGTCCTGGACACTTGCCCGAGCAACTTCGACCGGAACGAGGCCACCAACACGTGCTGGACGGAATGTCCGATGGAGTTCCCCGTGGAGTGCGGCATGGAATGCATCCGACAAAACAGCGACTGCGGACTCGAGGTGGCCAGCAAGATCTCAGCGTTGGCGATGGCCGTCTTCGGCACCGCCACGTTCGGAGTGTTTGGCGAGCTCATGAACCTGGGCAAGAAGTTGACCTGGGCTGTCAGGTGCACGAACCAGGTTCTGCTCGTCATGAGGGGTATCATCCGATATGTTCGCAACGTTAAGACGGAAGACCCGCAGACCTCGCAAGAGAAGCTCCTGCTGATGCTGTACCAGACCAACAACGTGGTGACCGACTTGCCGATGGTCATCTACGCGTGCATGGGGAAGAATATCCCCGCCAACCTGCGGCTGTCGCAAATCGTGCTTGCCACCTCTCAGTGGATGCTTCTGCAGGCGCTCACTTACGACGACGACATCATTTCGAGCTGGGCCAAGTTCCGAGCCTTCCTCAAAGGAGCCAACTTCACCGAGGCCGCGGAGGAAATCACCGAAGGAGAGATCTCGTCGCTCGAGACAGCAATGAAGCAAAACTCGTCTTGCGGCGGAGACTTGAAGTCGTTGACCGACCGCGTCTGGATGACAGTGAGCGAGTACCGAACTGACAACCCAGACATCACGGACGATGAAATCCGCCTGAAGATCAGCAACTCCGACCTCGTTCTCTACGATGTCCCGACGGTGACCAACAACTGCATGCATCAGATGATCTCGGAATCGAGCGAGGAGACCGCGTACAAAACGCGCGAGACGCTGCGCAAGACATTCGGAGTGATCATCAACGACCTCATCAAGTCTGGGAAAAGCGACAACGGCACGTCGCTGGACGAGAAGGCAACGGCGTACAAGTGAATCGACACGGGTCTCTCCACCATCTCGGCTTCCATGACCGACCCGACCGATATCGCGACGCGCTGTCGGAGTATCCGCAAACCGTGTGTGGCCCCACGCAATTTATGGGCGAGATCGATGACGGCGAGGAAGCTGCCACGCTGGGCCTGAACACGCTCCAAAGGGCCTTCAAGGCAGCTCGAGCTCGTGGTCCAAGGTCGGAGACGGCAAAGTCGTCGTCAACTTTACAAGCAGCGACACGGAAGACGTGACGGTGAACATCATGTCTGGCGGCGACAAAGTGGACGAGGTGGATGTTGCAGCGGGTGGAACCGCGACGTGGGTATCAAACACGAAGGTGCTGGGAGGCAAGACGTTGTACCTCGATCGGTGGCGTCCAGGTTTTCTGGGGTTTTGTGGCACGGGAGGTGGGTCCTTGGTGTTGTGGGTGCCCAGGGCGTCGCAAGGTGGTCACTTGGAGCTAAACGTGAAGCTTAATGTTAGCTAGACAGAATTTTTGGTGTCTTTATCTCAGATGCGTCGATTAATGACTGCCGACATATTTATCTGTGTGCAATGCATGCCTTTTGTGGGCTCAAGGCCAAGAATTCACGAAAATCGTTTCATCACGGTATACTTTTGCTTTTTACCCCGGGGTTAAGAAGAAATGATCTGACTAGGTCCTCTATCTGTACTCACCTATGTTTGACCTATTATACTTTGGAAGCTCGATGCTGCTTCACGACAAATTCATTTGCCGTAATCGATATGACATTTTGTTTTTGAAGAAATGGACAACCACGACAAAAATCTTTTCACTTATCTTATTACAGACTTTCTTTCTCTGGATTTTGCAAAATCGTTGCACCGCCGAATTTGAACCCCAATCCACAAAAAGGCAAGCAAACTGATGGCATACAAAGCCGTATGGTGAGAATTACTTGTCTTATTAGACAATCGGTGACGCAAAATGGCATCAGCAGGAATAACATATAAGTAAGAGCTACTATTGTAAAGTAATTTGTCCTCCAGGCCATTATTGCACACTGGATAGCAATACCTTGACGGTGACGCTTAAGTCAGATTAATGCCATTCCTCACAGTGAAACACACGTACCATTTCTCTGTTGCCTTCACTGTATTTTTTTACAAATAAAAAATACTTCAAGTAGCAACTTGCGCGTAGATGAGTGCTGGCGATGAAAAAGAACGCTCAAAATGTCCTGGACAATCGTATTTTCAGTCTTCTACAACTTTGATCTCGCGTGTTTTTCTTGTTGCAATATCGGTAGTTATCTTTTCCATCACTGACACGATTTTGCTAGATTGAGCATGAGATTGGAAGCCGCAAAAATCAGAGAAAACGCTACGCTCCTCCAAATCTTTGTCGAAAAAACAAAGATGCATCAGCAGTTGGTCATCCTAGTTTATCAAAACGCTGCTGGTTATAAAAAAGCGTAAACACCTCACAAATTACTGAAACCACGAAGCAGCCGAACTTCTGCTTCGTGGTTTAGGCTGCCAAACTTGCACAGTAATATATGGTGCCTACAATTCGTCGAAATTGATGATTCCGGCGAGCTTTTTTGTGGCCGGGGCCGGACAACAACACAATGCACGCGCTGACGACAATTAGTTGCGCATTGCGGGCAGTTTTCGGGCACCAAAGATTTTTTATTGTGTTGTAAATAGGCCAAGTGAAGCGCAGCCTGGCTTCTTAACACTAACATATTCCTGTGCCAGCAAGCAATAGGTAGGCCAGATATTGTAGTTAGGCTCATGGAGTTCTAAGACAAAACTTTTGTGCTGAAAGGTAGATTCCAGCTACACTTTTGTAAGCTCTTTGCGATTCCGTCATGTGGAAACGCGAAATATCTCTGGAGCATTCTCGCAGCATCATATTGATGTTTTTGAAAGATTTGGGATTACTGGGCATCGTCCGATCAACAATTGCAGTTGTACGAAAAGCATGATTCGTCGCGGTTTTGCAGCCCAGTACGATATAATAAATGCTAGGATATAAAGCTATATACCAGTGCCCAAGTGAAATCGAAACTAGGTTCCGTGGGTTTCTCGTAGGGCACTGTCTTGCCCAAAAAGTATCTACCGTACGGGCTAGCTCCCCCCAATTCTTCAACGAGCCGTACACCATCTAGGATTACGTGCTGAGCTGGGTGCGCCATAGATCGTGCGACGGAGAGAGGATACAGGACGCAAAAGGGTCGACAGAACTCTTGCGACGAGATGGTGTGCCAGCACGACGGTCGTGCACCAAACAGTCTCGATACGACCTTTACCACCCTGCAATTACCAGCTTTCTGCGTATCGTGCTTGGTTTTCATACGGACACTAAAACGTGCCTTGCAGCGTACGCTCTACCTGTACGTCTGTAGCATCTGATGAGCTGACCCCAATGTCGCGGCTTCACCGGCTGCGCAAGTGGACAAAACTGCGTCTACTTGCGTGGTCTCTGTTCACCAGGCGGTATGTAACTTCCGGCCTAGTCACGAGCGACTATGCGTATTTTCCAAGAACCAAGTTCAGTGATAATTTCTAGTGCATACTAGTAACATATACTACAGCAATTCTACACCCACACGCCACGAGTACGACTTTATTTTCCACAAGGCGGGAAGAAACCATGCTCTAGACAGCACTATAGTTTGTCCTGAGGCAACTACGATGTCGTGAAATGCAGGAAATTCAGCCTGAGGGCGGAAAGGGGCTTTCCAACATCTGTCGCGTCCAAATATCTTCAAAAGCTCTTCGAATCAACAAATGGAGTCGCCCCTGCTTCAGTGGCAGTCCATCCCCATCCCGTGTTGGCTCGCAGCCGATAGCTCATGTTCCTTGTGGGGACCAGCTATGCGTTCCTGATGGTATGAAGCCTCCTGGTTGGTCGGTTCGGCCCGGATATGCAGATGACTCACGGCGGGTCCTCTTCACTGCACGGAAGCTGCCGTCGGTAGGGAGAAGAGTTCATTCTGCCTTAGACTCGTACAAGCCTCACAAGATTTAATCGCAGTCTCCTTTCGACAGAATGATGATTCGGTTGAGAGTTGTGTTTGCCTTGCTCGTTGCGGTCTCGGGTTTCCCTGCTACCGAAGGCATTGACTGGACTTTCTGGAACGACGACGATAGCTCAGCGTCTGAGTCTACATCAATTGTGTCGGCAACCGCCTCACCAAAATCGACAAATTCTGCGGTGTCGTCGTCGCTTGATGCGGCGACAGCCGTGGACCTTTCATCTGGGTCATCTTCGATTGATGACGACGAGTTGCTGAGCAGTATGGCAACTCACGCGAGTGCTAAGAGTACCGTCGAATCAACATATCGTAACTGGGTCGGCCCGTGGAGTATTTCACCTGATGCCGCGTGCTACAGAGAAGCCCATATCATGGACACTTGCCCACAGAATTACGATCGGAACGAGGCAACGAACACTTGCTGGACGGAGTGTCCACTGGCATATCCAGTGGAGTGCGGCATGGAATGCATCCAGCAAAACAGCGATTGCGGGATGGAAGTCGCCAGCAAGGTAACTGCAGTGGCCATGACAATCTTCAGCAGTGCCACGTTTGGTGTTTTCGGCGAGTTGGCAAAACTGGGCCAGACCATTTCATGGGCTGTCAAGTGTACCAACTCAATGATGCTAGTCATGCGAGGTATCATTCGCTACATCCGCAACATGAAGACGGAAGATCCCCAGGCGTCAGACCGTAAGATTCTCCTGTTACTGTACCAGACGGGCACCGTCGTGACAGATTTACCTATCGCCATCACCGTTTGCATGGGGAAGGCTGTTTCGCCAAACCTGCGAATGTCGCAATATGTGATCGGTACGGCGCAGTGGATGTTAATGCAGGCTCTTGCTCATGACGACGACATCATTTCGAGCTGGGCCAAGTTCCGAGCCTTCCTCAAGGGAGCCAACTTCACCGAGGCCGCGGAGGAAATCACCGAAGGAGAGATCTCGTCGCTCGAGACAGCAATGAAGCAAAACTCGTCTTGCGGCGGAGACTTGAAGTCGTTGACCGACCGCGTCTGGATGACGGTGAACGAGTACCGAACTGACAACCCAGACATCACGGACGATGAAATCCGCCTGAAGATCAGCGAATCCGACGTCGTTCTCTACGACGTCCCGACGGTGACCAACAACTGCATGCATCAGTTGATCTCGGAATCGACCGAGGCAACGGCTTATCAAACTCGCGAAAAATTACGCAAGACATTTGGCGTGATCATCAAGGATCTCATTAAGTCCGGGAAAAGCGACAACGGCACCTCACTAGAAGCGAAAGAGTCTGCTTACAAGGTCGCCGATACCGCTTTTTCAACTGTCGCCGCTATGTTAATTGATCCCACACGGGTCACACTTCTTCTGTCCGAGTACATCCAAACAATTTGTGGCCCAACTCAATTCATGGGCGAGATTGACGATGGCACGGAACCCGCGACCTTAGGCTTAAACATGATCCAGGACGCTTTCAAGAACAGCTCAATTTCCTGGACGAAGAAGGGTGACGGTGCGGTGATCATCAACTTCACTAGCAAGGATACAAAGGATGTAACTGTGAACATCATGTCGGGTGGCGACAAGATTGACGAGATTGACATTGCTGCCGGAAAAACTGCTCAATGGACATCAACCGTCAAAGCACTCGGAGGCAAGACATTGTATCTTGACCGGTGGCGCCCAGGTTTCCTCGGCCTTCCGGGAACAGGAGGAGGCTCCCTGCTGTTGTGGGTGCCCCGGGCAAGTCAAGGTGGTCATTTGGAAATTAAAGCAAAACTCAACGTGAGCTAGAGTAACCTCCGTTGGCATAGAATAAGTCAATAAAACTACATAAGGATGCAGTCTTGTGGGGTCGATATCGGTATACACTCACGATCGACGAGGTCCGATGAGAATGGCAATCACAGTGATGTTGTCATTCGAGTATCGGCGAATGCCTTCCTGG
Source organism: Phytophthora taxon juncus (assembly GCA_033558005.1). Classification (NCBI taxonomy): domain Eukaryota; phylum Oomycota; class Peronosporomycetes; order Peronosporales; family Peronosporaceae; genus Phytophthora; species Phytophthora taxon juncus. The sequence goes on from JAUCEE010000024.1 coordinate 904,556, forward strand.
GCCAGCTCGTGAGCTGCAACTTGAAGGTTGCCGTGCAAGTCCACCCGCTCGCGGAATATAGCAGTGGCTTCTTCGCTGGTCAATACGTCCCAAAGTCCATCACAGGCCAGGAGTAAGAAATGATCTTTTCCAGGATTGAGTTCAACATCATGGACGTCTGGCTTAGCTGTAAGCAGCGGTGGTACCTTTTCGTTATCGCGGAAAGCGCGACCAAACCCAGTGGATCCACTACTCGGATCCAGCATCCCCTTAAATTCGAGATCACCAAAGGCACGTGTGATGGCCATTACGCCGTTCACTCGGTTATTTACTACGCGCCCGCCGAGTTGACTGACTCGCTCACGCTCAGCTTCCACCGTGAGGCGGTGATCTTGGGTCAACTCCACAGTTCGGCCATCACGCTTACTCAAAACGAGACGACAATCTCCTACGTGAGCGATGGTGAGGTGAATATTGCCATTTGCTGCAGGACGAAGTACGAGACCGGTAGCAGTAGAGCCACTTAGATCATCTTTATGCAGCAAGTAGTCGCATACAGAGGCGTCCAGCGATTCAAAACAGTCCTGCAAGTCCTTTGATGTAAGCGAGGGAGCTTCCTGGGACCTGAATATCCAGGTGTGTAGCTGCTCGTGCAAAATATTGGCACATTCTTCACCGCCATGACCATCATAAATTCCAACATACGCTGTTTCAACCGCCCATGGCGCTGCTGGCCCATCTAAGGTGGCAGCAATCGCAGGAAATACTACCCAGCGATCTTCTTGAGTATTTCGTCTGCCTTCTAGTGATGACACACCGTAATGTAGGGAAAGTGCAGGGGTCTCGCCGTAAAACCGTTGATCATCATTACCTCCAGCGCTGCTTCCTAGGTTCAAGTAGGATAACGTTGTTCTGCTACCAATGGAAGCTGCACTTGATGAAGGCGAGTTGTTCATGATAGCAGTTTTGCCACCCCTGCTGCCGAACAATGTGTTAGCTCCAGTTGAATCAGCGGATGTCTTCGCAAGGGGTGGCATGGAGAGAGTTGTTAGCAATAGTTCGTCAAGCAGCTGTGGTGACTGAGAAACAGCTAACTCGTCGTCATCGTCCGACAAAGCGTCTTCGTCATCCAGAGTATCGCTTACAATATGGTTGATGTGGTGAGAGTGTTCAACAGCATTGGCAGCTTTCTTAGCGTGGTCTGTACCGCTGGGTGCAGCTGCTTCCAGTGCATTCTTATTGCTGGCCTTCTTCCGTGAAAATAACTGCGAGCGGTAATCAATCTCTTCGCTAGAGAGAACTTTACGTTCCTCCGGTGTCTTCTCATTATCCACATCCGAGAGAGAATCTGATGCTGATGCAAAAACTTTATTCGCTTTTACCGAGGCTTTAGCGTTGATTGCTTTCGGAGATTCAGCAAACACGAAGTTTGAGTTATCCCACTCCGACAAGCCTCCAGTTGAAGTTTTTTCTTTTGCTGCAAGACTCTCTCTAGCACGTTTTAGTTGCTTAAGCATTTGCTTGCGGATATTGACAACGATAGCTATATGGTTTGCTCCCACAGCATGCTCGATCTCGTCCTTTGAAACTGTGATGGGGGGTGAGGGGCGATAAATTGCATCGAGTGCCAAGTTGTGTTTCTCATTCTTTGTGACCCACGGATGGACCATAACATCCAGTAGGGTGAGCCGCTTTTGGGGAACTTTAGTCAGCATTCCATTGAGTAAATGAGCCAGTAGTGGGTCAACTGCCGAGGGAAACACGAGAGGGTCATTCTGAATCCTCTCAAACATTTGCATAGCGCTTTTGGCTACGAATGGTGGGTTTCCAAATTTCAGCATGAATATTGTTGCTCCTAGTGCCCAAACATCAGCGAGTTGGCCGGAGTACTCTTCTCCGGAGCACATTTCTGGTGACATAAACGCAGGGGTGCCAGCTACATCCGTAATCTTCTGCTTGCTACCATACAGTGACTGCGAGATGCCAAAGTCTGCAATTTTTACGACGTCTTTCTCCCCAACAAGCAGATTTTGAGGCTTGATGTCTCCATGAACAATTTTTTGCTCATGCAGATAAGCAAGGCCCAAAATCACTTGAAGGAAAACACTATGAAGGTCACGGTCACGTAAATTTTCAAGCATACCTTGAGGATGCTTTTTTTTTTGAAACGAGAGCATGTCACCATGCTTCATGTACTCAAGAACTAAGAAAAGTTTGTTCATTTTGGGATCATCCATAACTTCGTATAGCCTCAGCACGTTTGGGTGGTTCAGTTTTTTCATAATTGCGATTTCACGCTTGATATCGTCCAATTTACTCTGCTTCCCCAGTTTATCTTTCTTCATCACGTCTCGGCTGATAAATTTCATTGCAAATAATTTCCCTGACAACTTCTCCTTGCAAAGCTTTACCTCAGCGTAGCCACCAGTGCCCAGCGACTCCAAAATGATGTAGTTGTTAATCATCGTACGGGAGTTAAGCCAGTCACCGAACTTGGGCACTGGATGGGGCAAATTGTGCTGAGGTAGCTCGGCCTTTTTCTTCTTCACAACTTTAGTGTCTCGAATGGCAGCGGCGGCAGCAGGGGAGCTGTTAGGCGATGGAGCAGCCTTGCCTGGACACTGATCGCCTACCATTACGAGTGGCATAACTCCTGGTGCGATGTTGCTCACGATACCTGAGCGATAGGACGATTGCTTTATAGGTGAAGTAGTTCCAACCATTGCTATGTGCATGTTAGCTCCTGCACTTCTTGTCGGCGACATGTTACCCTGGCGATACGAGGGAGGCTGGGGTGTACGTCCAGGAGGAAGTGGGGTCGTTGGCCCAGAAGTGTTAATATGCGTCGGTGAGCCGCCATTTACAGGAGGTACTATAGTGAGCCCGTAAATGTGGCGAGAATTTGGACGAGTAGCAGGGGAAGGAGCCCCTGAAGTAGGTTGAGAATCTCCAGACGGCGGCCGAGCCACCGGTGTTGTGGTTCTTGTAGAACCCCCTGGGTGTTTCGATGGAGACTGAGTTGGCGACGGATCTCCTGGGCCGTCAAGCCAGTCGTGAACCCAATCGTCAGATTCACCTGCATCGTCATCATCGCTTCCGTCGCTACTCCCATTACTATCAGAGAGCACCGTGTCAATATCATCGGCCAATTCAAGTGCTGGTCGAAACTTTGGTTGGAACCCGGACGACCTTCGAGGCGGTGAGGGTGATGCAGCACTCTGAGCACTCAGTCCTCGGTTTTGAAACTGCGATCCGTTTGCCATGAGACTGTCATATTCGTTTATTAGCGTAGCGTCATTCTTTTGCTGGTTTAAATTGACTTTCTGTTTGTGAGAGCTAGATTCCTCATTTGTTTTTGTTGGACTGATTTCAGGAGATTTCGCCAAAGTCGCAGCACCACTATCGTCACCAAGATCCCAGTCCTCCACGTCTTCGTCCTCCTTCTCGATATCTTCATCGTCATCACTATCCTCATCGTTATCTCCATCACTGCTACTGCTTTCCATTTTCTGCTGCTTTTGTGCGCCACCAGTGCTCGTATTTGATCGGTTGCTCTCTGGTGATGGCGAATTTTGTACATTTGGGAATGGCTGTCGTTGACCTCCGTGTGTCATACTTCGGTCGCTCGGAATCATCACATGTACAGGTCGCCCTCTTCCACGAGTTGCTGGCAGTGAACCGCGAGGTATTGGGGCACCAGCACTTTGAGGGGCTCGATATCCGACCGGCATTGGGCCACCTCGCCCTCTTGGGGGTGGCCCTGATACCCAACCTGGTGATCTTGCGACCTGAGGCTGTTGAAGTGGAACAAGGATAGGCATTTGCGTCCCGCCAACATTCGATCCCTGTCGAGGTGGCATTTGGACGGAGCTTTGGACACCAGGACCTTTCCAAGTTGAAGCCACAGGGTTAACAGGTTGGTTTAGTCCGTCAATGGGATCCTGAGAGACCACCTGGCCAGGACTTCCACGCATTGAATACGACACGTCGGGTAACATTGAAGGTGCTACAATATCCTCAGGTTGTTGATCGCCTAAAATTGACTGCTGCATCAGCGATTTTAATGGGCTTCCATTGCCAAGTTCGAATACTGCGGAACCATTTCGACCGTGGTCAGCCTTTAGGAGGTCGCTAGGCCTTACAACTTCTTCAACCTCATCAGCTTCCATAGCCAGCTTTAGCAGTGCGTCGCTCGGTGGTTTGCTATGATTAAGGTTGTCGACTGGAGTACCAGTACCTTCGTGGGGATGCTGTACTGGGACTTGTTCATTTGAGACATCCGCCGACGCTGGAGATGCGGGAAGAGGATTACTGGCAACACAGCCCATTCGTGGTGCCCGTCAACACTTCCACTTCGTGGTCATAACGCTGTCGATAGCAGACCTGCTTCGACTAGCTCGTGCGCTCTCGTAGCTGAGCAGTGGAGACCGCTACGCTATTGTAAGCCAGCAACAGTTTCAGCGGAAAGCTATAGCTGTAAACTTTGGATGAGCCTGTGCCAGGAATACTCGCGCTCTCACTACAATGGAGCTTTGCTACGCTCTAAGATCAGGATGGGTGAATGCACGTTAGACTCCCGCGTACAGGGAAGCCCTATGGTTCTGCTTCAAAATACTGCTCTAGCTGTCTGTGGATAAGTTGTAAGTTCTGACTAGATGATAGTTGAAAAACTCGCAGGGCATCAGCGGGGTGTGGACTCTGTTGGTTCAGGATCAAGCGGTTCTCGCCACGGACAAGCCGTAGAGCCGGAGGCATGGAAGCATTATCGCGAGTCAGCCACGCTATTGCAGTCGATTAATCGACCCCAGACGGGTCACACGTACAGGAGTTCAGTGACTTCGGTCGCACGCTGGTGATAGATTATGCGGTGACTCAAGCCCATAGCCGGCGGGCGAGTAAAGCCTCCAACAAGCATGACTCGCGCTTCGATACGACTGATGGTGTCGAGCTTACCCCGGTTCTCTACTAGACACTAGAGTGTCACTTCGGCGCTCTCATGCTCGCCGCGAATATGACCAAGGCGGTCTTGAGAAGAGTGCGGTCGACTGCACCATCAGATTTCACAGAACGGTCTACCGGGGCCGACAATTCGTGCTGCAAGCGCTCACGCCGCGGTGGATCGCAAGCGCCTATCCACTTGTCTGAATGTCGCTCTCTCTCTAGGGTGACACGAGTGGGAGACCAACAAGCACCTTGCAGCCATCGGCACGCCAGTGAAACTTAGCGCGGACTCGGAGTAAGTAACCACCAACGTTTGGACGAGGATAAGCAGCGTGAAGGTGACCAGGACCATTTCAAACTAGAGTCAGAGTCGTCGAGCTTGTCGACGCAGGAAGAAACGGCTGAAGTGCCACCAAGTAATGAACCGGATCCACCGCTCAGAATCCAGACTCTGCGCGGGCCAACGTGTCGACGAACGCGCCAACTACAAATCCTACCTGAGACCGAGCATGCGTTGATTGGGCTTGGCTCGCTTACGATGATGGCGACTTGAGGCATCTGGCTTTCTGCTACGACTGGCAAAAGTAGTCAGACCTGATCTTTACCTGCACTTGGTTCGGGCAGCGTGACACGAGCTCGGATACTTTGGCTCAGCGGAGACCTAGCGTTTGGCCGCCTCTGGACCGGATGGTGCGACGTCGCGCACCGACGATGCAACTTGCACCCGTCAGGCCTCAATCAGTGCGAGCATGGCGCTATGGCGGCACACACCTACAACTCTTAAGCATTCACGTCCTGCTGTCCGCTGAGCGCTACGCTCGCTTCGAATGTTGACTCGCCTCACCTCATTCTACAATTTTCTTCGACCAGCGAAGACCGACAACGCACGCAACGTTTCAGCGGCCTTCGTGAACACTGGCTCAAAATGGTGTGGAAGGCGGTGACACTTGTGCACACGTTGGCAGTACTCGCTGTATTCGCCGGTGAATGCGACCCGGCATTCGGCAGTAACGAGGCTGCATCATCTACCTCGGATTTTGTCGGCCAGGTTGAGGCACCTCAAGTTGACTCTGGTGTCAATACTTCAGCTTCTTCCAACACGACTGCGCTCTTCACCACATCTCAGTTGGCGACGTCTACCGATGCTTCAGCCACGTCAACCGTGACGCAGGAAGACACAACTCAACAATCGGCGGTTGTGACAACAGCTTCTACGGTGTCATCGAATACCACAGAGACTTCCGAAAGCGCAACTCAAGTCCAGACTGCCACAACTTCCTCGACGGCCGGGTCGACTACACCTCTGGCAGGAACGGCGTCTAGCTCCTCGGCTTTGACAGTGGACACCACATCGAAGACAGCGTCTTTGCTGCCGAATTGGGTGGGCACCGTTGACCCCTCTGACGATGCCTGCTATCGGAAGACGTACATTTCCAGCACTTGCTCGGTGGGCTATGCCTACGACAACATCGCGACGTGCTGGGCGCAGTGCCCGCTGAATTACCCTGTACAATGTGGTATGGAATGCATGCCTCAGAACGATGACTGCACGTTAGAGATCATCGGAAATATTGAATCGGTTGCAACGGTCGCTTTGAACGCTGCGACCTCCGGTGTTTTTGGCCAGCTAAGCACTGCGAGCGCCGCTGTGCAACAGGGTGTCAAGTGTGGCCAGAAGCTTTTCACTGTCGTGGATGACATCGTGGCTTATCCGGAGGAGCTACAAACAAGCTTCCCTAACGGCACCGAGGAGCAGATCATTTCGCTTCTGAATAATTCGGACATCGCCATTAAAGACTTGCCCACGGCAGTATGCGTTTGTCTTGGTCTGGACGTCCCCAACGACTACATGAACCTAGCATTTGAGGTTGTGAACGTCGTGAACAAGGTTCTGATTCAAGTAGTGGAGAAGGGGTCCTCACTGCTTAGCGTGGACACGTTCAAGACGTTTATCAGTGCAGTGGGTGCTGGAAGCTCGGTTGAGTCACTGAGCGAGGATGCCACGTCTACGCTGGACACACTGATTGCAGACGGCAAGACGTGCGGGACTGAGCTCCAATCGATCATCAACAAGGTTACCCAAGCGGTTGCCGACATTAAAAATGCTGATTCTACATCTACGGCTAGTGCCATTCGGTTGGCTTTGAGTGATACCGCTTTGTTCTTGACAGAGATCCCAACAGTGACGAACAACTGCATCCAAAACATTACCGATGACACATACTCGGTTCGCGACAAGATCAGAACTGCACTCAGCGTGATCACGAACAACCTCATCGACTCTTCGGATGACGACAAGGGCAACGCGTTGTCCACTGCCGACTACAGCCTCAAGGTAGCCGACATGGGTCTCGATATCATCGCCATGTTTGACCCGACAGGCATTGCAAAAATGCTGGAGGAGTACATTCAGCCTGTGTGTGGTCCTACCTCGTTTATCGGTGAAATCGATGACGGCTCCCTGGCAGACGCGCTTGCTCTCGTTGCGGATGGAGACGCATTTGCTGGTAGCTCTGGCACCTGGACGCACGCTGGTGAACATCGTGTTCGAGAGCACCGACACTGAAGATGTAACGGTGGTGATCCATTCGGCCGGTGAAACTATCGACCAAGTGAAGGTCAAGAAAGGTGAGACCGTGACGTGGAACTCGACAGTAGCGGTGCTGCAAGACAAGACCATGTACTTCGACCGATGGCGCCCGGGTCTCCCTGGTCTCCCAGGGTCAGGCGGTGGCTCGCTGGTCATGTGGGTTCCGCGTTCGTCTGAAGGAGGCCACATCGATCTCGTTGCGAAGATAAACGTCAGCTAGGTCAGCGGCCAGAACCAACAGCTCGTAACTTGGCATACAAACAGCTAAAAAAATAAATCGAAGTTTTGTTGTCATGCGTAGACAAGTTGGTCGATGATGATACTTGCTGCTGCCGTTTGGGAGGAGCAATGCTCCTAATCTCCACGCAGATAGTACTTGGCTTCTGTTGTTGCTTCGTTCTTGAAGTTGTCTGGACGTTGGAACGAAATAACGGGAAGCGTGCTACAGTACAGTACTCCTTCGCATTTCTCCTTTCTTTCGTGTCCGGCGGCGGAGATGTCGAGCTTGTAGCGTGGCAAGCTTACCAACGAAGATTAGGCTAGTTTTTTTCTAATCCGATTACGACACCAAGATTTGGCCGAATTTTTTTCGCAATGATTGGTCATGTGCTGCACACGGATTGCCAGACTCTCCAACTAGTTAAGAGAGCCTGGCAGGAGTCCTAGATATTACGGTACATGCACAATATGTAGATGCACAACGTGCTTGTTTACCGTAATACCAAGGAGAGCCTGGCAATCCGTGGTCGCGTGCGGTGCGTCTGTCCCTGCGGCCTGCTGAGCAGCAGATTCGATAGCAAAGCGAAGGGAAATCTTGATGCTCCGGCTGTTTGTCCCGCTAAAGCAATGCGTGCGATTGTGAAGTTGACATGGCTTCGGCGAATCCACGACAGCAAACACAGTGAACGCGTTGTTCTTCGAGCTTCGACCAAATTGCACGATAAATTGACACAAATGCGCACGCACTCGCGTGCTTATAATTTATTGAGTTCTATCTATTCTAACTTTTGTTGATTTTCACGGTCATCTCCAGGTGCCCGCCCTCCGATGACCTCGGAACCCAGAGCAACAGAGACCCGCCTCCGGAGCCAGGCAGACCAAGAAAGTCTAGCCGCCAGCGATCTAAGTACATCGTCTTATCTTGCAGTGCCTTCACCGTAGAGGTCCACGTCACAGTCTCGCCGCTGTCCACCTTAACTGAAGCAAACTTTTTGCCTCCCGAGTGAATCGACACTTTGACGTTCTTGGTGTCGGTGCTGATAAACTTGATTTTCACCACACCATCACCCTTCTTGGTCCACGTGCCTTCACTGCCACGGAAAGCATCGTCCATAGTGGTGAGTCCAAGGGCCTCAGCAAGAGTTCCATCGTCGATTTCACCGATAAATTCTGTTGGACCACAAACGGGTTGTACGTAGTTATACGTCATAAAAGCGATGCCAGTAGGGTCGATAGCTGAGAGGCCGAGAAGGCCGAAGTTGGCGGTCTTGATCCAATAGTCTTCTCGGCTCATTGCTTTGCCCATGTCGGTCGTCGATGTTGTTATTAGCTGATCAATAATCACTCCAATGGTTTTTCGTAGAGTGTCACGCGTCTGGTATGCGGCATAAGGCTTTTTCTTCGTCAGCAGCTCGCCCATGCACTTGTTCGTGACAGTTGGAACATCGTTTAGCACGATAGATGACTTGCTCATTTCCGTGCGGATGTCCTCGACTGTGGCCGAAGGATTATCTTCCCTCATGTCACCCACCTTGATGACGACACGGTCGGTGAGTCGCTTCAACTCGAATCCACACTTGGTTCCGGAGTCGATGAGCGAAGTCAAATTTGCCACACTCTCTGCATCGAGGTCCTTGGTCGAATTTCCAGCCGTAGTGTTTTTGAAGAACGCCAGGAAGCTGGCCGCTGAGCTCATGATCAAGTTGTGGTTGATCATCAGCTGCTTGACAATAGTTTCCGCAGCGGTGACAACGGCATCTGCAAAGTATGCATACCTTGGGACTGGATAGCCCATGCACGCAGTGATAGCAACCGGAAGGTCTACGAGGAACAGGTCTGTCTGGTAGACCATGGCGAGAATTTCCTCCGTGGTCCCATTCGGTGTCATCAGTTGTCTAAACCGCATGAAGCGAGAGATGCCTTCTGCAATGTTGAACACGTTGAAGGCACACATTAGCCCGGTCTTCAGGGCCATGAACGATTTGTAGATCGCGTTAAATACTCCGGCGGTAGCAATGTTCAGCACGACGTAGCCCGGATTGGTGACCTTGGACATGATTTCCAGTGTGCAGTCGTCATTTTGAGGGATACATTCTCCAAAGCACTGGACGGGGTATGAAATCGGGCATTGAGCCCAGCACTTGTGTCGACTCGCATTGTAGCCCTGTGGACACTCACCCAAGGAGTCCCGCTTGTAGGTCTTGCGATAGCATGCCGTGTCGGCAAAGTCTCCAATGCTGGGACCCACCCAGTTCGGTGGCACAGAGCCATCGGTGGGGATGTTTAGCGAGACATCCGGAATGTTCGTGTACGAGAAAAATGATTCGTCCGCCTTGCTCGCAGACGCAGATGCCCGCGCTGGTGATACGGATGGATGAGGAGTATCGAAGCTGGGTACTTCGTCTTTATTGCTGGCCGAGTCGCTTGTCACCGTGCTGAAGTCGAAGTTGGCTGCTGATGAGTTCTTCACGCAAAGCGTCATCGCGATCAGCACGCACAGTGCCACCCACGCCCTCGACATCGTTGAGGTACTTCGTAGCTTTCGCAGTGGCACCGCAAATTAGAGAATGAGCAACCCGAAGTCCTAAGATTGTGGGCACTGCATCTTGGTGCGGCGACCACCCAACGGCGTTGGGCCAGCTTTAAAACTCAGCAGACGTCATCCCACAAAACTCGCTGACGCCCTGGCAGACAGCGAGCGTTGGCTCGGCGTTGCGGCCGCAGCTTGCGCTCAAGACCAGACCTTCTTGTCGTACCGCTGGTAGAGCTGCTGCGATCAGAGCAAAGCCGTTGAGCTCGTGTCGCCGCTGTCGAGCACGGACAGTGCAACGACAAATCCGCCACAGAGCAAGCATCTTGTTGCTTACACGCAGGCGCCATCACCACTCAGGTTGAGTTCGATGTTCAACCACTCGGTCCCTCTGACTCGAAGGTCCTGGCCTCTTGGCCGGCAGGGTGCAACTTGCACTAACCACCAGAATCAATCAGAGTGCAAGTGTACTGGTACCGTTCACGAACTTGAATATCGCACCTTCAACGACAAGATTAAAGCTTCAAGGCGATGCTGAGGTAGTTCTTGAGTTTCAAGGAACGGAGCTGCAGACGAACGTACAGTTTGACCTCGTTGCACGGCGCAAGCACAGGTGTTCTCCTGCCAAATACACTGGCGTCCATTCAGTGTGCAGACAAGCATCCAACACGATGTCATCAGTAGTTAGTGACAAGCACGACTCGCTCCCTGCTTGCCAATGTATCCACCACGTCTCGGTGTCTCCATCCATGGCAGTTTTCCCGTGTCTTGCTGCCAGACCACCGTGCATGCACATGCATACGGTATGCACGTTCGTAGTAATTTTCATCGCTGCGTCTCCCTCACGCCACATGGGCAGACAGAAAGCTCGGGAGTGTTGTCGCACGAGGTACTGGTCGTCCACAGGGGTGTCGACCACCACAAACCGGCCAAAGCATGTGGTCGCCCTTCAGCTGTGTTTGAGACCACACTATGATTCGCAGACGTTGGCTAGACAACCACCCGTTCCATCGTAGAGAAGAGACCGTTCCTCATTACGAGCCGGCCGCATAGACACAATCCCGGTTGATGTCATGGCAATCGCTTGATGCGTAGCATACGAACAGCAAGACATTCACCGACTTGGGACTCGCTCTGCGCGGTCGTGCACAATTCGTGCACATGTTCCAGTGTTGTAGGCGGACGACAGCCGGCTCTTCGGTGCTTGACATGTGCTCGAGATGGGAGCTCGTAGCGTTGAATGGGCAAACTTGGCAATCGCTCGCCAATTTTTGTCGGGGCTGGCCGATCTCCACTGCTGCCACCTTGACGTGGAGGTCTTGTCACCAACGATCTCGAAAACGCTTTGGCAACACGCCCACAACGTGTTTTTAGCTCGACGCTGTAGATACAGTTAAAACCAATGCTATGCGTATCTAGCTGGCATTCACCACGACACCTTGAACGCCCTCCATAAGCTGTTGACCTTCGCTTGAGTCTTCCCACGATTCGGTTCTGCCACATACCTTAGTATATATTCCCGCGATTCGGTTCTGCAGCGTAGCCTACAAAACACCGGAGATTCTAAGAGCACGTCCGAGCATCTGACGCCATTTTCAGCCATACTGAACTGTCCCGGCAGAGCCTCAGTCAGATACTCATCTGTGATGATTCAAGCAGGAAGAGCATTTCAAATCTCCAGCTCTGCCTTGCGCACAGTTCAAGCTATTAATCCGTCGTAGGTTTGCTTGTCGGGCAGCGAGATTAGTACATGTACACAATCTGGAACGCCTTCAGATTCGTATAATTGCAGCACGCTGTTGTAGTACGCTTTTACAGGAAAAATACGCCGCTTAACATCATACTTGTTATGCTCTAAGAGCAAAACTAAATTAAGAAAATGATTATGAGCTCTGATATACTGACGGTAAATCTCCCCACGAGCGTGTGAATCCAATATGTTAGTTAGACACGATGACCATATTATTTAATCAAGATTCAATTTAAATTGTGTCGCATCATGGTCTCTTGATAACGCAGTGTCTTACTTCGAAGGAAATGAGTTGATTAGCTGGTTATTCCTGGCACTACACACTTGGCTTGGCTATTAAATTTTGAAGGTATGATTCTCATGTCTGATGTTGATTTTAATTTGTTTGAATGAGATATTGATTTCAAGAATGTTAATCGTTTGGATCGTTGGAAAAGTCCCGCGCTGGCGGGACTCGAACGCATGCCAAGTGCGTGCTCGTTGACCTCAGGACCAGCAGGAGTCCCAGCAGTGTCTTACTCGAAGCACCATATTAAAAAAAAAAAATCGACGGGAAAATACCCAAGAGAAAACACCCGCAGTGACTTTTCCAGATTGGAATGAAAGTCTGACTAAAGCAGGTAGCTTGTGAGCGAGAAATTCCCTAAATTGGTAATCAATTCATTTTCGTTTATCATGATTTGTTAATTCTTCATGGCAGTCATTGCCGAATTTTTAGTGTGTTCATTATAGAGGGTTTCTATACGAACAAAGTTTCAAAATGACGTACTACTGGCATCAGATTATGATACCAGTAAATGCGGCATAGCATTTCAGTTCATGAATCGGTTACTTGACGGGTTTGCTGTGCTACTGCAAGCTAGCATTTTGACATTCCGGTCTCCAACGGTCTAGATTCATTGTTTTGTCCTGTAACTCGCCCACCGTCGATGACCATATTACTGTTTCGCCACTCTGAACATCCACTTCCGCCACTTTATCACCACCAGAGTGAATTACAACGCTCACATCTTCCGTATCTGTGCTTACGAATGTAAGCAATACAACACCGTCTCCCGACTTTTTCCAGGTGCCGTCACTTCCAGTGAAAGCGTCGTCCTCGGTAGTGAGCCCAAGAGCATCCACGAGGGTTCCATCGTCGATCTCGCCCAAGAATTCCGTGGGACCACAAAGTGGCTGCACAAATTGTGATGTCATGTACGCAATGCCTGTAGGATCGATGGCCGATAAAACGAGTAAGCCCATCATATTCGAAATCTGCAGCATATACTCATCTGCGGTGAGAGTGGCTCCCAAGTCCGTAGTGGACTTCTCAATCATTTAATCGATAATCACCCCGAACGATTTTCTCAGCACATCTCGCGATTCATATGCGGCTTCCTTGGTTTTAGTGCGGAGAAGCTCGCCCAAGCATTCGTTCGTCACTGTTGGAACGTCGTTTAACACAAGTGCTGAACTGCTCATAGATGAACGAATATCCTCTTTAGAAATGTCTGGAGTCTTTGCGCGAAGGTTATTCACTGCACTGATGACCTGGTCAGTCAAGCGCTTAAGCTTGTATCCACACGTCGTACCCGAGTCGATCAGCGATGTCAGATTCGCGATACTTTCGTTGTCCAGCTCTTTTGTGGCGTTTGCGCCGTCCGTAGTGTCTAGAAAAAAAAGTTGTCAGCCGAACTCATGATCGTATCGCCGTTAGTTATGACTTGCTTGGCAATGTTTTCCGCGATCGTGATGACAGTATCAGCGTACTTGGCATTCGCAGGAACTGGATTATCGAGACACGTACATATTGCGACTGGCATATCAACGAGAAAGACATCAGAACTGTATGCAATGGCCAGTAATTCATCCACCGTTCCGTTCGTGTCAGCTTGCCGATAGCGCATGTACTTGATAAGCTCCGCGCTAACTCCACAAAGACTCGAAGCGCAGGTAACGCCACGCTTGATAGCTTTGTTATATGAAGACATAATTGAGCTGAAAACACCTGAAGTGGCAACATTCACTGCCACTGAGAGTACCGATGTGATCATGTTGAGGACGGCCAGCGCACAATCGTCATTCTGGGGAATACACTCAGCAGCGCATTAAACAGGATATGACAGCGGGCACTGTGCAGCACAGGTTCCCTCTTATTTGAATAACCCAGCGCGCCGGCACTGTCATTGGGTATGTCTTCCGATAGCACGAAGTGTCGGAGGCTTTACCGATCGTAGGCCCTACCCAATTGGGAGGAGGTGTCGCTGTTGCGATTGTAGATGCAGGAGTAAGTATCGGGACAGGCGTCGGTGCTTCGGTTGGGTTTATCGAGAGCCTTCGCGAGGTGCAATGTTGGGGGGGGGAGGTAGGTGGTGGAGTCGGGTTTTCTCGGTTATACGGAGAATAGCGGGGCCCTGCGCTACTTGTTGCGGGGTATCTGGTCTTCAACACGTTAGCAAAGTCGATGCACTTGGTGCTGGAGGCTCGTTCCTCTGCGTCGATTCTTGGTGGAAGGCTTGAGTTGATTTTGTCTCGCTCTCATTCCGTAGGTTATCAAAAGACTAAACCGAAGATGGCATTGTTGAGTCGATGCGAAGCGCGCTGTTCGTACTCAACAATAACGCGGCAAGTAGCCATACCAAATACAACGCTGACATCGTTGAGAAGTCCGCTACTGCTGTGTATTATTTCGCGTTGAGTTCACGCGTTGAGTTCAGATAATTCAAATGATGAGGCCTTACAGCAACCGCTGGTGGGATAGTCGCCAATTTTCGGGCGCTGTTGCGCCACAAATTGCGGTGTACAAAACGTGATGACGATGCGCCGGCCGGGAAAAACGATTGCGATAGGCATGAGATCACAAGGAGGGAAGCTCTTGGTCTGTCATAGGAAGAGCATCCTGATGAAAGCGGCACGTTACAGAGGGTATTTCTCGTCGAGCGTCTATTTTTCATCTGAATATCTTCGTTGGTTGGATTCCCACGACACTGATAGTTGATCGAGGTTCTAGCTCTCGCTTCATTATTGTTGCTCAGGTTTTAGTACTTCACCAACCTTGTCGAAGGTTTCCATTTCTACAATGTTTTGTGAAACCATCGTTTTGCTGCCTCCAAACTCTTGTTCAGACAAGCTTAAACATTACTGTGATGTCAACGCCGTACAATGCATCATTTACAATCCAATTAACTTTCCCTTCCAAAGTTTGTACACCTTTATTGACGCAATTGGTTGCATCGAGACCAACACATTTTCACCTTAGTATTTCAAGCTTTTTTTACATTTTTTTTCTCTTCACAGAGCAAAGAGAAGCTATCAAGGCAGGCCAAAATGCACATGTTTCTCCAACTACGCAGCTCCCAACGCTCGACTAGCATTCATAGTACACTGCTGATGTATTGCTGGCTACTGGGTATACAGCACCGCAACACTGGTATTGCCACTTGTAGGCTTGGATCGTGTGAACGATTACCGATTTAGTCAATAATACAATCTAAGATCGAGAATCTCCCATCTTGATTCGTGATACCATTGAAAGCGTAGGGCGTAGGAGAATTACATCCGATTTGTATGATGAGTACGGTGCAACGGGAACCTGTACTAAAAAGACTGGTACAGCAGCATTTATTAAAAAAAAATTAGAATTCTTGTAAAATTATATGTAGTTATCCAGAAACTCGTTTGCTTCCGATTTTATAGCCATAGCTAGCTTGCTAATGATTCTGTAGCGTACTCCAAGTTCATTTTTTAATGCACTTTAAGTACTAAGCATTCTAAGTTCTGGGTTCTTTCGCATCCCTGACGTTACGAATAAGTTCAGCCTTGTACACATACGGCAATGTACATGTATCACACCACGATGTGGGACACCATATAAGTTATACGGTGATACTCTACACGGCCGGAACCAAGACGAAGCATCACGCACTCGTGACATTCACATTTAACACAAATCTCGATGTTATTATGCTACATTTACATGGTTACCGCGATACTTCAATGTACGCACGGATTGCATGGTAAATTATAATTTTCTGGATGGGATAACAGCTAGACAGATCATTTGCTAGATCTCCTGTCGTCGAGTTCAGGACTGCCTTTATCGCATGAAGCTCTTTGTCACCTATACTAGAATATCGTGATGCTATAGGACTGCTCACGCCGCAACGGAAATCACTCTTCAATTTCACTCCTCCGACGTACTCCTCCTCACTTTCAATTTGATCAAGAATGACACTCCCCGTGTTTCTTCTTGTTACTATTGTTACTTTCGTCGCGGTCGAAGCCGCCACAACTATTCCGCACAAAACAGTACAACCATTTCTCCAGCCAGAACCTGTCACGATATCTGAGAAAACAGGCGTCAAATTCAAGCCACAGCTTCGAATCGATAGTGGATGTCGTCCATATCCCGCGGTGAATGCGGCAAGTGAAGTGAGTGGCGGCGTCTCCAAATATCAGGAAGAATCGACGGGAAGTGCAAGTCCGCCGGAGGGAACTCACAAGTATATGGTCGATCCACGTGGTTTAATCGTGTTTGGGCTATCATGTATGCCTGGTACTTCCCTAAAGATTCGCCTTCGCCTAGCATGGGCCATCGCCACGATTGGGAGCACGTCGCGTTTGGATTGACAACCCTGAAGTCGAAACCCGAAGATTCTTGGTGTTTCACCGTCTGGACACGGTGGCCACTCCAGAATCGCTCCACCTAGTCCCGACATTATCGACGGCACAAGTGTTAAAGTGAACTACGAGGCGCACTGGCCCAAAAATCACGAGCTAAGTATGACCAACAAGGGTGGGGAAGCACAGGACCTTATCATGTGGGACCAGATGACGTACGAGGCTCGCGATGCGCTGAATTAGGCGAGTTTTCGCAACGCAAACGTACCGTTCAAGGAAGGAACTTTCATTAATAATCTGAAGAGTGCCTGGCCGTGGTAGATTGTTGATGGAGTTGTATCTATCTAGGAAGCACTAGATCCCAGGTAGCGCGTTGCGTGTTTGACATGCTTTTCACATTTCGCTGTGACAACAAATGAAGTCCCGCTGGCTAAGTGCAACTAAGGTAACATTGGAGAATAGCATATTGATTCAATAATCCGCTCGGAATAATCGTTTCGCTCCTGGATAACCTGTACAAGATTCGTTGTGGCAGAACGTGTTTTTTCTTGAAGTGTTTCACAAGCTCCCCATAGAAAAATAGAAGGAGCTGATCGTTCAGTGCAAGAAAGATGGTCAAGCTCATGGCAATTTGATCACACTTTTTAAAGTGGTTGATTATGGAGGACACTTCAATAAAAGAACGCCCGAGGTTTTCAAGCTTGCATTTCGAAAGTTCTAACTACCCATTCAAAATGGTAAGTTAGTGTAAACCATACTTCATGAATAGCTTCGCACTACAACCGAGCACATCGTGCAAGCTTTTGCGACAAATCGTCTATAAATCGTTCTGCACATAATTTTTCTGCTTGCTTGTTTATTAGAGAAGGCAGGATAGCACAAGCTGCTTCAATTTCGCGTTTTAGCTGCATTGGGTTTTGAAATTGTCTATCACGATACTACAAGGTAAATTATTGGTCAAGCGGAGACATAATACACTTCGTCTCAAAGCGACTACGAAGAATTGGTTTTAGAATGCAACGTAGTATGTTTGTTTGTCATAGAGATCTAGTAGCGTTTATCATCGTAGCATTTCTCGTACGAATATGGTAGTGCGTACTTGCTGATATAACTGCGAATAAAAACTTAATCTGATAGGCGAATGACAACATTAAAAGTCTGTGCAAATGCTAGCGATCTCGGTTCTAGTCGTCCTAAGCGTATCTTCCGTAAACCTCCTTATACCTAGCACTGTATGTTTGCGAAAGTAACACCATTCCACCGTCCGCCGTTTCGCTCTTGAGCAATAATGCCTTTACTTGCTTAGGAAGCAGTCTCTCCAACACCCATTTGTTGACCAGTGAGTCCTTCAAGTTCATGGCAACTGATTTTGTACTTGGCACCGCTTGAGCATCAACGAGAATCTTTGCCAGAACGTCGTCGGTGTAATGGTTACGAAGAGTATCGATCATAGGTGTATCCAACTTCGACCGCCTCGGAACAATCTCCAGGTATTTCGACCAGACGCTGAACCTTGGGTTAGCGAGAAGACCATCGGGTTTGCCGCTGAGCATAAGCACATTGGCAAAAACATCGTCGGCAGACTTCTTCAGCTCCTTCCAGTTCTTTAACTGCATCGTTTGCAATGTCGTAGCGAAATCCTTCACGCTATCTACCTTTGTCCCCATTTCAAGAATGTTAGATAGGCCGTTCTCGCCATACCGAGTCTTCAATGACGTGAGCACAGCTGCTTCTGGGTTCGCCTCCGTCAAACGGTTGTAAGCGACCCACGCGTCAAATTTCGGGTTCGGAAGGATGTCATCTGCCTTGTCGTCAAGCTTCAGCACGTTCACAAAGACGTCATCCGTTGACTTGCCGAGTTCCTTCCATTTCTCGAGTTGAGCTCGGCGCAAGCTCGTGGCGACATCCTTTGTCCCCTCCACATTCATTGCTGCGCCGAGCATTGTAGACAGCACGTCGTCGGTATATCGAGTACCCAACTGGCGGCCTCTGGGTCCGGCTTGACTGTATGCGTATAGGTGACCCACAAATTAAAGGTTGTGCTTTCAAACAGTTTTGTCCCAGTCTTGTCGAGTTTCAACTTCTTGAACACATATTCGGGGGCGTTCTTCTTGTTGGACCAGCTTATCAGAGTTTTCGGTGTGACTTTTGACTGGAACTTGCTGAGTGAGTTCTCGAGGAAGGTGATAGATTTCAGTTTTTAAAATCCAGGAACCTTAAAACTGACTGCTCTCTCTTCATTGACTGCGTCGTCAGTCCTCAGTAGCCCCCGAGCGGTCGACATGCGAGCTGAAACATCCGAGCTGGCATGGACACTTGCGATAAGAAGAACACTGGCTAGCAGAAGAATCCGGTGCAGACTCATGGCAACACCTGACAAATGGCTCGAGATCAACTGCTTGTCGCAAGAAAGCACGTTCCAAAGTGTGTGCGAGAGGAATTGCTAACCACAGAGAAGTGAAAGCAACTGCCGGGGAGTTCCGCTCCAGGAGCGGGGAACAGACACAGCAAAACGATTTGGCATGAACATAACTAGGTAGCTTACTGGTAAGTCGGTGTTGGAGTTGGTCAACAGATTCTAAAACTCCATCTTCGTTCATCTCCCTATGTAGATAGCGTGACTAAACGAGGCATGCGCGACTGTATACCAATTTTGATTTGGAAAAACATTGGTCACTCACGCAGAGTGGTGCAGTGCAGGTTCACCGTGCATGCGATAACGGTCACGCTTGAATCAATCGTTGGTTTGTTGTGGCTCCAGCTGTTGCACCCGGACCAACTTCCTGCTTCACTTAGTCATACATGTCTGCACTCACAAGATAACATTATATATTAAAAATCATTCCCAGAGCCACAGAAGTAGCCCTTCATGGTCAACACCGTTTAGTGTTGACCCCACAAAGCTCCGAACGAAGTTCCAAGCCTCCTCAAATGATGAGCTCGCCAGGACTCGCGTAATAATGATAAGGCAACGTCACGACAAGTTTCACGTCCAGCTTGTCACCATTGCGTCTTCAACGTCTTGAGCCGTTACCACCAACTCGCCTCTTCCTGAGCGTGCTAAATGTATAGCGGCCGCTTGAGCATGCGGCAGTAGCATGCGCACCTTCTTCTCGAAGCGCAATGCAGGGACTCAACCACGAAAACGAAAGCAAGTCGAGGAGGAAGTCTCTGCAAATGGGGTGCCGGTAGTCTTCAAAGGGGACGACAGTCTAGTCCAGCTGCACGCGGAGACTGCAGAGCTGTTACGTATCGTGAAGACCCAGCCAAAGTCGTCGAAGAAGAACTCGAAGCTTCATACCGGAGTTGCATCGACATCAGGCAAAACCCGATTGACCATCGAAGTCTTGGACGCCGGTGACGACGAAGAGGAGGCGAACAGTGGTGTCAAGTGTGCCGGTGATCAAGATGTTAAGTCGCCCATTCCGGAGCGAATACAGCCGACGCCATCTGTAGATCCGTCGGCATTTGACGCGGAAGAAGCTCGAGTCCGTCAGGGTAAAGACACTTTCTATCCAGATATGAGACCATCGAAGCACGGGGTGGAGTGGCAGAAGAACGCTTTCCAACGCGAGCAGAATCGCCAGGAAGAGATTCAACAAGGAGAGCGTCTACGCGCAGACAAAACGAATAGACAGAAGCAGCGGAAGCGAGAACAAACTCTTGAAAACCGCCTGGAGAGCAGCGCCGTCTTGATTCAAGCTCACTCCCGGGGATTTTTGTGTCGTCGCCGAAGGTGGGAAGAGAGGCAAGCTGTTACTGCCAATGCTGGCAAAAGTGTTCCGGACAAGGCTGACAACAAGGAAGAAGGTCAATGGCACCAAGTGCGAGATGTCGAGCGCAGAGAAGTTTGGTACTATAACGCCACGACTGGTGTTAGTCAATGGGAACCCCCTCCAGGTCAGGCATTTACGCCAGCTGCAATAGCGCCGAGTCGTTCGCTACCAGATCTCCCTGCTTTAAGCACAAACGGTAGTTTGATGACACGAGGTACGCCACAGCGCTCTTCGTCGGCAATCATCGGGTCTGAGTCGTTGCCACCTCTTTCGCCAACGTGCTCGTCGGCCAGATCAACATCTAATGACCAGCAACAGCATTACCCCCAGTCAGGAGTGCGCCGTACAAGCGAAGCGAACATGGCTAAGAAAACGCCCAGGTCGCCTCGGAGTCTACCAGCACTACAGCCGGAATGCACTACGTCGTCACCAAATCCATGGGAATGCGACTCCGTACTTCCTTCGGAGCGTAGTCTTTCTAGCGAACAAACACACGGTGGTGGCAGCTACGCAGACAGCGAGTCAGGTGATATGGATTCTTCGCTTTTCGAGCGTCGACGATCACTGCCTCCCGAATTTGATGATCGTGACGACGATCAACTAGCCCCACTAGCTTCTGATGCTAACAGTGACTGGCAAACCAACGATACGCTTTTCCGGGCTGATGGAACGAAGAATAGTAAACTCCGAGACATGATACGTAGTGCGCTGCACGTATCCAAGTTCGACTCCATTTCGTCACTGGTTGCATCCAACGTTGTCCTGCGCCGAAAATCCGTCCCTGGTCGAGGTTCCAGAAACCAAACTGGTCCGTCGACACCAGGCAGTCGACGACGAGAAATTGTTTTGGGTAAGCGTGAAGAGCCTGTGTTTGTCGCTGTGCTTGCTCGTGAGCGAGAAAAACGAGCAGAACGATCAAAAGACGATGGGGCAAGCCCACAGTCACCAACACGATCAACTGGTATACGCAGCAAGGCAAAGGCCGCTAGCCGCTCTAGGCGACCACCTCACATTCGCGATTTGGCAGACCCTGGTTTTCAGGAAGATACTTCTAGGACTAGCCCTATCTCTAGGAAAAAGGGGTCCAAGCATCAAAAGGATGAAGACGAAGCCAATGACTCGGATGACCCAGATTCGAAAGAAGCTGCTCGACGCGAAGCTGTACGGGTATGCTTTAATTGCTGGAGCGCTAGCAACGGACGTCACTGCGATTTGCATCAAGATCCTAGAGAGGCGACGCGAAAGGTTCGTGCTGCCGAAAGCGCACTGATGTGTGCGAACTGGGAGCTTGATCAGCTACGGAGAAAGTACCGAGCAGAGGAGATCCAGGAAATATTCATGAAGCAGCGAGCATCCCTCCGCTATGACCGAAAGCTGAAGCAGTACGTGACAGTCATTGAGTGTCGGCACCCAATCTACCGAACAATAGAGCAGCTTTCCACGGCATGGAACAAGACAATGCGTCGCAAACTCCACACGCGGTCATGGTTTCGCTCATTCCTTGAACAGATTCGTACAGATCGTTTGCCGAGGATACTCGGTGGGAGCAAAGATACAAATCGACCGCCGTCACTCTTCAAGTTGAAAAATACGCTTCAAAACACCCGATGGGTCTCAAAGTACTCAGAAAGCGTGTGCGAATTCCACCCCAAAGCACCAGTGACTGCTAAGGACCGCACGGGACAACATTCTGCCCCTATTCGTGATGTCATAATGATCAATCCAGCACACCCTCAACTTCAAAACTGGATACTGGTTACAGAGTATACCAAGCCCATAGCGCTTTACAAGCCTCGTGTTTACGAACTGCCACCGCCACGCTGTGTTCCCATGCCAGTGCCCAGTTTTTTGGAACGGCTGCCTCTACCCGTTCCTAACGTCCATATCGACGCAGGGCACAGTGCGAGTTGGCTGGAAAGGTTGTCAGCACGCATGGCTATTGCGGCAGTACAAAAAGCAGCATTGCAAATCGGAGCATGTAGCCCGCCCCATGGTTCTACCGATGCTAGGCGCACAAAGCATGTGAGGCCACTTGTCGTGCTCTTTGCTACCTTCTCACGAAAGCCTACACCGGGTAACATGGCAGTGGGTGGATTGTCAGCTGAACTGCTTATTCACATGCTCGTCACCACGTACGTCCCCGCTCAATTCGGCAACTTCGTCGTCTTTGACAGACGTGCCGTAGCGCCTGCGCCATCCCGGGACGAGACAGCAACCTTTGCATGCCTCATTGTTGAAGCTACAACACCGGAATACGTGTTTCGCGCGCTCGAGCATGCTCTAAACGTTCGAAGGCCACCATGCATAGTCGTAGCTGCTCGAGTTCACCTCATCTCCCAGACAGCTGATGAAGAGTCCAGGCGCGAGATGCTGCTATTGGAAGCACGCAGGTTCCCGTTGAATCGTCCTGAGCAAACAGGTGAAGAAGAAGCAAATGGCTTTCGCACGTTCTGGCTTGTAAATCCTTTTATCGTCCTTGATGTCGTTCCGGGGGTGCAAGTGGCACCGTCGAGTGCTGTCCTAGCCCCGAACATGGCATCCCTCAACGCCACGGTCACCACACGAGTTGACCGGACATATCCGTTCTGCGTGCCCACGACACGCGAAAATACTCCTGTTGAGTTTATTCACTTGCTCTGGATCGGTCAATCGAGTCGAAATCAACCACAAGCATTTACAACGCTGGGGAGGCAGCAGCCAGGCGACTTCATGAAGAATTCCGATCCTGATGGTGCGCTGGGACTGTGCTCAAGTGTCGTGTATCGTAGCTGGGCTTATATGCAAAACAGTCCATACGATGAGTTTGTCACTGAAGATGGAGTGGCCTACTGGTATGATCGTAACACAGGCGACACCTTCTGGACGCGACCCATACTGCCAACCGAGAAGTTCCGAGGTAAAGACGGCGAAATCGACGGCGTCATCACTACGGGTGAAGGGGAGGTAGCTACACTTGGTGTGGGGCTTGGGAGTGGTGGAGGCGATACCGACGCTGCAAAAGACGGCGGGGCAGCGAGATACTCGCAGCAAAACCTACGCAAATACATGACGAAGAAAATGGAGGCCCTTGAAGAGAAGGAGCGACGCGTGAAGCTTGTGGCTGCAAGCGCTAAGAAGCTAGACATAGTCATCGATCTTACTCCTGAAGGCTCAGATCCGGTGTCTGCCAACAAAGGTGAGCTCACGCGCATTCAGGTCCCACAACTTTCACTGAAGCGGCAGCCGCAACGAAGTAGTATCGCTGGTAGTAGGGCATCTTCAGCGAGTTCGACGAAGTCACGAGTACAGATCGCTGGGGTCTCAACAATTGGAAGTGTAGAATCCGATGAAGGTGCAGCGATACCTCTTGATTCCAGCACCAAACAGATGATCGACAGCATCACACAAGCATTAGGCTCAGCTCTCCCTGCGCTAAGCCAAGGAAGTGGGGCAGCTAAGGGGGCCAATGTTGATATGCTGCAGCTCGGTATTGGTCTTGGTATGGGTCTTGGAATGCGTGTTCAGCAGCAAGCCACGTCTCCAACCCGATCGGGAATAGCAACATCTACAAGATCAGAGCTAGCTCGAAAGCTTCTACCAAGCCATCGTAGCCATACCACTCACGACTTGGACGAACAGGACGAAGAGGACGACAATGAAAGTGAAGTGCCTGGTTCCTCTCGATCAGAGACAAGCTCGGTTGGGACTTCTCTACTTTCTTCGCGAAGTGGGTACTCTGTAGCCCCATCCGTCGATATCTCTCCGACTCCAGATGATGTTGAGCTCAATGGTGGAGGGCCTCACGTGGGTAAAAAGACACCGGGGTACGAGACCCACCCTCCTCCAGGAGAGGGCACATCTTGGATTCATAAGCCCGTGGATGCCACCGGTGAGAGCCAAACGGCAGTTGAAGGTTTCGGCGGAGCCCTCCACCAGCGCGTTGCATGTCTTCCGAAAGATTTCGTCGCTGCTGTCACTAGCACCAAGACTTGCAAGATGCAAGCCAACTATCTGCCGGTCATTAAAAACATGAATCAGCCCAGGAGTGTCGGAATTGTTCAACCACGGGGAGCGCTTGAGGAATGGCTGTCTGTTGGGTACTCTCCATGGACTGCAGGCCGTGCGATTTTCGGAACACAGTTCATCGAGGACTTAATGCTTCGTCCCGAGCTCGTTCAAAATGCAGCAGATACTGCGTCAGCACCAGCTGCCGCAGTGACAGCCAACAAGACCACAGTCGTCCAAGTTGAAAAACGTGATGCTGTCTCGCAGGCCGTCAAAGAAACCGAACAACTT
This sequence comes from Phytophthora taxon juncus, assembly GCA_033558005.1. Taxonomy (NCBI): domain Eukaryota; phylum Oomycota; class Peronosporomycetes; order Peronosporales; family Peronosporaceae; genus Phytophthora; species Phytophthora taxon juncus. The sequence goes on from JAUCEE010000024.1 coordinate 929,218, forward strand.
GACAATATCTTCAGTCTCTGTCGTCACGGAAAATACGAAGAAGTCGAATTACTTCTCAACAGCCCGGACTGGTCAATCGGCATCGACGCCAAAGACGCCACTGGTAACACGCTACTTTCGGTGGCTTGTCAAAATAACAACAAGCGCATTGCGAAGTTGTGTCTGCGACGTGGAGCTGACATCAATACTCAGAATCTGAACGGTCAATCGCTGCTTCACTACTGTCACGAGTACGGTTTCCACGACCTCATGGAATACTTGATGGAGAAGGGTGCCCGAGACGACTTACTAAACGCTGATGGGCTCACATGTTACGAGGGTCTGACCCAAGAAGCTGTGGATGCCATTTAGACTAGACAGTGAGCAATTAGTTAGAGACTCACCGGCTATTGGGCACGTGGCCACACGTTCAAGGCAGTATCTATCACAGTGTCAGCCTACGTCGCAGCTGGATGTATTTAGCTGTTAAAATAATGCAGCATGTGCAAGATCACAGAGAACCCCGCATAAAAGCAGAAAATCATGAAGCCATAGCCGTTCCCGATCTTTTGCGTTTGTTCCAGAATGCGGTTGCTCTGAAATTTGAAGCACGACGCATTAGCTATTTTCAAATGTACTCATGCCGAGCAAAGACTGAACGCACCTGAGTGACATTCGATTTTGTCTCTTGAGCGTGCTGCTGGATGAGCTCAATATCTGTCTGCTGCTCCATGATTTTGTCAGCAAACTGGCCCATAAGGTTTGAAATCTCGGCCATCTTCGACTCCATTTTCCTGTCATCAAGCAGAAGCAACATCAGATAGGTTTGAGAGTTTCCACTGACCTTGAGAAGCTACCCACTTTGCATCCTCCAGGTTTTCCTGGAAGTGGCGATGCAACATGACGTTTTCTACACGAAAGCGGCGATCTTCATCCTCTGTAAATTCTAGTTCCTCATTCTGGGAGGCAAACACAGGCGCTTGCTGTATAATAGCACCTTATGGTGAGCACACACAGAAATCCAGCAATCCAGAATACTGAAAAGAAACGTACACGAGCTGTCTGTACCGGTTTCAGTGCTCCTGAAGTGATGCGCTGTCGAATCTCTGCCTTCGTTGGCATCGCACTAGCCACAGGCGACGCAGGGCCAGTAGGTAGCGGTGATTTTGGCGACTGTACCGATGTTTGCGATGTCGGTGATGATGGTGCCGGCTCCTCAGGGCTCTTTGGCGACGCTGCTGCAATTTGCTTCTTTTTCGCTTCCTCCTCCCTCATCCGCACAATCTTCTGTTCCAACGCGTCCAGATCTTGACGCTCATCTTCAGGCAGCAAGCTTCAGCGCACACAGTAAGTACCCAATAAGACAGCAATTTCCCGCTTCAACTCACCGAGACGATAACAGAAAAGGCTGCTGATATCTCCTTTTCTGCATCTGCTTGGCTCCATCAGCAATACTTTTCAAGCGCTGTACAGGAGAAAACAACAACAAAAAGGCTTCAGTTCTTCATCCTTCAACACCTGAACAACTAAATTTCCCACCTCCAACAAGTAAGCCACCACCTCCCTCTGGTACTCCCCCACGCTCGACACAGCAGCTTCAACAAAATGTTAGTCAGCCCTTTTCCAATATTTCATCGGGTAAGTTCTCCATATTTTGCTCAAAAACTCACGCTGAGCCTCTACTGCCGCCTTCAACGCGTCAATTTTGTTGCTGCAGTTCTTGATGAGCTCCATCAGGTCCTACACCAGCACCTTCCCGGTCAGCATACTCTGTGCACATCGAAGTGTCCTTCCTCTAATTTTAGCTCACCGCGTCCAGCTCATCCTTGTGCTCCTCGCTCATCCGGGACCCTTTGGTCCGGACGAAACACTTAGGGAGCAAGTATTTGGGCTTCACACGACGCAGCAGCTGCTCGATCTCCACTAAGCTGCTCAACTGTAAGAACAATTATTATGAAATGCAAAAATAATGAGACCACAAATATTGCTTTGACAGCCTCTAGAGGACGATATCAAGACCAAATTGCACAGCGAAAGACGCACCAAATCCGAAGCTTCTGTAAAGAACAAAGTGGGGCGTCCAGGGCTGCCGCGGGGACCGCCTGGGGCCAGCTCCCGGAAGCGCGAGGTCACATCCACGCGCATCTTGTGACGTGGCAAACGAAATTATAACTTTGTTCAGCACTATTGCAAAAAAAAATAATAGTGAGTATCTGCCAATCAGATTAGATGTTGCAATCTTTTCAAGATGGCTACAGTCACGTTGAAGTGGAAATACATGTTTATTAGGATGCCTGTGTGTACGTGCTATTACTTTTCCGTGAGCTGGCGGTAGCCTTTCCACCAAGTCGGGGCTGCGAACTCGCCCTCGTCTGTCCGGCCTTCCGTCTCCATGACTTTGAGCACAACTTTTGTTGGTCCGTCCTCCCAGATTTGGTTGGCCGTTGTGAGTTTTGCTCGTGCCACGTCCCATTTGCCAGCGAAGTAAGCGCCGATACCTTCGTGGAAATTGGAGAAGAAAGCAGAAGGGATTCCTTCCTGAAGAGCGGGGTAAATGGGGTCGAAGCCGAACTCCACGGGCTTTTGTCTACCTTCGGAGCTGATATCTGGCCGGACTCCTTCGGCAGGATACCGCCCGATATCGAACGTCCACAAATCCATTGGAATCTCACTGCCCTTGACGGCTACTCGGTCTATCTTGCGACAGAAGCGACGTGCTTCTGCTGATAACTCATCCACAAACCACTCGGAAATAAGCATTGGTACGTCAAATTGACCTGTTGCAGCCTCGAGACGTGCCGCCATGTTCACGTTTGGTGATAAGTAGGATGCATCGATCTTGTACCTGGAGCCAATAGCACCCTCAATGGCCCAACCAATGTGCAGCCCGAAGCCCAGATGTACTTCAAAGCTGTCAAAAGCAGCGATCAACTTCGTGTTGTTGCAGTACTTGTGCAGAGTGCCATGGTGGTTGGCGTTGTGAATGTCGACACGCATCTTCAGTACTGCTGTCAGTGCACTATCTACCAATTCTGTCGGACCAATGCGACGGACGGCAGATCCTGATCCTGTGCTCTTCACGTAAATCCCTTCGCGCTTTCTTACTTTTTCGGCGGGCAGCATACGAGGCTTGTCAGCAGGGTCGCGCGGATCCCGCATACCTGGCAGCGCACCGTCACAAATCTTCCATGCCAGCAGGAATGCCGAACCGATGTTCTTATTTGCAGCGCCATGGAAAATCTTAGCGTCACCATGTACAATTTCGGCAATTGTGTTAATGTACGTGATCACATCCTCCTCTAGAATACTGCACGTCTCAGTGAAATGCTCAATAATACCAAAGCCAAACACAGACGTGATTTTCTTGCCTGGGATCATCACATCCAAATCGCCAGCACCGCCCATATTTTTTGCGATAATCTCCGTACCAGCAGCACCAAATCCAACCTGCAACAATCGTCCAATTTTGCTGAGCGTATCTTCAAGCATTTTCGTTTCGTAATCTGTACCTGCAGGAGCATCTTCCTCATACTCCTCGCGTTTGGCTTCTGTCGATCCAAGCGGGTTTTGCGCAAGTTGTGTAACAAGACGCATCATACGCTCAATAGGACCGATAACCATCGACTCAGCGTCCTTGGTCAATACAAAGATGGATACTGCGAAACAAATCATCACGACAATTGTTTTGGCGATATTCAGATTCGCTGCGTTTTTCGTGTACGACGTGATATCGTATGTTACAATCGAGTGGCAAGGACTCGTTCCACTAGCTGCATCGCAGTCAACGCAGACGTCGTCGACATAGCACCCCAAATTATTCACAGTCGCAAGTTCTGCGGTGCGATATTTCTCGCTCGGGTCATCGACTAGAAATGATGCAGACCACCCCGTTTTCGGGTTTTTTGATAGCGTTTGATTCGATTTGAATAGCCAGTCGCTTTCATCGCTGTTCAGATCCTGAAATCTTACTTCTTTAAGCCATGTTATAAGCTTTTCGTTGTCAATGTTGGCTAATTCCATTTGCACGATCAGCCCATTGGAATCACGCACGTATTCATTAACGAGACTTTGCATGTGTTCCATCGTAATCGACCCGGTCTTATTGTAATCCTGTGTATAGCGATGCAATCGTTCGAATTGAGAAGTTTGGAAATCATCTTGTGTCAAGTCCACAGTGCCATCGATAATTGGTGATATAATAATAATAAGGAGCACTAGCACGATAAGCCGTCTTGTAGTCTTCTCGGTCAGTACCTTGCCAATCTTTGACGGCTCCGAAATCTCAACCTTCTTAGCCTCGCCGTTCTTATTCTTTTTAACCACACGCAAAATGCGCAGCATTCGGAACAATCGAACGAGACGCACTATCCGACCAGCTTTTGTGCCAGCACGCGACGCACGACCTGCCTTGAGTGCAGCAGCTTGCGAAGCATTGTTGGAGTCCGTTGTGCCTACAACTTGTACCCAGATCCAGTCAACATCAGGAATCACAGATAATGTCGAGATCAAGTCCATGTAAAAAGAAAAGCCTCGGCCATGATTAAAGTAATTCGGCCGGCTGTACACGTTCAGGATAAGCTCGATCGAGAAGAAGATGAAGAGTGAGAACAGTACGTTGTACACATGTGTGTCACCACTTTTGGGGAAAAAGCTCACTCGGAAGTCATCACCGAAGAGGGCAAAGATCGTGCACGCCGTCATAAAGGAGCTCACGTACTTATGCTCGACGAACGCAAGCACCTTTTGCTTTCGCGTAAGAGGTGGAGGCGGGACAACATCCTCTGGGGCTACTTTGTTCAAGCTGCGATTAGATGGAAAATGCGATAATGTCATCGCTTGCCTTAGCACGCGTTTGGGACCAACGCCATCATTGCTGTCTGAGGCTCCACCTGTAGATGAAACAACGCCGGCCGATTTTACAGGAATTCCCCGCTGACTGCTCGACGAAAGTGCCGGCATCTGCGGTCCGGCGCGCTTGATTTGCCCCTCTATTTGCTCCGCACTATCTGTCGCAGCTACAACCGATGACTCTTCCTCGTGCTTCTTTTTGCGATGTCGTAGCGCCACTTTTGCTGAGTATCCGCTTTCGTTGCGGTATACGTCCGTCCTACCCGCAAGTGCGTGGTTTACGGAGTTTCGGTTAAATGGTTGCTACAGCTCGAAACACCTTGAGCGACTGTACGAGCGCTTCACAGCTCGACGACAGCTGTGCAGCAAAGGATGATAGCTGCCCACACTAGCAGCAGTGCTTTTCGTGATTCCACCAGAATTCTCCGGGGCTGCAACTACAAACGCCAAAATGCCACCATAGACCTGAAAAGCACGTCGCACTACATCTCGAATTAGAGCCCCGCAGACGTGAAGGAAAACGACCGGCGTGGTGATAATGAAACTGCTGACTATAAGCAGGGCTGCACGCTGCTATTCGAAGGCTAGCACCGATCAGTTCTCGACGACTTGGTTCACCACATGAAAAACGACTGTAGTCTTGCAATGGCATCGACTTACCTGAATTAGAATCAACCGACCTCCACGGCTTTAATCTCCGCCGAACTCCGTCACGTTTACTAGATACAGATACGACTAGTGACTGGAACAACACGCTTCCGCAGCGCATGAGACACCCAAACACCATACTTGCGAGATCATTTTGAATCAGTATACTTCGAACATCTTCCCGCTTGCTCATGTTTGACTGTTAGCTTTGTGTTGCATCCTCCTGCGCCACCTTACCGTGGTGCGGACTGCTCTGCGTGTGGTAATTCCTATTACTATGTTGGGAACGCGAACTGATGCAACAGGGATCTGTAAATCTGGGAAGCAGACTCTCTACACGTTCTTGTTACTGCAGCTTTAGCTTGATGAAAGCAAACAAGTAGCGCCAGAACTCTTTGGCTGCCACCTTGTCCAAATGCCGCTTGTCTGGGTGGATCTGCAAAACGTACCATGCCGAGTGTTAGACACAGTAATTAGTCATTGACAGTTAAAGAAACAGGAATTAAGACTGCAACTTACCATAAGGACCTTCACATCCCACTGCTTAATCTCCGGGTTGAGCTGAGATCCCTGATTGTAAATGTGAACTCCGCAAACTATAGCAATAGACGATGAAGGTTTGTTTATCAGCGCAAAAAAATATCGTCCACATAGACTGGTTGAGAGTGCTATTGTAACAGCTTACCTTTCTTAAACACTTCAAGTGGGAACTTCCACTTCCACCCCTTAAACTGCCACGACTGTCCTGACACGATGACACCGACAACAGAGCGCCTACCCAGCCAAATGATCACCAAAAAAACAGCAATCCGATTAGATATCCGCACTTCAGTCCATGACAGCACTTTCCAATCTCGCTAACGTACCAGTCTTTTTCGCGGAACCGACTGACCGTGTCCACCACCTTGAACGTGTACATGTGTCCATCTTCCTCGTGGGTGATCATCATGGACTGCTGCTTGCGGTGTCCGTCAGCCTTCTTCTGCATGTTGGACACGTAGACTCCGTCCTCCAAGAAGTCCCTGGCGTTAAGCATTGTAAATAGGTCCGAGAAGCCTGCAGGCACCACAATAATCGGTGTGCCGAGGATCTTCTCCTTCACCAGTCGGTGCAGCGGCAGTTGCTGCTTTTTCGCCGTGGTGGTGGCGAGCAGCGCGGAGGCCTTGCTGGCCTTCTCGATCTTCTCCTTAGTCTCTGCATTGACGAGCTCCAGCGTCTTGACTACATTGTCAAACTTGGTCTTGTGTGCATCCAGCACAGTAGTCCTGCTCCTGTTCACGTACTCCTTGTCGGCTATCCTCTTCATGGCAGCCTCTGCCTCCAGCTCCTCAGGGGTCTTGTGACTCTCTCCGTGTTTGTGGCCTTCTCTGTGGCGATGTTCGCGCTCCATCTTCCTCTTCTTGGCTGCTCTGGCGTCTTCTTCGGCGTCTCTGCCCTTCTTTGGGGTGGGCTTTCTGTCCGTCCGCTTGGGGGGCTCGGCGGCCGTGGGCTTGCCGCTGGCGTCCAGAATCTGCGGAGAGCTCTCGATGTCGCCCTTGAGGTAGGCCACCAGCTCCTTCTTGTCCACCGTGGACACCATGGCCGCCTTCTCCTCGCGGCACTTGAGCACGTAGTCGCTGAAGCTCAGCGACGCGTGCTGGAAGCACGTGAACACGGCCAGCAGGTCGTAGCTCTTGTCCAGCTTCTTGGAGTGGTAGGCCGTGGCGCTGTGCTTGGGCAGGCGGCGCAGCTCGGCGCCCGCCGCGTCACGGAACACCAGGTGCTCGCCCTCCACGGCCACGGGCTTGCCGCCGATCAGCTGCTCGCGCAGCGCGCGCAGCGCCGCCAGCGGCGCGTCCGAGGCCTCCGTGCTCGCCATTAGGTCCTTTGGCGCAATACTTGTGGGAGGGGAGGTGGTGTGGCGCACCTGATCTTGATGTGCGCCACATGAATGTTGGGGAGGTCGGGAGTGCAACTTTAGAAATTGACGCGCAACTTTAGCGGGCGTAATGCGCGAGACCCGGGAGGTGACGCCCCATGTGCTGCTGTACTTCGATGTGAACAAGGTAGCGTGGGTGTGTGATGCTGGAGTAGGGTGGGAGAAGGTGGAGACTGAATGCTGTGGTGGTGTGGTGCCGGTAGACGGTGATCATGCACGACCCGGTGCAGGGGAAGACGCTGCCGCACATTCTGAACGACCTGCTGACGGAACGGGCCTTGGGACGCGTGCTCACGACCCCCGACGGGGATGCAAAGTGGCTCTGGAATGGGGAGAAAGTGCTGGGAGAAGAGGTGGAGCCGAAACAGGGTCAAGTATCGTACGGAGCCTTCCTGAGAGCTACGGTACGGTGGTTTTCACGAGCTTTTCGTGCTGTTGGAACGGACTCGTGACGCTGTTGTAAGTGCAGTTCCCTTTGTCGGATGACCCGAAAGTTGCCAAGCAGAACAAACATATGAGGAAGGTGCTGCGGCAAGATTTCACGGCGGCGGGCAACCCGGGGGAAAGGCTGGCTAGCGAACATCATGAACTGCTGCAACACTTGCTGCTGCCTCAAACGGCAGCAAGCAATACACAGTTGGAAGAGGTGGGACTGAACGAGTCGCCGTACTGCTTCATTGTGCCGGCGTTTTTCAGGTTGCTGGAGTACTTGCAGGAGCAGGAGGTCAAGTTCAACCTTATCTTCCGTACCTATGGCGACGACTTGCATCGTATCGCGCAAGAGTTCAACTGCTTCTGCGAGGGTCGCCACCCGTGCTTCCGCTTAGCGAAGCCTATGGATGGATCGGATGGAGGGCCTGACCGCCGGATTCATCTTCATGAAATGCCGAACGGAGAAATGCCTCGGTTTGGCACCTTCCTAAGAGCGGAGAGCACCACGGCCCTCGTTATGGGCACCTTCAAACAGCCCAAGTCTGCCGATGATGCGAATCCCTTGTCATTTTACGATTGTCAAGCTGACAGTCTCCAGATTACTCAAGGGCTGCCTAACATTCACGATCTGCTAGCTCGCCGTTGGCGCGACTCACAAGCAACGTTAGCGCTCCGTGACTTCTATCCCTACTGGTTCCGCAATCGTGAAGACGCCACTGCTGGAAAGCTTTTGGTGCTGGATACAACAGATGACGCTGAAAACGTTCACGCCATGTTCTTCGATGATAATATCCTATGGCATGACGCACATATTGTGGATGCACGGCTCGCGCACAACAATTGTGCTCTGAAGTTTGAGCGCACGCGCGAGCTGCAATTAATGCGCGTCGAGCCTCTGGACGTTATCCAGAGCGATCAATACTTTATCCACCGCTTCGAAACTTCTCTCGAGAATTGGAGACACAGGAAGTGCAGTTGTAGAAAACACAATATGGTGTAGATCTCTTGCATCCATTTGACTTCGGCAAAGGCATCATTACACCTCTCACTTTTAGAGCGTCTGGAGGGAACAAAGGCAAGGTGAAAAGAAGTGAAAGTACCGCTGTGTAAATGATAAGCATTACATTTATACAATAGCTGATAGCGAGTTGGATAGAAAGCCTCCAATCTTCAAACTTTGGTAGATTTTTTTTGTAGCAAGGCACAGCTGCTCTGTGAAATTAGCTTTGTGGATAATTTCGACATGCCTAAACGGATCTAGTCGTTGTCGTAGTTAACACTTTAGCAACCATCAAAATTGGATCACCGACCAATTGTGATGGTTACTACAGCCTACCTACACTTGGCATGCAAAGTGCTTCGTAAGTAAACGCAGGGTACTTTTGTCAAATTGCTTCTGCTGAACCATTATGAAACTACTACCAGTAGTAAGTCGCGCGCAAGGTTGGCTAGGAGTAAAAAATCGTCACCTTGTCATTTGCTTGGACGTCTACATTACCGGCGAGAGCGGTGATCACGATCATGCTCTCGATCACTGTGCCGAGATTTTCTGCGACTGCTACTTGAGCTGCGACTGCGACTCCGACTGCGTCGTACGCGACCCCGGCTTCGGCTACGGCGTCTTCGATCACGGTCGCGACTTGGGCTCCAACGACGACTAGACCGCTTACTGCCGCCACGATCTCGGCTATGACTTCTCTCACGCTCTCGGTTGGATCGAGATGAGTCCCTTTCACTACGTGATGACCGCTCTCGGTCACGACTGCAGCTTCGACGGCGCTCTTCACAAGCAGAGGCTGGTTTTGATCGACGAGAGGAAACAACAGCTTCTTCTTCCTCCACCAGCTTGAAGTCGTCAGCACCACCACGAGACTTTAGTCGCAAATCGCCGGCTAGTTCGCGACGACCACCGCCACTACTCTTACCGCCACGTCCACCTCTCCTCCCTCCAGCATATTCATCACCGTCGCGCTTGCTCGTCTTTTCCCACGGGCGACGCTTGACCTTGTTCCACAACTTTGATACCGACTGACTAAAGTCCACCTTAATACGACGATCATCCAGCAGCACGTTGTTCATCTTGAAGTACGCTTCCTCGCAGTGGCGACGATCTGTAAACTCCACAAAGGCGAAGCACAGCGAATCTCCCGTCTTCTGGTCCCGAATGACCTCCGACTTGCACGGACCGAACCTGCAGAATGCCATATCCAGATCGGCACTTTCCGTCACGGGGTTCAGCTTGCACACGAAGAGCACCTCTTCCGGCGGCTTGACATCGGCATCTGGCAAGTCTCCGATCATCTCGAGCACCACCGCTCGAGACTTGGCTTCTTTCTCCCGGACCGCCTTCTCGATTTCCTGTTCCGTGCGCCCTTCATTCTCGTCCAGCTTCTCATCAGCAGCCAGTCTTGGCTCCACTTGCTCCTCTTCAGGCCTCTCACGTGTCGGCGACGCCGGCGGGATCAGTTCATCCAAACCTTTCGGGTCCGGGAACGGATCGTCCAGCACGTACGTGTGCTTGATACGAACATCCTGGTAGGGTCGATAATCCTTGTCCACAAACAGGGAATTAATGGTATCCAGCACGTCCATGCCTTCAGCCACCTCGCCGAAAATGGTGTGCTGCTCGTCCAGATACGCCATGTCCTCGGCTCTTGTGGTGATGTAGAACTGCGACGCGTTCTGGTTGGCCGCGCCCGACGCCATGCCTAGCAGCCCACTGCGGTCTTCGTGCGACCTTCCCCTTGTTTGTGGCAGCTCGTCCTCGAAGAATCGGGCCTGCGCGCCGTAGAGCTTGCCGTAGATGGAGTCTCCGCCGCGCCCCGTGGCCGTGGGGTCCCCCGCCTGCACCATGAAGTTCTCCTGCACATTGAAGAACAGGCAGCCGTGGTAGAACTTGGTCTTGCACAGCTTGAGGAAGTTGGTGCAGGCCAGCGGACAGTCCTCCACGAACAGGTCCAGCACCAGCGTCCCCACCGTCGTCTCCACCAGCACCGACATGGTGAATGAGCCAGGAAACTGGTACCTGTAGCATGTGGTGGACCACACCAGGTTATCCGATAAAGTCTGAATGTTGCTATTGGGTGGACCACACCATATTATCCGGTAAGGTGCGAATGTAGCCATTTGGGTGAAGCACGTAGTGGCCTCACCTTTTTGTGTGTCAAGATGCTGGCGCGGCGCGGGTGCTTCAAGGGGGTCCTTCGGGGCCGTGCCCTGCGCGACACAGGCCGCTTCTCGCGATGTTTGACGGCTCGTTTGAATCTTCATTCCTCGGCGGTTCCGTCGGTGTGCGACTCGCCTGCTGTGCCGCTGTCTAGCGAGCTGCGTGAGCGCGTGAAAGTGGCGCCTCTGGCCCCGACCTACGACCCGACAGTTGTAGAGCAGGGATGGCAGGAGTTTTGGCAGCAGGCGCTGCGTCCAGGCACACAGTTGAAGAGCAAGAATGCAGAGCCTTCTAATAAGGTGTTCAGCATGATCCTGCCGCCGCCCAACGTCACCGGAGCGCTGCACATTGGCCACGCACTGACCATCACCATCCAAGATGCAATTGCACGCTGGCACCGCATGCGCGGCTTTGATGTGCGCTGGCTGCCAGGATTGGATCATGCCGGTATTGCGACGCAAAGTGTCGTGGAGAGGAAGCTGCACAAGGAGCGGGGACTGTCCCGCTATGATTTAGGACGCGAAGCCTTCGTCGACGAGGTCTGGCAATGGAACGAGCAGTATGGGGGCAGGATTATGAACCAGATCGACCATCTTGGCGCTATTGTCAAGAAGGATCAGCCGTACTTTACGCTGGATGAACAGCGCTCGGAAGCGGTCGTGAATGCGTTTGTAAAGCTGTATGAAAAGGGACTCATCTACAGACGACGAAGGATGGTGAATTGGTGTCCGACGCTGCAAACGGCTATTTCGGATATTGAGGTGGATTCGGAGCAGTTAGAAAAGGCGACGAAAAAGATGTTGCCCGGGCGCGAGAAAGCCGTGGAGTTCGGTGTTATGCATCGATTCAAGTACCAGATCGTGGACTCGGACGAGTATTTGGAGGTGGATACGACCCGGCCCGAAACCATTTTTGGTGACGTTGCGGTGGCAGTGCATCCTGAAGACCCGAGGTACAAACAGTTTCATGGAAAGTATGTTGTTCATCCGTTTTCGAAGGAACGGATTCCGATTGTCACGGATGACGTGTTAGTGAATATGGAGCTTGGAACTGGTACGAAAACGTAATTGTTGGGTGGTACGGGTTAACTTGCCACTGACAATTACATGTGCTGAGTAGGCGTTGTGAAGGTCACACCAGCGCATGACCCGAAGGATTTCGAGTGTGGCCGTCGTCACGACTTGCCAGAAGTTGAAGTAATTGACAAGTACGGAAAACTGTGTGGCAATATCGACCAGAAGTATGTTGGAATGGACAGGTTTGATGCGCGCCAACTAGTTGTGGAGGAGCTGCAGGAAATGAATCTCTATGTGGAGAAGGTATTAAATGCCTCCTTTGAGTACTTTGTAGAAAAATTCTAAAATATGTCGTCTGTGCTGCTGCAGCTTGACCATCCGACTGCGTTGTCGATCTGCTCACGGTCCGGAGATGTCATCGAGCCATTGCTCATGCCACAATGGTATGTGAATTGTGGTGCTATGGCTAAACGCGCGGCCGACAATGTCCGTAACGGGGTGATGGCTATCGAGCCGAAGTCACATGCACACACGTGGTTTTTCTTCTTGGATAACATCCAGGATTGGTGTGTGAGCCGCCAGCTCTGGTGGGGTCACCGTATTCCAGCGTATCGCCTAAAACCTGGCACGGCTGGCCCGTCTGATGGAAGTGACCAATGGTTTGTGGCATCATCTCTTGAGGAGGCTCGGCAGAAGGCTGAGAAAAAACTTGGGTGCAAGTTACAAGACGAAGACCTCGAACAAGATGTGGACGTGCTTGATACATGGTTCAGTTCAGGCCTGCTTCCACTATCGGCTTTTGTGAGTTGGCGAAATCGATCGTGTTATCTTGTACAATGAACTTATTGATTGTGTATATGTGCTGGTAGGGGTGGCCAAATGCCAGCAACGACGATGCTACTGCTAAGGATCTCACTGCCAGCTATCCGCTTGATGTAATGGAAACTGGCTCCGATATTCTGTTCTTTTGGGTTGCACGGATGGCAATGCTTTGCGAAGAGGTACGTACACTGCCCAGACATTGCTGGTGTGACCGATGTTGATTCTTTATGTGTGACCATTGTGTGGCTTTAGTTTTCTGGACGAGTGCCGTTCAAAAAGGTGCTGCTGCACCCTATGGTGCGAGACAAGGCTGGCAGGAAGATGTCGAAGAGTCTAGGCAACGTCATTGACCCGCTGCATGTGATTAATGGCATCAGTCTTAAGCAGCTACTTACGGACTTACAGGTATACTACTGTGCAACTCTAAACACTGGCGAATACTGACTTGGACTGACGGTTTGCCTGACTAGGGTGGGAATGTCGGACCACGCGAGCTCAAGAAAGCGGAAAAGGAGTTGAAGAAGGAGTTCCCGAAAGGCATCCCTACCTGTGGTGCTGACGCGCTTCGCTTCACGTTAGCCTCATACCTTCAGCAAGGTCGACAAATCAACATGGACGTCCAGCGTGTCGTGTCATGTCGTCATTTCTGCAACAAAGTGTGGAATGCTGTGCGATACGCACTCCCGTTGTTAGAGACGTCCGACAGTAACATCCCCGTGGACGCAGCAACCAAAAGAACAGACTTGTCTGTGTTGCGGGACGATATGACCCTCGCAGACCGCTGGATTATGAGCCGACTAGTAAGTGCACTGCCCTCAAGTGTGAAGGCAAGATGATCTGACTCACGTGTTACGTATAACAGGCTGCCGTGGTGTCGGAGGTAAACAGTGGAATTGCGTCGAATCAACTGGCGACGAGCGTTGCAGCGATCCAAAGGTTTTTCGTGCAGGAACTGTGCGATGTCTATATTGAATTCAGCAAGCCCGTACTTTACGGCAACCGCTTAGATGAAGGTGTTGACTCAGAACAAGACCAGCGTGCACGTCAACGAAGTGCTCAAGCAACACTGCACCGATGCTTGGACTATTCGATGCGTCTGCTGCACCCGTTCACACCGTTTGTTACTGAAGAGCTGTGGCAGCGCATCCGAGAGGCAGACCCGCTCAATCAACTAGAAGGCGAGACTTCAATTTTGTGCTCCGAGTACCCAGAAGAGTCACACATGAGCACGTGGATTGATTCTGATGCTGAAGAGAGGATGGCGGTGAGTGCCTCCCATTACTATTTTTACGTCTGCAGAGTATCCTCTGATTCGTGTCGTGTTCTGTTTAGCTTGTCATCGACGTGATTCATGGAATCCGCTCACTACGCCACACCGTCAAGGTGTTGGCACCAAATGCGGCCCCAGCTGGGGACAGGTACTTTGGTCAAAGCTGCTTTAACCTGCGGAAGGCTCCATAGCGCTGACTTGTAGTTTGTTTATGAACCAGTGAGCTCCCTAGCGTTCATATTTCATGTTCCAATGCGACCGTGTACTCCGAGCTGAAGGACGCGCAGCGTGACCTTGAGACCCAGTGTCGAGTAGACGTTAACATCGCCGTTCCTGGCGACGGGGCTCCTCCTTCATCGTCTCCGCACGTGCTGACGCACTCGGTCTCAGATGCCTGCCGAGGTTTGACTTCATGCTGCTGATGATCGGTGTCATTTGGACTGCATGATACTAACGTGCTTGTGTGTTGGAACAGTGATGCTCGCCGTGCCCGACGACGCAGAAACGACTCAGCGCGTAGCCAGCGAAATCTCACGCCTAGAGAAGCGTGCGTCCAAAAGTGCCTCCGCCGCTGAAGCACTTATTCGCCGTCAACAGGGACCTCACTACGCCTCCAAGGTTCCCGAGGCTGTGCAAGCCCAGGACGCGCAGCGCCTCACGCAGCTGCAAACGGACTTGCACGCGACGGAAAAGAGCTTGGCAGCCCTCCATGAGCTGCAGAAGCTCTACTAATCGAGCGGCAAACCAATAGACGTCTGTTCAACCAACGTACCCTCACCGTCACGACAAGAAGCATAGGTTCCAAGGTGACCACGCGCATCCTCTCCAAAAAAACAACTCGACTGTCTCCACCGCGCCCCCACAGCAACAACCTTCAGCCCCACGCTTGCCGCGTCCTGACCAGCACCTCCTGCGCGATGTCGTGGTACATCTGGCGGTACTTGAGCGGGGACGGGAACTTGTGGCCCTCGTCGTGCTCGAACTTGACCCTCTGGGCGGCCGCGAAGGCGCGGAAGAGCTTCTCGGACTTGGGGGCCAGCGGGTCGGCGCGCCCCACCACGTGCACCGACGCCACGTCGATGGCGGCGTCCGCCGACGTGCGCGCCGCCTCCAGCAGCTCCCGCGTCTCGGGCGTGCGCGGGTAGAAGCCCCCCACCAGCACGCAGACGCGCCACGGCACGTGGCCGTAGAGCGCTCGGTAGTGCGCCGTGAGCAACGCGGCGGCCGCCGCGCCCTGCGAGAAGCCCAGCACGGCGTCCAGCGGCCCCAGCGCCTGCGCCTGCGCCGCCAGGAAGTCCAGCGACGTCTCCAGGCCGTCGTAGCGGAAGCCGTCGCCGTCGGCGCGCGGCACGGCGTCCCACCACTGGTAGAACGGCCCGCGCTGGCCGTAGAACGCGCGCACCAGCTCGGGCGCCGG
This sequence comes from Phytophthora taxon juncus, assembly GCA_033558005.1. Taxonomy (NCBI): domain Eukaryota; phylum Oomycota; class Peronosporomycetes; order Peronosporales; family Peronosporaceae; genus Phytophthora; species Phytophthora taxon juncus. The sequence continues at coordinate 944,734 of JAUCEE010000024.1, forward strand.
GCCCGACGCGGCCCACGGCGCGTCCACGAACAGCAGCTCCGCCTCAGCGCCGAAGGCCTCGCGCAGCGCCGCCGTCTGCCGCTCCAGGATGCGCGCGCTCGTGCGCCAGCCGTGCAGACACAGCACGCGGATCGGCCGCGCCATTTTCGACAGCCGCGGGTTTTCGACAGTGTTTTCGACAGCGAGTCTGTGCGGACCGATAGCCTGTCAAAGTGGATGGGTGGCGTACGGCAATTGGCCGGACCACTTCAACGCTGCGGCGAATGAACGTGAAGGTGTGGAGACCGTGACAACTTTTCACTGAAAAGGGTGGGAATCGATGCACGTGCTAAGGTGGAACCACAGAATGGTGCTAAGGTGGATGCACAGAAAGGGTATGGTTCATGCGGGCTTGAATGCAGTGCGCGTGGTTGGGCTTTGGAGGCGTTGGCGCTGTGGTGCTGAACGACTGCTGACTGGTCTACGTTTGGGGCTCTTCTGTCGTTTAACTTTGCGTGCCAAGCGCTTACATAGTATCTCCTGTTTACTTTAACGCCTTCACGACGTTTCAGACAAAAAAAGAGGATGCACACCTGGTCGCTGTGAGTGGGGCACACTCTGCCAATGTCCTTAAATATGAGCGGTGACGCGTTTACCAAATTCTCTCGGTGATAGGATCATCAAAGCTAGTGTGCTGTGATGCAGCAGCGATCTGGTTGCTCATTGGGTTTTAGCAGCCCGTAACACTCGTGGATAGTAACGATTTCTTGTCAACGGGCAACAAGCCAGGTCGCAGCAGTTGAGATTCGTATCCGGCTTTATCGGCGACGCAGTCTAATTGTAGGCCGATACACAAGACCAGGAATATAGTCCCGGAACCAGCCTTTTAAGTCTACAAAATGGGTTAAGGTCTTTGAGCTAGCCTCAAGGTCAACTTTGGTCGCTATGTACTCACGCCAAGAACTTTGCGTCAGTACTTGTTTGTGCATTAACTTGTGCGGAAGGCATTTCCCCCTGACGCTACAAGTAAGATGTTACTGTTACTACTAGTAGTAGTATTTTGCGATCTAGGCCTCTAACCACGTAGGCAAGCAAATATAACTCGGAATCACTAGTACTTCAAGGTATTGGTTTTATCTAGTATTGATTAATTTGCTTCTATTTTGCAGCTCAATGCCGCTCATAAGTTTACACTTCCTCTCTAATTCCACTAGTTCTGAAGCTTGCGAGAACAGCTCCCGCACATTCAACTCACGTCTAACTCACATTCAACTTTGCGTTGAGTTCCAAATGCCCGCCTTGGGCAGCATGAGGTACCCAAAGCATCAAAGAACCACCCCCCGTGCCTGGAAGACCCAAGAACCCCGGACGCCAGCGATCCAAATACAGCGTCTTACCGCCCAGTGCCGTCACGTTCGACTTCCACGTAACTTTTGCGCCGGCGGCAACGTCCACTTCATCGATTTTGTCACCTCCAGACATGATGTTCACCGTGACTTTTTTGGTGTCCGTGCTGATGAAGTTGATGATGACCTGGCCATCTCCTTTCTTCGTCCACGACATGGTGCTGTTCTGGAAGGCCTTCTTGATGGTGTTTAGTCCTAACGTATCAGGGTCAGTGCCATCATCGATCTCGCCGATGAACTGTGTAGGTCCACAGACGGACTGAAAATATTCGGAGATGGCACTAGAGACACCGGTCATATCAAAACCCGTGACAACCCAGAAGTTGAGACCCTGGTTCACCCACTTGTACGCGTTCTCCGTCGCCTCGTAGGTCGAACCGTTGTTACTTTTGCCGGTTGTGATGAGGTCGTTAATGATGACGCCGAACGTTTTGCGAATCTTGTCCCGCGTTGCGTACGCAGTCTCTTCGTTGGACTGGGAGATCAGCAGCTCCATGCAGTTGCTGGTCACCGTCGCGATATCCGTTCGCACGAGCTCGGTGTCCTGGATCTTCACTCGGAGCTCGTCCTTCGTGATGCCAGGATTTTGTTCTCGAAGAGCCTCAATAGTTGACCACGTACGCTCCACCAGACCCTGCAAGTCGTGACCGCAGGTCGAGTTAGACGTGAGGGCGTCCTTCAGGTACCCGATTTCACCCGCCGTGATCTGTTCTGGAGGAGCCGTGAAGTTGGCTCCCTTGAGGAAGGCTTTGAACCGATCCCAGCTTGTGATAAGGTTGTCGTCGTGTAGGATAACCTGGGACAGTAGATATTGCGTTGTAGCCATGATACGGTCAGCCAGCCACCACTTTGGTCCAGCCTTACCGCCCATGCATAGCTTGATGGTAATCGGTAACTCAACGACCACTGCGTTAGACTGGTACAACATTGCCAGGATTTTGTCTTGGGACGCTTGCGGATCCGAAGTTTCGATTGTTCGGATGTAACGATTGAGAGCTCGAATCTCACCGATCATCATACACGCACACATAACGGCAGTCCTCACACCTTTGGCCATCTCGGAGAACTTGCCCAACCAATTGTCCATGATTCCGTTCAGTCCGACGTTGACGATTGAGCTGATCTTGTAGAGAACTTCCCGACCGCAGTCGTCATTCTGACGAATGCACTCCATTCCACACTCCACCGGAAACTCAATCGGGCACTCCGTCCAGCACGTGTTCGTTGCATCATTGCGATCGTAGTTCGATGGACACACATCCATCACATGGGCTTCGCGCCAACATGCGCTGTCTCCCTGAACAGTGCGAGGTCCAACCCAGTTGCGGTAAACCGGCACGACAGAACTTTTAGCTGTGAGTGGTGTAGCAAGCTCGTACGATGCACCAGAACCGTCTGTGATCAAAGCCGAATAGTTCGACGACGAACCTGAAGACACTGTGACTGAAACATTTTCAACGGAAGATGCTGGGATCGATTTTGCTGAGGATCCCGATGACCGTGATGATCCCCACGAACCTGACCCAGACGCGGAGGCGGAGAACGCAGTGAACACGTCTGAAAATGACACGGAACCTGACTTTGATGCAGAAGCTGATAATTCGTCGAGAACGGAAGCAAGTGAAGCAGATCCAGCACCAAACAGCGAAGAACCTGAACCGGAAAGTGACGCTGACCCGGAACGCCTGACGACCGTCGGTGTTCTCGTTACTGGTTGGCGTGTGCCATACTTTGTGATAATGGCACCGCTTGAAGCGGGTGTGCTAGCGACCACAGCCACGGCGGCCAAGATCGCTTTCAACCAAGCCATCTCCCGACCGACTCTGGTCTACGGCTAATGTGATGTGCGTTGGGCAACGCAAAATGAGGAATGAGGTCAACAGGCTGAGGTTCTTTTTGCTGCACGATGTGATAGGCCCTGCGGTTCGGGGGCTGGCTTGCATGGTGCGGGCAATTCATAAATCGACTACTAATGCGTCGAGATAGTACAGTTTAACGCCTGCCACTGAAAACTAACGCTCGAAGTGACGTCTGCATTTCTAATCACAACATTCAATTCCTATCAACCGCACATGTTTCCCGCTGACGATCAAAGCAATTTTTGAATTCCGTTGGTTCAGTTTTCTCTTAGAAGAGTTTTGACAACTTGTTCATTTGCTCCAGCATCGCCGCGATGCCTGCCACGTCGCAGAATTGTAGCTCATAAAGGGCAATAGATTGACCTCGATTCCCGTTTGCTGCGGGAAGTGATCATCCTGCTCACGGCGTCATTCCACCGCATAGAGCTTTTGCCCGGTGTTGCTGTCCGTCACATGCAAGCTTCTATTGACTAGCCCACGTCTGATATTGTCAAGATGACGCGAAAGTTTTGAAGCGTTGGAAGAATGAAGTGCTGCAGGCATTTTCAGCAAACAGTGTAACGCATCTCAATTATCAGGAAACTGTGAAGAAACCTGGCAGTAGGTCACAATAGTCATGAAAATATCCACTAAGAGAAGGGCGTTCATCTGTGCATATTTTGCTGATCGGCACACATTACTTGCACCATATTCACAACATTATCGCTGTTGCCGGCAGCAGTCCGAGCAGAGATCGCTGGCGGATAGATCTCCCAGGCAACCTACTGAGATTTGCCTGTACAGCGCAAGACCATTTCTCCGGCTTGGACAGTTTGGACCGTGCAACGTGGACGCTGGTGCAAATCGGCGACGCAGCACCCGTCGACGGGGTCGCGCCCGGCACGATGATTTAGCAAGTCGAGCCACCTCACAGTCTCTATTTGGCCTGATTGGCAGAAGCGCGTTACCACGGCCGGGACGAGTTATCGGACAAAGAAACTATCACTCCCAAGAGTATCGGCGAAAATAACGCTTGTCGGCATCTGCTTTCCTAGAAGATAGGTTTGTACTTGCAATCGCTTCGCACCCTTGGCTGCCGACGTTCACGCAATCAGCACGACGGTGTAAGATCGCGCGTGTACAACTTCAGCTCATGCGCTACGCTAAGCTTCGAAGAGGTCTGGGCAATCAAGACGTGAGCATATTTTTGAAAGAGCTACTTTGCAACTCTGCCTCACGGATGCATTGGAAGGGCAGGGTGGAGTGCAGTTGGTCGTCGGGACCTGAGTGCTGAACACTGGACGTTAGGATCGGTCTGTAAATACGCCAACTGCGACACCATCTCAGCGCGAGCAATCCGCAAAAAAATAAAGTGCCTACAGTACTATGCGAGTCACGCAACACCAGTGGTGTGTACATCGACGGCGTGCGGGTCACTTCCCTACAGACTGTAGCTGTTATTTACCAAGTTGGAGACAGCTCACCGCAAGTGTCACTTCTGATTGGCGTCGTAGGTCTTGTCTCAAAAGTGCAGTGGCTCCAGCCGGTGGCAGAGACTTGATGTAGACGACTAGCAATGCCTCAATCTTCAGTGACCCTGGCCTGCTTGCACGTTATGGAGCTCACTAATAGACTGCCAGCCGTTCTCAATCCTCAAAGATACGTTGTCTTCATGTATCATTCGTGACGTGTATTTCATCGAAGTTAGCTTTATGTCTGGAGCAGCATGCAAGACATGCGAGCGATGCATATATACTGATACTTGGTGATGCATTCAATCGAGATAGCGATTCTCGCAAGGCATGATAGACTTCAAGGGCACACTGAGACTGTGGACCTCCGCTAGATGGCGGTCTGCGATAGATCCGGTGCAGGCATGACGTTGCACCGCGGTACCAGCTTGCTACTGGTCGCCGAGCCGGATCATCAGTCTGCTGTCGTTGCATTCACGAGGCCTCGGTACCGTCGCCAATCCCCGTGTGCTTGCATCGCAAAAACCAATGAGCAACATGACCGCAGAAGCATCACCACGAGCAAAGCAGTGTCGACCAACGAGAATGCTGTTGGCGCGCGTTAATGATTAAGGTCGACGAGCAACATGACAACGGAAACTCGTTCAAGATCCGTTGTGTAGCAGAACAAGTTACATATGCTCATATTTCCGCTCGAGGTCCACAAAAACCCAACCATCCAAACTCGGATGTTTTACCCGATATCCTCTTGTGCAACTGCTAAATGGTTACTACGCCCTGTGGTCCTAATCCGGATGTATTGCCTTCAATTACAGGCACTTGTGTGCTGTTGTCTTCTGCAACAGCAGCGACAATGGCGATGCACAAGTACCTCGAGAGAGGGAATCAACGCGCCGCCGCCCGCATTGGCGACGGTAGCAGTGCATGTTCCAATGCAGCAGCTTCATTCACAATGATCAGGCTGTGCATCCTCAACCGTATCTGGGACGCCTTGGGGGCGTACAGTAAACAGAAGATGAGCCCCCTGCGTGCAGCCTTTCAACGCCTCGATGGTCTCCATCCTAACACCTGTCAGCTCGTTCAGCACCGCAACACCAACGCCTCCAAAGCCCAACCACGCGCACTGCATTTAAGCCCGCATGAACCATACCCTTTCTGTGCATCCACCTTAGCACCATTCTGTGGTTCCACCTTAGCACGTGCATCGATTCCCACCCTTTTCAGTGAAAAGTTGTCACGGTCTCCACACCTTCACGTTCATTCGCCGCAGCGTTGAAGTGGTCCGGCCAATTGCCGTACGCCACCCATCCACTTTGACAGGCTATCGGTCCGCACAGACTCGCTGTCGAAAACACTGTCGAAAACCCGCGGCTGTCGAAAATGGCGCGGCCGATCCGCGTGCTGTGTCTGCACGGCTGGCGCACGAGCGCGCGCATCCTGGAGCGGCAGACGGCGGCGCTGCGCGAGGCCTTCGGCGCTGAGGCGGAGCTGCTGTTCGTGGACGCGCCGTGGGCCGCGTCGGGCCCGGCGCCCGAGCTGGTGCGCGCGTTCTACGGCCAGCGCGGGCCGTTCTACCAGTGGTGGGACGCCGTGCCGCGCGCCGACGGCGACGGCTTCCGCTACGACGGCCTGGAGACGTCGCTGGACTTCCTGGCGGCGCAGGCGCAGGCGCTGGGGCCGCTGGACGCCGTGCTGGGCTTCTCGCAGGGCGCGGCGGCCGCCGCGTTGCTCACGGCGCACTACCGAGCGCTCTACGGCCACGTGCCGTGGCGCGTCTGCGTGCTGGTGGGGGGCTTCTACCCGCGCACGCCCGAGACGCGGGAGCTGCTGGAGGCGGCGCGCACGTCGGCGGACGCCGCCATCGACGTGGCGTCGGTGCACGTGGTGGGGCGCGCCGACCCGCTGGCCCCCAAGTCCGAGAAGCTCTTCCGCGCCTTCGCGGCCGCCCAGAGGGTCAAGTTCGAGCACGACGAGGGCCACAAGTTCCCGTCCCCGCTCAAGTACCGCCAGATGTACCACGACATCGCGCAGGAGGTGCTGGTCAGGACGCGGCAAGCGTGGGGCTGAAGGTTGTTGCTGTGGGGGCGCGGTGGAGACAGTAGAGTTGTTTTGCGCCTGGTCACTTTAGAATCTATGTGATATGAGGGTCAAGGTGCAGCTAGTATGCTTTTTTTCAACTGTGAATCCGACAACAGCCTAGTATGTGATGGCTAGAATTGAGGCTCCAAGAAAACAAAGAAGCAACCGGCCACATTTTTGACAACCGAGTCGTGCAGAAGCAGAAATCACTAGCGGTCACCTTAGAACTACTGCGTAGTTCAAGAGAGGACTCGCTTGGCCAAGAGTAGCTGGCACAATGTTCATCGAAACAATATCACGCTGTAAAGGCAAGAAGTAAGTGCTTGAAAAGCTGCTGCCAGCACTTCGGTAGCGGCTTTGATCTTTAAAAGCTAGAAAGCGATGATTAGACCGCGGGTGAAAAACAAAACTGAGCGATTTCCACGAAGCTTGATTTTTTTCTGATTCTCCACACGAAAATACTCAACCTTTTCACTTCCAGGATGGGATCTCGGAATGTGTATTTGGCAGCAGGTTCCTTTACGAATATAGCAATTTTTTTATTTCCTCTATTTCCCAAGAGCAGCCAGGTTAAACTCCAGTTTACTGAACAAGTGTTCTAGTTTGGTCACAGTGCACGTGGAACATACACGCTATTACTTCTGAAGTAGTAGGCGATCACATCGTTTTGTCACTGTCGCAGCAGACAAGACCAACAAACTAAGTACGGTTGGAACACTACTTCAGAAGTATACATCAACGATTCCCAGCTAAGATAGAGACATTCACTGTGCTGTATTAATAACACGATTCCTTGCAAGCTAATCCATCAAGCAATCACGCGTATTCGCGTAGGATAACACGTCCCGGACGTCCCTGCCAATCGGGTCAAATGAATACTGTGAGGTGGTTCGACTTGCTGATTGACGGTGGCTCGGCTCACGAGCCGAGACACCGTCAATCACTGTTCGAAATTCCCCAGCTTTGGCTCCATAAACCACTGCTCGTACGTCGTTTTTACTACAATCACGTGTGGACGGATAAAGCGATCAGCCTGGCCATTTCTGGTTGACTAAAAGGTGCTTTAGTAAAGCATCCAACACATAGTGCTGAACCTAAAACAGAAAACCAAGTTGTTGCTGCCGTTGGGAGAGGGCTTTGTGCCGGCTTGCCTGAAAGAAACGAGATGGCGTGACGTATCTTGGGATCTGGGCAGCTTGATCATGAAGTTGAGGGGCGGGGGTAATCTCTAACATATTGCTTTTTTCTTGCGAGGAAGTTGTTGTATCGCTGCCTACCAGTATTAGTCCACTTGCACATGTACTTCAGTACTGTACAAGTAGAGGCAAAACAAATCTGCGGGAAATGACATTCGGCAGGCGTTGACGTTATTATCTTTTTGTTTAGCAGTATTTTCCCGATTTCTCCGTATAATGCAAGCCAGCTCTCAAGCCACAGACGCCCACATCATGCAGCAAAAAGAACCTCAGCCTGTTGACCTCATTCCTCATTTTGCGTTGCACAACGCACATCACATTAGCCGTAGACTAGAGTCGGTCGGGAGATGGCTTGGTTGAAAGCGATCTTGGCCGCCGTGGCTGTGGTCGCTAGCACCCCCGCTTCAAGCGGTGCCATTATCACAAAGTATGGCACACGCCAACCAGTAACGAAAACACCGACGGTCGTCAGGCGTTCCGGGTCAGCGTCACTTTCCGGTTCAGGTTCTTCGCTGTTTGGTGCTGGATCTGCTTCACTTGCTTCCGTTCTCGACGAATTATCAGCTTCTGCATCAAAGTCAGGTTCCGTGTCATTTTCAGACGTGTTCACTGCGTTCTCCGCCTCCGCGTCTGGGTCAGGTTCGTGGGGATCATCACGGTCATCGGGATCCTCAGCAAAATCGACCCCAGCATCTTCGGTTGAAAATGTTTCAGTCACAGTGTCTTCAGGTTCGTCGTCGAACTATTCGGCTTTGATCACAGACGGTTCTGGTGCATCGTACGAGCTTGCTACACCACTCACAGCTAAAAGTTCTGTCGTGCCGGTTTACCGCAACTGGGTTGGACCTCGCACTGTTCAGGGAGACAGCGCATGTTGGCGCGAAGCCCATGTGATGGATGTGTGTCCATCGAACTACGATCGCAATGATGCAACGAACACGTGCTGGACGGAGTGCCCGATTGAGTTTCCGGTGGAGTGTGGAATGGAGTGCATTCGTCAGAATGACGACTGCGGTCGGGAAGTTCTCTACAAGATCAGCTCAATCGTCAACGTCGGACTGAACGGAATCATGGACAATTGTTGGGCAAGTTCTCCGAGATGGCCAAAGGTGTGAGGACTGCCGTTATGTGTGCGTGTATGATGATCGGTGAGATTCGAGCTCTCAATCGTTACATCCGAACAATCGAAACTTCGGATCCGCAAGCGTCCCAAGACAAAATCCTGGCAATGTTGTACCAGTCTAACGCAGTGGTCGTTGAGTTACCGATTACCATCAAGCTATGCATGGGCGGTAAGGCTGGACCAAAGTGGTGGCTGGCTGACCGTATCATGGCTACAACGCAATATCTACTGTCCCAGGTTATCCTACACGACGACAACCTTATCACAAGCTGGGATCGGTTCAAAGCCTTCCTCAAGGGAGCCAACTTCACGGCTCCTCCAGAACAGATCACGGCGGGTGAAATCGGGTACCTGAAGGACGCCCTCACGTCTAACTCGACCTGCGGTCACGACTTGCAGGGTCTGGTGGAGCGTACGTGGTCAACTATTGAGGCTCTTCGAGAACAAAATCCTGGCATCACGAAGGACGAGCTCCGAGTGAAGATCCAGGACACCGAGCTCGTGCGAACGGATATCGCGACGGTGACCAGCAACTGCATGGAGCTGCTGATCTCCCAGTCCAACGAAGAGACTGCGTACGCAACGCGGGACAAGATTCGCAAAACGTTCGGCGTCATCATTAACGACCTCATCACAACCGGCAAAAGTAACAACGGTTCGACCTACGAGGCGACGGAGAACGCGTACAAGTGGGTGAACCAGGGTCTCAACTTCTGGGTTGTCACGGGTTTTGATATGACCGGTGTCTCTAGTGCCATCTCCGAATATTTTCAGTCCGTCTGTGGACCTACACAGTTCATCGGCGAGATCGATGATGGCACTGACCCTGATACGTTAGGACTAAACACCATCAAGAAGGCCTTCCAGAACAGCACCATGTCGTGGACGAAGAAAGGAGATGGCCAGGTCATCATCAACTTCATCAGCACGGACACCAAAAAAGTCACGGTGAACATCATGTCTGGAGGTGACAAAATCGATGAAGTGGACGTTGCCGCCGGCGCAAAAGTTACGTGGAAGTCGAACGTGACGGCACTGGGCGGTAAGACGCTGTATTTGGATCGCTGGCGTCCGGGGTTCTTGGGTCTTCCAGGCACGGGGGGTGGTTCTTTGATGCTTTGGGTACCTCATGCTGCCCAGGCGGGCATTTGGAACTCAACGCAAAGTTGAATGTGAGTTAAATGTCTGCGGAAAGAGGTTTTCATAGACTTAGAATTAGATAGGATTATAGCTATGAAATGTAAACTTGTGAGCGCTGCGACGCTGTGAAATTGAGCAGAAATGTATTGATATTTTAGAAGAACTTGTTTATTAAGTCAATTGCTGTATCCGTTTATTTTCATCATTTTTTGCCTTTAAGTGTGAAGTGGCTGTACCCGCCATAGTTTTGCCCCATGGTACTTTTTGGGAATCTACAGGGCGGTAACAGTGCACTCCATGGTCTATTGACAACAAGTATTGAAGTGCATGATCCATTTCCAGAACTGCTTTTCACACAATTAATCACCTAAATTTAAAGCATTGCGAAGATGTCGGGCGATCTGGCCCCGATCACAAACGAGGTGAACGAGGCGCTCGTGGTGCGCCTTCAAACCCTTTATCGAGCACGTCGTGCACGACGCGAGGCGGTGGAGCTTGCCAACAGTTCCTACCTCAAATGTTGGGATGCAGTGAGCGGCTTGGCCTACTACTGTAATCTCCGCACGGGCCTCTCGTCCTGGAAGAAGCCGCTTCTTTTGGCAGCTCGAGACCCAATTGACACTAAAGTTGATACTGGACTCGAGAATGTCGACATCCAGGAAATCAGGACCAAAGTTCAAGATGAGCCGAACGTCGACCAACTAAGTTTGAAAGACCGGCAGCGACGTCGCGAGGAGAGCTTGGCATTTAAAAGGAAGTGCGAAGATGAAAAACGGGAGTTGATGCTTCGACATCGTCGAAAAATTGTGCGTGCCATGCGCCACTTTGAAAAGAATATGCTGGACGAGAAAAGTAGAGCTCGTCAGGAGCGACAAGCAAAGTTGAAAAATGATAATCAACAGCTTTTGCAAGATCTCTACGAGGGAAAGAAGGCGAGTGAGCTCACTGATTTCGAAACATAAAAAGCGAGCTGACGGTACAGATTATTTGCATGCGCTACTGTAGAAAGAGAATGTCCAAACTATCCGAGAGGCAGCAATGCGAGGCAATTTGGACCGAGTTGATAAGTTGCTGGGCATGGGCTTCAGTGCTGACGCTGAAAGTGTGCGTGTTCTAGGATGATTTGGAACATGACCAATTCTGACTTCAGTTTTGTATTTCTAAAGGCGATGGGTCTAACTCCGCTGTTAGCAGCATGCCAAACTGGCCACCTCGAGGTCGTTCAGCGTTTGTTATCGAGCGGGGCAAATGTCAACCACGCACATATTAAAACAGGTCGGACAGCACTCATGGAAGCTGCTAGTCGTGCAAAGCCACCTGTCTTGAAAGAGCTCCTTCGATACGGTTAGTCGTGTATTGTACTCCTCGTGAGTGATTGGTTTGACTGCTTTGCTCACATTTCGAAGGTGCTCGCATTTACGTCGAGGATGTCCAGGGAGAAACTGTGTTTGATTGCATGAAAAACACCGCTAATCAAGAGATCGTCAACCGTGCGTGTCAAGTCTGGTCAAGCGAGAACTCAGCCTTGTTTCCAACGGAGTTTAGGCAGGTTTCTCTAGCTTACGCCCTGATTAGCAAGCGACAGCGGGATGCTTATGAAGCTGAAAAAGTAGCCGTGCGAAGAGATCTCACTCAGCTGAAGCAGGTGCTCCAGCGGAAATGTGTCGAGGCAAAGGTTCGCTACGACCATGAAATACGCGGAAGCAGTTTTGAGCCCACGCTTATGCGGCGACTTTCATCAATGGAAACAGCAGATTCTCGGTACGATGAGGACCGCAGAGTGCTGCTCTTTGAGATCCAAGAAGCTGTCGACAAGCTTCGAGACAGCGAACGCCCTCGTTTTATCCCTGAAGCCGCTATCCTGAATATATTGTCCTTCTGTGGACGGCACTGGTTTGACGTTGACCCTCAGCGACCGCGGTTGTCTAGGAAGAAAAAGACCAAGAAAACGGCAGAGACTAAGGCTCTCATGATGTCAGGGGCCCCGCCCACAACATATCGTCCACATCCAGACCAATTACCAAAAGAACTTGAGGCGGAATTCAACTTTTTCCAACACCAATTGAAGGTATTATCCAGCGGCAAATGAAATTCTATTCCTTATATGTTCCAACCGATTCTAACAAAACACCGTGCGTATCAGGAGCTTTGTGATCAATTGCAAGCCACTGTAGGCAACGAAAACTTCGACACAGCAAACGGAGTGTCGAAGGACGCAAATGGGGCAAGTCTGGCGACGCTAGATGTTTTTGTTGAGCAAGGGGAGAATCTGCCATTGCGTGACCCGCGAATCGGTGACATGGTACGCGACGATAATCGCCCAAAACAGAAGTGTACTAATTCACACGTTGTCCATGCACCTCACAGATCGATCCTTATGTGCGCGTGTCCCTGCGGTCGACTTCAGTACTCGAAAGTACCGAAGTATTTAAGTCGGACCTGCGGATCGCGGATCGCAACCCCGTGTGGGAGTTTCGCTGCCAAATAGCCGCAGTACCCTCCATTCAGAAAGAGCTGAGCGTTCAAGTGGTGGATTCAAAACGCGAAGATGTAGCAGGTGAAGTTATCATCCCGTTGCGCTCACTTTTAGACCAAAAGGATCACTCCGAATGGCATGTGATGCCCCCAACTTTGCGACAGCAAATACTCGAGAAGAAGCCACGCGATCGGCCAGCTCGAGTTCGTGTCAGCGCAAGACTAACACACACGAAGGTAAAGTGTAACAGCGCTGCTGAAGTGCCTATATATTACCTCTCAGGTTCGAGCATATAAACTAACCATCTCACACTTGTTTCTTGTCGCCTGCAGTCCATCGTGCTTACGCGTGAGCTCCAACAACTTCTAAAAACCCGCGATATAATCGTCAAGAAGCGACGAGATGTCATTCAAGACGCTCTTCACTCTCGATTGCAGCAGCTGCCGTAGCGCGATCCTCAACTGCCCTATCCATCTAAGAGTCAAATCTCAAGTGCTGGCCTTGCTTCTCTCCTTTGTCTTCTTTGTCCCGCTTGACATGCCTGCTGTGTTTACCGTAGTGACCGCGGGGCTTCCTTTCTTTCTTGCTGTACTTGGCACTAGCCCATGCCGGCATTTCCGGTAGTTGCACTTGTTCACCCTCCTGTCCTAGTCGCTTGTACAGCTCCTCAACGTACATGTGCTTGATGAGACCCGGCGGTCGCGCCACTTTGAACGCCTCCAGCGCCTCCGTCACGGTGTAGCTCAGCCTCTCCACCATATAGTTGACAATGAGGTATCCTGTCCGGTTGAGTCCGTGCGTGCAATGCACCGCGACAGTTCCCTCCAGTTCTCTCTCCATGAACTCGTCGACGATTTCCATGAATCTGGCCACATCTCTGGCTGCCGGAGGTCCATTAAACCCTTCGATCTTGAGCTTCACATATTGCACCCCGGAGTCCTTGAACTCCTCCTCGCCGTTATAGTACTTGAAAGTATTGGTGAGGTCGATGATCATCTTGACATTGAGTTCCTGCTCCTGCTGGGCCTCTAAAAAGTCCTTCGGCGTCCAAATTTGGTCCTTTTTGTTCTTGAAACTGGGCAAATGGGTCGCGTCCAGCGGCACCCGCAGCGGCAGGAACCTCGAGGAGCCCACCAAGGCGCCCATTTTGGCCACGTCGACCCAGTTGTCCGGAATGCGCGGCATGGCGTCGCTGCGTCGCCTCCTGCTGCGGCTTTTGCGCCGATTTCGATGCGCGTTTTGGGTCTCCGAGCGGCGAGGCGAGCGGCTGTGAGCCGGCGAGCGACTGCGGCGGCGGTGGCGATGGCGAGGGGGCGAAGCGCTGCGACTGCGGCCGCGGGGCATGAGGAGCTCCACCCGCTCGGATCACTTGCGTTTTGTATAAACATTTTGGGTACACCCTTTTCGAGATGATAGAACATGGCTACATGTTTAAGATACATGGCTACATTGGCTGGTGAGCTGCTTGTGCGGCTTGGTCGAGGCTCCGATCGACTTGACGCATGTGCTCGGCGGCCAGAAGCAGTTGCGGGATGTCGAGGCTGCATGACTGGAGGTTTTGCAGCCGTTTGAGACCGGAGGTGAAGCCGTGTAGCAGCAGGTAATCGCGCTGCGAGCGGACGAGAGCGCAGTTGATGTAGTGCAGCAGACTGAAGCGCTTGGAGTCGGCGAGCAGCGCGTCCCAGATGCGGAGCGTGTCCTGCATGGAGAATTCGCGCGCGAGGAGCGTCATGTACCAGCGGAAGCTGTACAGGTCGGGGGTCAGTCCCACCGAGTTCTACGACATACAGCACAGACCAGTGGGTGAGCAGAGCAGTGGACGTTAGTGATCGATGTTCTTTCAACAAACTCGACAGCCGACTGACTGCACTCTACCAAATGCTGCCACAACGCGGCGTCGTGCTGGCGCAGTAGCTTGGCGAGGCGAGCCATTTGCAGGTCTGCACCGCTCAGGGCGTTGTCTGACGACTGGCCGTAGAGCACCTTGAGCGATGCCATGACGGATGCGAAGAGGTGATACGCGTCGGCCTCCACGTCCGAGGCCCAGGTGGCTGCTGGATCCATGCTGCATACAAAGATGGTCGGTGCTAGGATCTCGTTCATGCCTTGGACGTAGCCGATGTCCGGGTGCAACTTAGCAAAAATAAACAAGATGTACAGCATCTGCTGCTGCGCGATACTCCCGCTCGAGAAGAACGTGAGGTCACTGCGGGTGCGAAACACGTCCTGCCCACGAGCAATGCGACAAGCACGTTAGCACTCGGCTGATTATCGCCACGTTATCGGCACGGGGATAACCATCGCAAAACACGCTACAAGAGCGACCTTACCTTCTCAATTTCTTTCATGAGGAAAATGTCGCTGTGGTGCTCAGCCTCTGTTCGAACAGCACCGCTACCGCGGCGCGAGGCCGTGCCGCCCACCAAGTCGCGCTTCCACCTCTGGTAGTCGGCTCGGTGATTCTGTAAGTGCTCGGCCCACCCATGCGGGTCGCCCTTCACCACGCCAAGCAGCACACGCCACGCCAATGGTCTGAGGAGGTCTGAGTTTGCTTTTCCTGCAGCATCGCGGTTGTCGTCAGGGATTCCCTTGGACACCAGATCACGCAGCTCGTCGATGTCAAACATGTCATTCGTTTTCGTTGCTGCCTTTTGCGAGGCAGTTGGTTGGAGTATCTGCCGAAGTCGCTTCAGGCGCTCCATCGTCATCCCTGTGTGAGGCCGTGAAACCCAAGCATCGGCAACTTTTGAGGCTTTTGCACCGGCAGGCTGGATAACTCGGCTGGCCTAGAATAGTCCGCCGATATAGAGCGCCAGTACTATGCGCGACCATGAATAGTGTAGCTTGCAGCTCATGTGTCGGCGACATGAACACGGTAAAGTAGACTACGAGCTGAGCAAAATTATCTCTCGCAATCGCCTACACCATCGCAAATTGGTTTGCCATTAGAATGACAATGGAAACACTGCTCTAGGATCAGCTTCTCAGTCTTCTGTGCTTGCTTCTCCAATTGCGCTGACTCAAATGTCCGGGCTCCGTCAAGCATACACCGACGCGCCGGATTGTCAATATTGACTGTTCATTAACTCGGTCGCGTATGGCCTCGTAACCCTTCCGTCAACCGCATCGTTTCAGCAAGTATGCGGCACGAAGGTGGATGCTATCTTGAAAGATGAAGCGCTTGCTTGCACAGCCGCCACTGTCGATGCAGGTAGAATGGCGCGGAGTGTCTGGAATGTCGTTAATGGCCACCTCACTTGCGTTGCTCACGAGAAGGCTCCACTTGCAGGTATTGAAAGGCCACAGCCAGTGTAGTAACAGGATAAGGCAATAAAGGTGTGTCGGCTCGACGGAGCTCGAGGCAATTTAAGTCAATGCAATAGATGAATCGGGAGTAGGAGACGGAGAAAACAATCCTTGAGACGTAGAACCATGGCGGTTCGGCGTTTCAATAGTCATCGTAGGGACGATAAGTCAAATGGCGATGCCGAACTCGTCACGCGAGGCCCGGCACAATAGAGAGGAAGTCGGCAGCAGCGACCATATGACGGGTGACTGCCCTTGAGCCACAGACACTAGATGTGTCACTACCGGGATCGCAAGTTGCGCGGGTGGAGAAGGCGAAGTCTTGCTTTCGGCGTTGCGTCGGAACGTAGGCCATCTTGATCTAAGACAAGAGGATCGCGCGTGGTCACCCGGTATCAGCGTTCCCCTCGGCTGCGACGTGGCATCTGGCGTGTGAACGAGCGCCACGAACGGCCGACAATAATGAGTGAGTGTGATGAACTTATCGAAGGAGGGGGAGGGGGGTAACAGCTCATTCGCCGTATGTGTATTGTTGCGACGGCAACTGAAGACAAAACCGACTTTCGTTTTGCCGTAGGAGCGACTTCGTATATAACACGACAAACATGGTCTACTTTGGAGCGACGTCCTTGGCTGGCACTATAATGATGCCTAGCTGGCAAAGCTGCGGCCTCAAGAACCATGCGCGGTGGCCGTGCTTACCGTGGATTTCCTCGGCCAGCATGACGCACACATCCCTGAGACATGAGCAGCAGAATAACCGATCAAAATGCGCCTCGCCAGCCCCACCTTCGCCTTCAACCACTCGCGCAGCGTCAGCGCCACCCCCGCCGTCATGGCGCTCGAGTCACCGTCCGCCACCCTAGTGCTAGCAACTGCCTTTGAAGGACTGGTGCTTGGGGTCAGCTTCAACTTGCCCGGCCAATCAGTGGCCGAAGGCACTACGCTGCCGTCGACTACAATGCCGACACTTGAGCTGCAAGCTACACTATTCATGGTCGCGCATAGTACTGGCGCTCTATATCGGCGGACTATTCTAGGCCAGCCGAGTTATCCAGCCTGCCGGTGCAAAAGCCTCAAAAGTTGCCGATGCTTGGGTTTCACGGCCTCACACAGGGATGACGATGGAGCGCCTGAAGCGACTTCGGCAGATACTCCAACCAACTGCCTCGCAAAAGGCAGCAACGAAAACGAATGACATGTTTGACATCGACGAGCTGCGTGATCTGGTGTCCAAGGGAATCCCTGACGACAACCGCGATGCTGCAGGAAAAGCAAACTCAGACCTCCTCAGACCATTGGCGTGGCGTGTGCTGCTTGGCGTGGTGAAGGGCGACCCGCATGGGTGGGCCGAGCACTTACAGAATCACCGAGCCGACTACCAGAGGTGGAAGCGCGACTTGGTGGGCGGCACGGCCTCGCGCCGCGGTAGCGGTGCTGTTCGAACAGAGGCTGAGCACCACAGCGACATTTTCCTCATGAAAGAAATTGAGAAGGTAAGGTCGCTCTTGTAGCGTGTTTTGCGATGGTTATCCCCGTGCCGATAACGTGGCGATAATCAGCCGAGTGCTAACGTGCTTGTCGCATTGCTCGTGGGCAGGACGTGTTTCGCACCCGCAGTGACCTCACGTTCTTCTCGAGCGGGAGTATCGCGCAGCAGCAGATGCTGTACATCTTGTTTATTTTTGCTAAGTTGCACCCGGACATCGGCTACGTCCAAGGCATGAACGAGATCCTAGCACCGACCATCTTTGTATGCAGCATGGATCCAGCAGCCACCTGGGCCTCGGACGTGGAGGCCGACGCGTATCACCTCTTCGCATCCGTCATGGCATCGCTCAAGGTGCTCTACGGCCAGTCGTCAGACAACGCCCTGAGCGGTGCAGACCTGCAAATGGCTCGCCTCGCCAAGCTACTGCGCCAGCACGACGCCGCGTTGTGGCAGCATTTGGTAGAGTGCAGTCAGTCGGCTGTCGAGTTTGTTGAAAGAACATCGATCACTAACGTCCACTGCTCTGCTCACCCACTGGTCTGTGCTGTATGTCGTAGAACTCGGTGGGACTGACCCCCGACCTGTACAGCTTCCGCTGGTACATGACGCTCCTCGCGCGCGAATTCTCCATGCAGGACACGCTCCGCATCTGGGACGCGCTGCTCGTCGACTCCAAGCGCTTCAGTCTGCTAGCGCGGCCGTAGAGACCGCGCATCAACAACCTATTAGCCTTTCAAGCGAGATAATGCGGCTAGCCCACATTTTTGACAAAGAGTGCGATAGCTATGGGCGGCCATCAACCGTGCAGCCAGGATCAGCTCGTAGTCGACAGCGACATCATCATCACTTCCCTCGGCCTCTGATTGGTTCAGCAAGTTGAAGCTGACCCCAAGCACCAATCCGCCTCTTCAAAGGCAACTGCAGACGAATGCACTATCGCGATGCCGAGCTGGCACCGCCAACGCCCACCCGACCCCGCCACGCTGCGGCCTCGAGCACCATGCCGGTGGCTGTGCGTGGCGTGGATTTCCTCGGCCAGCATGACGCACACCTCGCTGAGACATGAACAGCAGAATAGCCGATCAAATCCAGGTCCCGCCTTCCGACGACCGCCAAAAAGCCCTCGGCAGCCTCGCCCTCGCCTTCAACCACTCGTGCAGCGTCAGCTCCACTCCACCGTCATGGCACTCAAGTCGTCCTCCATCGCAACGCCGAGGACGTCGCTTCAAAAGAAGGTGTAACGCGGCCGGCATAACCGGGACGCCCTTCCCAAGCCATCAACATAACCCACAAGACGACGGACGGACATGTAACCCACGCCAAGGCGCTCCACGCTCCACGCGTCCTCCATCGTCTCCATCGCCTCCATCGCCTCCAAACCCCGTCGAAACCGGCCGCGTCCACTGCCATCAAGTTCAACGTGGTGCGACATGTCCATGGTGTGGCAGACACCAACCCATGTGGCGCACACCACGCAGAAGCGCAGGGGGGAACACCCATAGTGCAAAGAGCTTCGCCGCGCGCAAGTCCCCATGGCCTCGGCCGGCAGCCCCCCGACCTCCGCGTCCGCGCCCGCGGCGCCCGCCGCCGCCGCCGCCGCGCAGGAGCTGCCCGGCGTGAACCCGGCGCTGCTGCGCAGCATGATGGACTGCGTGGACACGTCGCTGTTCTCGCCCGCGCAGCTGGCCAACTGGTCGCAGATGAAGGCGCGGCTGGCCGCCGCCGCCGCCGACCACGCGCCCGCCGCGCTCTCGGGCGAGGACCTGGCCACCGTCAAGACGGAGCTGGCGCGCACGCCCAACCTGGGCGCGGCCGCGGGTGGAGACTTCCGCCAGCCGCTGCACCGCGAGGCCAGCATCCAGGACGTGCTGGCCTGTCTGCTGGACCAGCAGCCGCCCTCGGCGCGCGCCATGGGCTCGGGCGGCAGCTTCCTGGTGCAGTCGGAGAACGCCAAGGCGCCGGCCGACAGCAAGCCGTCGCTCAAGAAGCTGCTGAGCTCCAACAACTTCAGCATGAGCGAGAAGAAGGAGAGTCTGCGCCACCTGCTGAGCTTCATCGACACGTCCTTCGCCTCCAACACGCCCGAGCCGCTCACGCAGGTCTACAAGGACTGCGAGGCCGGCACGCTGCAGCGCTTGTCCAGTCTGCAGCTCATGCGCAACTTCATGACGCCCGCGCCGCAGCCGCCCGCCAACGGCCAGGGCGGCATGGGCACGCGCACCACCAGCTTCGAGATCATCCAGGCCATGCTCAACGCCACCTCCAACCAGGCCATCCAGAAACCCATGACCAGCCAGGACAGCTTCCGCTTTCAGCACCTGGCGCGCACGCTCGAGTCCATTGAGACGGACGTGTCGGCCATCGACAACGAGGACTACGGCGGCGACGACGTCGTGCAGGTCGACAACTTGGACAACCTGCTGGATTATCACGGATCGAACGGCAACGCGGCCGGCAGCACGGCCACTACCACGAGCGCGCCGGCACCGGCCAATGGTGCGCCGACGCAGGGACAGTCGGCGGGCTTTGTGGATACACAGACGCTGCTGAACCCGTCTCGGTCTATTTACACGGAAATGACGCCGAATGGGCCGGGCAGCATCCAGGGCTTCCAGACGTACGGACAGACAATAGACAACCAGCAGCACCCTGGATACAACCAGGCGTCGACGTCTGGAAGTTTGCCCACGATGGGCATGATGAGCCAGCAGCAGCAGAATTTGTCGTACCAGCACCACCAACAACAGATCTTGCAGCAGCAACTGCTGCGTCAAGAGCAGCAGCAGAAGCAGCAGCAGCAGTACAACCAGCTTTACCAGAACGCACTAATGCAGCAGCAACAGCAGAACGGGCTGATGATGTCGGCGCCGGGATACGTTGGTGCAAATCAGCCGATGCCACAGTTCCCCAGCATGCTCATGCAGCCTGGAGCAGCGTTGCTCCCGCAAAAGCAGCAGCAGATGCGAGGAGTACACCCGCAGCAACAGATGCGGATATCGACACAGAATGGCAAGCCTATTAAAACGGATGCGAATGGTACACAGTTGTGCTCGGCACTGGGTTGCAACCACGCGGCGCGTGTCAAGGGTATGTGCAAGCTGCACGGCGGTGGTCGACGATGCAAGGTTGAGGGATGTATGAAGAGCGCACAGACTGGCCACTTGTGCATTGCCCACGGTGGCGGTAAGCCTTGCAACGTTGAGGGATGCCCCAAGACAGCACAGTCACGAGGCTTGTGCAAACAGCACGGTGGTGGTGTGCGGTGCAAGTTCGAGGGTTGCACTAAGAGCTGCCAGTCAGGTGGATTCTGCCGTGGCCACGGTGGTGGCAAGCGTTGTGAATACCCTAACTGTACGAAGTGGGCTCAGAAGAACGGCCACTGCGCCAAACACGCACAAGAGATTGCCGCGCAGCAACTACAGCAGCAGCAGGCGCTGCAGGCACAGATGCAGCAGCAGCTTGTGCACCCTTGAGGATTTCAGGCGTTTTATGAATGAAGCAAAGCTGTCGGCTGCCGGATGCCATACCAGAGGAAGAGCAGCAGTGGTGCAGAGCCTAAAGCCGCGGCACTGCAGATAGGTAAAGCATGTAGTAGGTAGATGGATAGCAGTGATGTTGCTCGAATAATAAAGCACAGTCGGCTGACGTGCATCATGAGGGGTTGCGTACATTCTTGGCAGTGCTAGGCACTTATTCACTGAGGATGCTTGTTTTGCTGCGTTGCTTTACCTTGTAATCTTGTTTTCCTGTTGTTCGTTTTGTTAAAGGTGTTTGTTGCTGCACCCGCGCGGCCTTGTTTCTCGGGCACCAATTGAGATTCGACGACAACCAATGATTAGCCTCTTACGCAAGAACACCTGCGCGGCAATAACAAACCATTCCATATGATTGTAGAAAATGTTCAGTTCAATCGAACGAGCGTATAGAGCGACAATGCTAATGCTTCGTGTGCATCACAATAAGCCACAATGAGCCAATACCAGTCACAAACTTTCTTTTGAACGTAGAAACGTCAAAATTGAAATGACGCTATAAGTGATGAAGGATAGCTTACACTGTTAGAAAAAGTTATTTAACTGGTAGCGGACATTTCGTAGTTTATGCTGAAAGTTGGCGCAATCGGTCCTACGTTGTTAAACGCACACTGTATTTAGTTAATGGAAAAACTGGTGTTTGCGGCTTCACATAAAGTTATTAGTATTACAAAATGGTCGTGAGGACCAACCGTGCAGCGAACTGGCAACGGAGAGTTTCCTGCTGTAACATTTTCTTTGCAGTTTATTAATCTCATTACATCCATTATGCTAACGGAGAGTATGCACTTACTTAACATTTGACAATAATAGAGTGTGAGAGGTATAGCTATTCAGAATTGCAGCCACATTGTTTGTGGCAGCTATGCAGCCACTTCCGTAATCCTTAATCCTGGCAGATAGCCTTGATCAGCATTGTCACGTATATATGACCTTATACAGGAAGAGAGCCATGACAAAAGCAAAGCGTTTATCGAACGTAGCGTATTAACAGTCCATAATTCTGGACATCTCGGCTCATGAAAGGACACTCCCTTCCTAAGCCCGGAGCTGGAATGGTTTTGTGTTTGCGACGTTGCTGAATTTGAGCGAGAAGTTGCTAATAGAGCATCTTTTTGGTCACTGTAATACATATAACGGCAAATTCGATGACTGAGGGCATAACGCTCGCCGTGATGACAGAGATTCAGGTACAGTCTGTGTACATCGCAAAACGAGACGACAACCGAGCCGCCAGATCCTCTCGAGAGCAACACTCCCTACAAACCAGAGAGCCAGAGTTGTCTAGAGTGTGTAGATACCTTCACAAACTCCACAAAAGAGTTTGCATTACAACTAAAAATTCCACAAACCCGCAACAAACTCCTACAAACTCGTGACGTCTATACACACGCGTAACCTAAAGTGACGATCTTCAAATAACAACCACGTTGCTGCTATTGTAAACAGCGTGCTGTACGTTCTTCCGTGCAGTGGAACAAACACCTTTTTACTTGCAGTCAATTTAACGACGAGCAACGTGTTTGACTCGAAAGTCTGCTCACTAACTTTTCATTGCAGTGACGATGATCCGACCGCATTGCTCACGTGTTTCTAGAACACCAAAGGAATTTTAGGATAAACAGCAAAGCTAACGCTCAATCTCGCCGATGTTCGGTTCGACAGATCTGAACTGGTATCCTTATGGCACTGGGTACAACCGAAGTAAGAGTCTTGGATCAGCAACATTGAAGTAAGATGCATGCAGCATATCGAGCGAGAGTGCGGTGAACAACTCCGACGATCTTAAGCCCATTCGCAAATTTACCTTTTACCGGTGACAAACAACATCGACAACAGCCATGAGGTCCTTCTTCCAGATTTTGGCAGCGGCGGCGGTAGTATCTTGCGCTAATGCTGCTCTTCAGAAGGGCGTTGTACTAAGCGAGACCTTCGGCGGCCACACGGTGACCAATATTCGGACCTGGAAGATGTTGCACCAGGACAATCGGTGAAGTCCATCACGCTCCGCTACGCTGACCGTGTCGATGGTGTTGGCCTTGCTGGAACTAGTGATGATGGAGCCACATTTGACTTTTTCCACGGTGGCGGTGGTAGCGACAGAGAAACTCGCTCACTAGCTGACGACGAGTACATCACCTGCATGGAAGCTCATTGGAAAGAGCAGCACAGCCACACCCGCATCTTCTACCTCCAGCTTTACCACCAGCGCAAACAATACAATCTCCGGTGGCACCAAAACGTCTCATTTTTGAAATGAATGCGCTCCCAAGGGTTACCAACTAGGTGGTTTCTTTGGCTATGCTGGCCAAGAGCTGGACTCTGTTGGTGCCATCTGGACCAGCATTAATCCCGTGGATTAAACCCAAGGTCTACATGTTCGCAGCTCAGAGGTTTTGGTCTGTAGTATTTTTGTAGTAAGGCAAGAATTGACAACAGCAAGCTAGCTACTTATACTACTAGTACATTTTTTGTGATCTCATTAGCTTACGTTGCAGGAGAGGCCCTGTCCCGCGCATAGGCAGTTGTAGGTTTTTGTTTTTTAGGGGGTGGGTGGGGCTACAGGAGTCTCGAGCGGTTTTTGCAACATCGCTGGTAGTTGTAGTACATCGGCAAGTAGTATGATATAGTAGAAAGGAAGCACTTCAGTTGATTACATGAACTATCCTAACTTACTAAAGTAGTTATCGCTATGCAAAACAAATATATGCTTTTCAGAGGGGCAACAACTAGCTTACGTACCAATCTTGCAAGTTCAAAGGATCTCGATCAAATTTCGATGCGTGCTGAAAGCTGAAATGGCAATTCATCTTGACTTCATGACCCCTGAACTCAGCAGCTCTCATAATTAGAAACGAAGCGAAAGAAGGATCGTTGAATAGGTGTAGAGCTAACACACACAGCACAACTTTAAACAATCGACGACCACTGGTAATAGATCTAGCGTTCTACTAGTTTGCAGATTCTGTCAATATTAATACATGTATCGATGTTTGAAAATGAATGATGACATATCCTTCAATGCTTGCATTTGACTATTTCCACCCTAATCTTTTCTCCCCAGGTCGAAAGCATACATGTAGACAGCGCTCGAGCATACATGTATACTCAGCTTCACTAAAATTGATTGGAAATTTGTATTGAAGTGCATATGTTATGCAGAAAACGTTCAATTTGAAGTGAGCTCCATGTTCTTGTTGATAAATGGCTTGGGGAAATGAGTGGTCTATAAAATGCATCTTTTGGTTAGCAAATAGATTAGCTTATCAAAATGGCACTCCTTACTGGTTTAATTTCCTCCTCAGAGTCGCCGTACTGTCCTCAGGTCGATCGCTGCATGGTATTCGTTAAAAATGAGCTGGCGGCAAGCTGAGATACGAAATCGTGAAGTATAGCACGAAGAATTAACCAAATGAGGCCGCGAAAAAAATGTCAGTTTGCTATAGACGTCGTCTTTGCTAGCTGTTTTCTCCATTTTAAAATACGAGAAACGCTATTGTTAGAAACTTTCGTTGAAGTTGAGCATACATGTATGCTCTGGCGCATACATGTATGCTGAGTGGAGAGAAAAGGTAAAAAAATAATTGCCAAGCTCATTTTGACTGAGGTCAGTGGAACAGGCCATTAGTGGCTAAGGCAGATCTGTCCACTGCATGTCGCGCACTTACTTAGGTAGCCTTGGTCTGAGCATTTTTCCAGAGCTCCTCGTACTTGCGCATCCTAAGTAAACGGGGTTCTTTTTGAGTTGTTCAAAGTTAGCCGAATGCTTGTATAAAGAGCTCATATCTTCCTTGAGTCTCAGCGCCTTCTTATACTGCTCCGGGGTGATCTTCGCCTTTAGGAATGATTGAAAAGACTCCTTCTTCTTGATCAACTCCGCCGCTTTCGACAGTTGCTGCTCTTCGGCAGCTGCTGCTTTCATCTTTTGGGCAACTTTAGCGCTGCCGACAGCCGTATGTATCTTGTTCATAATCGTTTATCTCGTTCTTCATCATCGTTGTCGTTTCCGGTAGCTCGCTCGTGAATTCTCAGCAAGCGCTGCCCGTTGCTCTCACTATCAGCAATGTTGAACGCTTGCAATTCGGCCAAGGAGGTCTCCATTGACAGGTGGGTACCCGTGGGCACCGCCATGCTACCCCAGGCATCATCAAAGCGGCCACAACCGTGAGTAGAAGCGAGGTGAGGCCCATACTTGCGTTAAAGCAGTTGCGAGTACTGAGTAGCTTGTGAAGTGAGGGTTACGGACACATCGTGAAAGTATGGTGTCAGGAAATGGATACGGGACGCATCCCATGATATTATCTGTTGTAATCTGCTGACGCGAACCTTCGCCTGGTATAATAGAGACGGTTGGCAAGATCGGCTACGAGATTGGAGGGTCTTGCATCCGTGAAGATAGACGTTTCCACATGCCAGTCTGATGCTTAAGTTTGGTCTCGACAAGAATCGAATGACGCCGGATGTATTCCTTAGATGTCGGGCATTCTAGTCAGCAGGCATTTCCATTGATAATCGTGAAATGCAGTCTGGGATAGCAAAAACATACGAGGATATTTCTGTGTTAACCAACGCATGACGACGCTTTATTCTACTGCGCGCAAGGTCGGTAGTGGTTAGTTAAGCGCCCAAATCGATAGCTGTAGATTATTGTTCGTCATTCACATTCACTCATTTTTCCGACGTATCGAACTGTGATAACAAGACATTTCAGTTTGTCCATGTGTAATTGCTGTTGGGGCCACATCCTGGCTCGAGTGCTGTACTCTTGTCGGCAGTGTCACAGAGAAATTTGAAGGTCTGCATCTCAATTGTCGCTTCGGATGGCGCAGAATAATCACTTTTCGCGATACGAATCACGATCTCAGGAAAATAGCGGATCACAATCACATAGAATAACTCTATCGCAGACAAAAATACGTCGCGAAATGCGTAATCCGTTGTTCCCCTTTAGATCCTGTTCGGAGCAGACGGCATGTGCGCGCTTTGTTGAAGCGCAAAATCACGCTTCAGGGACACCGTACCTTTATCGGGAACATACTCGCCCCGGTGAACTTAGTCATAAGAGCGGAAAGTAAATCACCCATTGACTTTGCCAAAGCTTGATTCCATTCATTGCAGGATCTGATGGATAGCCTTGTTTTCTCAAGAAAAGCGTATTGGCATGAAAATGAAGGCAAAGCGATCTTTTTTCCGTGTCATGTCGTTTAACAGAACATCGACCTGCCGCCGCCCTGGTAATGAAAGATCAAGGAAGTTGCAAATGACTCGTGAAAGTGTTTAGATGGATAGGAAAGAAGCCAACAAGCAGCCGATTCTTGACAATGCCGGCAATAATCTCAAAAAGGTGAAGTATTGTTTCGACACTAATGAAGGTGTATTTAGCACTTGAGCTAGGTCCACACTTATAGCTCACTGGGTTCGTGATCAATTGGCACGGCATGAGATCTGCTGGGTTGCCAGCATGTCTTACGCTGCCAAAACGACCACTAACAATGTAGCATAGAACAACGGACTTCTTACCGGGCTCCGGGCCTGCGCCTTGCATCGTTGGACACCTATTCACGTGGTTGGGGATAGCGCCATTTTAATACGACAGCAGAAGACGAGGACTCCACCAAAGGCGAAACATTTGCGACCGTGACCGTTGTACTGGCAAAGTCGCAGGCTAGCCGACAAGCTCAACTTTTTGACATGGCAGCATCACTTAAGGCAGTACAACAGCGAGCACGCCTTGGTATGACCGATTTTTTCTTGCTGTGCACTTTACACCAGCTCCACATGACAATATCCTACCCAATATTCCATCGCTGGCATTGAAGTCGTGTTGTGCTATATCACTCCTGGCGGTAGACACTGTTCTCAATGTCGTTAATGCGCGCGACTAGTAATTATTACGGAGCCAGCATTGCCAGTGTAGCCATTTCAACGAAGTCGTATGATTGGTGGATTCGTCCTTCACTCGCCTTTTATTGGCTGTTGGCGTTCCCAAAATTTGACAACGGCCCGATGGACACCAAGCTCCCGGACGAGCCGTCGACTGCCTTCGCCGTGCCTCGCCGGATCTTCGCCGGACGCAAGCGCCGTGCCGAAGACGCCGACCATTCTTCGTTCTTCACTGCCGACGACTTTGCAGCCTTCTCCGTTCGCGGGGACGCGCACGAGTCACGTCTTTATGGGCCGCTGGAGACTCGTCGCCAAACACTCGTCACGCCCACCGTCGCTAGCAGTCGCAAAAGCTCAGCGGCCATGAAGATTAAGAAACAAACGAAGAACTTGGTTCAACTGCTCGTAGAAGCTATTGAGGCCAAGCGTATACGCGCGCCTGAGAAAATGTTGGAGCTCGATAATGCTCGACGGCGAGTGTCCGGCCTTTCGGTGGCTGAACACGAACGATACCTGATGCTGCAACGCAAGATTTTCCAGGCTCAACAGGTACAGGATATATGATTTTTGACTATAGCCGGAGTGGGGAGGGAGACGGAGAAGCTGATGGAGTTGTATGGTGGGCTCATGTTTTTGGGTAAATGCAGCACGGGCTCCCTGAAGTGCTGGCGTTGTCGCAAGACGAGGCGGCGCAGTGGAAAAAGATGAAAACAGACGTGGAGTATGAGCAAGTGGGCTTTTGCAGAATGATGGCGAGAGGGTTGGCGGCAGAGAATGCGGCATGCGAGACTCAGTTGCCGCAGTTTGCAGCATCTTGGGTATGTGCTGCGTTCGGAAAGAAAGGTGCCCGAACTGCTTCAATAATCTCGTACTCATTGACTTGTATGCTTGTTGCTTTCATAGTACACGGCGATGCTTACGCAATGCTGGAATGACATTTATCGTCTTTATCCACGGTGGTTTGAACCGTGTCTGACAGTACAACTGCCTAGTGGTGGTGCTCTTGGAGATATGGGGACTGCCACAATTAAAGCCAAGGAGGTTGCTACTCGTGGAACATGTTGTACTATTGACCTAAGAAAGCTGGAGTCTGGCCAGCCGCTGAAGTCTTCGGATGATAACGAAGGACTCGCGCTAGACGTTGTGTCTCCTCGTCATGCTATTTCGGCAGACTCTCAGGCTGAAGAGTTGATGTTTAAGTATGACTGTGACATAGCGATCTCTTCGTCGACATTGGTCACGCTCTTTGATAGTGATACATCAACTCGATTTGCTCACGTGGTAAGTTGGAGCAATTATCAGCCGAGCTCGTATTTTCTAAATACTAACTGGTGGAACGTTATTTACATAGCCGGCAGATTGGGGCATTCCCATGAAAAGCCGAGCGATTGTTCATGGAGATGGTGGTAATGCTAAAAAGCGAATCTTCTTGGATCGTCCGCTGCCGGGTCAAGCCCCAGGTACACGAGAAAAGGTAGCAGAAGCTGGACGCGCGGCATTGTTGTCACGTTTTGAGGTAGGGTTGCAACAGAACTGAAGCGGTTAAACAAGACGATAGGACTAACATTTGTGCTACAGATCGAATCCGTTGTCGAAGGATCGACAGGGGGGCGAACGGCCTACTACATCTGGCAACTTGAAGACAAGCGGATCCTTGTGCGCAGCACAATTCATGCAAGTATGGTTACTTATGCCCCTAAAGCTGTGGATACTCCGTCAACTGCGCCAGCTCCGTCAGACAAGAAGCTGCCAGAAAAGCAGAAGCAGACAATCACACCGTTAAGCGTGTTTGTCAAGCCAGATTATCATCTGCTAGGAGTCGAAGAGCAACTAACCACCAGCGAGAGATGCCGATTTTGGCTCCACTCATGGCTTCGCGGTGGCGCCGCTGTACTGGTGGCTCGGGTCGATCCTGTGAATGGTGTCGTCAGTTCCTGGAGTACGTATCCGCCATCAACGCTTATCTACGGAGACAAAGCCTTGCAAACCGTTCCGCTCGAGAATTTTGAGTGAGTTCGTACCTTACACATGCTTCCAGCGAGAACACCTGTCTAACGATTGTGCTTTTGGTGCCGTGTATAGTCCGTCTGCAAAGTTTCAGTGGCTTTCCTCGCTGTTCACTGCGCTGGGAGATATCCCAGTCGGCAACTACCTTTTGCGACCTCATGATGCAATCGGCTCAAGCACTTTTGGTAAAAGGCGTGGCGGCATGGAGGTACTCATGGCTACTGCTGAACCTAGCGACGAAAAACCTGTAGTCGATTTGTACAGCTTCATGCCGAAGACCAACGCGGTTGGATCAGCGATCACTTTACAGAGCATGGATTCGGTATGCGCTATGCTACCAGCTTGGAATCTGCACAACCGCATTCCGTACACCTTCCAGACCGGCATGTACTGCCAACCTTTCTTCTTAGAGGGTCACTGCCCCCTCATCTCCCGAGGTGAAAGCTGCGACTTCATTCACCTTCGTTTCCCCGAGCACCCCGCCGGGTCAGCCAAATCCGTCAAGACCAAGCGTTGGAAGTTCGAGAACTATACCAAGGTATTGAAAAAGGCAGCGCGCGCCAACTTCGAAGTCCTGAACCGTCCCAAGCTCGTGACTCTAAACTACGCCTTCTGCGGGGAGGACAAGCCGCCTCCATCTTCCCCATGTATCTCCCAGCTGTTCACTCCGCCTCACTGCCCCAAACTTCCCGGCGAGTGCACTCTACCGCATCTGTCCCTGCACCAGCTCCTCGAACGTCTCGCCGACGACCTCCTCCGCAAAGGACGAGGCAAGCGTCGAGCGCAGAAGAACGAGAACCGCCAGCACCGCGCAGATCAAGTGTAGCCATAACCCCATCAACATGGCTACCTTCCCAGATGGCTACAGTGCGATGTAGCCATGAGCGGCACAGTGTACCCGTCCCCCATGAGCCAGTAGTCCGTCCAGCCATTCGCCAATCCGCCGCCTGGGACGCACGTCGCCAAGATGCAGAGCGGGCGCGCGCGCGAGCGGCGCAACCCGCTGGTGAAGCAGCTCGTGCTGGAGAACGACCGGCCGGCCAAGATCAGCCACCTGAACTTCGGGCTGCTGTCGGACGTGGACATGATGCAGCTGGCCGAGCTGCGCGTGCACTGCAAGGACCTGTTCAAGGTGCAGACGCGCGAGCCGGCGGCCGACGGCGTGCTGGACAAGCGGCTGGGCGTGTCCAACAAGAAGGACACGTGCGACACGTGCCACCTCAAGCTGGCGGACTGCGTGGGCCACTTCGGCTACATCCGGCTGGAGCTGCCGGTGTTCCACATCGGCTACTTCAAGGCGATCACGGAGATCCTGCAGAACATCTGCAAGAGCTGCAGTCGCGTGTTGCTGCCGCCGGCGGAGCGAGAGGCCTTCTTGAGGAGGATGAGAGACCCCAGAGCAGATGTGTTGAGACTCGTGGGACTCAGGAAGAAGATCGC
This sequence comes from Phytophthora taxon juncus, assembly GCA_033558005.1. NCBI lineage: Eukaryota > Oomycota > Peronosporomycetes > Peronosporales > Peronosporaceae > Phytophthora > Phytophthora taxon juncus. Next base: position 975,104 of record JAUCEE010000024.1, read on the forward strand.
GACGCTGTGCAAGAAGACGGTCAAGTGTCCGTACTGTGACGCCATTAATGGCACCGTGAGGAAAGTGACCAGCACCACGCTGAAGCTCGTGCACGAGAAGTTCCGTGCAAAGGCCACGCACGACCTGCGCAATGTGTTCGTGGCGCAGTTCGCCGAGGCGCAGGCTAATAACCCGGAACTTGGTGCTCATCTGCCCAAGGCGCAGGAGGATTTAAGTCCGCTTGTGGTGCAGCAGCTTTTCAAGGAGATCCCGGACCAGGACTGCGAGCTGCTCTGGGTGGACGCGGACGGAGGACGACCGGAAAAGCTGATTCTGAACGCGGTGCTGGTGCCGCCGGTCTGCATTCGACCCTCGGTGGCGATGGATGGAGGCACTGGTAGCAACGAAGACGATATCACGGTTAAGTTACAGGAAATTGTGCAGGTCAACTTTGCGCTGCGGGCTGCGCTGCAGAAAGGAGCGTCGCTAAAGATGGTCATGGAGGACTGGGACTTTTTGCAAATTCAGGTGGCACAGTTGATGAATGGCGATACACCCGGTCTCGTGAAGCCGCCCGGATCCAAGAGCGGGATCCGCGGACTGTGTCAGCGTCTTAAGGGTAAGCAGGGTCGTTTCCGTGGCAACTTGTCAGGAAAGCGTGTGGATTTCTCCGGTCGTACGGTTATTTCGCCAGATCCGAACTTGCGTATTGATCAGGTCGGTGTTCCTGAGCACGTGGCGAAGACGATGACGTACCCTGAAAAGGTGACGCGCTACAATATTGAAAAGCTCCGCAAGTGCGTGGTGAATGGTCCCAACGTGCACCCTGGTGCTAATATCATTCGCATTGAGGGGCAGAAGTTCACTAAGAATCTGATGTACGGTGACCGTGCAAGCCTCGCCGACGAGCTTAAAATTGGCGATATTGTGGAGCGTCACATGGAAGATGGTGACATTGTTCTGTTTAACCGCCAGCCTTCGCTTCACAAAATGTCGATTATGTCTCACCGAGTTAAAGTGATGCCGTGGCGTACGTTCCGTTTCAACGAGTGCGTTTGCTCCCCGTACAACGCCGATTTCGATGGTGATGAAATGAACATGCACCTGCCGCAGACGGAGGAAGCTCGTACAGAGGCTATTACGTTGATGGGTGTGGAGCAGAATCTTATTACTCCTCGCAACGGCGAACCTCTTGTGGCGGCTACACAGGATTTCCTTACTGCTTCCTACCTGCTTACCCAGAAGAACATCTTCTTCAACCGTGAGCAATTTTGCCAAGTCATTTCGATCATGAGCGATGCGAACGAACACATTGAACTGCCCCCACCTGCAATTGTACTCCCTGTGCGACTGTGGACAGGCAAGCAGGTGATCAGCCTATTGGTTAAACCAAATTCGCAGACTAAGGTGCTGGTGAACCTGGAGCTCAAGGAACGCAATTACACAAACAACAAATACATGTGCTGGAAGGATGGCTATGTATGCTTTCGCAACAGCGAACTCATCTGTGGCAACCTTGGCAAAAAGACGTTGGGCGATGGCAGTAAGCAGGGTCTGTTCTACGTGCTGATTCGCGACCACGGTTCTCATGAGGCAGCCCGATGCATGAACCGCCTCGCTAAGCTCTGTGCGCGCTGGCTCGGCAACTTTAAGGGCTTTTCGATTGGTATTGATGATGTTACTCCTTCAGAGGAACTCGCGAAGGAAAAAGAAAAGCTTCTGCAAGCTGGTTATGATGCTGCCAATAACTCCATTGAAGAATACCGTCGTGGCAAGCTTTCCTTGAAGCCCGGATGCAATGCTATCCAATCTCTTGAAAGTGAGCTTAACGGTCTGCTAGGTAAGCTGCGTGAGACAGCAGGTGCTGAATGTATGCGCACACTCCCATTCCACAACAACCCGCGTATTATGGCTGAATGCGGCTCAAAGGGTAGTGCGCTAAATATTTCACAGATGATGGCTTGTGTGGGCCAGCAATCAGTGGGTGGTAAGCGTGTTCCTGAGGGTTTTGTGAATCGTACGCTTCCCCACTTCCTGCCGCATGCTTTGCACGCTTCTGCTAAGGGATTTGTGGCTAACTCGTTCTACAGTGGACTGACTGCAACCGAGTTCTTTTTCCATACCATGGGTGGTCGTGAAGGTCTTGTTGATACCGCTGTGAAGACCGCCGAAACGGGTTACATGGCTCGTCGACTGATGAAGGCACTGGAGGATCTGTCGTGCCAATACGATCAAACAGTGCGCAACTCGGAAGGGTCAGTGGTGCAATTTACCTACGGTGATGATGGCTTGAACCCGGCATACATGGAAGGTGATGATCGACCAGTTGATTTCCACCGCCTGCTAGAGCATATCCGTAACACATTGCCAGACCGCGAGTCCCCTGCATTGCTTCCTTTTGAGCTGCGACGCCTCGGTAAGGAAGTGGTTCAGCGCCCAATGTTCCAGGCTATTCTGCCGACAGGACGCAAGTTTTTGATTGAAATCGAAGAGTTTTTGGGATCGGTTGCAAGCGAGATTGCTGCAAACCGTACAGGCTGTGGTATTGAGTCGATGGACAAAGAAGTGAAAACGTATGCTTCTAAACTGGAGAAAGCATTTGATGAAGATGAGGTAGCCAGTGTCCTAAAGACTAAATCAGAAGCTGGTGGTGAAAAGAAGGAAAAGAAAATTCAAGTGTCTACGAAGCTTGAAAAACTTGCCAAGCCGCACGGTCGTCGTCGCTTAGTGAAGCCAGAGGCTGAGTCAGACGATGATACGGAAGATTCTGACGAGGATATGAGCCTAGATTTGACTACGTACAAGCGCAAGGGGCTGGACAAGGTGGGACTTCCAGAATGGGAGCGTACTCGCTTCAAGACTGCAAAGGCTCGTGCTGAATGGAACAAACGAGCGGGTCAGGACGGAACGGCAGAAAAGGAGGAGGCGGCCTGGCTTCTGTCTCACAACGTGTGCCGCATTACAGCGAAGCAGGTGGAGAAGCTGTTGGAGGTCTCCCTTTACAAGTACAACCGCGCTGGTATGGAACCTGGTGAGGCTGTTGGTGCTGTTGGTGCTCAGTCCATTTCTGAGCCTGGTACACAGATGACGCTGAAGACGTTTCACTTTGCCGGTGTTGCCAGCATGAACGTGACGCTTGGTGTTCCTCGTCTGAAAGAAATTATCAACGCCTCCAAGATTATTAGCACTCCGATTATCACTGCGGCGTTGGTGTGCAAAACGGATGAGCGCTCAGCACGCATTGTGAAGGGCCGAATTGAGAAGACGACGTTGGGTGAAATTGCTGTGCACATTAAGGAAGTATTTGCCCGGGATCAAGCGTACCTTTCGGTGAAACTTGACCTGAAAGCTATCGAGCAGTTGCACTTAAATATTACCGCGCGATCTGTTCGAAACAGCATTCTGAACGCTGTCGGTGTGGGCCCACGCGGTGTACTTCGGCTGCTGAAGGAGCAACATGTTTTGCTGAACGCGCGTTGCCCAGACAAATTACGTTTATTGGCTCCTCCTAACTACAAGGGTGCGAAGGGTGATACTCGTGGTGCATACTTTGCTCTTCAGGCATTGAAGGCCGAGCTGCCCGGTGTGATTGTGCAGGGTATTCCGACAGTGAATCGTGCAGTGATTAACTACGAAGAAGTGCAAGACCCCAACGCAGCCAAATCGCTTCATTTGCTGGTTGAGGGCTACGGTCTCGCTGAAGTGATGGGTATTCCCGGCGTTGACGGTCTCCACACCACTTCAAACCACATTATTGAGGTTGAGAAGACTCTTGGAATTGAGGCCGCGCGCGAGCTTATCAGTTCAGAGGTGAACTACATCATGAGCGCGTACGGTATCGGTATTGACAGGCGTCACTTGATGCTGTTGTCGGACATCATGACCTTCAAGGGTGAAGTGTTGGGTATTACTCGCTTCGGTATCGCTAAGATGAAGGAGAGCGTGCTCATGCTCGCATCGTTCGAGAAGACCACGGACCACCTTTTCGACGCTGCGGTCCACTCGCGTACGGATGCTATCGTGGGTGTCAGCGAGTGTATCATCATGGGTATCCCAATTCCTTTGGGAACTGGCATTTTCAAGTTGCTGCGCCAGGTGGAGAAGCCGCGTGTGCAGCAGCGGCGGCCGCTTCTTTCTGCCCAGCTTTAGATTTCGCTGACCAAGTAGACGACACACTTACAAAAAGGATAAGATGATTCTGTAGTCGTGCGACAGCTACCTGCATACTACTTTAATTGTGCACTATCCGCCGCTTTCATCGTTGCCGTCTCGATCATTCCTTGTGCGTTCTGTGCTTTTTGAGGATATCTGCCCTGATCGTCACACTATGATAACAACCAAATTGGTGCAGTTACCAAGTCAATCCTATGCAGTGAGGATACGCATAAGCCCTGTGCAGCGTGAACACTTATGCGAAAGCTTTGTAGCGTGAGCACTTTGATACTATTGATTGGTGCTTGCAGAGCAGAGTCGTCGATTATAACTTTCTCAAGACATTTGCCATGGTTGCGTTCATGGCACTAAACATGCGTGCAGCCAATTCAGAGTCTGCTTGTTTTCCCTCCGTGTCGAGTCGGCTGACAGCAACGTCAAACTTCCCACGACAAGAAGGAAGCCGCCAAGGCCGTGGTGAATGTGTTTTTATGGGAAAAGAAGCCAACAAACAGCCGCTCATTGACAAGGCCATCGACCAAGGCAAGAGGGTAAAATACTACATGGAGACGAAGGGAAAGCGTTAATGCAGAAGCGTCGGCTCACGAGTCTTTAGTGGTTGCTACTAGGAGCTTGCTGGGCTCGATTCAGTGACAGCCATAAACTGAAAAAGTAGCAGCTTCGAGAACTGTTGACTTCGAACACTCTTGTCAAATTTCGGCATCGCGATTTCCAAAGATATTCAAGTGGAAAGACAAAAACATTGGCGTAGTTTGTGGTTCTCGAACAAAAGAAAAACAAGCTCAACGAGTGGAAAACAAAGTTATGGTAAAGTGATAGCTTCTATCCACCCCAAACAAAAAAAAATATCCACAGCTATCTATCACCAGCACAATCAGAATGCGCTGCTACACATTACCATGGGCAAGCGTTGCCGATCTTGCGCATGAAGTTCCCGTCGTTCATCGGAACATTCGCATCACCAAAGCCCACAGTGTTGAGCGAGCGGCGTGCGGCGTCAGTCATCTGGTCCCACATGATGAGAGCCTGCATGTCACCGCCCTCACTCGTGCTGTCGAGCGCATGGTTCACCGGCCAGTGACTCTCGTAGTTGACCTTGGCCGAGTTACCCGCGACAGTGCCTGCCTTCGGTGGAGCGTACTTGGAGTATCCGCTGTGCGCCGACGGCGTGACGGCGAGGATCTTGGGGTTGGCTGCGGCCGGGTTGTCGATCCACACGATGACGTGCTCCCAGTCGTGTCGGTGGCCGAGGCCGGTGGAGGGCGAGTCCTTGGGGAAGTACCAGGAGTACATGATCGCCCAGCGGTTCTTGTACCAAGTGGAGCGGCCATAGACTTGGGACCCCCAGCCTGATCCCTTGCAACCAGCACTAGGGGCGCCTTGGGTGTCAAGCCCGCCGCTGGTCTCACCAGCAGCGTTGACGGCAGGATACGGGTGACAGCCGTTGGTGATGTGGATCTGGGGCTTGAACTTGATGGCAGCCTTTTGTGAGACGGACACGGGGTTCGGTTGGTTGAATGGCCGAACTTGGTCGTGGTTAAGTGCGTTAACATCGACGGCAACGATAGCGGCGACGACGGCGACGAGAAGGGCACGGAGGTTCATCGTAGCGAGGAAGTGGACTTGAGTTGGAGTTGGTGGAACTGCTTGAGTTCAGGACGGCTAATTGGAAAATGAATATGTTTGGGTAGTTCTATCAACCCTTTGCAGTTCTGTTGGCGACTGCGTGAATACTGTAGCAACGTTGCATACATGTGCATGTATACGTACGTGACTCATTTGCAGTCGATCAACTTAAGCTGGTTGAAGTAAGCGCGTGTGGTGGACAGGTAGTCCACGACCGCACCAAAAGTACTAAAATGTACTAATATGTCTACCTGGCTCGTAAAGTACTTGTACGCTCTACCGACAAGGTGTAGTTCGCCGTATGGACTAAAATGCACGCATGCTTAAAAAAACGACAACGGAAATGGTGAACAGTTTAGCATAGCCTTTCTGTTATTGTTGACTGACCGGTCGACCCATAGTGCTACACTGTGCGAAGCAGTAAAGGAGCATGCCGTGAAGGGCATTGATGTCTTATCATGTTGAAGACGCAGAATCGCGTTTTGACAGGACCAGGTCGCTCTTGAATCGAGCATGTCTTGAACAGCTGTGGATGAAGCTGCCTATGCGTTCGACTAGTTAGACGACGCACCATTCTCGCGCTTCAAGGATTAGGCAAATAACGCGTCCTGGATACTTGGACACTCCCAAAACAAAGCTGGCAGTTCCGATCTGATCACAGTTTTGAATGCAATGTGTTCATGACAACTGGGAGAAAGTATTCCAAACTCAAAATTTGCATGGCTTGCACGATCAACACGCTTCTGCAGCAAGACACACGCCCCTTATCATACACGCAGCTACGCGTCGTTAGGACTTTGTAGGTTTTCAGCTACTAGTGGTGGAGAAGGTGGTCTATTTGTTGCTGTTGCTGTTGCTAGCTGCCTGCTTCGCCGGCTATCCACAGCAACGAGAAGGTTGTTGTTGAAGCGACTTGTTGCACAGAGAGCCAATCGTTGAAGATTAGAATGGAGTTGGATTATGATGGATCGAAATAGTCGCGAGCCACTTCAACTACACCATTGTGTTGAGAGGAGACGAGCCAAGAAGGCACTCACGTCTAGCTGCTAGGCGAGCACGGTTGCTATGGTGCTAATGTCAACTATTGTAACCTCAAGCACCATCTTTCGGACAGGTCCTAAGGCGTAGCATTGCATCTCCTTGTGTATATCGACACTGCAGATTCTACAACAGCTTACCAAGAAAACAATCCCTACAGTATACCAAAAAAACTATGCCTATACTTGTCTTCGAAAGAGTGGAAGATTCTACAGGCATGTGCTGAATCTCAGTTTTAGCTAGCAGGATTCAGGGGATCACGTGCAAATGCGGCAGCACAGCCACAAACAAATTTCTGCCAGTGTTGGTGTTGTAAGAAGGCAACGCGTTCGTGTCTGTTGCTGACATTCTGCCAGCTGGAATGGAGGCAACGCAAATCGATGGTTATCGCTCGTTCAGACCGCACTCGTTTCTCTGCCCTCGAACTGTTGCGTCAAACACTAGCCCTGCATGACGACGCAGACTTGCAGGATGTAGCGTTGGCGACACATCCGTAAGAGTCTCCTGTCGCGCTTAGTGTGCAATGCAACGGCAGCGAAACAGTGATTTGCACCTACGTATTTCTGTGGTACGTACGCAAAACTGAAACACTGTGGAGGTGGTGAGTGCTAACAACGACGACGGAGAGGGGTATCTCCAGTAGCTCGAACTTGACTCTCGACTCTCAGGTCTTATCGGGAAACAATCTAATGATTTCATGTGCGCCTGGACCAAACCTGTCCGACACGACTTGTTTCTCGTCTGCACATCGCACTCATCGCAACTTTTTTCTGTTCGAAATGGTCACGTCGCTCGCTGCTTCGTCTCGTCTGGCCACTGGTGCGACTAGCACACAAACTTCAAAGGAATCCTGCGCGTCTGCTCGGCCCTCCAGTCGTTAGCTATATCGGCGACCACTTCTGCGGTAACGCAGGACGAGCTTACCTAGGTGGGAATCGTCATGCAATCCCCCATCCGATGATCGATGGCCGCTAAACTTGCTTAAAGTATTCGATACAGCTGCAGTAGTATGTCATAACGCTTTGTCGTAGGTTGCGTGCAGCAACGTAGTGGTAAATGCAGCTTTCCTATACACCGCTGGTTGCACCCCTCTCACTTTCCAGTTCGGCCTTGGCGTGGATGCTCATTTCCTATTCTTCTAGCTACTCATCAAGCTCACTACCACATCCTCGCTACGATGAACCTCCGTGCCCTTCTCGTCGCCGTCGTCGCCGCTATCGTTGCCGTCGATGTCAACGCACTCAACCACGACCAAGTTCGGCCATTCAACCAACCGAACCCCGTGTCCATCTCACAAAAGGCTGCCATCAAGTTCAAGCCCCAGATCCACATCACCAACGGCTGTCACCCGTATCCTGCCGTCAACGCTGCTGGTGAGACCAGCGGCGGACTCCAAACGCACGGTGCTCCAAGCGCTGGTTGCAAGGGATCAGGCTGGGGGTCCCAAGTCTATGGCCGCTCCACTTGGTACAAGAACCGCTGGGCGATCATGTACTCCTGGTACTTCCCCAAGGACTCGCCCTCCACCGGCCTCGGCCACCGACACGACTGGGAGCACGTCATCGTGTGGATCGACAACCCGGCCGCAGCCAACCCCAAGATCCTCGCCGTCACGCCGTCGGCGCACAGCGGATACTCCAAGTACGCTCCACCGAAGGCAGGCACTGTCGCGGGTAACTCGGCCAAGGTCAACTACGAGAGTCACTGGCCGGTGAACCATGCGCTCGACAGCACGAGTGAGGGCGGTGACATGCAGGCTCTCATCATGTGGGACCAGATGACTGACGCCGCACGCCGCTCGCTCAACACTGTGGGCTTTGGTGATGCGAATGTTCCGATGAACGACGGGAACTTCATGCGCAAGATCGGCAATGCTTGCCCGTGGTAAATGACTACGACGAGGTCAAGGTTCTTACTTGCGCGGTGTTGCTAGTATTCTCTTTCGTTTACGCTTATGCTTACTACAGTTGCTTTACATGTTCAGAATTCGTAGCTCAGACCCGCGCAACTCGCGCAAAACCTAAATCTTATTTTTGTTTTTAAACTAAGCGATGAGCTTCTTGTCGCTCACCAACGTTTTCATGAAGTCATTTTACGAAACTGAAATAGTGTCAATTACTGAATTCAGCCACTCTCCTCTAGATCTCGAAATACACCAACTTACCAATGCATAGTGATGACAGCACCTTTCCTTTCCCTTTCAAATAGTGCTGCTTACTGGAGTACAGTTCAAAGACTACCAAGAAGGACGGGTGTGAGCAGTACTTTCGTCATAAGCTTATCAGATCAACAAGTTGCACAAGCTGGAAAACAGGAAGATATGAGTGTTTTTTTTTCTACGTGGGGACAGCCTCACTAGAAGTGGGATGCCGACAAAACGACTCTGCTTCCCGGTTTCCCAATGCTTTTTTTTCATGTGATGGTGAAGAAGGCGACTATAGTAATTTTATGTAGTGAAACATCTTTTCATCTAGGCACGCCGAATAAAAGTCGCCTTCAATACACCATTGATGGGAAAAACTTAGTACTGTATGACGTTTCTTCGTAGCCGGAAGCTTTTATCAAAATTGTTCGCGACGCCACCCTGCAAAGGAACTCATCCTCGTAATGACTGTATAGTAAAGCATAATCGCCGCCATTTTAAACACCGGTTGCACAGCTACATCAACCTGCGGGAAGCCACGAAGCACTAAATGACATCACTCGACGATCTTTGCCTGGCTTTGCATCGTTGGGCATTAGGCCATACAGCGGCGTTCCATGGGATGTGCAACCTTAAAAGGCCAAAACCATTTTGGTAAGCCACGCTTGATTTTCGTGAAGTCCGCGCAACCGCAAAGAAACAGAAAATGAAAGGTTTGAGTTCTTTTGCAGTTGTCACATACATATTCCCCTGGGACTAAGGGGACTTGCATGGTCCTTCAACCACACACGGTACATTTTCACCCGCGCACATCGCGTTCATTTTTTTCTGTCCGCACCACATTGTACATATGAATCGACTCATCAATACAGTACCGGATTGCAGTCAGACATTGTACAGTCTTTATCTTTCCCGTCACGAGCATTCTGATGGTCGATCGCCTTATTTTATCGTCTATAGGCTTTCTCAAATGGCCACGCAGGCAGCACGTGATCTCCCCGGTCGGTTACCTGAGCTCCACATGGTAGAAATACGCCGGTGAGTGTTGCAGTTGGCGAGGTCGTGCGATTTTGTCGCGGTAAGCTTGTCCAAGCTCTTCCTTCCACTGGTTGCGTTCATTCTTCAACTTGCTCCATCCAACACATTCAATAATACAAGAAAGTACAAGAGATGCAAGCTTGGAGAGCACTAATCGAGACACTAGCGATAGTGGCAATCCTTAAGCTCTCAAGTGCTGATGCCAAAGGCGACAACAGTGGAAGCGCTCCTGGATTTATCGGTCGAGTCAAACCTGCCGACATTCCGTTGCCATCTCAAATGGCGGTTGTGACGACGACTGAGTCCCTCTTGCCCAACTGAGGATAGTAGACCCACTGACAGCGCCTGCTACCGTAAGACTTACGTCTCCATCAACTGCTCAACAGGCTACCAGTTCGACAACGTCGCGGCCTGTCGAGCAGAGTGTCCACTGAACTACCCTGTCGAATGTGGTCTGGAGTGCATCCAGCAGAACGTGATTGTGCGTTGCATGCCATCGGAAACATCCAGGCGGTAGCAAATGCCGCACTGAAGTCCGCAACATCGGGTTTCTTTGGTCTACTGAGCACTGTGCTTCCGTACAGCTAGGGGTCAAGTGTGGTCAAAAGCTTTTTGCCACAGTGGGGGACGCTGTGGCGTACGTGGAGCAGTTGCGGACGAGCTTCCCGAATTCTACTCAAGAGCAAGTTATTTCGCTCCTCAACCACTCTGATATCTTCATTCGTGATGTTCCAACTGGTTTCAGCGTCTGCTTGGGTTTGGATGTCCCCACCGCTTTCATAAATGTGGCTTCTAAAGTTGTGAATGTCGTCGACAAGGTACTGATCACTGTGGTGGAGCAAGGTTCGTCGCTTCTGAGCGTGGATACATTCATAACGTTTATCAAAGAAATCGGTGCTGGTGCATCCGTGGAGCTCTTAAACCTGACGGCACACAAGCGCTTCTCAATCTCATTAATGTTGGAAAAACCTGTGGCACACAATTGCAGTCCGTTATTAACAAGGTATCCCAGGCAGTGACTACAATCAAGGAAGCTGATGCTGAATCCACTGCGAGCGGCATTCGTGCAGTTCTCGCTAATTCAGAGCTCTTCCTTCGTGAAATCCAAACGGTGACGACCAATTGCATCAAAAACATCACCACTGATGCCTACACCGTGCGTGAATCAAATCCGAGAGGCAGTCAGTATGATTACCGATGACCTCATCGACTTGGCAGACGGAGAAGATGACAAGGCTCTATCAGTTGCTAACTACATCGCCAAGGTGGCTGAGATGGGGTTAGATGTTATTGCTTTATTTGACCCGACCGGAATCGCCTCTATGTTAGGGAAGTACGTGCAACCCATTTGCGGTCCCACAGCGTTTATTGGTGAAATCGATGACGGATCTCTCGCGGATGCACTAGCACTTACTGCTAAGGGCGATGCGTTTGCCGGTAGATATGGGAACTGGACAAATTTTGGAGATGGCCCTTGTGAACATTGTCTTCGAAAGCTCTGACACGAGACGTCACAGTAATTATTCATTCGGCTGGCGAAACGATTGACAAGGTGAATGTGGCAAGCGGAACCACGGTAACTTGGAGCTAGGCAGTGGCGAAACTCCAGAATAAGGCCATGTACTTCGACCGCTGACGCCCAGGCTTTTTCGGAATCGCAGGATCTTGTGGTGGTTCGCTTGTACTTTGGGTCCCGCGTTCCTCAGCAGGAGGCCATGTAGAATTAGTCGCCAAGCTTAATGTCAGCTAGTCTACAAGAAAACTGCAAAAGGATAATACCGCTTTCATGAACCAATAGCTGTTTGCGAGGTATTCGTGAATGAGCACTCGATAACGCTAGTGTTCTTTGCCAGCGAGTCATGCGTGGTATCAGTAACATCATCAATAGCGATGCGTCTAGTTTGCGAATTTTGAAGCGAACCACTTCGCAATGCGAGAATTTGTCGGACGTGCTGAATGTGGAGCATGTAGCCCAGGAGCTCGTAAAAAAATGGCCGAACATCGGAATAGTTGTGAGGCCATTTTGCATGTGCGAAGTATGCCTCCAAAACCTCTGCAGCAGCTACGTTCACTTTGAGAGGGTTGACTGCCTGTAAGCCAGTGCTAAGCTGCGCAGGATTCAGTAAAAAGTTGCACGCCGTGCTCCAGCTTGACGCTCCGACAATTTTGCGAGGTTTCTGCCAGGACATATCTTGGTGAAGCAACACACGTATTGCCTCAACTAGTACCGCCTCGGCTACAAGATAAGCATCAAAAGCAGAGGCTCGATCTCTTTCTTCTTCATCGCCATCATCCAAGTGTACAGGATCCAACTTAGCTATTTGGTGGACTAGGTTGTCCAGTGCCTCCAAAGACTCAAGAAGATCATAGTCACGATGGACAGCTCTAGTATTCTGGACGAATGAATTGATTCCGTCAGCGTTATAATTTTGATCGGCCACCACAAACGCAACATGACAAGGAAGATCACAGTGATCAGGGAATAACCACCAATGGAGCTCATGGACGAACGAGTTAGCACTTGCCACTGTTATACCACAGTCAGCGTTGAAGAGAACCGCAACCCGATCTCGCTCAAGCGTTTGTAAAACCGCTTCCCGGATCTGAATACTGTCCTGCTCAATCGCATGATGTTGCTCCTCTTCGATAAAATGCAAGAAACCATCGTTAGTGCAGTCGTAAGAAGCAAAGTAATGCTCAAGAAGAGGTTGCAACCATGTGTACGTTATAGATACCATTGACCCAACGACAAGTACGATTGGAGAAACTAACATTGCACACCCTTCGCAGTAGCCGTGGTAGACAAACTCTAGCGACTGTGGCGGAATATGGCCGGCATGAGCAAGAAGCTCTCTAATCGCTTTGAGTCGGCGATATTGTATCAATACACAATTGAAGCAGCTGGAAGAATCGCCGAAAGGCATTTTATCGAGAACGTTTTCGTTTTCGTAAAGCCTTGCACGAGCTGCCGCGTACATCCAGCATGCAGAACACTCGTGCTCATTCATGCTGTCCCCATAACCCAGCCCAAATGTCAAACGGCTTAAAGCATTACCACATCGAAGATAATCGGAAAGCGCAATACGTAGTGATTGCCTGGTTACGGCACCACCAACAGAACAAGATGAAGATTGGGTTGCGGAAAGCCACGTTAGCTCCAGTAGCAAGTGAGCACGGAATTTAGTTTTCTGTTGAACTACAAATATCGCAACAAAACAAAAGATGCCGCCGATTTTACAAGCATATTTAGCAAGACGAATCACGCGAACATATTTTGCCAGCGTTCTCGCCCACTTCGATGATATAGTGGCCTTCCATTGAAGACGATCCACTTGGCTATCATTTTCAAAACGCCCTTCATGCTCGGGTGGGGTAAACGTTTGCTCGAATCGAATTAGAGAAATCAGTTCGGCGAAATTAGAGGACGAAAGCGGGATGTTGTACGGATTCACCTCACGTTTGAAAATGATTATGCTGGAATTCACTGGGTGTCTCAATGGTATAGTGTCTTGTTTGCTACTTTTAAGTATTGGAGTAAGTTCGATCGTATACTGAGTCTGTCCAGAATCGTATAGGTGTAGAAGATACCTAGTTCGATTTACAAATACCTCGCTCGAATAAACTCTGGCGCTTAATTCACTGATTGATCTGGTAGCTATGTTAATGGAATGCGATGAATGAATATCTTCACTGATAATATCGTCCGCACGGTGCTTCCACACTATCATTGCATGCTCTGGAGATTTCCATTTCAAGTCGAGATCACTACCGAGAATGAGACTGTGTGCTGCCAGAGCATACTCGCCTAGTACACAGTCTTGAGCGTGCCACGAACTCATTACAAATCGAACGATGGACGGGTTATCCGTTCTCAGGTATAACCCCACAAGAGAAAAATTATAGGCGACCGCGTGCCGCATCTTGACCCCTTCCTTATGAATGCAAACAAGTGTTTGGTCACTTTCGCGTACACGAAGAGGCGGTGGACACGGCGACCCAGACCAAACAAGGCGGAATTGCCGTCGGCGTTTTTCGTATAACAAACAGAGCCATTTACAAAATGCTCCTAGTCCGTCACTCGTACGACCATATCCAAGACAATTGAATTCATGTAATGTCATAACCAGCGAAAATGAAGCTGAGGAACTGGGATCATATGCTACAATGCGAAGACCGTCTAAATCATATCCACGGGCAAGCCGAGTAAATATGGCGACTAAAAACCGCTTCCCGTTCATCTCATGCATGCACTTAAAGATTGCGCACATCGCCTGTTGGTCCCTTTTAGCTTTTCGTTCTCTTAAACGCGTTTTCCGCCTCGAGTCTTGTTCTACCACTTGAGCCAAGGTATCTTCACATTTCATAGCTATATTTTCAGCTCGTCGGCGATCCAATTCTAACTCTTTCTCTTTTGCAATACGATCTTGTTTCTCCCAACGCGCTCGCTTTTGGTAAATTGACCTCTGACGCTTCTCTTCCAGTTGAGTGTTCGCTCCAGGACTCACAGTATTTCTTACATGCCGGCTAGATTTCCGCACAATAATAAGCCTAGCCTCTCGCTCGATATCGGCAGAGGAACCCCCATTTGTACTTTCCCAATTTAATTCTGGTTTAGGCTGTTTAGTCTTCTTCTCTTTCCGTAAGTGCTTTCCACTGCGTTCCTTGGCCATTTTTCGATTATACTCTCGCCTTGCCGCATCTACCTGTTGCTTTTTGTTGTGCCTCGCTTCTCGTTGCTTGTCCTGTTGAAAATCAGCTGCGATAAATGTACATTTCCTACTCCATATTTACAACTAAAATATAAGGGATTACCTTCTCACGCTTCAACTCACTGATCCGTTCCTTATACTTGTTTTGTGCGTCCCTGAATCGATCCTCTTCGCATTTTAGTACTGAGATACAATCATGTAATTGAGCAGACAACTTAGCGTATGCTTTGAGTACTGCTTGTCGATATAACTCGCGACAATGCCTAAGGTCGCAATTTTCGATAATTTATAACTAGACCCTCAAATGAAATTAGAAAAAAAAAAGATAGTTCGTACCGCACGCGATGCACCTTCGAGTTATCCCAACCACGACGTAGCTCTGTCCATTTAACCTAGAAAAACGGTCATCCGTGAGTTCCTACCGTGCCGTTGCCACAAATTATTCAATAGTTCTTGTTCACCTGATTAACTAGGTCTTGACATGTACGCTCGACCTGAGCATGCTCCCAGCGCAGCAAGGATGATTGATACTCCACTAACCTGTATAGTCATTATAGGATATGAGAGAGTGTGTGTGTGTGGTAGAATTAAGGTAATAGCCAAATTTGCTGCACTGTACCTCAGCTTCGAGTTCACTGCTGCAATCGCTTCATATACTGTGAGAGGCGCGGGGTTATTATCATCATCATGTCCGAATTTCGAGGGACCTCGGTCGATGTACTCTTGTGCTGATTTAAAAGCTCGCAGTCGACCATGAAAACTTTCTTCGTCAAGCAGTATCTTCATTGCATTAGTTATGCGAGATCCGTCGACCACGTCATCTTCGGGTCGAATGCTAGCTAAAGGTTTCACGAGAGGGCGAGGGGGGGACTGCTCTTTCCAGCGAGCCTTGGAGCCCCGCCGTGACTTCGACGTCATCAGCTTTGAGTTATTCGGAACAGTCTTTTGTCTCACAGCGAGCTGCTTATTTCGTTGCCAACTAGCAGAGTTCCAATACTTCAGCGAGCGAGCGTCGTGTACTCGAAGTCCAAGCCGCGCGCTTACGATGTCATCAAGTGACTCGTTGACAATAAATGGATTCCGGACAAGACGAAAGCCGAGCCACTCCACTAGATCTTCGACCTGGTCCAGAAAATCGAGGTCCTCACACATATTCAACAAGTAGTTTTCATGCTCGTAGATATAAGGTCGAGGAACCTCTTGGTGAACGATTTCTCGCCATTTCTGAATACTTTCAACTACATCCACGGAAGCAGCACGAGTCAGCAAGAGTAAGTCGCCGAGCACGTAAAGTTCCTCCCTCTCAGCAATCTCTGAAACTGTACGGTTTGTCTTGTCTTTCGTAGATTTCTGAGGTTTCATGATACGATCTCGAATCTCTTCACTGGATGCGGCAGGCAATTTTTGTACAGTGACAGCTGATATTAATGCACATAGCGTGGCCTTGTGCTGCTCCCTCACAGCAATGCTGCTCAACACCAAGAACTCGGCTTCCTGAATGCATTTGATCGAGCTTGCATCGGCATCTTGCTCACAGTGCTTCCTTGGCTTCATCAGGGAGCAGTTCTCACCAAGAGACACCTGTAACGACACATGTGCTCCCATTTTTGTGCTTTTCATTATTTTTTCTACTACTGTAGTAAAAAAAAAAAGCTATGCTTTGTACAACTTCAATTGATCATGTTCTCTTCCTTTAGCACATACTGGCCCCCTTGCACTCCTTCTTTACAGCTCGGTTTGTTGGGTTAACTTCAGATAGAGCTGATAGTATTCGTTTGTAGCAACCTTCGCCTCACTTTTATTCTCGATCCCCAGAAGTTTCTTTACGTACCATTTTGGCCTCTTTGCCTCGGCCCAAAGACGGACTTTTGCAATCATTTCGATTTCACTAAAGCCCCCGACAACGATCAGAGGCTCGGAGCCGCTGCGGACAAGCTGATACAACTGGTCGTCATACATGTTTGCATAACGCACGTACACATTGTAAGCATCTGCAGTCACCACGCGACTCAGACCCAAGTCTGACCAAACCACATGCGTAGGGAGCCCACTTTGTCCTTCTTTCAGCCATTCATCCAACTGTCGCGACACGTATTTCTCGTAGAATTTGTACTTCGGGCTCGCCAGAAGAGCACTCTCTGTCAGTCCCCTCAGCCCCAACTCCTTCTTGACGTACTTGATCGACTTTCCAGCTTGAAGCCAATCGTCCACTTTGCTTCCGACGGTGGCGTCCAAAAACATATCATAGTACTTGTACTTCGGACTCATCTTTAGTTCATTTCCTGCCAACTTTTCAAGGTTGAGAGTTTTTAAGACGTAGTCTTCCGACTTTCCAGCTTGTATCCAATCGTCCAGCTTAGGACCAATTGTCTGATCTAGAAACTTCTCGTAGTATTTGTACTTCGGTCTCATCTTTAGCTCACTTCCAGACAACTTTTCAAGCTTCAGTGCCTTCAAGACGTAATCGTCCGACTTCCCAGCTTTAATCCAATACTTTAGCTGCACAGACTTGATAACAGATGATACGCCTCTCTCTTCAGTATCAATAGAATCAGCGTTTGCCACTATGCCAGCTCGAAGTACGCGCCTGTCGGACAACCCAGCAGTCGTTGATGCTACACGAGCAATCGCGATAGCTCCAAATGCAACATTGCTAGTGAAGAAGCTGAGCACCGTCAGCAGCAGGATGTGGCTAAAACGCATGGCAGAACGTGAAGGAACACACCAATCGAGCAAATTGCGAACTGGTTGGATAGCAGGTTACAGAACGTGTTGATGGCCTCCACAGGAACAACAGAGGCGTTTACTCTCCAGTCAAATCCCGAGCACATTAAGCCAGTTCGTATGTTGCCTTCAAAGTGCACGTACTGTACGCGCCCAATAGCAGTTAGTATAGGGATGCACTTCGTCTTGAGTATCTCCGTAAAGTGCTCCCATCGCATAACGTTATCTGTACGCGCTATGCAAAACGTATTCCATGATACGAAACTCGCCAAAACCGGCAGGTGATCCTCTTTGTGATTAGATGAACACACGCACGCACAACAACAGAACGGTGCTTGAGTGTTCAGGAGACAGTCTTCCTCAAACTTACGATGAATGCCTAGTGGTTACAACTTTGATGCACTGGTAGAGAGGGTGGCATTAAAAGGAAACCGAGGCTCCCTCGATTTTTTTGCTGCAGTTACGTGTCATTCAGGTGAGCAAGCCATCGCACCATATGTTGAAAAAGTTCATCGTATTTATTATGGCGAATTTACGGATGAGACCATGATTATTAACACTTACTGTTTTCGTGAGAAACACGTCAGGCAGCTCAATGCTCATACAGCTTTACAGCCGATGAATGTGGCATCAGCTGTGCTTTCGGTTAGACGTTGACCTGGCACATAATAAAAATTCTACAGAACCTTTTCTGAACGAAGTCGCTCAATATTAGACCTTTTTACTGCAATGTTTTGAATGGAATTCACACGTGATGCCATTGATTACAGTTCTGGTGAACCTCCAAAACTCAAAACGAAAGCCGCCTCAATCTTATTTGGCCCAAGCGAATATGGAGTTGCACCTGGATACACGTTATGAACCGTGTCCAAAGGTTATCACTTACTACAATTGTAATTGCCGCTACCACTTGAGCACGAGTAATATGTAGCTCGTCTTGCTGTAGAGACACCAGCTTGCTATCAAGACACCATGGATTCAATTTCTTGTCTATAATTCATACTTCATTGTGAAGTCCCTTTGAAGTTCCAAACAACTAACATTTATGCCCTTCCGAAACTTCATTGGCTCACGAATCGAAGCGGTAAAAGGGTTTACAGTACTACGTCCGGCGAAAACAGTTGAAATCGTTGCTTTCACAATGGACGATTATCATGGCAACATTCCACGCTACGTAAAATTACGCAACGATATCCCCTTTCGTGAAATACAAATCTGAACAACGGAGCCTGCAAAAATACACGCTTCCTCTACACGACGACACCGTTAATCGACATCAGAGGCAGCTATTATAAATGCTGGTGTTAATAAGGCAATCCTCGCAGCTCAAAAAGACAAGAACTTGAAATTGTCACAGCAGCAGCGAGGTTTGGATTTCCGGGCTGCCAATAAGTCATGTTTTTTCTTTTAGAACCAATAGGGGGTGTCAGAATTAGAAAAGCGGACGTGTGATTTCGTCTCAAATGACATGACATTTTGGCCCGAAATGCCATGGCATTTCGAAATCACCTCCTCTAGAGGTGGGTGATATTGAAATAACAGGTGGCATTTGGCTGAAGAAGTGTGATCCGGCCCCCAGGGAGCGCGCCTCAGTCTTCTTTTTCTTCGCGTAGAGGAAACATCTCATCTGAGGAGATCAGGACAGCAGGGTTGTCGACACCAGCGGCAGTCCGGCGAGGCTAGATCAGCGTTGGTTGCGCCCGCAAACGAGATAGCATCGTATAGGAACTCTTGCTGGCTTCTTACCTGGTACGACCCTGATGCTGTGGACTCAATTGCGCGTATCACCCTACAAGAGTCATGTGCGTGCAGCTCCATTATGCCAGCAAAACGCAAGGTACAGCCCACGGCACGAAGGTTCACCTGCTTCGTGACGACTTTGATTAGGATACTTGTGGATTACATCGCAGAAAGGAAGAGCTTGCAGGACATCTATGGCCCGAATAGTAGACAGCAAAAGGTAGAGAATCACCAAAAACAATATATTACGTTGGCACCTTCAAACCATGGACGACTACTTGCTCGTCAACAACGAACTGCCACTACTGACGGGTGACTTCATGCATGCTGGTGGCGTACATATCGAAGGTGGTTAAGGAGACGCTCGAAATGAGCTTCTACGCTACTGGAGTAAGTCTGTAAGACAGGTGTGAAGCACTACAATTTGGAGGCGACCTAAAGTGCTATGGCCAACGTCGTCACGGTAGCGTTGAAGGTGGGCAAGCTAATCGACGTGGTGTGGTGTGCTGTGGAAGGAATGCGACAGCAAGTCCTTGAATAGTGGAGCTGGCCTTCGTCTGAACAAGAAGGGCATAACTGCGTATAATAGCGCGACAGGATTTGCACTAGCATGCACCTCCTCAACCGTAGACCCCACTGTAAAGCAAGCCCGTATCTTCGTAGAGCTCTTCTTCGAGGATTGACTGTGCAAGAGGGTCGTAACTAGTCGCAGACGGTCCCTCTTCTTAACCATTTCGAGTGGCAGAATCTCTTCTTCGTCAGTTGAATTCTGATACCCCCTTTTGTGAAGCATGGTATTTGACATGCATGTCATTTCGGCGCGATTTTTTTCAATTCTGACACCCCTAATAGTGACATCAGCATCGACGTTGTCGCCCTGCAGCCGAATGCGGACCCTGATAGCATCATTAAGGTTCCGAAAAACCACACTATTCGAGCAACGAGGCTGTCACGAAACTTCAGTGCAACCTATACATCAGCAAAGTCATGATAATGTCATACTATGACACTTTACTTCAAGTTTCAGATAAGGACGTCCCCCGGCAGAATTTCGGCGAGCCGAGTGCTGTTTTGGTAACGGCACCCGTGACCAAAAAGGTGGCCTACAACGACACCAGCCACAACGTTCACCAAAGAGGGTGGCTGTGTGATTCCCCAGTAGGAACTTCCCACGGTGACAGACGTAATGCCATTGCCCGCCACCTCAACGACTCAATCGCTGCTCCGGCCAGGAAGAAGCGAGTCTTGGCTACTGTAGATCCAGACCTCAGTCGCCTGTTTGTTGATCGGTCCCCCCATCCGGCGCGTTTTCCTGGCGCGCTCTCGCCTGCCGAGCGCGACTCCGACCGAGACGCTCTCTGCTGGACGGCGCCGCCTGACCCAGGGACGCGGCAACCTGATTACCGTCGGCCGAGCGCGACGTCGAGTCGCTCGTAAGCGCCGGCCGTCCACCGAGACGCGGCGCTCCGGATGTCGATGGGGAGCCCTCGCCGCCGCCGCTCCGGCGCTCGCGGGGCTTGTGGCAGCAGCCGCGGGTGGGACCTGCCGGCCCGCCGCCGCACGCACGTCAGGCAGACGTTCGCGTGGGTCAGCTGGTCGACAGAGGCGAGCGCGCGGACCTGCTGGGCCCGCCGCGTGTGCAGTCGGTGGCGCGGCCAAAACACGCCGCCGCGCGCACGGCAACTTCAATCGACGCTTGAAGGCCTCGGGCCAGGCGCGGGCCGGCGCTGCGTGCGGCCGTGGCGCCGAGTCTCGGGCCGGTCGGCGGCCTCGGCCTCGGGCTCGGGCTCGCTGCAGGCCGGCAAGAGGTCGCTGCCCCGGTGGCTCGCGCTTGTCAAACGCGGGAGATAAACACGCGGGGCCTGCAGACGCGGCGGCCGGGCGTGCGATCTTGGAGGCGCGAGCGCTGGCCGTCGAGCTGCAGTGGCGGGCGGGCGGGCGATGGCTGGCGCGCGGCGCTCGGCAGCGATGGCGTCGCAGAGCTGGCAGCAGCTTGCGCGGTCGGGTACTGCTGCTACTGCTGCTGCTGCCGCGCACTCACCCGGACCGGAGGTCGGCGGCCCTCGCTGGTCGGAGATACGCTTTGCCCGGGCAAATTTTTTTCTTTTAAAATCATTTTGAAATTTATCGTCTTTATATATTTTTTGATATTTGATTCCGGTCATATACGATATAAAAAATGAAAATAGCTGAAAAGAATGAAAGATTTTGTTTGATTACTAATAATTTTATTAGAATTTATTATATCCAACTAATTTTTCTGTCCCTCAAAGTATTTAGAATGTTTTTTAAAAAATTTAAAATCGAAATATTATATTAAACAAAATTTATTCAAATTAAAAAAAAAAACTTATGCAGGACCTTCAGTTGATTTAGCAATCTTTTGTTTACATTTTACTATTTGTTTATTAATTAAATAAAAATATTAAACTATATTTTTTTATATAAAAGGAGATGTTTACGCAATAAATAAACAGAAAGTAAATAGTTTAATAAATCAAAAAATATTATTTAATAACACTTTTGTATCAATTATAGAGGCCCGCCCCCGGTCCGCGAAAGAGCCTGCGGGGGAGATCGGCAGGGCGCTCCGGAGGCAGGTGGCCGGAGCAGACCGAGGCGAGGATTTCGCTCCACGCAGCCGGCGGCATCACCGACCGAAGTCTGCAGAATAGTGTGCGTTGGATAGACTTGTGCGTTCACTGGACGGCGTCCAGCGCTACGCTCCGTTCGCCTCACGGCACTGCTTCACAGGCTTCGAAGGCGGTCAACTTCAGATTCGTTCGCGCTGTAGGGTACAGCCGCTGTAGTACAGCCTGTACTACAGCGGCGAAGAGGAGGCCGCGGCAGCTTCGAGTGCCACGTAGGTTACATGCTCGACCGTGTTAGTGCTGTCTCGAGCGTTCAATTGCCGGGCCAGGCCTATCCATCGGATTCTCCCCTCCGGCAGCGATCCCCGGCCTCGGACACTGCCGCCCAGCGACATAGCGAAACCTCGTGCGTAACTCGCCCGGGACCAGATTTTGCCGCGCACACTGATGAGATCGAGCGAGACCTTGGCGCGTTGTAAACCTGGTCGGCCGATCGCGCTGCGGTGCGCGTCGAGTTGAGGCCCTCCACACAACCAGCACCTATCCGCTCGTAAAGGTGCCCACCAGCCAGACTCACGTAGGGGGAGCATCAACTCCGCGCTATCTTGATCGTCAGAGAATCCGGCGAGATTTTCGAAGGCTTGCTGAGCTCCGTCCAGCTTGAGGTCGGCGTGGTTGAATGGGCCCTGCCGTTCTCGCCAGCAAGATTACCAGAGCGCGAAGGCGACAGTTGTCTGACGTAGTGAACATGGTGTCTATTACTTTCACAGCTCTCCTTATAGCTACAGGTGACCGGAGTGATAAATACGGCGTCGAGGGGGGTTGTCCTGCCCTCTGCATTAGATACTTGAGTGCGAGGCGTGTCTTCCGCGCTTGCTTCCATCGCAGCGGGACTAGTACAGCAGCACCTTCTCTCTTGTGACGTGGAGCACGTGCCGCATGGAGCGCACGTCCTGCTGTACACACGAGGCCTCCCGCATCTTCTCCGTCACCTGGTCGAGCTGTGAGAACGCGCGCGAGTCCAGAGTGGCCCGCACGTCCTGGCAGATGAGCGCGATGTCTTCCACGGGGAACGCGTGGTCCTCGGCGAGGATGCGCGCGCGCTCCATCGGGTCCAGCCACAGGTCGTTGCGGCTGCGGCGGCCGCAGCCCGAGACCAGCAGCGGCGCCGCCATCTCGGCGTCCGAGTCCGAGTCGGCGCTCTCGCACTCGCTGTCCGTCACGTCGTCGTCCTCGGCCGGCAGCATCGAGTACGAGTGGCGCGTGGGTCGGCCCACGAGCCCCACGGGCGGGCCGCCGCTCTCCGGCACGGTGCTGGCGTTGTAGCCCACGCGGAACTCCAGCACGCTCACGGTGCCCCAGCGCACGTGCTTCCTGGGCGCCTCCATACTGCTCGCAACGGCTGGGAAATTCGATAGTGAGCGCTCGATTGCGCCGAGAGAGAGCGAGCCGACGCGTCACGGGGATGGGCGGCAGACGGGCCGAGAAGTGCAGAGCCGGGGAGCGTAGCAGTTGCGGCGACTGCAACAAGTGGTTGCAGAGGTCAGGCTTGACGTCGGAGCTTGGGGCTGGTGCGTGGAGACCCGGCGGCGATATCTCCAACGTGCGCTGATTTCTCCGGCCCGGTTTGTTTTCGTGGAGCGGATTTCTGAGCGCAACTTGCCGTTGCTAACCGTTCAACGGGAGGGCGCTCGCTGCCAGGAGCGCTGGCTGGCGGGTGGTGCCACTCTGTTGGGTACATGCGTGCTTGGTGTGGACCACACACAGTGGGAGGTCAAACGGCGCGTGTCAATGCCGGCGGCATGTGGCAGCAGTCTGCAGGATGTCAATCAATCAATCAATCAATGAGCGAGGACGTGATGGCAGGCGGCCGAGGAGCGCCATAGGGGCGCTCGCCTGACAGCCTTGTCGGCGCAGGAGCGCTCGCCAAGCTGGCAGCAATTCGTCATCGCCCTGGCGCCGGGTGTCCAGGTAGAAGGCGGTCCACAATCGCGCACGCGTCTGGCAGGTGCGTTTGACACTTGCGCACTGCTGTCCTTTTCGCCTTGCACCCGCAGGATGCGGTGCAGGTGCTTCCTCTTGTCTGGAAGACGGCGCGAGGACGAGTGCGCAGCCTGCTCGCCGCTCTACGCCACACTGACGCGCTCTGCGAAACGCGAGCCCCATAATCGCCGATTACCAGTCGTAATCGCGGTGAAGTTCACGGCGCCAACGGATGGCACTCGGCAGTCGGATCCGCACTGACAGCTCCAACAAATCCGAGCCGCAGGATGCCTCGCTTCAGAATTGTCCTTCGGATTCAGCAAGGAGTCATCACCTCGCCCTGCCGATCTCCCCCGCAGGCTCTTTCGCGACGTGCTTCGGACCGGGCCTGTTTGCATCAGACGCCCGGGAAGCACGTGCCGCCAGTCGCAAAGCGTGTCTCGACCAGCGAGGCCGCCGACCTCCGGTCCGGGTGAGTACGCGGCAGCAGCAGCAGTAGCAGCAGTACCCGACCGCGCAAGCTGCTGCCAGCTCTGAGACGCCATCGCTGCCGAGCGCCGCGCGCCAGCCATCGCCCGCCCGCCCGCCCGCCCGCCACTGCAGCTCGACGGTCAGCGCTCGCGCCTCCAAAATCGCCCGCCCGCCCGCCGCGTCTGCAGGCCCCGCGTGTTTATCTCCCGCGTTTGACAAGCGCGAGCCACCGGGGCAGCGACCTCTTGCCGGCCTGCAGCGAGCCCGAGCCCGAGGCCGCCGACCGGCCCGAGACTCGGCGCCACGGCCGCACGCAGCGCCGGCCCGCGCCTGGCCCGAGGCCTTCAAGCGTCGATTGAAGTTGCCGTGCGCGCGGCGGCGTGTTTTGGCCGCGCCACCGACTGCACACGCGGCGGGCCCAGCAGGTCCGCGCGCTCGCCTCTGTCGACCAGCTGACCCACGCGAACGTCTGCCTGACGTGCGTGCGGCGGCGGGCCGGCAGGTCCCACCCGCGGCTGCTGCCACAAGCCCCGCGAGCGCCGGAGCGGCGGCGGCGAGGGCTCCCCATCGACATCCGGAGCGCCGCGTCTCGGTGGACGGCCGGCGCTTACGAGCGACTCGACGTCGCGCTCGGCCGACGGTAATCAGGTTGCCGCGTCCCTGGGTCAGGCGGCGCCGTCCAGCAGAGAGCGTCTCGGTCGGAGTCGCGCTCGGCAGGCGAGAGCGCGCCAGGAAAACGCGCCGGATGGGGGGACCGATCAACAAACAGGCGACTGAGGTCTGGATCTACAGTAGCCAAGACTCGCTTCTTCCTGGCCGGAGCAGCGATTGAGTCGTTGAGGTGGCGGGCAATGGCATTACGTCTGTCACCGTGGGAAGTTCCTACTGGGGAATCACACAGCCACCCTCTTTGGTGAACGTTGTGGCTGGTGTCGTTGTCGTCGACACAACTTGTCGATGCCACAAACTCGGTTGCAGCTAAACTTGCATTAAGGTCACTACTGGTTTGTCCACTTTCTGCAGACTTTTATTTATTTATTAGTTTATTGGGGAACGGATAGCATGCTATTTACCAGACTCCGCTAAAGCAACGCGATTGTATCGACAAAAGGGTGGCTGCGCGTGTCGAAGAAGTTCACAACACCACTTTTTGTATTTTAGTTCGAGCTGCTTCTTGATTTATTTGCTTGTCATTCCAAGCAGTATATCAATGTTGGCATCAGTTTTCAGGCCATTTGTGGGCGCAAATTCGGGTGGCGTTGTGGCCCAGTGCGTCATACCGTAGCTTTGACCCGTGCTTCCTAGCAAGTCGTAACGTATCGCTGGCGTACTTTCACTCGTACACATCGGAGTTACAATTTGCGCACACAAGTTTAGCCATGAATTGCTACACGGCAGCTGTGCATTAAGACAACAGCAAGTTCCTTGTAGTTTGGGCTTAGAGAGTGACAAGACGAAGAAAAACGGACTGAACACGGTGTTCATCTCTGTTCTAGGTTTTAAGCATCTTGGTTGAGGTCGTTATGCAAGTGTATTGCACCAGAATCAGCATAGGTGGTCGATACTGATGATGCAGTGGTTGCTAAACCATGCTTAGCGTGTGTTGAGCTGGATTGCTTCTTGCTGACGCAGCGCACGGGCGCAATTTCTGTTACGAGGGTCGCAAATCTGCCCTGTAGGATTGTCGTTTCGCGGGGCAAATTACTGTGGTAGCAATCACCCCTTTCGAGCAGGTCTCGGCAGGGCACTGCACCCACACTTATTTGAATCACGCAGATTACCGCAGCGATAAGCAGAACTTGGATACATTTCATGGTGATTGACGCTGCAGCGGGCTTCGCTGTGGAGTTGGCCGATAATCCGATAATGAATTCAATCCTAGTTCTGCTAAAGTTAAACTCACAATTCGGAGAAAGCCGTAAAAGTTGTGTTGATTAGAGCTTTGATGGAATGGTAATTGTGTGCGTTGTCACATTGCAACAGATCCTCTGAATGCATGGGGTAGCATGTGCCTTGGCAATACATGTCGGACACCACCCACTGAAATGTACTCGTAGGTATGTAGGTGCAGCTGTGCTGCAGACCAGTTCAAGTTTACAGTCAACGCATATGTTAACTCATTATGTGACGTAATCTGTGGCGAGGAAGCACTTCGAGATGAGTATTTTATCCTTGGGATATGTTCAAAACTTGTACAACAAGTCTAATTTGCGTGTGAACTGGCTAACTGGTCAAAAGATTTTAATTGAAAGCAGCGTCCGCTCAGACACTTCGCAGTTTGCCTGGTTGTGGAGCACCAAAGCGGTCACCCAGTCCAGTCATGCGGATCTACGAAGTTCTATTACTAGTGGTGCTTGCATTCCTCAGTAGTGATACGCTTGCGATGACTACCGACTTCGGCCAGACCAAGGTGTCAGGAATGGTGTCGAGCCCTGAGCTATCGGCTGGTCGCCAGTTGAAAACTGCTAAAACGATTGCTACTGGCTTTTCCGAAGAGAGGGTCGTCATCAAGTATTTTTGCAGCTGAATTTTGGATCACAACTGAAAAGTCGGAAGATTACGTATTGAAGGCACTTAAGCTTGAAAAACTGGCTGGACATGATCTCAAAACAAACCCGATGTACAAATACTACGAGAAATTTTTAGACAAAACTCTCAGTCCGAAGGTGGATAATTGGCTTAAAGCTGGAAAGTCGGATGAGTACGTCAAAATGGAGCTGGGGTTGAAGCATCTGACAGGAAGTACACTTACGGCTAGTCCAAAGTATACGTTCTACGAGAGATACTTGTCGCTGCAGTTGGACGAATGGATCAAGCTTGATAATTATGTTTTGAGGGAGCTGGGTCTGAAAGGGTTGACTGGCGAAGCTTTAACAAAGAATCCAAAGTATGAGCGTTACGAAACTTTTGTGCAGCGGAAGCTGGAGAGTTGGCTGGGCAATCCACTATACTTTTCAGGCGTGGTCAGATTTGGGGTTGAGTGCGATACCTGCGAACCAACGCAAGGCAAAAGACGCGTACAAGATCTACGTGCAGTATGCGACGATGTACGACGACATGCTGTTTAACAGTATAAAAAACGGAGGAGATCCTTTCATTGTGATAGGAAGCCCGAGCGAGGCAGAAATGACAGTAAAAATTCAGCTTTGGGCTAAAGCAAGACGACCGGGTACACAAGGAAAATGCTGGGACTGGAGAGAAAAACGCAGGACAAGCTTGATGCGGACGAGTACTACCAGTACTTTTTAAGGTTGCGACGAGCAGAGGAGTAAGAGCTATGCTCAACTTTCAGCGGTTGTCGAGGTTGTTGAAATGAAGCTGTAAAAGGCAAGAAAACGTCGAGCACGTTATAAAGCTAGGTCTGAACTGCGTACAACAACTCAGTATGCTAGGGCGCCGGATGCTTTTTCATGATGATACTTTAAAAAGGAATTCGCAGTAGTCTACTACTTCGAAGTACAATTTAGGACTGTTCGACGACGTGTTTGGATTGTAGTCTGCTGATCGTTCCAGTTGTATACTACTACTAGTATTGCATTCAAATGGCCACGACATTGAGGTAACCATACCCTCTGTCCTCTCGTTTTAGCGCCGATCGTCCGTTTCGACAACCCTCAAAATGGACTTCAAAATGGAGAGCTCTCGGAATCGTGGAGGCACGCAGACCGCTCACTTTAATTAGCCAAGGCGGACTGTCGAGGACTGATAGTAACCCATACAGAATTCATCTGAGCTCAAGATCACGCGCCAACAAGGAATTTGTTGCTGAATTGCAAGAGAGGAAGTCCGTGTGGCGTCGACGCTCAAGATGTCAGGTGTTTCAGCATCTCCAGGTACATCTTCGCTAGCAATTGCGATCAAGTCTCCACCCCCGTCGCCAACAGAGGTCAAATTATCGCCTACGCCAAGTGTTGCAGACATTTTGACTCATGATGGAAGTGTAGACATCCGGTTGTTAATGATTTCTATGTGGAAGCATCGAGCTAATGCTCCGTTCACAGCGGAGCTTTGTCAGCGACTATGCTCGATGCCAATTACTCAACCAATGCTGGACCAAGTGGAATTTTATTTGCCTCAATTAGCCCATATGGTGGTGCATCTTGAACGAGAGCTACCCATGGAGGATATGGAGCAATTCGTACTGCTACTCTCGCAGAGCAGTGTGCACTTTGCCCTGCAGTTCTTCTGGATGATTTACGCAGCGCTAGACGAGAATCGCCCGAAGCGAGCTGGCAATAATCCTCGTACTTTTGCACGTTGCGCGCGACTACTACTTGCACTCGAACAGTGCTTTGTGTATGGTTCGCCTGCAGCGCGGCAGGCATCGGAGTTGTTAACTCGACAAAGTATATCTAGGGACGAAATGGAGCAGATCATTATGGCTGATCGTCGTTTTTTCGCGGTTCAACAGAGCAGTACAGACGGTTCTACTGCTTCCAACGGGGTAGAAGACGTCGCACCCTTAACTGGAGGCTGGCTGCTCAAAAAGGGAGGCGGCACAAGGGCAATAGGCCGACGCAATTGGACTCTACGATGGTGTCGCCTTGAGAAGCGCATTTTGCTAGTCTTCTCCAAACCTACGGACACTCAGCCTCGTGCTGCAATCCCGTTGCATGGTGCCAAAGTACACGTTGTGGAAAATAAAAGGCCTTACTACTTCGAGATCACCCACGACTTCAGCGAAACAAAAGCCAAGTTTGCTGCAAAATCTGCGGATGAGCTATCGACATGGGTAGCATACATCCAGAAGACTGCCGCACTTCCTGAACCTCCTGCCGGTAGCCCAACCAAGGGTAGCAGTAGTCCTGAACGCACCCTTGCGCGCATGTCCTTCGCCATGCGAACCTTCATTATGCAGTCTTCCAGCAATGTGAACAGCAATGCCACGCTCGCCATGGACGGCGCGATGTCTCCGTCGCGAAATGGCTCGCCATCGAAAACCGATAGCGCGAGTCGCCCAGCAGAAGTCACTGCGGATGCTCTGGCCGCAAACATTGAGCAGATGCGGACTCGAATGCTTAGCAGTGGTGGCGTAAGTGCATGCTCAACTCAAGCAGGTGACACCGAAGTGAGCCAGTCTTCGACGACAGACTGCTGTGGCTCTGACGCGTTGATGCAGGCATTAATGATGCCGGACCAACAGCGACGATACGAATTTTTCTGCAGCATGATCCACTTTGTCAAATCCATCACCGATATATCTGAAGCGCTGCGGCGTGTAGAGCCTCCCAAACGCAAGGAGTTATTGCGTCCGTTGTTAAAGCAGCTCCGACTACCGAGCCGAGCATATATTCCTTTGTGCAAGTCGACTGATGTAAGTTCGTATGCCAGCAACAAAATGTAGGCATTGTGATTAACAAAACCTTACTGTGAATAGCCATATTGCAACGTTGTGTCGGTGTTTAGTGATGAAGGTCGCGTCTTCAGCACCCACGTAAGTTGCTGAATCAGAGCTGTTACTTTCTTGGCGAAATCTAATCACTAAACTTCTTTAGGAACGAGCACCGTGCCTAATCTACTTTGGCACCGAGGAAAACGAAAATGGCGAAGATGTTTCCACTGTATTATTCAACGAACTTTATGAAACACGAAGTACTAATGGTAACGAAGACGTTGACGAGGACGATGAAGCTGTGACTACCTTCGATGAGCATGCTGCCGACATTGCGATGCCTCGGAAGAAAGTAAAAGCCTCGCTTCGATCGCAAGCTAAGCAAGTGTCTAGGCATATGTCTCCGTTTCTTCGTGAATTGTTATCGGTAAGTTGGTTGAATCATTTCCTGCAGATCAAGTCGATGCTAAGGGAGTTTATGATAGGATGATGATCGAAAGCAACGCTTAGAGAAAACATTTGGTGAACTGACGTTCACCAAAGCACAGCGCATTCAGGAATTTATTGAATGCGCCAACCCGGAGCGTTGGCGCCTGACTGGGCTAATGTCTAAGAGTTTCGATGATCTTCGGCAGGAAGTATTGGTGATGCAGCTCATTTCGTATTTCCAGCATATTTTCGAGCTTGAAAAATTGCCCCTGCGACTGCATCCGTATCGCATTCTTTCCACGGGCTCCAGCACAGGCCTCATTGAAGTGGTTCGTAACGCTATGTCTCTCGATGGAATCAAGAAAACTCCTGGCTTCAAAAACCTTCGTAGTCACTTTGAACAAACGTACGATGGAGCAATGAACAATGCCGCAGATGGTGAAAAAGCTGGTGAAGGAGCCGAATTACTTCGTCAGGCAAAGCTCAACTTTATCCACAGCTTAGGTATGTCCTCTTGGTTTTGAATCTTACGTTACGCGTTACTAACGTCCAAATTTGATGTGTATTCTTGCTTCAGCTGCGTATTCGATCGTGTGCTACATACTTGCAATCAAGGATCGACACAATGGCAACATCATGCTCGATATCGAAGGATACATTATTCACATTGACTTCGGCTTTTGTGAGTTTTGTATTAGTATCCAACAAACAGAGTTAGCGGACTAACTATTTCTTCTGCTTCGTGATTCTAGTCCTAGGAAGAGCTCCAGGGGGAAGTTTCAGCTTCGAAACAGCCCCGTTCAAACTGACAGCAGAAATGGTCGACGTGTTAGGCGGTCGCCATTCCTCCAATTTCCAGTATTTTACAGACTTGTGCGTTCAAGGTGCCCTTGCAGCCCGAAAGCACGCAGAAACTATCTACACATTAGTGGAAGTCATGAGCTACCACTCTAAGCTCCCATGCTTTATAGGAGGGGCATCGGGCCCACTTGCAGGACTGAAAGACCGACTATTCCTCAATATGCCGGAAAAGAAAGTATCGTCAACTATCCAAAGCATGGTACAGCGTGCTTACGATCACTTTGGTACGAACAAGTATGACCAGTTCCAGGTGTTCTCAAATGGAATCGCCAAGTAGACCACATTCCTCGCCACAAAACCAAATTAAGTAGCAATAAAGCAAGATAATCTATTGGGTGAACAAGCACACCATTCTCTGGGGAAGCTACGCGCAAACACAGTACTTCTCACTCCCACATGTACAGTGATTTTAAAGTATTATCCTTCACCAGTTTCCTTACTGTCCTTGACCACTTGCTTGCTTAGCGCTGCAATAATATGTATCAGATAGTGATATATTTTCAAAAATGCATCAGGAAGTAAACGTACCAAACGCTCTCATCGCGCTGACGGCACCAAGGACTTTGCTGGACGCCGTGCGCTTAGCCTGAGCTTTTCCGGTCGTTCTAGCGGCTATAGCGTCTGAAAGAGTTTGTTGTCCGTCGCTGTTGATGACAGCCGCTCGAAACTTGTATCGGTGATCGGGGAACAATTCGTTTACAGTTGTGGAGCTTAGAAGCAGGTAAGAGGTTGGTAACGATCAAATTCTCAGACTAATTGTCAAAGACAAATCGAAAAACTACGTACTTGATGGCATGATCCTCAGTACTGAAAACCAATTTCCAGTTGCATGTTCCGTCAGGCTCGGGGGACGAAGAATAGACAGAGCAGATGACACCAGGCTGACGGTCAATATCTGCTATAGCCCACATCAAGGTAATTTCTGTCGGCCCGGTTTCCGTAATGCATAGTACTGGTGCCGAAGGCTTTGCTGTATTGCAAAAACGAAGCATTATCCATTTTAGAGTGGAACACAACTCGAAAGGACCGCATCGCTTACCTCTCCTCGTCTTAACGGGGTAGGAATCAGCGCTGAATTCACTTATTCCGTGCAAGTTGATGGCACAAATTGAAGCAACGTATTCCGTGTCCGCACAGAGCCCTCCAATTGAGGTCTCTGTGGGAAATGCTACAGCCAAAACAATCTTTGCAGGTGTCGAGGGTGAGGACACCTTAATCTTGTATCCCGAAACAGGGACAACTTCATCC
The DNA here is from genome assembly GCA_033558005.1 of Phytophthora taxon juncus. Classification (NCBI taxonomy): domain Eukaryota; phylum Oomycota; class Peronosporomycetes; order Peronosporales; family Peronosporaceae; genus Phytophthora; species Phytophthora taxon juncus. The sequence goes on from JAUCEE010000024.1 coordinate 1,007,190, forward strand.
AAGTTTGGTCTTGGAGGTGACCTATGAAATGAAATCCCAGCAAAGCTTAGCTTTCATTTTTTTCGGATGAGTGCATGACGTCAAATACCATGAGATCTTCAACTCTTTGTCAGACACAGCCTCCAAGATCGGCGCAGCAGGAGTTGATGGCGCTGTCACAGCACGCACTTGCTGGTTAACTACCCCTCATAATGCTTTGCGTAAAACAACTAAGTCACCTACGTTTGCCTGACAGATTTCTAAAAAGCTCCATTATAGCAGGTGTAGTGCATACATCTACTGGTGTCAACCCATGCTAAGCAAGAACATTTAATGGATACCTCTGCTTAAACCAGCAATGCTGGCTTACCTTTGTCTCTGCAACTCGAAGTTCCGCACCACTCTGTCATTAAAACAAATTCAGACTGCAAAGCGTACCTGATAGTTCGAGTAAAACCACGTACCTGAAGAAGCAGTTTGACCACGTCGAAATGACCTTGTTGAGCAGCAAAAAACATTGGTGTGCAGCCTGATCCATTTGCGTTATTGATACTGGCTCCATGCTTAATCTTTAGGCAACGCGGTTTAGCGACAAGAAGGATCCATGCACCGATGAGGACTTACGAGGATGTCACAAATGGACACATGTCCTTGATATGCAGCGTAGTGTAGCGGCGAGTTTGCATTCTGTTGTGAGAAAGTAAAGTATTGGAGACCAGCGCAGCAGCATAATGTTGGCGAAACAATATACCAGTCGAACCTTTTTGTGTGAACAAAACTTACACCGTATTCAGAAGAGTCCCTTTGGTTAAGAAGCTCAGAACCGTCTTCTACAAGCCTCGCAACAACGTCTTCATAGCCTTTCCAACACGCGGTATGAATGTCGACCTTGAAGCGTTGGCGACCGAGGTCCTTAAGCCGTGCCAATGTCTTCTCAACCTCACCGGCTGCTTCGTTGCTTCCACTCTGTCCAACCCACCATTCAGTGAACTCGTCTCGGTCAATCACACCATTGTTGTCACGATCTAGAATGTGAAGAGCTGTGCGAAAGTCTCGTTCAGTTAGAACACCGCCCAAATCCGCGACAAGGTGGCGTAGCTCTGATGCGTCGATCCATCCACTGTCATCTTCATCATAGCAGGCGAATGCCGATCGAATCGTCTCACGTAGCTCCTTATCGTCGGGCATTTTGCCACCTCCTTGCTTCGGTGCCGCCGCCCGTTACGCTAACTTTGCTCAGCACAAAGCGACTCAATTCATTTTAGAAGTAGAAGCTGCATTAGCCTGAGTGGATTATTTTGCGTTAGATTTCACCTTACTTGCTATTATCCTCGCGTATGAAACGCGCCGGAGCCACCGATTGCTCCCACCAATTGCTTAGCTGAGCCCACTGTACCATCGTGTAGTCGGCGTCAACTTTGTTGTGGCACGTTGCCCAGCGATCGCACACAACATCGATCGAGGTTTCGTTCACCTCGGTGATTGAAACGTGAATGCCTCCCTCGGTAACCTACTCGACGATTTCTTGGCTCTCAACGTCACGACTGCGCCGATTAGCATCTGTGCCAGCAATGACAATTGTCACCGTCGACTTCCGCCGGCCATCAGACAGCAGCCATCGGGCGCGGCGAACAAGATACAAGTAGCGAAAATGGTTTTCTGGCCCAGGGATGTTGAGCGCGAAGACAAATAAATCTCTTGCAACAGTTGGGTGCTGACATTATGGCGCTCGTGAATACTCCAGCCGACGGGGGTAATGATCGTAGGTATGAGGTCCTTGGTCTTTTTGAAGGACGCCATGAGGAGAACGTCAAGCGGACAATGAACGCGTTTAGTGAGTCGAACGCGCGTCATGATCGAGTTGTCGTTTGGTAGGTTCCTGGGCTTCCATCCGATAAAGGTACCAACCAGCGACATCAGCGATGCACCAGACGTTCGCTCTGCGTCGGCCTGCTTCAGTCCCGCATCGTATTCATCTTTTGTAAAGGGATGAAAATGGATTGACGGTGCTTCGTGCTCGAAGTAAACACGCCGACCAGCCTGCTCGTTTGGACAACCCATTAAAGATTCTTCAACTTGCCCCACATCAAAGTCATCCTCGCTCATGATAACGTGGAGCTTCTTGTGGCACGCAACTTTTTGGCGAAGCGCTCGGTTCTGGCATTGCAATGCCTCTCTCTCCACGACCAACTCTTGCAGCGAGACAAGTACAGATTATGCCTCTTCACCACCGCTTCGAGCAGCTGCAGCTCGTAAGCTCTCCGCCAGCTTTCGCATCTCACACCCAAGACGGAGAATCTCACTTAGCGTTTCCTTGCGCTGATGTTTCTGCGTCTACCGTAGCGCTATCATCGAGACGCGGCATTTTTCCCTTCTCAGCGCGACCTTGTCCATCAAACCATGCTTGAAAGTCACCTCGTCCATAATTCTGTTTTCGCCCTCCAGATATGTGCACTTGTTTGTCGGGCACGACCTCGTCGTCGTTGGCGGTCTTTTTGCTTTGTGACGACAAACACAGTCTTGCGGTGACTAGACATGAGGTACGCGTTTGACGTGAGCGCCTCACTCGTTTAGTCACGGTTGGCGTGACTAAACTACAGATTAATATAATAAAACGAGACTTTCCACCTGATGTTATGAGTAAACTTTCAAGTCTTGGAGCAGAAGTGGCTTGGGATCCAGCCACAATTTTCAAGTTTGCGTACACGAGGCTCAAACCGAGTGAGACTCAACGGTTGAGTTAAACAACTGTCACTGACGTAGGCTCTCAGCGTGACAAATTATCATTTCACAGCAGAGGATGTGTACGGTCATTTAGGGTACACATGTGCAACAGGACCACGTGATCCAACGCTACAGCAACACCTACAATATCAACTTCATGCAGCCGCAGTGTGCGCCTTCTTCGCGTACCGTGCCCAATCAATCCACCAATACATTTTTGAATGCATCATATGCTTGGCTGAGAAACTCTTACCTTCCACAGTTTGAAACCACCAAGAGAAGATGTCAAGGTTTGCACTTGCTTCCGTCTCTTTGGAGGCACAGACCCGGCACTGGGCGATTGCTTGTATTAAGTGCCCACACAAATACCGTTTGTACCTCGCGTCGCTGCTCTTTCGAAGGGGGAAACAAAGTGGATCTGCTGTCTTCTTTATGTTGCAAGAATCTGTGGAGATCATGCGTACCACAGCCTCCGCACATCTTCGAACAGAAGATTGATCTTCTGTTCGATGAAAAGAGCTTAGAACTTGCAAGGCATACGTTACTATTGCACTCAACTCTTTGAATTGAGTTCCATCCGCACCTCTGCATGCATGTCCATCGATGGGGCGTAGCGTCTGAGCTCTTCATGCTGTAAGCTCGTGCTGTCTTGCTTCCAACAATTAAGGCGGCATGAACAACAGTTGCGACGCGAAGTATTTTACGCAAGGACTTTTGTTTACGTATGACAGGAGGCTCGATTCCAACGCAGACTTTTTACAAGCACACGAAAGCAAAACATGCGATGACGGGTGGTCAGGTTATCCCTTCAGACACAAAAACAATGTTTACGGTGGTTAGAGAGCGAGAAAGAGTGAGCACGCATCGCAACGAATGGAAGCAGAGCGAGATTTTTTTCACCCACTTTACGTACAAGTAATGTCGCATTAGCTCCCGGTTGAGTGAGTCACCACTAATCCCTTGCTACTCTGGCAGTACAATCTTGTAGAGAACCGAGAGTCGTGCCATGCTCGTCAGACTTTTCCTAGCGAGCAGATGCTCAGCGAGTGAATGCACCAGACATTGAAAGATGGCATCAACACATAGCTACTTAAAGCAAAACGACCGCTGTGTCATTCTTCAAACTTGTCACGATTCTCACTCTTTTCGCAGCACTTCCTGGCTCCAAAGGTATCGAATAATCTCTCTCTGCTGTCCACCATCTGACTGCAGGTAGTCGCTCTGCGCGGTCTTGTCCTTCATCAAGTACGTCAACGCGCTGCCAAACCTCACAAGGTAGGGCTTAATCTCCGCGTGCCACATCTTTTCGTCCCAGGGCACTTTCGTCGTCTTCGTCTTTGCCTTATCCGCATGCAAATGCTCCACCAGCTCGCCGTCCTGCACTCCCAAAATGTACAAATACGTCTGCAACTGAGCAATGTCGTACTTGGGCAGCGGCGACATGAATCTCTTGAGTCTGTTCTTGACTTCGATCACCTTCCCGTCCGCTCGTCCGTCGATTTTGCCTCCCACAAGCACATCATACGTGTCCACCGTGGCGATTTTCTTCTTGGAGAAGACTAAATTTCTCTCTTCCACTTTCACTTTCCTCTGCTCCTGATACTGTTCAATCCCTGCCGTCTCCTGCTTCACCCCGAAGCCTTTGTGCATGGTGGAAGTGACGAACTGCACCACTTCGGCCTTAACTTCGGCCGGCGTGGCGGCCGGCAATGATTGCGCCACTTTAGCTTGCGCCTGGGCCACCTGCTGGATGGTCTCGGCCTGCGCCGCCTGCTGCACCAGCTCGTGGATGGCGGGGGCGGCGCCCAGCGACTCCACCACCTTCTGCATCTTCTGCTCGGGGCTGGGCAGCGATAGCTCGAGACGCGCTTGGAGCTGCTCCACCTGGCGCGGGTTGGTGCGGCGCCACACGTCCAGGAACACGTCCTCGATCTTGCGGTACGGGTTGAGCGCGCTGATGACCGGCACCTCGCTCGCGAAGATCATGATGGAGCGTCCTGCGCGTCGCGCCGCCATTATTGCGCAATAATGGAGAAAGTGTGGACCACTTTGGGTTCGTGTGGAGGACGCAAATATGTGGACCACGTGGGATTGTGAAGGAAGTGATGTGGACTACATCGTACATTGTGGTGGACGTATTCTGGTGTGGACGCACGCAAATAGAGTCAGTGTGGTTAGTCACTCTACTCAACAGCTCACGTCATTCTGGCTTGTTCAGGCCAGCTAAGTCATCGAGGAGGTCCTGTGAGGTCACCGGTCTACAGTAGGCCAGAGTTGTTTGTCTGTCATGACGGAGAGTCTCTTCTCGGCCAGTGACTTCCTGGACCTGTTGGGGGATGAGTCCCCCACGGAGACGTACGATCTGGGGCTGGAGACGATGGTGAAGCCCGTGTGCGAGGACCCCAAGGCGCGCAAGAAGGCCAAGCACCGCGAGGCCATGGTGGAGTTCCGTCTCAACAAGAAGCAGAAGCAGAATAATCTGTTGCTTGAGCACCGACGACTGGAGGATAGGATGAAGGCGCTGGTGGCTGCGGCGAAGGCTGCCGCTGCGCGCACTGGCGGCACTACGGACACCCTGCAGGAGTTGGTGGTGGAGCGAGAAATACTTCGCAGCCAGAACATCGCACTGCGTGAGGAGATTCAGCGCCACGAAAAGTTTAAGAAGATTGTGCTAGAAGCGAGGGACGACCCGATGGAGAAAGAAGAATCGACGCTGCTGTCAGGTGATGGCGAGTCCGGGTGGCGCGTGCGCTTTGAGGACGCTGCAGAGCCCTCCTTCCACTTCCATCCGTTCACACGCGACGAATTTGACACAAAGATAAAACAATTTGAGTCCGAGCTCAAGACGGGCAAGGCTTCGTTAGTGAAGGTCGGCAGCTTCTTTGGGTGGGATGTTCTCCGTGCACCCTTGGTGTCTGCATCGGATGGAAAATCGTTGCTGGCTCGCTCGAAAGTCTCCAAGCGGCTGCGCTGCTCGCTCGACGTGCACCAAAAAATGTCGTACACGAAGCAGAAGGATTTAAGTCCACTCGTTGTGACGCCAATGGGTTGGGGGCTTCACAAACGGACAAACGTCAGCACCCAAGTTCTTCAGGAGTTCGATCAGGACTCGATCGTTTTCGTGCACAGTATCCCTGGACCCGAGAAGGCACTTCGCTATTTCTTCCAAGTGCGACGTGCTCAGTGGACGCTGCGGGACGGCAGGAGAAAACTGATGGCAAGCTTAGTTATTACGGATTCGGAGGCCAATCGACGAAGTCGCGAAGCCGAAGATTCGCACGATAAAGTGGAGTGGGCAACAGAGGGAGCCATCAATGTATCGGTCACGGAAGTAGACGATAACTCGATTGACGTCGTCTGCGATCACTGGGCGGCTTGTGAAAGCGAGCTGCACGCTGAATACTTAATGATCCAGTGGACGCAGTTTGCTGTGTGGTGGGAGCAGCTTATCGTGCCTACGAACTTGCTTCTTCAGAAAACGTAGATGTATGTGGGACTGATCTAACCTATGTAATGTTCTACAATCGTATAAGTAAAATGTTTTTGCTGTGGAACAGTTGACTGACCGATAGCTGTTAAACATGTCGATGATGGTTTTACCTTCTAGGTCTTGGCACCGTTCGAACGCAAGGATCCGTTCCTGTGCTGCAGCGATAGATGTCTCATGACTGTACTTTTGTTCATCGGGAAACGCTTCGAGAGCGTTTATGGAGAAGTTGAAGTGTTGCAGACATGTACTGTTACTGCAGATCTAGCAATGTGAACATCGTGCGGGCGGTTATGGTGTAAAATAATTGAGTCTTAGAAGGCGTGTTTGAAGCAGTCGCCACTTTCCGCTGCTAGCTGCCTACAGTCTGTTAATTATATGTTTTGCTAGTACGGACGAATAGTCCAAGCAGTAGCGATCAAATGAGGCTCTCGCGTTTTCGAAGTTGGGTTGAAGTAAAGCAATCGCAAAGTCTCCCATGAAGGCTGTAGCTCTGCAACAAAAATATGTCTTTCTCTTGCTGCTAGAGCTCTTTTCAGGAATGCGCGATCCGTGCTATCAAGTGTCCTCTGGCGAAACTAATCTCTTGGGGTTGGCCATGACTTCTTATTACCAAACTCTGTTAGTGGACGGACGCCATTAGACCCACATGTATTGAGAATTACCAACGATCGCAATGGTAATCAGCAAATATTACGCTGCTCTCGTCATCGTCGATGACGAGAGCAACGTTGCGTAATCTTACCATACCATTGGCATTCCGCGTTATCACTTTTGAATTCACGGCTCCAGGGCAATACTCCACAAACAAACATTGAGGCGATGAGTACTGTGAACACGCTCCATCCGCCCAGCAGATACCACTTGAGCGACTTGCTGGTCACGAACGTAGTGCAACGCACCAGGCAACTAAATAACTTTGTTCATCCTGAGACTCAACGTGAATCGTACCAAGCCTCTAATGCAGCCTCGCAAGAATGGTCTTCAGACAACCCAGAGTGCGAGGAACCACAGGAGAACTTGCAGCCCTCCGGAGCAGGTTTAATCAAAAAGATGAAAATTCCCGGCACCAAACGACTACAAATCATTCAACCAAATGGTCATGCAGTTGAACTGTGTCTTAAAACAGCTCTGACGCATGGAGGGCAACTATCAATTGCAGAGCTTCAAAACCTCGGCTGGAATATCAAGCTACAACACGATTCAGTTGCCTCTCTCGCGGAAGACGTACAGCAATTACGTAAGGAAATCGAGTCGCTGAGACAAAGACGCTATCGAATTTCCATCGCCGCTCTGGCTAAATGATGTGCAGAATATGGCGCAGCAATATTTTTCCATTATTGACCGGGGTCTTCATCTTACCAGCGATGGGCTTAATTTTGTGAGAGCAACAATGGCTCCGGACGTAGTCTTCAACACAGAACTTGGACTACCAGAAGTGGTAAGAAGCTGGTGTTGCTGGCAATGGTTCGATGACATGGACGTTAGACCCCAGCATTCGCACATTGGTGCCGAAGACTCGCTCATCGTGGCTACCAAGACAAGTGTGACGATCTCGATACGAACTCTGACCAATGTGTTCCCACACCTTTGCAACAAACGAAACTGTGAAAAAAGTAACAGTTTAGTTCAAAGGCTTGTGGGTCAGCGCATTGTTATGCGGGGATCGACACGCTTGATTGGGATAGCGAGAATGGTCGTGTAGTGAGCGTGATCGCCCAGAGTGATATGATGACGCCGGTGTTACGGCTGCTTGGCAGCTTGGAGGACGTTGCTCCATTGTTTGAGAGTGCCCTCATTTCGCCTGATTTCCAGTGGAGATTAACAAAATAGAACCTGACAGTCCGCATAAAAGCATTGTCGTGTCAGTTTCAAGCAATACAACGATCAAACGCTCGCTCCTTGCTATGCAGGTTTTTGATAAGCGCTCGGTTAGTTATTGTCCAAAGAGAGGAATGCATTTCATCGAAATTGAACTTGTCGGTTCTTCCCAAAATGTAATTAGACACACTGCAAGTTGCTGATGGCGATATTGCTTCTGAGTGATCACTGAAAAGATAGGTATGCCCAGTTGATTAGTTCTCACGATTCGTACGATTAGTACGTCTGATTGGTATCACAGTTGCTCGTACAGTATCGGCTTTCGTCTTATTTTGTGATTTTCTTACCACTACGAATACCAACCATACACTATCGCTACGTGATGCTGCTGGTTGTTTTATTTCTCCTCGTCAGTGGGGCTGACACCGCGTATTTGAAATCTATCGAATCCATCTACTCGGTTTCAAGCAAACGCGTGCTGCTTCTTTGCGTAATCCTCGTGCTAGGTTGCTACCCCAGTCCGTGGCAGATACTACTATTGGCGTCGAAGAGAGAGGAGTCAGTGCGTCCGTCGAGAAAGTTAAGTCGTGGCTCACATCGTCGACAATAACAACGGAAATGCTCAATAAGTGGGCGGCGAAAAGGAATCTCGAAACAAAGTGTTCATTCGCCTTGGACTAGACGAGGCGGGAAGCAAAATATTTGAAAAAGCGCAATTCAAAACGTGGGTTTCGTACGTGACATGATGAACAAGCAAATCCCAGAAGAAGCCATGGTTTCAGTGTTGATGGCCCATTATCCAAACCACGATCTGTTCAAGAGGCTTAGTTCTGCTTAACATATCCCACATCTCGAGGATATCGCTTCTAAACTACAGTCAGAATAATCCGAGTATGGCTTACACAGAGAAAATCTGCTGAAATGGTGAACGGCAGTAGTAGTACTTAGAACATTACGCCAGTTTTTTTTCCTTACCGTAATTTACCACCGAGAACATTCCTGAAACCTTCTTTCGGGACAGCAGCGATTTCAACGACGCAACCTCTCGACCACCTTAGAGCGAGAGCCACGACTTTTCGATATTAGGGTAGTTTTAGAACTGCTCGATCACTGAAAACAGACAACCGTTGGTTTCGTCTGAATTTCAGAATTAATTTTTCTTTCTCAAAAAAAAGTTAAGACCCTATGTATATCGATACACATAACTAATAACATGTCGAGCGAACTAACGTTTGGAAAATACAAGGGCACGCCGATCGAAGAAGTATATGCTTCTGATCCCGGGTATTGTCGATGGATGCACAACCAACCCAGTCTCAATATTACTGAGGATATCAAGATTTTCCTTCACTCCAAGTTTCTTAGCAATGATAATTCGTATATGATGAGTTGGGGCAAGTACAAGGGGATGACGCTGAAGCAAATTAGTCGCACCGATTCTAATTATATCGATTGGGTTTGTAAGAACCCATTCGTAATTGAGAAATGTTCTAAGCTACTCAATAAACTTAATTAAGCGATAAAAACATTTTTTGTTTTACCTATGACAGAAATATCGGTGATCCTGATATATACAGTCCTATTTTATAATAATGAAAGGGTATATCTATAAGATCACCAACGCTGACGAATCGATTGTATATGTGGGTAGTACTACTAAGACACTTAAAGATAGATGGAGATGTCATCTTGGCCATTATAAAATGTGGTTAGATGGTAGACATCGAGCATGCTCGATTTATTATAGTTTCAAAGAATATGGAATTGAAAAATTCTCGATTAGTCTGATTTCTGAGCACGAAATTTCTAATCGACAGAAACTCAATGAATTTGAGCAGCTCGTCATCAATGATACGGATTGTGTTAGTAAAACCCCTGCGTATAGAACTGTTAGTGAAATGATACAGCAAGAAACGAACGTTCCATCGGAGATAATTGTGTGTAAATGTGGTGAAACATACACTCGCGGTCATAAAGCTCGTCATGAGCAACCGAACGTCATCTCATGGTGTCGCATCCGAAGAGGAAAGAAAAAATATTGATAAAGCCCGCGAAGATGCTGATAGAGCTCGTAAAGAAGCTCTAAAAGCTCGGCAAAATGCTGTCATTGAGTGTGAATGTGGTGGATCGTACCAGAAAGCTAATAAATCATACCATGTTCGGAAATCAAAAATCCATCTTCTATGGTTCGCTGATCACCATTGAGATACTCATTTTTTTTCTTACGCTGTAGAGTACTCTAAAACCTCCCCGGTCAAGCGATCGAAAGTTAGCTCTTGCTCACTGATTACAAGAACCAATAGATTTACACCTTGACAGCCAGCGTTGGTACCCCTGAATCTGAATCGACTGAGGTACATCGCGCTCTGTCAGGCGACTGACATCAGCGATAAGCATGCGGTTAGATAGCGACCAAGTCTGGTAGTCAAGTAGTCCATTAACAAGCTCAGGAGTCAGATCACCGTTAATGGCTCCAATCTTAGCAACCTCATTAGTGAAATGGTGGAAATCATAGTCATGGCTGATATCGAATACCTGCGTCGAACCGATGCGGACGTTGAAGTTGCGAATCGACGAGCCTGGCTGTAGCGTCCAAGGAGCCGAATCGAAGGGGCTTTGGAATTCCTGTACCGCTGCGGTTGCGAAACTACTTGTCTGCTCAGCGAAAGGAAGTACTACAATGTATTTAGCATTCTTTACACTCGCGGATAGCTGTAGGTCGAAAGAAGCATTGAACTGAGTCGATTGCTTACCGATACCGGCTCTCTGATAGAACCACTGAGCATAACAATCATTGTAGCGATTTGTTTTTGACAGGCTTGGAAATAATAGCCTGGGGATTTTCGAGATGTACAAAAGCCACATACAATCGAGCAGTCGTGAAAGGCATGTAGGTTCCATCAATAGTTGGCTCAAGAGAATTAGCAACCGCCCCCCAGAAACGCTGAAAGCAGCGGAAGTAGCAAGAACACTCGCCATAGGATTACCTGTAGCAGCGCTGGCGATCATAATTAACCAACTATTACCAGAGGCAAGGGTAGTAGAAGTTAGCGACATATTCTTAGAAGCATCCACAGCGACAACAGCAGTAACCTGATTCACACGGAAACGTAGTCGGATCTGAGGGTTAGCCATGAGATCAAGCTCACGGAAGATAGGGTGCAAGTCCGTTAGTTTGATCTTGAGCATGTAGTTCCAAGTACCCATAATTCCATTAGCAGTAGCTACACCGGAAACGAAGGCACCACGAGCGGTTTGATTTGAAATGGTAGTAGAAGCAGAAGCACCACCAACTGAAGGCCAACTGGTAGAGAAATCGGCACCTGAAGTAGGAGGGTTTGATAGTAATCGCTTAACAAAGCCATCGTTAGGGATAGTTGCTCCACCTTGAGCCTGTACTCCGAGCGAGCTGGTGAATGCGGTGTTGTTGGAGTACGCATCACCAGCTGTAGCAGCAGCTGCGCTGTAAAGTACTGATTGACCGGCATCAGGGAATAGGAAATACTCAGCTCCATGCTTTTCAACATACTGAGGACTATATCCAGTTTGAGCACGAACATTGTTCCAGAACAGTTTTTAGTCAGCCATAGATACAATGGTCTTACCATTTAGCTCGAGCGACAACGAATCAATGACATTCCAATTGCCGCACTTTAGTGTAGTACATAGACGGTTAGCAGCAGTAGTTTGGGCCGTAGCACCATTCTTCATCGAGACCTTGTATGGAAGCATAATGTAAGCATCACGGAGCGAAGCAAATCCTTCGGAGCCGTTAAACTGAGCCGTAGCATCAATTGTGATAACACCATTCTGATACGAACCCTGATTTAGGTCAACAACAAAAGGCGTACGCTTGCTGGAAGATACCTTGATCTCCGGGTCGCTCTTTAGCGAGCTCTGGTACAAATACTGGTCGGATAGTTGAGTTTCACTCATCGTTGATTCTATATGGATCCTAATATACTTTGCGCAAATTAATTATTATGTCTCAGCTTATCAAGACCATTACCAGCGATCATGATCTCATTGAACTCGCAGAGCGGTTGAATGTACATCTGGATGATATATTCGAGTCAAGTGAGATAACAAAGCCACTCCCGAAGAAAGGTACATATCTGATTTTGTTGCGACAACCTGATTTGGATGTAGGACACTGGCATGCTGTTCATGATGGTGAATTCTTCGATTCAATCGGCGAAGCACCAACAAAGTACGGAATCGGTAAATACAATCCAAAGCAATTCCAAGGAACGTATGGTGATTATTGCGGTGTATGGTGTATGCTCTGGTTATATTGCAAACAAAAAAATAAGATGAATCTACTAAATCGATTTAAGGATCTAAATTTGACTATTCTTTAATAAAAATCTTTCAAGCTATATAACAATAATGTATCGTGAACTAACTATTTCAAGCGACGTACCAGCTCCAAAGCTGACCAAAGGTTTCAAGACTGGTAAGCTAAGCCTGACAGCTGATCAACTCAAGGGTAGCGGCTCCGTTATCCATCTCCATCCAGCTTTTTATGAGAAAGCTATCAAGGCACGCAAGGCAGGTGGTGGTGTTCGTCTTGATATTACACGACACGAGGTCAAAAAGGGATACAAGCGGGCCCAAGGAGGCTCTGTATGAAGTAAAATTTGGGGAGGTATCAAATCCGCATTTAAGTTCGCTAAGAATTCAGGTTTGCTTACGCAAGCAGCCAATGCAGCTGTTCCAGTAATAGCAACGGCCTTAGGTGCTCCTCAAGCAGCTATCCCAGCGCGAGCAGCTATCCGTTCTATGACAGGCATCGGTGTTTATGACAGTGATAGTGATGTAGATACGGAAGGTGGTCGTGTCTCAGTAGCTGACGTTAAGAAGGCAGCTAAATCCGCGCTTGGTTATGCTAAGCGAAAAGGGGTTTTAACCGATGTGGTCGATGCTGGAGAACGATACCTACTCTCCAAGGCAACCAAACCAGAACATGAACATCTCGTCAAGTCTATCCGTGGCGAAGTCCGTCGTCGCTATGGTGTCGGTGTAGCTAAGAAGGGTAGGAAATTTGCGAAGGGCTCGCAAGAGGCAAAGGATCATATGGCAAAGCTCCGAGCTATGAGAAAAAAGGATAAGTCCGGAGGAAGTTTCAGATTGTAAGAAAAAACTAAAGCGATCAGCTTATTTTTTTGGTCTCAACAGTAGCATGATCGATACTGAAGTATCACGGAAGATTACCTTTTTGTCGTTCTGGTTAAAGATACTGACTGTGATCGCTGATCGCGAACCATTATGACATTCATCCAAGCATACTGAGTGGGTTTGTACGAAATCAATTTTCCAATTTCAGCATCACCTCTATCAAATGCACTACCAATATCACCTGATGCAACATACTCATTTTTAATTAAATCACAACGAACGATGTATGAACTGGTGGGGTGAATCTGTGGAATGATGTTCGATAGCTGAGCACTGGCTGCGGTAGCAGAAGCTGATGGGTAAGTCCCCCCGGTCAGGCCTAATACCTTTCCAAACTCAGCATTATCGATGATTAGACGCGGAACTCGTGTAGTAGTCGGCAATCCAAAACCATCAGATGAGTATAGACCTGTAGCAGGTCTTGTCCAAGTACCACTGGTCGTCGGTAAGGTTGTTGGGGTTGGAGAGAATCAATCTGACACGCGTAATAAACACTGTTTTCACTTACTTTCAGGTAGAAAACATTTTCCCCTGATGGATTGATCAAGTACGCTCCAGCATTGACGAGAGCAGTCTGGATTGATCGATTGATATCATCATACGAGTAAATACTGTCTTGAAGACTGATACTTATGGTAGAAGTAGTAGCAGCAGTAGGTACTTCAACTTTGAATGTTGTGTTCTGGAACTGAAACGAATCAATGTTGTACTCACTATTGTACATCGTGATTGATTGGATAGCGCAGACTACATCACGGAAGTCTGCAGCTGAATCAGGAAACGAATACTTCCAAGTTGAATTCGTTCTATCTTGAACAAGGTTAGTACTGTCAAGTTTCAGAAAGCTTGCCATTGTAAATAGTATATGATTCTGACCATAATTCTGATCAATAAATTTGATTTAGTTACCGATAACGATTGGTCTGTCGAAGTTGTAGCAGATTTGGCCTTTAACAGAATCTATGAACAACATCTGTCCTTTGCGCTCCGAGGCTTTATTGTAGCAATAGACGATTGATCGCTCATCAACACCCTTGATATAAAAGTCTTTCACAATTAACTGTAAATCACGCTTCGAATTGGCCTTTAGGATCGCTACATACTCTGAATTCAAGCGAATCATCTTATCCGTTGCAAAGTAGCTGTGGCTTAGGAATATGGTACTCAATTTGAAGTGTCGGCCCCTTGTGAAGTAGTGCGAGAAGATGTTCTTCTGGAGCAGACGGTCATTACTAAAATCATCTATGATGACAAGCTCAGGTTTGTTAGAACTGATAGGGGTATGACGTACTTGATCTACACTTGGAGGCGTATCTGGATCAGCAAACGTAATGAATCCATCCAGTTTGTCGCGAAGATACTCATACAGTTCCTGGTGAGGATTTCGAGCCATAATCGTTAAATGAGCAAATGCGTGAGGAGAATGCTTAAGAATGAACATACATAGATTGTTTTTCCCACTGAAAGATGGTCCAAGGACCACCATTCTAAACAACTTTTTAATGTCAAGCGCTGGGATATCACCCATAGCGGCTGACTTGTATTTTTTCGGTAGAGAACCACCGAAGTCAGGAATAGCGCTCATGATCGTGTCTTTAATCACTCGATCTATATAGCTCGAGACAAAAACATCAATGATGAGCTCAGGTTTTTCATATCCGCAACCAATTTTCCAATCACCGATATATAACCCCGCATTCTATCTGACGTTGGATGCCAGTGGTTATCTCACTTATGATTATGCTCAAACACTATATTTAGGTAAGAATGACTATCGTTTAACTTATCTTACAGGAACTACTCAAGGGATTGCAACTCCTGGAGTAGCTCTCGTACCAGGTGATAAAATGGTGATATTAGTGGAATTGGTGCGTTAAGCTGTAATAGTTTGACCGTGAATGGGTCATCTATAACCTCAGCCCCAGCGTATGTGCTATCTATCACTCCCGGCTCAGCAGCCGCGAACAAAGCACTCGTTCTTAATGGTAGCAAACAGATCACAGTGGTCAACAAAATTTCGCTTCTTGGTACATCTACCACAGCAGGAACCTTCGAAACACTTCTAAGACTGACTAATGCAGATGCATCGCTCGCTACAGCCGAGATTCGACTAAAGGTTGGAACAGCCGCAACAAGCGAATGTTTCATTGGAACGACCCCAGCAACCAAAACCGTTCTTATGGTAGGTGGTGCTCGAATTATTACATGTGAAAGCACAGGAAATGTTTCAATAGGCGGAACCACAAGCACTTACAAGCTCGACGTGTCTGGAACGATTAACTGCAACAATCTCTACCGAAGCGGTGTCATCGCAGATCGGACACTGATCAGTGGAATCACTACCATTGGTACTGGACAAGCATCAAAAGTACTAACACTTGATAGTTTTCGCAATGTAGTTAATGTCACTTCGCTCGCTGTCGATACCCTTGTAGCGAATACAGCTACGAATATTCTTAACATCAATCCTACGACTCTTCAGATTAAAGGAACCACATTGACCGCGACTGCTACTCAGTTGAATGTTCTGAATGGTTTCACGGGTACTACTTCTAACCTCAACGTGCTCTCAGGCACAAGTGCAACCTCCGCTGATCTAACAAAGCTCAATGCGATTACTGCTTCAGCTACTGAGCTTAATACTCTCGCAGGCGTTGTAGCTGGAACAGCTGGAAACGGCAAGGCAGTTGTACTTAGCGGATCTGGTAGCATATCAAAAAAAAAATATCAACACTATCTACGACTGGTGCTATTACAGCTGGAGGGCCCCTCAATGGATTTTTAGCTTATGGCAACCAATCAGCAATTACAAGCGTTGGATCATTGACAGAGCTTGGTATCCATTCTACACCTACTGATGAATATTTCTCGATAACAGGCTCGGGTTTTGACTATCTGGATGGTAGTTATACGAGAATGCTTACGTTTTCGGGATCTAATCTGACGCCCGTCAGTTTCAAATAGAAGTCCATAATGGAACAAGTGCAACAGCAGCGAATGCGACATGGATAATAAATTTCACAAACAACGATCATCGTTTTGAGTAAATAACTCGACTTCGATGATCCTAACTATGACAGGGCGCCTCGGGATAAGTACAACAAGCCCTTCAGGCCTCTGCATGTCCCGGGCAGCAACAATTATGTATTTGGAGCAGGAGGTACGGCAGTGTATCGCCTCAGAACAGATAGCGGAGCTACAGAATCAGCACTGGGACCGATAACGTACAGTGTTGCTGCTATATCCGGTGGATACATTGGATGTACAGCAATGGCGATGACATCGGATCGGCGATTGAAACAAAACATCCAACCATGCCCCATTAATCGAGTCAAGTGGCTCTACGATCAATGCGAGGTCAAGCTGTACGATTGGATAGAGAGCGAGAATCGACCTGGTCAGGAGGTGGGCCTCATCGCCCAAGATCTCGTCTCAGCCCATCTAACCGATTTAATCAGTGTCTTCTATCGCGATGATATCGAAGAAGGAGAACACCCATCGCTTGAACCTGGCAAAACGCAACTTAACGTTGATTACAGCCGCATTAGTGCTTATAACATGAAAATGATTCAACATCTGTTGGTGGAGATAGATAGCTTAAAAGATCGCTTAGCTAATATAGAATCATGAGGATCGAACGAGGCCCAGACGTAGGCAGGGTCTTGCGACCCTACCAGAGTATTGAGCGCTGGGAGGTAAGTCCATTGAGTTCCAAGAAATATCGAGTATGGATACGCCTGGATACAGTTGATTTTGGTGCTAAGGGGTATGCTCATTATCGCGATCAAACCCCTTTGAAAGCATTCTCACTCCTTGACCATAACGACCCCGAAAGCCGTAAGAGATACTATTTACGACACAAAGTTGATCATCCTCCGTATAGTGCGGATTTTCTATCGAAAAGATATCTATGGTAGTAATATACAATGGGTTGCGTACCAAGTAAAGAGCTCAAAACCAATTTAACTAACGATGAACCAAGTCAGATCGTTGGATCTACGCTATTAAGAGCTGATAAAATTGTCGTTCTCGGTGATTCTGTCTTGCTGCCAACACAAAGCCTTAATGGGGAGTCTGCCATACTTGAGGTTTCTATCAGCGATAAAAAATTTCAGTCTATCGAGGCTATGCAAATAGACTTGTTAGGAGTGGTATTACTTAGATGGCAAAAGTTTTAACAGTATTGATCTTTTTTTGGCGCGGGGCAAATCCCCCGCCCGGAGCCCGAAGGGCTTTTTTCTTGGGTTGGTAAGCCTATACGCGACCACCCTCTGTCGTCTGAGTCGATGCATCTACCTTTCTGATTGACTTATCAAGGTCAGTAGCCCATACAGCTGCCTGAGTCTTCTGGAGGCGATCATGGATGATGAGATTCTTCATGATGGCCTTAAGCTCAGCAACGTTGAGATCGGCGTTATCGCCATAGCTACCACCTGAACTGGAAATAATGCGTGGGTTGAAGAAGAACATGTTTCTATAGTAATCGAGTTATAATTTGCTTAAACTCTTTATCACCAATTAGTCGGTTGCTGTACATATCCACTGTGAGAGACTTAAGCTGCTTGATGATGCTTGGATTGTCATTTCCTAACTCCATCTCTCCATTCAGCTTATCAGACTCAGCTGGAAGCGTCTCTAATGGATCCGTGAGCTTATCATGAAAATTGTACTGAAGATGACTGATCGCAAGGATCTCCTTGAAGAGCTTTTTATCATCAATACTGAGCTTATCGTATGAAGCCTGGTCAATATGGAATATGGTTCTTATATACAAGCGTTCTGATCATGGCTTGGAGACTATCGCTAATTTGACACTTAGGACCACATTTACGCCGATTTGGTTGAACGATTACAAGGGTCTTAGCATCCAAGTCAGGGATACGTATATACTTGCTTCCAAGCTGCTTGTAGGTATATGCTGACGGTGTTGCTAATCCTTGAATCTCATTGAGATTGTACGTACGACCACGACGAACTACACCTTCCAATGGGGCAACACCCGCGCCTCTAAGTCCACGCCCCTTCAACCTACTACCGGAAACTTGACTCGCGTCAGAATATCTCTTAGCCTTCGCTTGGAATACAGCCTTTGTAGCTCGCATCGCTGCCTTCAGTGCTGAGCTCGCTGATTTTGAGTTAGATACCCTCACAGCTTCCTTAGCTTTTTCATAGCGCTTCTGAGCTTCACCATACGCTTGAGCAGCTGCCTCCGAGTCATCATGAAGCCTTTGCAAATTATCGTCATGGTCGTATTCCTCGATACTCTGACGCCTGATATCATGAACAGACTTCAGTATCGCATCATTTAATGCTTCGAGGTTATCATCAAGGTTTTTACGTCTTTGTTCGTCCAATATCTTCTCTTCAACCAATTTAGCTGCTTCTTCATCATTTGATGGGGATTGGTATTCATCATCATCATTAAGGTATTTATCCAAATCCTCCAACCAATCAAGTAGTAATGTAAAGGTATCCATCCACCTGATATTTCTCATCAATCCCTTCCAAGCTGCACCAGATACTTGCTGCTTTTTATATTTATCTTCCGTCATGATATTTAAAGATCTGGATTCAGTTGGCTGACCAAAATAGTATGTTGGATGAGGTTTTACTCCATTTTTTGTATCATCCACTGGAATTAGCCTGAACGGTATTTCAATATCATTCGAATAAAGCTGTGTATAATAATCAGCCAATATCTTATTAGCATCATTGTCCGCGTTGCTCAGATTTTGATCCATATCTTCATCGATACCACTCATTCTTCCATGCTTTGCTTCCCCATCGACTGGCATGAATTCCTTGACGTCAGTTTCCTCGTCATGCTTACCTATCATTTCTAACTGAAGTCCTCTGTCTCTGACCATATTTATAAATGAACGCAGCGTACGTTGCCAATTCACCGTTTTTGTGATAGCTGACTTAGACCTATCGCTTTCTTTTCCATAGACGCTAATTGAATGTCCATCAACCCAAACGTATCCATCATTATCAATTGGAGATGATTTGCTTAAGAATAGGGACAATCTTCTTTTTCAAACCATTGGATTCAAGCAAACCCTTATTTTTACTTATGATCCAAAACAGTTTGATTTTGCCATCAGTTTGATCAGAAGGTGTGGAAGTAGAATTATCGAAGAGAAAACTGTCCTCAAGTCTTTGTTTGGTACGATCAGCAATATCCCCGTCTGATGCTCTTTTCCTCTTTGATCAATATACTGCCATATGTGTTTGGGAGTATTTAATATCCTCTTTTTCCATTTCGTTGCGTTCCCTCTTTTCATTGATGTAATTTAGGAAACGAACGTCATTAGTGATAACCACGCGAATATGGTCATATGTCTCTGACCAATTAACGCTTGGGACTAAAACAAGCTTGTTCAATTTAATACTGTATGTCTTGGCATCTTTACCGATGTAGTACTTTGTTGGCTGACGAGCATTAGACGCAAGAGGATGAATGTGCAAGTCTGCAAGAATTGGATAAACCTCATATATATCAGCAACCGCTAGTTTTGATCGCTTCTGTTCTTCGATTTCAGCGTTATCATCATCATCACTATATACATTTTTTCTATATTATCAGGAGCATCTTCCCCAACCATAGCATCATTCATGATAGGGGTATTAATACTAACACCAATTACTAAAGGCTTTGCTGATACACCTACATCAATTATGAGGGCTTTGCTTCGACGCCAGTATCGACCATCATCGGTGTAACATTTACTTCTGGAGTAGTTGATACCTCAGGGTTTGTCTGGGAGTATTCATCAATCAGCGTTTTTTTAATTAAGGCCTCAGATGGCTCGGATGTTGAGTCTGTCTGAGTTGATTCAGTTGCTTTCTTGGCAACAGTTGTAATTCCATTCGAGATATCAGTAGCCCACGAAGCGCCTTCATACATCTCACGCTTCGCTTTAGCTTGCGAACTCGACGCTGAGCTCTTCAATAAGCTCCTGTCGTTTTTGCTCTCTCTGAGCGAGGGATGTGAAATTTGGAAACATCGTATCTATATTTTGTGAGCCATAAAAAATGAGTACTCAATTTACCAATAGCTCGGTATAACTGAGTCATGGCGGAAAGGGAGATAGGAATGGCAGATACGTACGATTTCGCTCATTTAGAAGGTTTAAATATCGCTCTTTACAATGGAACGAGACGCCAAAGATTGCTTCCAATTCATGCTTGTACTTTTGATTGGCTACCGTTTTGCGAAAATTTGAAGCTGCATCAAGATTAAGCAACTCATTCTTGATTCGACTTATTTCTTGGATGATCCACAGCTTGCGTCGAAGTTTCACAAGCTCACGTTCCTTTTCTATACAACCTGGGCACATTATTACGAGTTTAGTATCTATACATAAAGTCAGATAATTCATATTCTCATGACAAAATATTAAAACTAATATGGGTCAAAGCTTACGGAGGATGCCTCTATCTAAATTATTATCAAGCTAATCATAGGTAATTTTTTTCACCCAATATTCCTTCTCAAGAGTTGATCTCCTATTCTTGTTAATAAACCGCAGATTATCTTGAGGCTCCCATGAGTCAGGCTCATTACCAACCCGCCTAACTAAATATCTGAACTTACCCGATCGCATATTTTTGTGTTTTAAGATTTTCTCAGCTTCTAAAATATCACCCCTGTTAATTGTGGCATCTGTAGTCTCTGTTTTAACAAATTTAAGATCATTTGGTGCCTTGTAGAGGGTATGACCATTTTTTGAACGGATTTGGACTCGGTAGCTACCAATTTCAACGATTTTATAGACTGCTTTGCTCCATCGAGAAGCTTCTTTATCAAATGTCTGCTTCGTGAGACGGTATAATACGCTTGATCCGATCTCAAACTCTTTCTCAATTCTATCAGCTTCCACCTGATTATGACTCAGATCCGCATCCATTACTTTGCCTTTTGCCTCATTTGGGGTCATACGAATTGAGCGATGAAACGTGCTATTGTAGTTTTCGATGACGTCGGCAATAAGCTTTTGCGTAACCCTTTTGGGAGACATTTTAGTTAGTCTCTGCTTTAACGTTCTGCTGAATCGCTTGATTTTTCCCATTGTACCGTGATCACCGGGATCGTTGTTGTAGTGCTCAGTTTGCTTGGATTTGTAGAATGCTTGAGCCTGTGAGTTCATGAACTCGCCACCATTATCACTTGTCAGGATATCAACTTTGTGAAGGCGAACAAACGCTTTAAGCGCTGCTAAAACAGTTGGCGCAGCCTTGTTTGACAAGAGGTTTGCGTACCCCAACCGTGAGTTGATGTTGATAGCACTCAAAATTGGTCGTTTCTCCCAAAACGTAAGATCCATTTGCCATGAGTTAGGGTTATATTGAAGCAACTTTGAATCCATCGAATCGCTTCTTCTGTTCCTGGAATCGTTGAATATCGGTCTGACTGGAATACCAATCCTTTACGATTTTAAGAGTTATCTTAGGATCTAATTCCTTTACCTTCTGATACAGTGTTTGAACCCCGATAAAGCCGGTTTTTGGGTCATAGTAGAGTTTTGTTAGTAAATCTTGAAACGACATGATCTTATATTTTATAGCAAAAAAATGGTCAGACCTAGATGTCTGAGCATCAGCTAATTATACCCCCTTAGATATTAAGTGGAATCGTAGAAATGCCGTCCAATAGTACCTGCCGCTTATCGTAGAAATATGAAAGGGCGCTCTTTGTTTGAGTATAGGTTATGATAGATTTTGTTTCTTTCGAAAGTCTGAACCCCTTGTTAGTCCCTTGAAGTGTGATGCGGTCCCGTACAACGGTCTCAAATCCGTCAGGGTTAAGGACATGCTCATTCCGACCACGACCCTGCTGCACACCCTTTGCTGAAACTTTGACCTTGTAAGATTCGTCGGGTAGATAGCAAATATAGTTCTTACTCGATAGTGAGACCATAGCATCGCCTGACCATTTATCCTCGAACAGACCAGGGGTGCGGCGATCAAACTTAGCTACTTATGTGTTGTAGTCGCGTGGGAACCAATCGTATTGATTCTCCTTGACGTGGGCACGTAGCTCGGGCTTTATACAGTTTTGAAACGGATTTCTCACAGCTGAAAGCGATATAAGCTGAATCAGTGTCCATCTCTTGATACTCGAAGTCAGACCGATCGAAGTAGAAGTCTATGCAGTCGTAGTAGAACTGAAGCATGCGTAGCTTGGCGAGCTGGTATATGGCAATCGACAAATGGATGGGGTTCTTGTTATTGAGTCGCCGTTTCTTCATGGTGATTTCACAGGCGTCATTAAGCTCCTCGAGACCATGGAACGTAAAGTGTTCGATCTTGTTCTTAATAGCTATGTCGCTCGACTCATACTTAACCACTTTATGCTTGCTCAAGTCCATTCCAGATCGACCAAAAGTACTGTTGCCTACCAGTTTCATCATCTCGGCAATCATAGCCTTGGACTTATCGATGTCTCCCTCTCGTCGAGCATTTGATACAGCCTCCATAATTGGAGCAAACGCCTTGTGAGAGCCGGCCTTGACAAAGCAGTAAGTCTTGGTGATCTCCATACCGTGAGAAAGGTACCACTTGAGCAAAGGGGTGTAGATAAGAATCTTTTAACCAAAGTAGCTATCAATTTACTTGCGAGCAGGCTTAGAGCGATTTGATGTACGGGCCTGGTTGTAATCGAACATGTGCTTACCAATGACATTCTCGTCGGTACAATCGATTAGTACATTCTTGAAAATGGGGGTGATTTCACTAAAGTATTCTTTTAGATGGTCTGGAGTACGAATATCGCATTCAAGAAGCCAAATATTTTGTCGGCGTTGACGTGGTACCTTCATACGCTTCAACGGTAGTCAATCGACCGCATGGCATCTCATTACCAAGAGCCCAAAGACACAGAGCGTTAGCATCGTATCCGATAATTTTTTTTTTTACAGACCTTACCACCGCGAATCTTGGTTTCATTACGCTTAGCGTAGCGATTAAAAATAATAGATGGACCTCCGGCGATGTTGGCCTTCATCTTAGCGTAGATATCCTTTTCCTCCCGATCAATAGAATATACCAGTCTCTCCGAGTTGAACTCAAGCAAATTATTGTATCGAAATCCCCCGAGGGACATATCTTTACGCGCGGAGTTGCACTTCACACAGCTGATCAAGATGTTGCCGTCGATGTGGCCAAGCTTATTGTTGATACGGTCAGCTGAAGCGGTGTCAGCGGTGAGCTGGCGGTAGCATAGACCACATAGATATTTTTGCTTTTGCAGCAATGTATTCAAGTGCTCAAGTGTCATACCACATTTTCGCTTTGCCTTAGCATCCTGATTCTTGTACCCTCCCATGCGCTTAGCTGGAAATTGGAATGCGTTAGCCTGCTTCTTATCCGGATACCGTATTTGAGATCTCCTACTTCAGAGAGATCTCCTAATTCAGACCGTCCATCAGCCAATCAGACCTCGTAGAAGCCATAGGTCACTAGTCGAGATCTCCTAATTCAGACCATATAAATAGTGCATTGGGGTAGAGAGGAGGGTGTCTCATTGCAAGAAAAGCGCCATGACCCGCACGCCAGGGCAGCGAATTGGCCGTACGAGGACGACGGGTTCAGGCAAGGCGTCTAAGCAGTTCAAGCGAGTTGCAATATCATACAGGCACAAGCGCGACGTCATTGAATATCACGACGCTATTGTTTGCAAAGACAAAATGCACGTGACTGTGAGCCACTTTTATCCTTCTCTTACATCGGCTCAGATAAACTCCAAGAAACGTCAAATTTACAATTGGCTGGACCAGCGCGAATTGATTATCGAGAAGTGCGAGACAGGTTGTGGTTCGCAGTGCAACGACCGGAAGGTGGGTGCGTCGGCTACCTTGCCGCGCGAACTCGAGCAGCATATTCTTATGTGGATCAACTCATTGAGGAAGGAGGGGGTCCCCGTTACGGGCTCGATGGTCCGGATGCAGGCCAAGGCTAACGGGGACCCCCCCGTAACGGGGACCCCCTCCTTCCTCAATGAGTTGCAAGTGAAAAGTATGCCGCATCCCACACCTGGTTACGCTCATTTCTCCGGCGGAACCGGTTGAGTATTCGACGACGAACGCGCCATAGCCAATAGACCCCCGAAGATACAGCCGAGATTGCGAAAAAGTTCGGGGAAGAGGTTCGGCAAAAGATGCAACAGCTCGGCATTGATAAAGCATACAACGCTGATCAGACGGGTAATTGTATATTTTGTTTTATTTACTGTACATTGATGCTTTTACTTACTTATATTATGT
The DNA here is from genome assembly GCA_033558005.1 of Phytophthora taxon juncus. Classification (NCBI taxonomy): domain Eukaryota; phylum Oomycota; class Peronosporomycetes; order Peronosporales; family Peronosporaceae; genus Phytophthora; species Phytophthora taxon juncus. The sequence goes on from JAUCEE010000024.1 coordinate 1,031,643, forward strand.
CTGTAGCAATTAATTATGAATATTTGCCAAGCCAAACGGTAGCTGGGACTGGTGACAAGACTGTGTGGATGAAAAGCGCTGGCAAAGATAAAGATCGAGTCACTTTAATGCTTTTGGCAGACAGCCACGGTGTCAAATACGATCCGTTGTTGGTTCTTAAAACGAAAGCATCAGTAGATCCGCAACGGGCTTGGTCAAATACTGCGTTCAGCATGGATTTGGAGCAAAACTTTGGCGTGAACTGAACGGGGAACAAAACGGGGTGCAACTGTACGGCAACAGTGCTGGCTGGTGAAACAGCGAGCTTACTATCCAATTCATGACCTATCACTTTTTGAAGAGAGACAACATGCAAGTGCCAATACTGCTTCTTCTCGATGATTTTTCTGGCCACTGGCGTCAAGATGTGCAGATTTTTGCAAGACTTTCGAACATTTAATTGATGCCAGTTCCTGCCGGCTACACATTTCCATGTCAGCCTGCAGATAGCTCTTGGAATAAGCCGTTAAAGGATGCAATGCGCAAAAATTGGGTCGAGAATATGCTGCACCAACTACGAAGCTCCACAGCAACGATACCTTTCAAGCTCAAAGCACCATCGAGACAGCAGCTGGTTGTTTGGACGAAGGCCGCCTGGGATTTTCTGTCTACAGAGGTCGTTAAAAGTGGATTCGCAAAGGCGAATATAATCCACAAGCAAGGAGAACATGCTGACGCTACCATACAAGACCTCTTTGACGCGGAGCCAGATTGGAATCTCTTTTCTCGGCTGCTTGATGAGGTGCCTGTAGTTCGACATTTTGTAGATCCAGCCAGAGATATTGATACTCTAGCGGAAGATGAAGGTGAAAGCGAGAGTTAAATCGATGCATGCGAGAATTTGATTAAGAATGCAATTCACAGCGTACATGGATGCGTCGGTACCTGTACATCTCGTGTTCGAGTTACAACCCCACAACTTCAAAAACCTCGGGTCTGAAGTAGGAGATCTCAAATACGGTATTGGAGATTATTGAAGCAAGTCTGATACATGACCTTCTCCGAAAGACCAGGTAGCGACACCCCATCCGCAAACATATCCAGATCGAAACGCTTGAAAAGTTCTCGTTGAGCCTTGATAGCCTTGATGAATGGGACTACGTCGAGATTATTGTACCAGATCAATAGGTCCTTAATCGATTTCATCTCGTTGTACTCCCACACGAACTTTACTCGTTCGTAGTCATCCTTGGTGATGCGTGTTCCTCGGGGCTTGCTGTCAAAAGCTGACTTAGGTGGGATGGTAGTCTGATTTGTACATTGAATGGAGCTATGTACTCGTAAGGGAAAAGACCCTTACCAAGACCACAGACACATCTCATTTTGTCATCACATTTACAGCCACCGAGATATGTTGTAAGATATTTATCGTAGCTGGTACCAGCTGGTACATAGTTGCTAATATCGAGCATTTTCATGTCCGATGTAGCAATGCACATGTAGCTGGGATTCTTGATGACAGATTTAATGTTGTCGGTACCAATAACAGCAAACAAATCCTTCTTATCAAGTTAATATCGTATCGACCAGAATTGAAACCGAATACTGGTACCTGATCAAGCTGCTGTTTTAGTTTCCCGTAATCAGACCTTTGCTTAACAAAGCCAAGACTGCTGTGAAAGTCAAAGAAGCTCGCATACTTTCCTTGTTCAATCCAACCCTCGACATCAGACATCTTGTAGGTCTTACCAAGATTGACTCCTGGAATTTCCATACCTGTCAGACCGTGAGCGTTGATGATTTTCTGTAGAAGCGACTTGTACTTATTGACATTGTACTGCTGGATCTTCACGGATACATCACCGATATCCGTAAGTAGCATCTTTGGATCATCATTTACAAAGCAACGCACCTCCTCGGTTAAGCTATCAGCTACTGATACAGACACCGGAATGTGTTCGTTCGTGAAGACAGTATTCTCCCCGTGTTGAGTCGCAGTAGGCTTAAGGATGGCCTCAAAGTCATAAACGATGAAGTGATCGATGTACTGGTCAGCATTCTTGATTGAATACTTTGTAATCAGTGATCGTATCGCGTTCTGAGCTGGTTTGTAGTAGTTGGCTCAGCTGGGAAGCTTTCGATATTCACAAGCTCGCACTGATTCTTCTTATGCTTTTTAACCCTTTCAGCGCTGACGAAAACCATTTCACACTTAGGACATTGATACTTAGCCTGAAGCATATCGATGTTCTTAATGTAAAGAGCATGATTCTCGAACGACAAAATATCCATAGCTTCATACCCCTTGTCCGATCTACGAATGCATCCTACATTTCCAGAAACTACATCCATTTTATATACGTTAATACCAAGTTGGAAGCAGTCTTCAACCTCATCGAGCTGTAGTAGGTCAATGGGCTTGAAACTCCTAAACATGCTCAACGAATATTTAACCCCCTTGAAAGAACAGTAGCGCTTGAATGCCTCCTTCACCTGAGCCTGAATTCTACGAGGATCCTTCTTAGGGCTCTGGAATGTATGCCAGGCGATACAGTGGAAGACGCACTTGTTGTTGGTCTTGGGGAAGTTGATCACATGCTTGTTTTCGCGAATAATCTTAGGGATGACAGCTTCGCTCCCCGAGAGCATGGTCGCGATGGTAGATGAAAATCTTGAATGCAGTGATCGACTTTAGCTTATACCCAGAGCTGGGATAGTTCAGTTTGTCAGCCAACTCCATAGAACGGATTTCCGAAATCACCTTCTTTTGAATATCAGCCTTGCTATTGATAGCGATAGGATTATTGAATACATGAGTATTAGCAAGATTTGGGTAGAAGTAGCGAGTGTCGTCAGGATCGGTCTTGCTTACAAGTTCGTACTCGAGAGCAATATTTACCTTAACCGCACTCGTTTGTGTGGAAAGAACGTTCTCGAGCTTGTTGTAGAAATCAGATGGCTCAACACCCTCGTACAAGTGTGATTCCATGTGATTGCCATTGTAAAAACGGTACTTAGGATCAGCCTTGTAGTCGGGCGACAAGTGTTTTTCAAGGGTTTCAATCGAAACATTGTACATTTTAGCTACTAATCTCTTGTTGATTAGACGCGAAACGTTGCTACCATAAACCATCTTGCCCGTTCTAGCACGTACCTTAACACGGTAGCTACTACCCCATTTGATAGCGTGAATATTTAATCTCTTTAATCCTTCGAGCTCGTATGCAAACATGTTGCCTATATATGCTTGACTAAATTATTCCCCGTAGATATGACTTTATAAATATTTGACCTTGTATCAGGATCGACTTTATATCTTAGTCAGTTACAAAATATTCTGAAATAAATAATTTAAATAGTTGGCTTAAACCTTTTTGGAGGTTTTCAGCCATTGTCATTGACTATATGGGATTGACTTTTTATTTGAGAAAAAAAATTAAATTTATTAATTAAGTTCGGTTTCGTTGTTAGGTTCGGGTTTGTCTCCAATAAGTTCGGTTTTAGGCTTACGCTTTCGAGCTCGAATTTGGTCTCTATTCTTGTCGTCGTAGCTCTTTTGATACGACAAGCGAGCGTCGCGTGTGCGCTGGTAGTAGCGCTTCTGTGCTGCCTTAATGCGCTCTTTGTTAGCGAGGTATTGTTCAGGTGAGTACGTCATCTTAGTATATTACTAACTTTATATTTATCAGTAGTAAGACAAATAGTTTCACCTTACTTGATTCAATCCTGGAGGTGTGGCGCGCGCTCTGTTGATCTCTCATTCTTTAGTTTCACCGGTAGCTTGACTTTGGCGGATTACTCTAAATGCTTTTAAGTGCTATCGTTGAGCGGACGATCAGAGATACCTTTCGATGCCATGATTAAGCAGATGAGTGCATGTAAGAAGATCGCAATTAGAAAATAAGCAAAAGGATTGCAACTCATATGGAAGATATTTATTGCAGCATCGCGTAAATATTCCCCACGATTTCTTTCAATCCTTCACACGATGGCATGGTATCGACGGTGCGGAGAGAATACTCATGCTTTCGGACCTTCATGTCTTCACTGATCAAGAACCTCCACTCGAGAAAATTGGTCACGATGCCATACGCCACAGTAAGATCTTCTACATCAGCAAGAGCTTCGAGCCCCGTCACATTCTGAACCAGTCCTTGCAGCATATCTTCACGCTTTGCTTCGACAAGTGAAATTCTCTTGGTGCCACGCTTGAGCACGAACTCGTATCGACCTTTCAAGAGCACGTTCTTCTTAACCACGTCTTCTTCGACTAATATGCGGACGTTCTTGAGCAGACGACTGACTGTCTCAAGGATCGGGGCGATAAAAAACAATCTCTTGGCTTCTTTCCCATCCGAGATTTGTCCATAGAGTTCCCGCACGTCAACAATACGAGCGAGGAGTAGCTCGATGTCAGCATCAGGAATATCGCTGGGTTGAAGGTCGTAAGAATCGTCGAAGTTGTAAATAGGTTTGATATCTTCCCAACAAAGACTCGAATAGCCCACAGTCTTGTCGACATCGTGATTTTTCCGCTTTTTGCTTGTTTTCTTGGCGTCTTCACTCGTGGTCTTCTGGTTCGCCTCTTAATTCTTCTGACGAATCATTGCATTGATCGCAGCCCATCGTTTAAGACGTTCGGGGTGCCGGTGTATTGTAGTTGGCAGCAAAGAGGGTGCCACGCCGAGAGCCATGGCTGCGGAGCGGTCGTTTTCATCCTTCGGAACCACCACCAGCACGTGAATCGTCTTCTTCGTCGGAGCACCTTCAAACACTTCGCCAACCTCGTCTGCTGGGTCCGTTTCCATGTTCACCAGTGTCTTCAATTGCTCGGGGACACCTCCACTCCGCATAGCAATGACGACAGGATCCTTCGATGAAAGCCACGCGCCGCCCTCCGTCTTCGCCAGGAAGAGCTGCAGCTTGTCTGCGTCGATGTCCTTGAAGTCGTTCGGCTTCTTCGCCTTGATCGCGTCCTGCAACTCCCAGACCTGGACGCCATTGTCGATCTTCACACCGAACACGCCTCCTGCCTTCCCGACAATAGCGCAACACAGTGATACCTCCACCATCTTTCCTCGAGCAGGCGGATTCTGGAGTGAAAAAGAAGCTATTTTCACGACGACCACCTGAGAGCGTTAGAAACGCCTTTTCGATATTAGGGTAGTTTAATAGCGCTTGACCACTGAGAGAAAGAGCGCGCAAGTATCGCTACCTATCGGTTCCTGGGTATTAGTTCTCGGAACCGTCACTGATAAATCAAATTTGAATTGATCATTTAGTGGAAGTTCCAATTCAATTTGAAGTCAATTCATTCGTAGCGTGGACCACACTGGGCAAGGCCTTTCTTGTTTGCTTCTGCCAGTGCGAGAAAGAACAACATCGGCAACCATGACCGCAGCAAACGGCAAGAAGAAAGACCACGAAGACGTGCTTGCGCGACTGGTGCGTGACCTAGAGTCGAAGAAGACTCTGTGCCGTGTCAAGGACTACCCTGGTGTGTCCCTCGAGCAGCTAAACCAACACGTGAAGAAGATCGGTCCGTTGGTTCATCCAACACTTGGCGAGCAGCCTGGCTTCTTCGTCGACGAAGGACGATTTGTTCCATTTCGGATGGTGGTGTTCGGACGCAGCGTGATCGGACCAGAAATTATCACTGTGCTTAAGGAGTGGGCCAAGTGGGGTGGCCATGGTGGAAGAGTGACAGATGCGCAAGGTGAATACGTGCTGGATGGCACAACGCTTCGGGTCCCCGATGTGGCGTATGTGCCTCGAGATGATGCAAGGCAGCCGACCGAAGCTCAACGATGGACTCGTGGTGGAGTACCTTTTGCTCCGACGTTCGTGGTGGAAATCGACACTCTCACTGGTCCACATTCCAAGCTTGATGCTCTCGATCACAAGATGCGGCGCGAGTACTTTCCTCATGGTGTGCAATTGGGATGGCTCATTGATCCAATGAACAAAATCATGTACGAATACAAGCGATGCGCCCGAGGAAATCGTCTTGTTCGACGCGTTGGCAATAGCGCGTGGAGAGATCTTGATGGTGCTACCGTTCTTCCTGGCTTCACTCTTAATTGCGAAGATTTGGACGCTGTGTTGGACCAGGAATCTGGATCGTCATCCGAAGAAGAAGTTGATTTCGTTTGCCCAGAGCAAGGATGCGGACAACAATTCAGGAAACGCGGTACATGGACTGCTCATCAAGAATGGCACCGTGCTGAAAGTGCTAGAGCTCGACGTAGAGCAAACCGTGCGAACCACTAATTCAAGTATAGTTTTTCACGTTAGTAGACGCAACGCTTTTTGATATCTTGGATGTCATAAGAATAAAAAACATTAATAGAACATTATACCGACAGTTTACATTTATTATTATTTTTTTAAATCTGATAAATATTAAGTTAATAATTTACTACTGATGACGTACTCACCTGAGCAATACCTTGCTAACAAAGAGCGAATCAAAGCTGCACAAAAGCGCTACTATCAGCGCACACGTGAAGCTCGCTTGTCATATCAGAAGGGGTACGATGACAAGAACCGTGATCAGATTTGTTCTCGCAAGCGGAAACCAAAAAACGAACTTAAGGTTGGTGAAATCGAACTTAATGATGAAAACGAGCTTAACTAAAAAAAAAATTCTCAGATAATAAGTCCACCTGCTATATAAACAATGACTGACCACTCAACGCTTAAGATATTATCCGATTCTCTTGGGGATTTGAGCCAGTATCTTTCATCTGGATGGTACTGGAAGTCTGAAAAGGGGAATGGATAGCAGTCGGTACGACTCAATTTTACCCATGCCCTGGCTATTAACCGAACGTAATATAGTTTGAACGTTGGCGGCCGAAACGCCCTAATATCGAGAAGACGTGGCTCTCGCTATAAGATGGTTGAGAGGTTGCGTCGTCAAAATAGCAGCTGTCAGATCTCAGTAGCTGAGCGGTTCTAAAACTACCCTAATATCGAAAAGTCGTGGCTCTCGCTCTGGTGGTCGAGAGATTGCGTCGTTCAAATCGCTGCTGTCCCGAAAGAAGGTTTCAGGAATGTTCTCGGTGGTAAATTACGGTAAGGAAAAAAACTGCCGGCGTAATGTTCTAAGTACTACTACTAACGGCTACTTTGGATGGAGTACTAGATTGATATGGAATAGTATCGTTGATATTCCAAAGTTTATCATTTGGACCAAGTACGTGGAAGATTTGACTGGAGCCTGAAAAAGCAGTACACGTGATACTAATGACGTTGAAGGCTTGGGGAAGCGACACGCTTTTAGTCAAGGCGCTTACTAAGGCGAGAGAGCTCCCGAGAATGAAATTTTCTGCTACGAAGTTGCGAGCTGGTATCATGCAGGGTTGGCTAAATAGTGGGAAGTCTTTATAGAAGATTTTGATCTGCTCCTGCTTAACAAGGCAGGGAATGAACTCTTTAAAGATGCCCACTTCAATATTTGGACTAAGTACGTCAATGATCTCTTCCCAAACGATATTAGCAAGGCCACGTTAACGATGGCTTCTACGCTAACGAATAATGTGGGTGACAAGGCTCTAGGAAGCATGCTCTGTGTGGCGAAGGAAACCACAGGAACAAGAGTCGTAGCTACGAGATTGCAAGCCAGGCAGTTCCAGGTATGGCAGGACAATGGAATATCAGCTGACAACGTGTTTCGGAACCTGGGTCTATACGAAGTGCCAAGAGAAACATGGTTTAAAAGCCCCCGGTTCAGAGATTGGACCAAGTACGTGCGTCGCCTTCACCCCGAAGCGACAACCACCATGCTATGAACCTTCAACTCCGCCTTCTATGATAACCACTTGGACCTGCAATCTTTTATCTCGTCTAATAGATGTCCTAAATCTGTCGTTCTAAACCCGGCTTTGTGGTGTGGTCCACGCGATCCTTCCCTGATTGGCGCAAACTCCCGGGGGCTCTCAGTTGGCGCGAAGCAAGCGATGGCGGAGGACGCCGTGACGGTCAAGACGGAGGTGAAGGCGGAGGTGACGGCGGCGCCGGCGGCCCCCGGCCCGCGCCTGGACGCCGCCATGTTCTTCCGGCGCCTGCAGCGGCTCTACGCCGTGTGGCGCGCGCGGCGTGCGGACGCGGCCTGGGGAGACGTCGCCTCCTTCTGCGTGCTGGCGGGGCGCGCGCAGCAGGACGAGTCAGGCTACCGCAAGTCGGCGGTGCTGCAGATCTACCTGCTGGGCTTCCTGGAGTTCCCCGAGACGCTCATGGTGTTCACGCCGCAGACGCTGCTGGTGCTCACGGGCGGCAAGAAGTACGCCATGCTGGAGGCCGTGGCCAGCGAGAACCACACGTCGGAGATCAAGCTGCAGGTGCTCAAGCGCAACAAGGCCGACGGGAACAAGGCCAACTTCCAGATCCTGACGGACGCCATCAAGAACAGCGGCCCCAAGACGGGCGTGCTGACCAAGGAGAACCCACTGGGCGAACTTGTGGCTACTTTCAAGAAGGCACTGGAAGCCACGGAAGTGGAGCAGGTGGAGGTGGGCAAAGGCATCGAGACGGTGCTGACCGTGAAGGAGAGTGAGGAGCTGGAGAACATACGGTGGGCCGGAGCGCTGTCGAGCAAAGTCTTCAAGCTCAAGTTCATGGAGGACATGGAACAGATTATCGACGACGAGAAGAGTATCAGTCATGAGAAGATCTCGATGGCGATTGAGGACGTGTTTGACAACCCGTCCAAGATCAAGGTGACGATTGATCCCGTGGATATTGAACCCTGCTACCCGCCCATTGTGCAGTCCGGAGGCAAGTACGACCTCAAGCCCAGTGCGCAAAGTAACAAGGACTCCATGAAGTACGACGTCATTATCTGCTCTCTCGGCGCGAGGTACAAGGGGTACTGCTCCAATGTGGGACGCACGTTCTTCATTGACCCCACCAGTTCCATGGAGAAGTCTTACGAACTGCTGCGCGAGGCCCACGACATGTGCGTGAAGGAGCTGCAGCCTGGTAAGGTGGTCGGCAAGGTGGTGGAGAAAGTTCGCAAGTTCATCCAGTCGAGGAACCCGACGCTCTTCGGCAAGCTCACGAAGAACCTCGGTTTCGGTATTGGACTGGAGTTCCGCGAATCCTGCAATTTGCTGACTACGAAGAACCAGACGGTGATCAAGGAGGGCATGGCATTTAACGTCGCGTTTGGCTTCAACGATATCCCGATCCCAGAGTCGCAGCGCAAGAAGAAGAAACTGGACAGCTACGCGGTGTTCCTTGCCGATACCGTAGTGGTGCTGGAGAACGAGACGAAGTACTACACGAAGGTGCCTAAGGCTTGGGGCAAGGTGCGATACGATATCGAAGACGATGACGACAAGGAGCAGGAAAAGTCTAAGAAGAAGAAATCGAGCAAGAACGGAGAAAGCTCAATTCATGGAGCGGTGGACACTTCCGTTTCGGGTACGCGTAATCAGGTGTTGCAGTCTCGACTCCGTGACCAGCAGCGGCAGCTCGAAGGAAAAGAGACAGACCAGGAGCGCCGTGACCGTCACCAGGCTGAGCTGATGCGCAGGAAGCGAGAGGAAGCTATGCGGCGTCTGGAGGAACAGAACAATGACAAGTCGGATGATCGCAAGAAGGAGAAGAGTATCAAGGCTTACCAGGGCCCACAGGATTATCCGTCCGAGCTGCGTGAGCGTCAGGTGATGGTTGACATGCGTGCCGAAGCGGTCATTCTGCCTATCAACGGCGTGCCTGTGCCATTCCACATCTCGACCATCAAGAATGTAAGCAAATCTGAGGAAGACAAGGCAACGTACCTGCGTATCAACTTTTACGTGCCTGGTACGTCTCTGGGCCGTGATGTTCTTCCAGCGATGGCAAATGCTATCACGAAGTACCCGAACAAGATGTTCATCAAGGAGCTCGGCTTCCGCTCTACTGATGCGCACAACCTGAACAACCAGTTCCGTTTGATCAAGGAACTTCAGAAACGTGTAAAGCAGCGAGAGCAACGGGAGCAGGAAGAGTCCGATCTTGTCGTGCAGGAGGATTTGATCTTGACGCGCGACCGCCGTGTACCACGTCTAATCGACCTGTCGGCGCGGCCTCACTTGACGGGCCGTAAGACTCACGGTACACTGGAGGCACACTCTAATGGTGTGCGTTTCACAACAAACAAGAACCAGAAGCTAGATATTCTTTACGCAAACATCAAGCATGCCATCTTCCAGCCTTGTGACAAGGAACTCGTGGTGCTGATTCACTTTCACCTGAAGAACCACATTATGATTGGAAAGAAGAAGCAGAAGGATGTTCAATTCTACACGGAAGTGATTGAAGGCTCACAGACTCTGGACAACCGGCGGCGGTCGATGTACGATCCGGACGAACTAGACGAGGAGAACCGTGAGCGTGCACTCCGTGAAAAGCTGAACACAACGTTCAAGGAGTTTTGCCACAAAATGGAGAGCGTGTCAGAGCGACATGGCAAGCCGGTCGTGTTTGATATTCCCTACCGTGAGCTCGGCTTCATGGGTACGCCGTTCAAGGAAATGGTGTTGCTGCAACCATCTGTGCACTGCCTTGTGAGCTTAACAGACATGCCGTTCTTCATCATTTCGCTGGACGAGGTGGAGCACGTCCACTTCGAACGTGTGATGTTCTCGTCGAAAAACTTTGACGTCGTGTTCGTATTCAAGAATTTCGATATCATGCCGACGCGTATCAGTGCAGTGTCTATGGGTGAATTAGAGCGCATTAAGGAGTGGCTGGATGACATTGATATTTGCTTCACCACGGGTACTGCAAACCTGAACTGGAAGAGTATCATGACAACGATCAAGAGTGATCACCGCTTCTACCTCGACACGGACGATGATGGTGTGCCGAAGCCGGCTGGCTGGGAGTTCCTTAAGGTGCGTTGCTGATTGAGCTTAAGTAGGATACCCTGAACATTTTATTGATGTCGTGTTGTTATGTTGAGTAGATGGAAGGTTCAGATGATGAGGACGATGACGAGGAGGAAGCCGGAGACAGCAACTACTCGGGCGGTTCTGACGAGGATGATGACGAGAGCGAGTCGAGCGAGTCAGATGGCTCAGACTGGGAGTCCATCGTAGACGAAGACTCGTCGTCCGAAGAGCCATCAGAGGAAGAAGACGCTCCGTCCTGGGACGAGTTGGAGAAAGAGGCTCAGGCGTCCGACCGGATGCACAACGAGAAGCGTGGGCACGATGACGACGACGACGAAGACTACCGCCGCTCGTCCAAGAAGAAGAAATCGCGTCGCCACTAAGCGCAGAGAGCAACTAGGCGCTAGCCTCGAGCGTTCGTAAACTTACACGTGACAAATACTACTCCTGTTGCACAATGATTGATCGGATTAATCCGGCTTGTGGAGCTGAAAATTCTCTGCTAGTTTATTGTATCCGACAACCCCGCTCAACTTGTCCGCAGCTTTCATTCACGGCTCACTCTGCCCAAAAAATGAGTATTTTTAAGAAAAACTCAGGTGATATGTTTTCTCCGACGGGCATTCTTGAATTTGCTGACAAAATGGAGGGTCAAGTGTGGTTCCGGCTGCGGGATGGAGAGGGCAACACAATCGGCTCAGCAGACTACGTTGACTGCGCAGATGGTGCCACGATTGCTCAGTTTCGGAAGGTGCTCAAGGAGTGCCCAAACATTCTCGCGCGAGTTGATGCTCCCTCCCTCACTGTGTTCGAGAACGAGGCGGCATACAAGGCGAAGCAGGCGCTGGCAGCAGATGCGAAAATCGGGTCGTTTGGTGGCTCCAAGCGAGATGCACTCGTCGTGACCGTGTCTCAGTCCGCATCAAGCGTGCCAGCTTATTTTATCCTTCCTGAAACGCGCGAGAAAGTCGCACAAGCAGCGTTTGTGATCACGGAAGAAGACGAAGGCCACACAGGTGTTGGAAGCGGTGTGTTTTTCAGCCCGACGTTAGCCGTGACGTGCAATCACAACTTAACAGAGCAGCATTCTGTGGGAAGTGTGGTGCCCTTGGCGTTTAAGGAAGAGATGGTAAATGTTGAAGTCGTTGCTCGCAATTCTGAACTGGACTTCGCGATTCTGAAATCGAATAAGCCTAGGCCATTCATTGCTCCCTGGAGCGGAAACCCAGTTGATCTGGAATTACGGTTCGATCTCGTGCTGGCATCATTTCGATTGGGAATTACCGAACATCGAGCTCCCTACCCAGGCAAACTGGGGTTTGCACCAGCAACATGCATTGCCATCAGTCCCCACCGAAGCCATATCCTGTATTCGTGCCCAATATACGCTGGGGATTCTGGCGCTGCACTTATCCTGAAGGATGGATTTCTTGTTGGTCTCCACCTGGAAACAATCAATGCACTTCGCGAAAAGATGGACCGCAAGAAAGTCACTAAGGCTCGTTTGAATGCTGCGGAGAAGTCTCTGGAGCATATTGTGAGGAGCGGATTAACACAAGGGTGCTCAGGTCTTTTGGCTCATGCATTCAAGAACTTGATTAGAGAGTAGTGCGACTACAGACGCTAATCAACAACAAAAGGGTTGCTTACGGCAACAGCCTAAACAGAGGAATCTATAACTCCAGATAGCTTTGGATGCTCGTGCCAAAGAGGCCGAGCAAAGTGTTGATCGACCCGACGGAAGTTAAGGCCCACCTGCCAGCCATAATCATCTCTCCCGCGTAATCTCCACCGCACACGAACCGCACACCACTTTCGCGTGGCACACACGTCCCACTTGGCGTGGCGCACACCACACTCCTCCATCCCTTCCGGCCGAGATAAACCAGGGACGAGCTCCGGGCCGCCGCCTCCCCCGCCATGCAGCTGCAGACGCTGGCCTACGCCGTCTCGGGCGCCTTCACGCTGCTGGCCATCATCCTGAGCGGCTGGCTGATCTGGACGCACCTGCTGTACAACCCGTCGGCCGGCATCCGCAAGCACGTAATCCGCATCCTCATGATGGTGCCCATCTACGCGCTGACGTCGTACATGGCGCTGGTGTTCAACGAGTCCAAGCTGCTGTTCGAGACGGTTCGAGACCTGTACGAGGCCTTCGCGCTCTACTCGTTCCACTGCTTCCTGGTGGAGTACCTGGGCGGCCAGTCCGTGCTGGCCAGCACCATGCGCTCCAAGCCGCAGATGACGCACGTCTTCCCCTTCTGCTGCGTGCAGCCCTGGTCCATGGGCGGCAAGTTCCTGCGCCAGACCACCATCGGCATCCTGCAGTACATCCCCATCAAGCTGCTCATGTCCATCGTCATGCTCATCACGAGCCTGGCGGGCGTCTACGGCGAGGGCGAGCTCATGAACCCGCTCGTGAGCTACGGCTACGTGTGCTTCATCCTCAGCGCCTCGCAGACCTGGGCGCTCTACTGCCTCCTCATCTTCTTCCATGGAGCGCACGAGGAGCTGCAGCCCATGAGACCCTGGCCCAAGTTTCTGGCCATCAAGGCCATTATCTTCTTTACGTACTGGCAGTCGGTGATGATCAGCATGCTCGTGAGTGTCGGGGTGATCTCCGAGAAGTGGCATATCGGATGTCCGGACTGCTGGGACGCGCAGAAAATCGCCTCGGCGCTGAATGACTTCGTCATCTGCGTGGAGATGCTCGGCTTTGCCGTCGCGCACCACTACGCGTTTGCCATTGAAGACTTTTTGACGCCGACAGGGTCGACTGGGATTAGTGTGCCGTCTTCAAACGTCAAGGCGCCGCTGTTGGCCAACTTCATGGACGCGATTAACGTTACCGATGTGTCAACCGACCTCAAGAACTCGCGGAACGAGATTCTCACCAAGAAACAGGCGCTGGCCGCCAAGTTCGAGCGCTTCAACTCCTCGTCTCCTGGCGGCGGCATGTTTTGAAGCGCTCCTAGCTGTTAGCACTGATGCACCTGATTACAGTGAGGGTGGAGTGAAGAGAGAGAGAGCGATACAATAAGCACGCCTAATTATTACATTTGGAACTGTACGTCACGCTGTATGTTGTTTGCTTTTCGTAGGCAAGGACTGAAGATGACAACAGAGAACAAGTGCTTTGTGCACAACACGGTCGATGACACCAGACCAAAAAGACATTTCTTGCGGGGCGGGTCGAGGCCCCGTCTTCTAACATCGAGAGCTTACAATCCTGTTTCTGTTGCTGTGTTCGCGCCTTCACGATTTCCCCCTCCTGTTTAACTACTTCGAAGTACTACGATTCGTGTCCAACTTCCGTTCAGCCTAGCTACGACTTAGTGGTGCGAATGAGATGATTGCATGGCATTTATACCTGCTCAGCATCATGTGCCACGTTTGTAAAACCGTAGCACAACAGGTCGCTTGATGGCGCGTAGTGTCGCCATAGACGAGTGGAAGGACGACCCGCTAATCTCCATGGGCCCAATCCACGTCAGAATGTCTCCTACCGAGACCTTGTGGAGCATGGGCCCGCCCGAGTCCATATCCACCTTTGTTACCTTTGGTACGTCGGAGTCCGAACTGAATACAAGACCAAGGTTGGCATTTTCCCGCCAGATAAGCTCGTACTCACGATCCTTGAGCGGTGGTCCGCGTGGCAATGCTTGGTCCGAGTCGTCAGTCCTTCCAGGAGCATAAGCCGCAGCTGATGCACGTCGGAATCGCAACACTGCAGGCTTGGGGAGGCGTGACAGATTCTCTAGCGTCTGCTTAAACTTAGGCTGGGGAATAATGTTCATGTTGTTGGCTGCGAATAGGATGTCACCAGGAGACACGTGCTCAATATTTTTGAGATTGCTTGTGCCGGTAACACGAGCCACCACAGGGAATCGTGTCGTCGGATGCACGCGCAGTGTAAGGCCGAGTGCCGTACCCTCAGGCCACACAACTTCGTACACATCGTTGTCCTTCTCAATTTCCTTCTCCTTAGACCTGTTTGCCTCACTTGATGCCATTTGTGGTGCAGATCCATGGCGATGACCACTCCGTGACAACGGTTTCAATGGTGTGTCATCAATTGGATCGCTAGAAGACTTCGCCAGAGGAGACTTGCGCAACGTGTGCTCCAGATTGCGAAGCTTGTTTTGTGTATCTGCCACACGGTAGTTCATGTCGTTGCGATGAGCGCTGCTGTGGTCGGGGCTGTTAGTGGGCCGAGGAGACGGATCCTTAGTAGTTAGCATGATCGGAGCAGCCGTATGATGGTGGCCACCTCTAGAGCCGTGTGGTGATACTCTTGACGCATTAGCTGATGATGCATTCAGTTGTCTTGCGTCGTGAGTTGCGCGTTTGGCCTCCTGGTCAGGATGGCCCCGGTATTTGCTCTGTGCAGCTTCTTGGGCGGAGTGCTGCTGTGACTGGGACAAATGCTGCTGCTGTGAAGAATGTACTTGCCTGTCCTGGTGCTTCCTGTGATCACTGTGCGTTTTCGCATTGGATACATTGTTGGCATTTTCCTTCGCATGATTACCAAGTGCTGCACTCATCTTCTTGAGCGGATTAATGAAGCTTCGTGGTGTGGGAAGCGCTGGTACTGCGAGCGGCTGAGGCTTCGGGGGCGTTACCGCGGCAGGCGGTGGCGCGCTTTCAGCCGCAGACGACGCGGACGACGGCGGGGAGGATGACGACGAGGATGAAGATATTGACGAAGATACTGAAGATGCCAGTGACGAGGACGAAGCCGTAAACTGTGACGCTGAATGTACACCTGAAGAAGATAATGCTGCGATCGCGTCTTCGGGAGAGCCCTTCTTGAACCGAATAACAAGCGGCCGCTTGGCTGTGCGCAACTTAAGAAGAGACTCGTGGAAGGTCAGAGCCTTCACGCTTTCATCGTTGATCCATTCGATGCGGTCTCCTGAACTTACACACGCTGCTACGTTGTTAGGAGCACCCTTAACTTTCACCTTAATAGACTTGGCGCTGCCCAGGTCGGCGACAACCATGTGACCAGCAGCATTGGGGCGTACGGTAAAGCACAGTGGCTGCTTCTTCTCCCAAATGTGGTCGTACTCGTCCTCAGCGGGGTCCGGGCGCGCAGAAACTTTTTTGTTACCCGGGCAGAAGAAAAGCGACACTGGCTTCTGAACCTTCTGTAGGAACTTAATCGCCGTGTTGAAATTGCCATCCGCGGTGTTGTAGCTGCCGATCTGCACGAGATAGTGTCCTGGCTGCACGTCCTGTACCTGCGGCGAGCGGTTCTTGCCTGTAATTCGCGTAACAAGCGGGTACGGTACGTCTTTGCTGGCGATAAGACTAATACCCAGCGGTCCGTCAATCCACTTAATCTCGTATTTCGACTCCAGCTTCACCGCCGGCTGCGGCGGGAACTTTTCGTTCTCCGCCGCGGTAAGTTCCTCAAATTTGGCCGCAAGCTTCAGTCCAATCGCACTCTTCACCTTCGGCTGCACGGGCTTGACCGCCATCGGGTCTGCCATCAATCTGCGGAATACGAGTTTGCACGGCTTGGGCACCTCCTTCAGGTAATTAATCGCCTCCAAGAACTCCATATCGCGCGTGATGCGGTCTCCGATCCTCAGCAGCAAGTCTCCGACTTCCACCAGATGAATGCCAAAAATCGAGCTCTTCCCGGTGATCTTGGACACCGCCGGCATCATCCTGGACTGTGAATGCCTCAGTCTCAACCCCAGCAGTCCTCCCTCCCAGATCAGCGTGCACATATTGCCCGTGGCATTGTTGGACATGCTAGACGTGCTTCCACTCATGGACGCCAGCAAGTCGAGCGAGGATCGTCTCAAATGGACGAACTCCTCCTCTGCCGGTGCGTGTTCATTGGGGTCCTTCTTGTCGTCGTCGTCCACGCCTTGGTCCTGTGCGTCAATATCGAGATCCAGATCGAGGTTGTCCAGGTCGTCCAGATCGTCCAGGTCGCCTTCATCCAGGGAGTCGCTGGCGCTGCGAGCCCGCTCGCTGCCCGACGACAAGGTGTCGTCATTGATGTCGTCGTCCAGGTCCATGTCGAGGCTCTCGAGGATGTCGGCGAGGCTGTCGCGGCCGCCGCTGACGCTGCCGGAGCCGACGGCCACGTCCTCGTCGTCCATGGTCTCCTCGCGCGCCTGCTTGCTGAGCGATCCGCGCTCGGGCGCCACGGCGCCCGACGGGATCATGATGAGGTCGTCCAGCATGTCGAAGACGTTGTCGCCCAGGTCGGGCTCCACCTTGGCCAGCGACGCCGTGAGCGACTGGCGCGCGCCGAGCTGCATGCTCATCTCCATCTGCAGCTGCATCTGCTGCTGGATCTTCTGGTGCAGGTCGAGCTGGTGCGCCAGCAGCTCCTCGTTGGTCATGGCGGGGGCCTCGTCGGGCGCGAACATGCCCTTGGACGCACGCACTGGACTCTGCGGCGAGGGGGAAGAGCGAGTGACCGGCGAGGTGACGGCGAGTTTGTAGGCGCCGGCCCTAGCCTCGACGCGCATTTGCAGCCAATCGGAAGGCGGATGAAGTTGGACCAATCGCAGGCCGGAGAGCCTCTCCCTCGGGGGGGGTGCACACGTCGCAGACGCGCCATAGTGAACGCCAGTGTGGCGCGCGAAGAGGCACGCACGGCGGAACTCGTTGCAAGGTCGACATGACGCTTTTGCGAGAGGCGGAGGCCAGAGATCCGGTGGACGTGTCGAGCGATCGCCCCCGGAACGGCGTCCCGATGGCTCGGCTATCTTTTTGCAGGCGGGACTGGATGGGTTCACGCAGAGTGCGCACAGATGGCCGATGGGAAAACCAAAAGACGACAAGGGGACAGACGTAGCCGGAACTCTCGAGCGCTCGAGCGCTCGCGTCTCCGTTGCCGCCGACGTTCCGCCCCGGAAAAATCCACTGCTTGCATTTCGGTGAGGGCGTCCGTCAACAGGCTGCGCGAGCGCTTGGCCGCTGGATCCCGCGCAGGACCCCGACAGCTGGAACCGCAGTCGAGCGGCGACATACTGTGGAGCACGTGCGTCACTCGAGACTCGAGCGAGCCGAACAGAGACCGAGCGCCGATGCGGCGCGACGACCAGTTCTCGAGCTGTGCAGAGGCTCGCTCATGGACAGACGAGCGACCGATGTACACTTTTGGTGGGCAACGAGGTTGAAGAGGACGGGCGGCAGCGCACTACGGAGATTCTGAGCAGACGCACCGTGAAACGCTCGTACCACGAGTTCTCCAAGGAGAGGAAGGTGACGGTCTTTACGGATGGTGCGTGTCAATTATTGCACGGAGCTCTAGAAGACGCAGCGCTGCTGCACTGCAGCTTACGTGGGCTCGTGGTGACCACCGTGGTCTTAATTTTTTTCTTCAAGCGCGAAGACGGTGGAAGCTGGTCAGAAACCACGCGTGCTCCTGCATCAAATAGCGAGTAAGTATGCTCTGTAAGCTTCGGACAGTTGACGATATGGTTCGCTAGTGTGGGAGACGTACCAAGTGGGTCCGCACCTCCAGCGCAATGCCGATGAGTAGCGCGTCAAACAGGAAGCGCACTAAGAAGAGTGCGTGGGGAAGCAGCAGCATGAGCGACCAGACATCTACTATTGCGACCGCTACACGGACGAGGTCAGCAATTGAGACTCGCGGGCAACATCTTAACCTTCTTACCCGTTATGTAGACGGTCAGTAGCGCGTCCATTCCGAGCTTCGTTGCCAACACCAAAAAGCCATTGCAGAGTACAGCTAAAACGATGAGAGCGGGACGTACATCCATCACTCGGTGGGCAGTTTCTAGACCGTGCGGAGATCGGTAGGTATCGACACCATACCAAGCCTCTACGGTTGAGGGAACATGCAAGAGTGCTGATGAGAGCTAAGACGTGGATCAAACCCCTTTCTGCTAGGAACTACCTGCATCAGCTGGACACAGCAACATTATCGTAAGAAGAGTGTTAGCTACTGCAAAAGCAGCAACCACAAGCTAAATCGCAGGCGCATGAAATATACGACAGGTGAGAAATGGTAGAGCTTAGAGTTCAAGAAGTTCTTCTTACCTGAAGCCGACGAAGTCGAGTTTGGCTCACTGAATCGTTGGGCGGCTTCGTAGTCACAAGAATCTTGCAACAACTAAAGTCAGAATACGGACGGAATACCTGGATGATCTAATAGCTTTTTCGTACCCGCGCGAGTTTGTCTTCGTCTAGCCCTGGATAAATTGGTGAATCAGAGCTAGTAACGGAAGGGATTTTCGCCACAGACATCCCCAAGTGTGAACGTCCGTCCATCGTCAATAGCTGCACGGGTGCTGTTTGTCGACGTTCGTTGTCGCTCGAGCTACCATTGCGGTCCTGAAACAGTAGTCGGCGGCCATTCAAATCTGGGCGGCAGTAGAATGTCATTCGTCGTTCAGGGCGGCTCGAACATTGTTGATCTGCTTCGACAATGTGGGATGGCGGAGTTTCTCCGCTCAAGAGGACCTCATCAGCAGATTCCATCATGACGAGCACTTTTCACCGAGTGATGTCGATGCTTCGATTCATAGTGCTGAGATCGGTCACGCCAACTTCATTTAGGCGTTTCGCTGACAGACAGCAGTTAGGAATCGCCCGGAAATAAGTCGACACTTGAGCTGTAGGTTTTTGCCATCCCGAAAACGGAATCACGGAACGCAACGTGTGTTGAGTCTGGTCGAAGTCTGCTTGACGGATACACCACACTATCGCGATGCAGCGCAGTAGAACCATTTCCGGTAAGCCGTTGTTCTTCTCCTCGCTATCTTCTTGAGTGAACACTAACTTCGGCTGTCTGTATGTAGAACACCCGACCGTCGAGTCAAACCCCTTCACACTTCCATCCGATGAAGAGGTTTTCCGCATGCGAGAGACTGAGAAGCAGCGGAAGGAAGAGGTTAGCCAGCAGTGCATCATTTCTTAATTCATACATGAAATCTTATGTCCTTCTGTCGTGAATCACAGGAGAAAAGCAGAAACTCACGACTCAAGATTTATGATAAAACTACAGCATCATCCAAGATCGGCAATATTCGTCGCTTCCGTTCTGATGAAGCAGTGAGCAATATACCCTAGTATTTGCGACTGCACGTCTGCTGTTTCACTGATATGCATTTTTCGTGACCAGCCAGCCGGTTTAGATAACTACTCAGCGTCGCAGTCCCGTCAAACACGGGGTCTTGTCGCCGCAGCGACCGCTACTATTTCCAATGACCGGCTTCGTGAAAAAGAGAATATGGCCGATTTTATCGCGAAGAAGCGCGAAATGTTCTTGGTTCAGATGTCGCTTGACACGAAACGCGAGGAGATACGGAAGCTAGAGGAGAAGGCCCAGCTGAAGGAGGAGGCTCTAAAAAAGAGTGAATTGATGCTAGAAGAAGACGCTGTGCGCTTTGACACCTTTTTGAAAGAGAATGACAAGAAAGCGCACGAGGCTATTAAGCGCGCAGAAAAAGAAACTAAAGCCAAGGCCGACAAGGTTCAGGAAATCAAGAAATTGAACCAGCAAATCCAGCTTGTGCAGAGTGATATGTCCAAGTTGAGTGAGCAGCTCCAAGATTGTCTCCAGTACAAGGCTTTTCTGGACGAGCTTACACCACAGGAGTACGAAATCGAGCAGCGAGACAAGAAACGTGCTCGTCAAATGGCACGTTTGCAAAAGCGCAAGGACAAGATCCTGCGTGAGTGGGAGCTGCAAAAGGCCAAAGCTCTTGCCGAAATTGAAGAGCGCGAACGCGCCGAGAAGGAGCGTCCTGACTCAAAAAATGGGAAGAAGAAAACCGACAAAGCAGTAAAAGTGAAAGAGATCATCGTGCCCCCGATGCCTAACCTGGACAACATGCCGCTTACAAGCAGTGGAGAGGAAATCCCCATGTACTTTCAAAATCCACAGCAATTGCTGGATATCTTCACTGCACTGGAAGAGAGCAACCTCTTCTTGATTCAGAACAGCCAAGAAACCGAGCAAACACTGGAAGAGCTGAAACAGAACTACCGAGAAACTAAAAAGACCATGGACCGCAAGACACAGGCACTCAAAATGAATGTCGATGGATTGCAGCAGCAGATCACCATGGAAGAAAGTAAGGCCAGTCAGTTGCGGCTGCGGTCTCAAGGAGGTACGGGCGAAAACGCGCAAGAACGAATGCTGAAAGAACTTCAGGATAGAGTGTTGGAAGTGTACAAGCGGTGCGGTTTTGAAGCGGAAACAAACTCGTCCACGCTGTACATGCTCACAGACCTAGAGGCTCGTTTAGAAGATCTTTTGAGCGCAATTGAACAGATGCCAGAGGACTATGTGGCCAAGGCTGAAAAGGAGAAGGAAAAAGAGCGCCGTGAACGAGTTCGTCAGGAACGAATTGCCCAGCAGCAGAAAATGTACGAGGAGCGCATGAAGAAATCGATGGAGAGAAGTATGCAGGCACCTAAAAAGAGGAAAGGGAGGCAAGTTATGTGGCGATCACAGCCAGCTCGACACATCAAGCACGCCGAGGATGACAACAAGGTGGACCAAGGTGACGAAGCTGATCACCATCACTTTATCTGGTAGAGTGAGCGGTATTCTAGCAGCATAAGCACGTCTCCATCGCACACATACGTGGGATCAATATATAGAAAGATCAATAATCGTTATGGTCCTTCTTGATTCCGTCCTCCAAGTTAACTATTTTGAAGTGAGCTGCTTGGGGTTTGTTCTCAGGAGTGCCTCGAATAATGGTGAGGTTATTGCTGTTTGCTGGTCCTTTCACGGTGACCCAGCCTCCAAGTCCAAAGTAGCTGGATAGACAAAAGAGTGGAGTGCTTGGCTTGGTTTCGACAAGAAACTGCTCGTACGAGTTGAAATCCGCGCCTTGTACCTTCAGGTTTCCGTATCGGTTGATCCCTAGAAATCGACTTGATTTCTCACTTTGAAAACCCCAGACGTCACTGTCATCGCCTAGCGTGTACGCACGGAATGTGCACCCATCGACCACGACGTCGGCGCTAAATAACAGCATTAAAAGCGTATTAGTGCTTTGCATTCCAACAAGAACAAGAGTAATTTACTAAAATAAAAGGTGCAGGCCCCACGTACCTCAACCGTGCCTCCCCATCTTCATCCCGAAAGAATTTTCTCGTCTGGACTTCCTGAAAGGCGCACCGGAATCGAAACACCACCGAAATCTTCTTTCCAGCGATTTTGTTTGCCTGAATCCCCACTCTCTTCATGTCATGATGCACTTGTCCAATCTTCGAGTCCAGTCGTCCCAACTGTTCATTCTGCGTATCCAGCGCGTTTCCCAGCGCCAGCGACTGTTCCTTCAGCTCTGCCAACTGCGGTTCCAGGTCCCGCAGAAACTTGTCATGAATGTCCTCATCCAAGCTCCCTCCATCCTGAGTCTGCCGCAGCGGCTGCTTCATCTGTCCAAAACTCCTGTTCTCCACATTCCTCGCTCCATTCCCACCCGCTTTCTTCTCATGAACGCTGCCATAATGCTCTCCCAATTGTTCCGGCGACTGAAACATCACTTTGCACTCGGGACAAATGAACCCCATCGCAATCTGCCACAACAACCATAAAAAAGAACACCTTAGCTCTCTTCTTGCTCCCTCTAAAACCCTGCGCTTCCAACCTCCATCTCTCTCTTCCCCGACAGCTGCGGCGCCGCCGAGAACTTGTTGTAGAGCCAGCCGGACCACGTCATGCCGCGCAGCACGCGCTTGGACAAGTCCACCGTCGCCTGCGTCTCGTCCAGCACGCGCTCGCTGCGTCCGAGCTGCTCCGCCTGCATGCTGAGCGTGTGCGCCGTCTCCCGCCCCATCTGCAGCGACTCGGCCGTGTCGCGCAGCGCCTGCGTGTGGCGGCGCTGCCACTCGCGGCGCTTCTCCTGCGTCTCCATGTGCGGCCCTGACGTTCTGATTCGCACTGACGTGGTCGTACTTAGCGCGACGTCTCGGTGGTCGTCTGTACCATCGGTTTGGTACGATGCAGTTGATGTGGCGCACGTACACTGTAGACAACTTGGTGTGGCACACACTTTGTTCCGGCCAGAGCGGGACATGGCGGGGCTCGTGGAGAAGCTCGTGAACCTCGTGGGGCGGTGCGTGGCGCCGTGACGCGGCCCCTGGAGCTGCGCTGACGTGTTCTGTCTCTTGCCCAGCGCCTTCTACTCGGACGAGCATGCGGTGGTGCTCAGCGCGCTGATCCGCGAGAAGTTCATGAAGGTTTTCGCGTCGTGATGGTGTTTTTCGTGTTTTTTTTTGCTTTGTTATTGATTGCTTTTGGTGCTGTTTGACAGGATGACGAGATGGGCAACGCCGTGAACTTGCAGACGCGGCAAGTGCGCAAGATCATGAACGAGCTGCACCAGGACAACCTTGTTTGCGAGTTAGTGTCGACGTGGAAGCGGAGTTGGTGTCGTTTTCTTTTTACTTAGTTGTTTTCTCCTTGTTGCTGAGTAGAGAGGTGCTGAACGACAAGCGGCTGGGCGGCAGCTCGTCCACGTCGTACTGGTACATCGACTACAAGTACTTTGTGGACGTGGTGCAGTACCGACTGTACCTGATGCACGAGCATCTCAAGGACAGCGAGCAGCTGGAGATCGAGCGGCAGACGTTCCAGTGCAGCGACCCCGAGTGCGGGCGCGAGTACACGGCGCTGGAGGCGCAGCTGCTGCTCATGCCCGGGCAGTTCCAGTTCCGCTGCGGACACTGCAATGAGCTGCTGCTGGAGTGTGACAACAACGACCGGCTCCAGCGGATTCAGAACCTGCAGCGCAAGTTTAAGGACCAGATGAACAAGCAGAACGGCATGCACGAAGGCATCTACGAGGTGCTGCGTCGTATTGGCGATTTCGTTAAGGAGGGACACACACTGCCCAGCAACTTGCCAAGTGATAACCGAGCTGCAGGACTGGGAGGCAACAGTGCACGTGCTGCAAACGGAGGTGGTGGTGGACGAGGAGGAGGCGGCGGTGGCGGCGGTGGTGGCGGCGGCAACCGTGGGGATGAACAGAACAGCCAGTCGTACTTGTACCCGTACGGTGCTCAAGACCAGGAAATCATTGTGGATATCGCTGGCAACGACCAGGCAGAGGATGAGTATCTAACGAGTAGAGAGCGAAAAGAGGATAAAGAGGCTGCTAACCAGCAGGTTGCAGCTCCACGTGCGCTGCCTGAGTTCTTGCAGGGTAGTTCAATTAGCGGACACATGGCGGCGAAGCACCTACAGCCTGCCGCTGCTGTTGTGGAAGAGAAGGCAATTCCCATGGAAACAAGTATCCAGGGCGTGGATCCTCTTACTCAGAGCGAAATGACAGAGGAGCAGCGCCAAGAAGCATTTAAACGCGCATACATGGCTGAACTGGAACGATACAACGAGGAGAACCACGACGGAGAGGAAGTGCAGGTGCAGGTTGATAAGCAAGGTTGGGATGCTGAGATGAACGGAGATGCCTTGGACGAAGAGGAACTGGAAGATGTCGAGTGGGAGTGGTGCACGGACGACGAAGATGGCAGCAACGACGCGGAGGTCACGGTCAACGGTCAGCCTAAGAGGCTTGATGGTGTGGATGATGAGGACCTGCTAAACATGACGGAGGAAGAGTTTTTGGTAAGGGCTCCAACGGAATATTGTGATGCGTATCATGGAGTTGTGAGTAGAGTACTAACGATTCCATTTGTATGTTTTGCGGTGTCATGGTATTCAGAGCTGCTACCGGATGTGTTTAGCTGATAACGGCATGTCCCAATAACCAGGTGAAGCTTGTATATTGGCGCGACAAGCGCAGCGAGAGATCTGGTTGGTACGTAGGCAACGGAATGACTGACGCAAGTAGAAAAAAATGATTGAAAGTGAATATCATGCATGCGTTGCGTCTGTAATTTTTATGTTGGGTACGTTTGTTGATAGTTATCCGGGATTCTGTCTGGCACTACTGTTGGTGCTCTGGTTCATCGTCAACGAAGACTCCTTTGTGGTGGTGTCTGATACTCGTGATGGAAGTAATTTGTCGGCCGAAGTTTTCGGGCTTGTTGTTCGTGTGCTGCGACTCCAGCGGAGTTTGGGATTGAGTTTTTTCGAGCGAGGCGCGCTTCTGCATGACAGCAATCATCGGATCGGTCGAATACATCCAGGATCGCTGCGCAAGAGTGTCATTTTGTGGCTCCGAGCTTTTCTTGTATACCTCGCCCATGGCGCCAGATGCAGCCTTGCCACGCTCGATGGTTCTTCCACCAGGCCCTCCTGCTGCTATCGTCGCCCCGGTTGTGGATGCATACGAGGATTGGGATGAAGATGCGAAATGATTCACGAACACCCGATGCTGCGTTGAGATCAAGCCGCGGTCAGGTTCTGGATCTGGTACCGGTAGCACGGAGCGGAAGCCGCGACTCCAGTCTAGTGCAGCAGTCTGACGAATTGCTTCATCAACGTTACTGTCGTTAATCATGCGTGGCCTCTGGCGCTGGGTTTGGTTCAATTACGCAAAAAAGGTCAGATTGAACATCTCAATTGAACTCCGGAGAAACTTACTGGGATAATAGGCTGGGCACCTCTAAAATCTGTGCCAGTTGTCGTCTTGTACTCTTTCTATTCACACAGTGGTTTTAGTGGAAAGGAGGTGACTTCGTTGGAAAGTGCCAGGCTACATTCTCTTACCACTCCATCTCGAGGTAGAACACCGTTTAGAGGTGCTGCGCGCTCTTCAAGCCAGTTATCTAAGACCAGCAGCGCAAAACGTGAACAGCACATTCTAGCATTGTCCCCAAATCTAGCACAAGCAAACTGCAGCACCATTCAGAGTTTCGCGGTGGTAGCTCTTTAACGCCATGGTGTAGAGTTGATGAGTGACAAGGTCTACTTTTTCATCCAAGTCTTCATCGAGATCCAAGCCGAACGTCGTCCCATGCTCAAGCCCCAGAAATAGTGGAGACAATATTAGCGATGCCAAGTCGAGCGCAACGTGCCGTCCTGCTTTATCGCGGGCACACATGAAACGGACGAAAGCCTTCCTGGACACGAGCAACACAGCTGTTTGTGTGCCGAAAAACAACTCGACAGTGGAGGGAGGTCGAATCGAGTCGAGTCAAGTGACCTGGGTGAATTCCGGTCCTCTTCGAAAGCGCCTGACGAGCTATGAGCCACCGACTATCCCAAAATGCAAGACATACCAAGGACTTGCTTGAAGAGCTCGAGCGGGACAAGGAGCTCGATGTGCTTCGTGAGTACCTCACACGGTTCGAGTTGTTTCCGCGACAACGTGACCCAGCAGCGGCTCCTATCCGTTTCGAGGAGCTAAAAGAGTTGGCAAAGCACTGGAAGTTGCACCGTCAGCGAAACTTCTGGAAGACTAACACCACGAAGGAAGACCTAGTGCGAACTCTCTATCGCCACATTAACACAAAAATCATTCCTCAGGAGGTGCGTGATGAAAGCAATGGTAATGGTCTGTCATCGCCATCACACTTGACGAATAGTCCTGCCGGAGCCATGGCATCGCTGTCGCCTCCACCAAGACACAACTCGGTAGCCGTGATTGACTCGCCGCGAAATCGGTCTATCATAGGTGGGCTGCGACCTACTCCACCACCTAGCAGGGGACCACGCATCGATAGTGTATTTGGCGGCTACAGCGGTGACCTCTTTGGACAGCGTGGCAATTATGAGGACGGCATGATCTACCTGTCTCGCTTCCGCAAGCCGACAACACTCTTGAATAATATTGGCGGAGTCAGCGGCTCACTCAATAGTGTTGGAGGCAGTGACTCCACGTTGAGTCGCCACAGTAAAAGCAAAGAAGATGAAGATGACGACGAAGACGAGCAGGAGCCAACTGCAGACACCCTTGACTACAACGCAGGGCTTAGTCGTGAGATTCGTCTGAAGCAAGAGTGCGCTTTCAGTATCTACCACTTTTCAACGATACCTGGCCACGAGCGCCAAATGGTGGTTGAAGGCTGTATGCTAGCGCTTAGCAAGCTAGCCGTATTTGAAGATATGGAAGTCAAGCGCTTTTGCGCTGCTTCTATCTTGAATCTGCTGTGCGAGCAGGTTCTTGGTAGCAAGATGGCAGATGAGGGCGTTCTGCTTGCGTTGCTGGAATTGGCAAAGGCGCAACACGAAGAAGTACGTCGCCATACAAGTATGGCACTATGTCGTTTTTCGTATGAACGTGGAGGGCAGTTTCGGCTTGTGCAAGAAGGTTGCGTGTCCGCTATCCTGTCGATGTTAAACGTGCCAGACTTGGAGACGAAAGAAGCCTGCGTGAAGGCACTAATCAACATTGCGTCAGCGTCAAGTACATCCGTTGCTGAGAGCGTCGTACATGTGCTCATGAAGCTTGCTTCCCGCAAGGATCCATCCAGTGCGAAATTTGCTTCGGAGGCTATCTGCAACTTGTCGCTGTTAAGTGGGTCACGGGCCAAGATTGTTGAAGAAGGAATCCTTGACACGGTGTGTGAGCTAGCACAACAGATCAGTGTCGCCGCTGCCACTGGGTCAGGTGAAGAAGCTGAAGATGGAGGTGATGTTGGCACTGTGCGGAAACACCTCGCTACAGCTTTATGCAATTTGTCTGGGATGTCAGGTAATTTGGAACCGTTAAGTCATGGCCGGATCCTCGAATGTCTTGAAGAGCTTCTCAAATGCGAGAAGCCTCGTGAAGTTCGTGAAATGTGTGCAGTGACGATCGCCAACATATCTTCGTATCCGCCGTCACTGAAGAACCTGGCTCTTAGCGATGCTGTAGCTAACCTTGTGGAGATTGGCACTCACCACTCCAGCACCTCGGTGCGGGAAAACACAGCGTTGTGCTTGTCCAATATGTCAGCCACAGCCGATAGCCGTGCATTGTTAGCACGGTTTGGTGTTGTGTCGTTATTGCTACGATTTGTGGAAGAAGATGAGGGCAGTGATGCGGGTGCCAGTGCCTTAGCCCAACAATTTGCTGTGTTGACGCTCTGCAGCATGCTAGCTCATCCAGCAGCATCCGTAGAAATTCTTCAGAGTAATATGCCAGCGGCTCTAGCAAGATTGGCGAAACGCACTCCACACGACCGTGTGCGAGACCTCTGCGCGAATGCTCTTTTCAACGTATCGTGCGAGAAGAGTCTCCACGCAGTGTTATTGCAAGATGATACTATCCGTGCGATCGTGCGGCTTTGCAGACGAAAAGGTGATGTTGATGACGATAATGCAGCTGGAGCCGTGACTACAACTTCTTCCACACCTGTTGCAGGATCGGGTCCACCGACTGTTCTACTGCGGTACCAGGAGTGCGCACTGGGTTGTCTCCTCAATTTGTCGTTTGCACCAGACAGCAGGCCAGCGCTACTGCGTGCCGACGTCGTCGCAACGTTGGCTAAAGTTTTCAACAAACCTCCGGTGCGTGCTGACGAGCTTTTGAGGCAGTGTGCAGGGGTATTAGCAAACTTGTCTTTTGATGCCGAAGCACGGGCACGCATGGTTGCTGACCATGGTGTACGACTAATTCGGCGTATCATGAGTGCAGCGACTTCCTCAGCAGCAGCAGCCGCGGCGTCAGACGTTCCAGTTAGCGCTGCAGCTGTCGGGATAATCCGCGAAACACTTCGTTGCTGTGCTACGGCATGCTGCAACCTGGCAGCAGACGCTCTGGAGAAGACCCCTGTTCTGGATATGTTGATAGACCTGTCAGCTTCTTCGTATGCTCCAACTACACTCACCTGCGCTATTGCATTCGCAAAACTGGCATCCAGCGCGACTCACCGCGTTTTGCTTACGCGTTGTGCTGAGCTGTATCCCGCACTTACTCTCATGATGCGATGCGGTGTGGAAGACATTCAAATCTACTCAGCTGTTGCGCTGTGCAACCTAGCTGTTGAACCTCCTGCAGCGAAACCTGTCGGCGTTCGCTACGTCTGGAAGGAAGGCACAGTGCCTGACTTTATCGTGAACGCACTGCTGCGTATTAACAGTGATTCCACCAAGGAGATTTGTGCCCGCGCTCTTTTTAATCTGCTTACCCACGACGAGTTGCGCGCTGCACACATTAAGGACGGTGTGCTGTATGCACTGGTAAAGCTTGCGCGGCTGGAGAGTGTTGAGATTCGTACGCTGTGTGTTACAGCACTATACAATCTCAGCTGTGATCCAGCACTTGCCGAGACTCTTATGGAACTCAAGGTTGCGCAAGTCATCACTAAGCTGTGCGAGATGGAATTTAGTAGCCAAGAGATTCACCGCAAGCTTGCTGCTTGTCTAACCAACTTAGCGTCAGAGCCTAAGCCTCCTTTAGGGAAGAAGGTCGTTACTACAAACGATGCTGCAGCCTCAAGCGGTTCGTCCAGCATGGCGGTTCGACTGGTTGAGAGTGGTGCACTCGTTGCACTGCTGGTCCTTTGTGAGCATGCTGACCCACCTACAAGGCACGCCTGTGCTGCTGCACTGTGCTTTCTATCGGCATGCCGAGTTAACTGCGAAGCCATGGCTACTCTAGGGCTTGTTGATGTGCTCACAAAGAAGTTGTTGCTTGCACCGCTTGATGCAGAGACGTCCGAGTCCGAGACCGAAAATCCTGGACTGGAGTTGGAGCAACGGCAGCAACATGAGTTCGCACTCAACGCATTGTGTAACATTTCGTGCTTTCAGGCTCTTCACGATCGTGTGGAAGAAGCTGGTGCTATACCACAGATAATTCGTGTGCTTGCTGCAAATGCAAGCCGTGAACGGAATGAAGACAGCGAAGATGAGGAGGATGAGGCAATGGTGTTAGCCTGTGTTCAGACGTTAGGCAACTTGACATTCCACGCTCGACATCGGCGCGCGTTGCTTACGCATGGATTCGTTCCAACGCTGCTTTCGCGGCCCCAAGTACTACGATGCTCGCAACGCGTTGGAGACGTTTGTGCTGAAATCATAGCTGCCTTGTGTGAGGATGCATTGCACTGGCACGAGCTCATCACTACCGGTGTTGTCAAAGCGCTGCGCGAGATTACTGAAGTCAGTGAAAGTAACGACGGTGCGTTAGCAGCTTCACAAGCAGCGCTTCGTGCCTCCATTTACGCGTTGAGCCAGCTAGCGCGCTGCGAAAAATTAGGGGAGACTGTAATCACCGATGGTGCGCTAGACGTCGTAGCGCGTGCACTAGATCTCGGAAATGCACCCCCAGCCATCGGTGAAGATCCTACCAGCAAGAAGGCCCATGAAGCTCGGCAGGAAATGGCCGAGCGATGCGCTGTTATTTTGCGTGCATTATCAACACAAGGTGAATCTGTTTGCTTGCAACTCATGCGCGACGCCCGTCTCGTGCCTTTGATGCAGAATATCGTACTTGCATGTTGCCCTGGTCGTCGACAAATCCAGGCCAGCAAGCATGTCATCTTGGCATTTTACAATCTTACATCCTGCCGCATTAGCGTCGAAAACGATGAGGGAAACAATGATGAAGATGATATTGAGAAGGTCACTAAACTCAACGAAAGCGATGCCATGCGCGGTTTGGACGCGGTGGTGATTAGTGGTGTCGTACCGCTACTTATCAGACTGTCGACGGATGGGGGTAGTGATATGGCACCGGCTTGTGCCGTGGCACTCGCACACATTAAGCATCGTATTAAGGAGAGACTCGCTCTGGCGCAGACGCAGGAAACTGAGGGTACCGAGCTCTTAGCTCAGCTGAAGAAGTTCGAAGAGATGGACAATTTAATGGAGGCTGGCGTAGTAACTGCACTACTGGCAATGTTCGAGCTCGACCCGGCTGGCATCCAACGAGTTGATCGCTTGGCGGCAGCGATGCCGCCGGCACTACCCGTTCTTCGGGCTGCTACCGAGAAAGACTGGACTTTCTTGGTTGGAAGTGCAACGCTGAGATTTGAGACGCCTCTACCTGTATGCTGGGACTTCCGCAGCTCAGCAATTGACGATGCTCGATTCGTGCCTGCCGAGCCACGAACTTTCCTCGCGGTGCTTGGACCAGTCGTGCCTCCTTCAGGTGCTTCAATCCAAGACAAACTTTACGGTCGCTTTCAGATCCTACAGGTACGACCAACTAAGTGTTTGCTGCGCCTAGAAAACTCTCTATTTGCCAAGCTAGCGTCGGCTCTGTTGGGATCGGGTCAATCTGGATCTGCAGGAAGCAGCGCCAGCGATCTATCGGACGCAATTGCAATGGCGATCGGAGAGGATTCTGGAGATATCGACGACAATGATCATCAACGTGGCCACTCAGCTCAGTCGAGGCAAAGTGGCAGTGCGAGGAAATCGACCATCGGTTCGAGCGCTAGATCTATCGCTGGCTCGGCAAGTACAGATGACGATGATGGGGGAAGTGATTCACGAATGCCTTCACCGGTAAAAAAGAAGCCGACAGGGCGCTTGTTAATGGCCCGTTCTTCTAGTAATCGCGGAAGTGCTGCCTTCGGACTTGGTAGCAACACGGGAAGCAATACTGATAGCAATGGCTCGATACCGCGTCGCACCTCAAGAGCTCCCTCTTCCAACGCGGTGGTTCGTCGTCCAAGTCGGTCATTAACCCACGACAACAATCACAGTACGTCATCCATGATGAACAGCAGCTCACGCATTCTCAATAACGGTCGGAAAGACTCCTCACAGCACCTCCTTGGCGACAACTCCAGCTCAGGCGTCATTCTGCCCAAAATTTAGACGGTGTCATCTCTTAGCTTAAGAGACGAAAACATAATATTCTGTAGTTGTCTTTGCTCTTCCTACATGACTCATTGTTGTCGTAAGTGCTAGACAGTCTGGTGCGCTAGATACCAGACACAACGCTGCATTCAACCAGGGAGTTGGACAGCCAGTTTACACATGCAAGAGCCCATCATATTGAATCCTCTCCTAATTTCAGGACCTTGATGCATCGTCAACTATGGGAAGCTTGCATCAGCCCTACAACCTGTTGTCATGCTGCTCACGGAATAGGGATTCAAACCAGTGAATTTCGATGGTGAGTTCGGCTTGTCATTCTACGCTGCGGCTTGGTTTCATCGAGTTCATGGGGGCCGGCTTCAAATGGGTAATCTTCGAGAGCAGGTCACCCTTCAGTGCGTTTTCGCTTTCGCTTTTCTTAACTCCAAATAACTCCTCGAGCCCGATATCAATCAAGGTGTTCGGTGCTTCCACTTCCCGTCATAATTATGGTGCCCTCAAGGCCTTGACTTTCAAACATTTTAAGTTCATCAGCCAAGTCCGATGCGGCGAGGAGAGAACTTTGGGTGCACTGGGCCATAAGCATCAAACACTCATTAAAGTACTCAACTCCATTCGCATCTATGACGGGGTCCATGTCCATTGGGCATTCGTCGGGGCATTCAGCGCTTCCACTCGATGACAAAGTCGTCTGACTGGTCTGGTTAGCATTCACAGAGAACACGTGAAATGCCAGTAACACGCACGCATGCTATCAAATACAAGATCCTACTGGTCTTTTGAACTCGCATTGGCTCAGACAAACTCGACTCCCAGCGGTGATAAGCTCGGACCCACGCCCACCTTTGTCGTATCTTTCTGCAACCACAGGCGATAAATCCGAGCGTATTGGCCGTCCTCGTCCTCGGTCGGAGCTGCTCCGCGAATGTATCCCTATCACCCGGAGGGATGAGAGCGGCGAACACTGAAAAGAACTCACCCACCGACGTCTGGACGTTCGGTCAGGCATACGACGTCCACGCCCACCAGAGCTCGCGCGTCGCTGGTGATCGCAACCACCGTCCCGTGGTGCGAGTGTCAGAATTCTACAGCGCAGGCGCTAAGTTGTGCGGCTGCCGCTTCCAGAATGGCTTGTTCTGCGCGCACAACGCGTCAAACTGGCGGCCGAAACTTCTCACCGCGCTTACGCATATTGAAGGCGATTGAGCGTGCTGAAGACAACAACAGTGTAGCAGAGGTGCAATAATTTGCAATCATCAGCGTGACGATGTTGATGTGATGAGCGTGTCGACGCTCAAGTTCGAGATTCTGGCGGCCGAGAAGATAGTGGTAGAACACGGCATAACGCCGTCGGTGTTGATGCATGGCAACTGCTGAGAGCACAGCCAACAAGATGGCTGTGAGAAGCCACATGCAGCAACACAGAGAGGACATCACTCGCTCTTGTGCATCGAGTCGTGCACAACCTACTTGGGGTGCTGGCCGTGCTTATCTCAAGCCACGCCAGAGCCGTCTGCGCATGCTCCTCGCCGTACATGCTAGCGATCACATCTATAGCCTTCTCTGTGTGGCCCTTGGTCAGCAGCGACAATGGAGTCTTGATGAACATTGACGGCTCCAGCAGCAAGTAGATCGCCACCGGCGCCCACGGGAATGCGTAATGACAAAGGTTGAAGTCAACGTCATCGATGTTGCGTGACAGTCTCTCCATGACATCCGCTGGCTGAAGCAGATGTGGCTGTTACGCGAGTGTTACTCCATGACATCTAAAACCCATCGCCAATCAACAGTTCTTCGAGCTGCGAGTTTCAATCCGCGGGAAACGATTCAGGTTTCAATAATGATGCGAGCCACGAACGATGACAACTTGATACTTTTAGGTGGTTAGACAACTAGTGTGATCATAGTGGGGTCTGCGATTAGGTTCTTGGTTTGATTGGAAAGCCATTTGGGATGGAGCGAGCAATCACTGATGGCGTTATTTTGTCGTCTTGCGACAAACTCCATCATGTTCTGTTCGCAGTTCGTAACGAAGTGTAGAACTGTCGTTTATCCCTCATTTTATGGCAATCGGTTTTTTCTTACTGTTTCAGCGGTTTTACTAGTGAAGTCAAGATAAAGTCCTTCATACATTGTCGAGTACCGGTTTTCGACCGATATCCAATAGTGAAATCAAGTTGTTTTTGCTTCGAAAAAACTTAGACGCACCAAAAGCACTGTTGGTGTGGACCCACGTCAACTTGCTGCTACTTTTCTTTAAAGTCTCCATACAACGCTAAGTGAAAGGGCGATTGCTGCAGGAAAAGTTGACGCGCATGGTGGCGCCTACTGAAACTCGCGGTAGCAGGCGCTTCATTGCTGCATTTGTGTCCAAGCGCAACAATCGCGAGCAGGTACGGATCCCCAAGCGTGCCATCTAGACCTGCACCACTCACTGACCTATATCCAGCCGGGTCGCAGACAGCGACTCAAGTCGCCACCGCTCTAGGGGTGCTTAGGTACCGGTCTATACTCTGTGTGTGAGCTATTAACACAGGGTACTTACTGATTCATGTCCCGAAAGGTTTGTGGCGTGTCAGGGACGAACTTGTGGTGTCTACATCGCGCGGGTAAGGCTCTTCACGATTCACCATGGACATGACAGCAAAAAAACGCTACAATCGTGACGAGCCATCTGATGAAGACGATATCTTGAAGCATCTAGATGCTGCCTTCCGATGCGAGCAGCGGAGAGAACAGCAGCGAAGCTACAGAGCCCACAAGAAACTCAAAAAGGATCGTACCCATTTTCTGGATCCCGTGAGTCCTGACGTCCAAAAGCGCTGCGCGCAGGAGCTTCAGATGGCATTGGGTGCTGAGGGTCTCGACGAAAGTGCGTGCTGTGTATGCGACCGACTGGTACTGATTCAAAATATTGTTCGGAGAGAAGATAACGATTACAGATTTATTAATACTCTACAGAAGATCCTGGGAACCCGTGATGAATCGCTTCCTGACAAGCTCGCGAGACAGCGTCATGCCCCACCTCACATCAGCGGGTTGGGGAATGTTCTCGTGTCTCCTCGCGGCATGCATTGCTACGTTGATCACAATGGATACCCCAGTGTTTGGATTGGTACTTGCAAGGATTGTATGACCAGCTTACGTGAGAATAAACTTCCTAAGCGTGCTATCTCAAATGGCTTTTATGTTGGACGTTTGTCGAAGCGCTTTGATGACCTCACTTTGCCGGAGCGCTTTCTTACTCAGCTTGCTAGTATGGCGGCCATCACGCGGGTGATGCGAGGTGGGTTTCATCGCTGCGTTCGGTCATATTGCTTGGCTTTTGATTGCACATCAGGAACCACCCATCACATTGCTACCGCGCTCTTGATGGTGTTTTGTCGTATCGAATTGTCATGGTGAGGGATTTAACAGACAAGCAAGTGGAAAAGGTGAAGAAGATGAATCGAATTCGGAATCAACATGTAAAGGACGTATTCAATTTTTACAAGACCTACAATCCCCTGTACAGCGATGTTGCTTCCGATATCGAGGCTCTTGCTACAGAATATTCTGAAGACGTGATTGAAGAACATTTTGTCGAGCATGTTCAGGAAGCCGGGAACTCTTTGAGTGATAGTATATCTACTGAGCTGGAATCTGTCCGTGGTCAAACTGACGCGTGGGCACTAAGCAATGATGACGAATTTACTTTTCTAGAACGACGAGTTGGGCTTTTGGACGATACTTTGCGTGTACCAGCTGACGAAAATCAATTTATTAGTGAAGTTGGCAGAAAGGATGGTACGGAGAGGTCATTTCTGTTTCGAAGGTCCAATCAGTTTTTTCGTGACGTGAACGGAGATTTGTTTGCTCGGCTTTTTCCACACCTGTTTCCTTTTGGGCGTGGGCATCCCGGTGAAAGACGCAGAGTTATCGTTTCGTTAAAAAGAAGCGATCAAGCATTACCTTGCTCTGAGTAGTAGGCAGTTTGCTGAAGACGAACTTTTTACGCTTGTGGCGTTCGATCGCCTGGCATTGCAGACGGCATTACCCCAGTTCAAAGTTGTTTGACGTACTGGAAGCTCGATTGCCTAGTAAGGCTAAGCTTCTTGAAGCCAGTTTGGGCAATGACTGCGTCAGCACGCTTATTTATGAGGCAGGTCGACGCTTTTATCAGATATGGCTTAGGTATTGATCCAAAGCCCAAAAAGGCAACAGGCCAGCAAGGGCTGCTCGGCAAAGTAGCAGCATACTTGGAATGGTGGAGATTCAAGGGCGTGGCACACTGCACATCCACTTTCTGATATGGCTAGTCGACGGCACTCGAAACTCTGCAGAAGTCGATGATGTGCTGGCCGGTAATGAAGCCGAATTGTTTCGGAAATTAATCGTGGACTACACTAACTCTATCGTTAGCAACAGACTTCCTCTTGATTTTAGCGGACTTTGTTGCTCTGGTTGCGGAGGTTCGTTCTCGAACGTAGTGCCATTGCCAGTGCCTGAAACGGCACGAAAAGATCCACGTTCAGGGCTCTACAGCACACGCGCGAAAGAAAAAGTCATGGAGCCACGGCTCGTTAAATGCAATGCATGTGGGTTAAAATCCAGCTCGCAACATCTGATGCGCGGTGTACTGCTGAAGTTTCGACCTTCGTACTGGCCGATTTGGCAGCAATCACTATCACGTGCAGACATTTCACATCAAGTTGATTAGAGCGAATGTGTCGGAACTCCTTGAATGAGGCTCGACGGATTGTAGAGCAGCGCAAGATGATATGTGTCATTCTGGTTATAGTCTTCACAAGGTCGTGAATCAGCCGAGCTCTGAACCGTTTGAATCGTATTCGTCTTGAAAGCATTGTCAATGGCTTTAGCGATCCATTTAGACGTGCACTTCTTCACAGTAGCAAGTAAAGACGCGCCTGGTCAAGCGCTTGGTGTCTTGCCGACTTTTTAGGCGTTTTGAGTTTCTTTGTGGGGCTGAGCGCATTGCGTATGGCATGGTCACTGCGCTGAAAAGACCTAGCGATGTAGCGGTAGCTTCTTCCTTTAGCATGAAGAGCTTTAGCTGTTTCTATCTTTTCAGAAGTCAGACGAGTTCTGCGCGGTATTCGAGTGGTGCTCTGGTTATTAGGTTTTAGGCGGGAATGCTTGAATTATTTTTTTTTTTCCCGAATGTGCGCAGGTTTCACAGCTTGACAAAGTGTATTGAGCTTGAAGTTTTGAGCGGTGCTCCTACCGGTGGAGCTCCGAGAAAAAGCTTGCCTGGCGTCGATCTAACTCGATGTAAGACGTCTACACGCGCAACCGCACTTGCAGAACCAACTATTCCTAAACATACGAAATTAGAATACGTCAATAGTTTGCTATTTTTTTTACGAAATTCTTAGATTTCAGAACGATCATTAAGCAACGCCGCCGTCCTCTTCCATCTTGCTTGATAAGGCGGCTAGAGCAGCATCATCTTCTCGTACACAGCGGAGAGTAAGCCCTGAAAACTCGTCAACTGTTGGTTTAGGAGCTGTTGTGCCCAACGGTATCAGTCGTGAGTGCTTCTGCACCAACGTAAGAGAACGCTCCGATCGGTAGGCGGTACACCACCCAGACTCCTCCATTCTGATCCCAGCAAATTCATCTTCGCCCTCCATGAAACATCTCCACACCACTACAGCACGAACTTTTTCGATGTATAGCCGCCCGACGAAGCGCATGGCAATCCTGACGGCGTTACCGCCGTAACGTGGGCAAACTAAGTCACATCGAAAGGCGATGTCATTGTTGTCCAAACGTGCTCTTGTGTATGGATTCCGCTTAATTTGCCGGTGTGGACGGACCACTACATTCCTCATGAGATCGCACACAATGTGGAATTGCAGAGATAAACGAATTAGGAGTGAAGAGTCAAGATACTCAAGTTCATCATTCGCCTTTCTCACAATATTATACCCTCCGGCAGGACAAGCCAGTGGTGTATATGCGTTGGGAACCTCTCGGTAAATGACGTTAAGTCTTTAAAAATAATCTTCAAACAGCATGCAGTCGTTTTTCTCCATCTGTAGGCGGTGCTCTGTGAGCAATGTAACGGCGATCACTCGCCGACAGACTCTTTTGTTGAAAATGCGGTTGAGATCCACAATCAAGGTAGCTTGAAACGCCACGGCAGCTCGCAACTCCTTATGCTGGATCTCCGCTGATACTCGAAGTTGCTTTTCTCGATTGGCTATCATTATCCACGTTGAAATCTTTCGCATCTTGATGGACTGGGCCAAGTCACAAGAACCCGTTTTCTTTCGTAGTAAGGGCTTCCAGCTACTATTAGAAAAGCAAAACGAGATTAATTTTTATCCAAACTATTCATCAGAGTTCAAAAATGCTGCGATGGAACATCTCCATTTTGTCTTCCAGTGATACTTCCGACCAAAAGTTTGGAAAGTCGTAGGATGCATCGATCCATCCATTCTGTAAGGCAAGCATCTGTGCTACTCTTGCTGTAGGTTCAGACAGCGATAGAGCGGTCGCTCTAAGCCAGTGGATGTCAGAGGACTGCCATCCACGTCACCAAACGTTGTCTCCACATCAAAACGGCATCGTTTCTCCGATATGTGGCTTAAGAGCACTCTTATCTGCTCCGGAGGTTGCCGTTTTGACCCTTTAAATCAATGAGACGGGTATCACGGATGTCTGGGTCAAACAACTTCAGACGTAAGACATCCGTGTCATCACGAATGAAGCTGAGTTGGAAATAGTCAAATGCGTGTTGTACTGGCTTGAACAGCAGCAAACCATTCTTCACGTCGTCGATATCCGATATCTGCATCATCACAAATGACAAATACTTATTGCTGCGGCGAAAATGAATGTGATGCGGTCACAAGTGACTTTGGAAAAGCAACATCGACAACCATACATCGCACCCAGGCGTTTTTTCGGCGATAGCATCCATAGAAGTTGCACAAGTTGTCCTTAAATTTTTTATTCTGCTCAGCCAGAGTCGTTGGAGCATTTTTAAATGCATGGGGCAACAGCACTCCGAGAAGAACCTCGGCTGGCGAACGATCCTCGCTTTGCTCCGGGACCACCACCAGCACGTGGATTTCATCCGTGGATGGCGGCCGCATCCCCGCCAATATTCTCGTGAGGCCGGACTCTCCCTGCACCTCCATGTCTTCTTGCGTCAGAGATCCGACAATATCAGTTGTCTCGCCCTTCTGCAGCTTCTTCACATCGTCAGTGAAGGCTTGATAGCCATGCGCCGTCGTCCGTCTTCGCCAGAAAAACTGCAGCTCGTCAGCAGGAAAATTGAGCATCTTCTTCTCCTTGATCGCATCTTTTAGGAGAGCTACTGTTGTCCACTCTTCAATGATGATAGAGACAACGCTCCTATCTCCAACGAGCGCGCAGTTTAGCAGGATCATTGTGACGCGAAGCCGGCGGAATCTGAAATGAGGAAGAAGGGGGAGAGAATTCTCGTTCGTACTAACTAAACAGCGTAGGTCGACCTGAAATGTATTGACCGCGATAAACACGATGGGCGTATTATCGAGAAGTCTGCGTACAACTGGTTCATGGCAACCAAGTACCAGCACGAGTTCCTGAGCACGAAAGCCGCCTCGATCCAAACCTTAGCGCGCCCTAGGCGAGCGCAGTTGAATCGTCAAAGTAGTCACCGGCGTTATGTGAGTCACAGCGCTCAAGCTTGTTTTACTAGTAGTCCTAAGCAATACAGCGGTTGCTAAGAACCCGATGGTAGGAGCATTCATTTGCAAAATCCCCACAAGTGCAAGTCCCTGAAAGCCTCACAACCACATTCCTTAGAACTCACCCACGAGTGCTTACACGCCAAATACCAACACCCCCTTCCAACCTACACCACCGTTCAGCAGCATCTATCTCTATTGCATCACAATTTTCGCTCTCAACTGTTCCGACACCTCCACTTGTCCTTCCTCCAGTGCTTTCACCAACTCTGCATTGCCAGCTACCCGCACCTCTTTCAGCTTGCTCAGTCCCTCCAACTGCTGCACCGGCAGCGTCTTGAGCGCGTTGTGACTCACATCCAGCGTCTCCAACTGCGCCAGCTCGTGCACCGCCGGCGACAGCTCCGTGAGTCGGTTCCGCCCCAGATCCAGCGCCTTGAGCTGCTGCAGCGCGAACACGGCGTCGGGCAGCGCGCGCAGCTGGTTGTTGGACAAGTCGAGGCGCCGCAGCCTCGGCACGCGCTCCAGAGCCAGCGCCAGGCGGCAGGCGCAGGCGTCGCCCACGTGCTCGCACATGAGCTGGCGGCAGACCAAGTCGCCGGACTGCGACAGCTGCAGCTCCTCGACGCGGGCGCCCGCGCGCGCGATATCTCGCAGAGATGTAGCCAAGACGGCGGCGGAGGTGTCTGTGAAGTTTCGGCGCTGGAATCGCCGTCCGAGTGGCGGCGCGGCGCGGCGCAGCAACATGATGCGCGGCCAGGAAGCACTTGATGGCTAATGTGCGGCTGTGGCGATCACCAGGCTGTTTGGTGGGCTCAGTAGTCGGTTGGAGAGGCTGTAGCCACTTCGGGGCGGACCTTGTGAGCCACAACAATTGTTGCCTCTCCACGAGGCAACTTGACCCGCAAAGTTTCTGTTGCGTCGGCGGGTTCGCGGCAACCCGTTCAACGGAATCGGCACTTGCGATCACGCTCACAACACGTCGATCTCACGCTCGCAAGGTGAGTGTTCGGCATTGTCGTAGCACGCCACCACTTCTTCTCCAACATCCATTGAGCGACTTGGAGCGAAAATCGCCAAGTGACCAAAGCGCTGTCGCCGTTCCAAAACCCCCGACCTGGCAAACATTAGACATCGAGCCGTTGCCCTCGACACGGTCGCCGCAAACGCGTCAATCAACTGCGGCCTTATTCACTCCCAGTGCCTCCAGTTGTGACCCCCATTGTACCAGTTCCCTTGGTGTTGTCGCCTTTTCCCGCTGCCATACAAAGCCCCATACTGGCGCCCGGCTCTGCGCCTCTCATTAGCGTCAGTCCGCAATAGCAGACTGGCTCCGTCAAGGCGCCGTGCATGCCCCGGAGCGTCGCGCCGCCAGACACTCGCCGCACTCGCGACATGCAGAGCCAGCGGTCGTCCAAGAGCTACAGCTTCATCTCCGAGGGCTCGTTCTGCGCCGACAGCGCCGCCTACGACTGGGACCGCGCGGCGGCGCAGACCGGCGCCGGGGACGACGTCTACGGGCTGCAGGTGCCGCGCGAGCTGCGCGTGCACTCGTCCACGCCCACGGACAACGTGGACGACGTGCTGAGCGTCAGTCCGCGCTCCAGAGCCGCCACAGGCGCCAGCAACACGTGCGACCCAGGAACGAAGCGCTCGGTCGCCTTCGACCGCACGTGGGTGGTCTCGGAGATCCCCGTGGTGGGCAGGTCCAGCTCGGCGCCGCCGTCCATTCAACTGCTGCAGGAGGTGCTGCGACCGTCCGAGAGGAGACGAGCAGCTACAGCCCCGCCGTCCGGATTCTTTAACCATTTACTCTATGGCAGTTTACGTGCTGGAGCGCTGGCGGAACTCTTCTCGCAACCGTATTGCGGACTCGCCATCTCAGCTGCAGCGACGGGCTTCATGGTGCCCTTCTTGTCCGACGCGTTCCAGCCGCTGCTGTGTGTGTATCTGAGCTTCAACAGCGACCAGTGTACTGCCACGCTGCGCTTTCTCAAACTGCCAGGTGTTATTAGCTTCTTCATCGGCGTGCTGTCGGACTTTTACCCGATCTGGAGCTTCCACCGCAAGTCGTACATGCTCGGAGGATGGATTTTTGCGTACTTGGCGTTGATGGCTCTCGTTATTGTGGCCTTGATCGACGACAGCACGGGGCTAATGAACCCCAGCGTGCGAACATTTTATGGAGGTGCAGTTTACGTGCTGTTAATGGTGGCAGCTAGCTTAGGAATTACGGTGGCTTCAGTAGCGGCGTTTGCGTTCCTCGTGGAGCTATCGCAGCGCGAGCCGATTCACGAACGCGGCACGCTATTAGTGCAGTATTTGGTGACGCAGGAGGCGGCAACGTTGCTAGCAGATATTATAATATCCCTAGTGGTGGGCTACGACGAGAAGTCAGAGACAACAGAGGCGGTGATTTCGATGAAGATCATCATTCTGATTATGGCGCTAGTGACGTTGGTGCCGATCCCTGCGGTACT
The DNA here is from genome assembly GCA_033558005.1 of Phytophthora taxon juncus. Classification (NCBI taxonomy): domain Eukaryota; phylum Oomycota; class Peronosporomycetes; order Peronosporales; family Peronosporaceae; genus Phytophthora; species Phytophthora taxon juncus. The sequence goes on from JAUCEE010000024.1 coordinate 1,073,281, forward strand.
GTTCAGGCTCGACGAGGAGCCTCGTCAACTCAAGGTGGACTCAGTAGATCGTTCGTCACTCACACGTCACCTCTGGAGCATCTTGCAGCAAGAAGCAGTGTGGCGAATTATTTTATTCGTCTGCTTTTCAGTGTTCCTGTCCTCATTCAGGTTCAACTTTGTCGATGACGCAGTGTTATACTGGGCAGATGCGACGCCTGATGCTGAGCGCGTGGGCGAGATCCCAAAGCAGGCGCTATTGATTCTTGCGATCCTCGCTTTCCAGCTTACTCTGTTCAATTACAGCTGGATACGCATCTCGGTTGGTGGATTGCTGCTTGGTGTGGCAGTCAACCTAGTTACAGTGTTGCCGACAATTTTCGATGGTGTTCGCAGCGCCTGGTATACCATGTCAGTCGGTGCGCTCGCTGGTATCTCTCGCGCAGCTGTGCTTTTAGTAACATCGCTGCCTATCGTGGAGATTACTGAAAATTGTCTGGAGGGAGCAACAACGGGGCTTGTGTCGTCGTACAATGCGCTCATCAGCATGGCAATCCTGACGTTTTCAGACGCAATCAGTACATCAAGCAATGAACTGAAGCAAGACTTCACTAAAGACGTGATTGCGCAGGATACTTCCGAAACGCGCACACAGGTGCTCTCATTCGTGATGGCAAACTGCGCCATTAATCTGCTGGCGCTGGTACCTATTCTCTATTTATTGCCGCGCCAGAAGCTAGAGGCCCAGGAGATGCGCACGTACGGTGAATACAGTCGTCCGGCAGGAATCGCCATCGTCGTGCTATTCGTTGGCCTTGTCGCCTATGCTTGTACGGTGAATCTGCTAGCGCTTCTGAACGATACCAAGTAGTCGGCGATAACGCAAAGGTTCTGTGGAACAGAGTATGATGTTCTTCCCTACAGCTGCAAGTACAGTAGCTGTACTGAAGTCAAGTATGAACATGTTTTGGTGGATTGATGTGAATATTGCGAGGCAGTCTATCGCGGAAGTTTTGAGGAGCTAAAACGCTTCGTTCCCGTAGGTTTCCAAGCCATCTAATGAATAGTAAAGCCGGCCGCAACGGTCTTATATCAAACACGCTTGTCCCTGTTTCACCCAAGTCTTGCAATCACTCAGCTACATCAATGCGAAAGCTCTGTGTTTTATTAACATTTTAACGAAAAACACGTGGGTTTTTATGAAACTAAAAGAGCAAACACCCACTTCACAATTAATGGCGCGGGTGGTCGACGCTCGTGGACCCCGTCAGGGCTCCGCGGAGACCGTCGCCGAGGCGCTGGAAGCCAACCGAGTGCTCGTCTTTGAGCTGCAGGCTCTTGAGAAGACGCTGGCCAATGAAGAGGCCAAACTGCTGGCTAAAACGCAGTCAATTCGCCGCCGAATGGCTCTGCGACGAGCGCAGCAGGCGATGGACGCGCTGCTGCCTCGAGCATCGGCGGCGCCAATTGCCAGCGACCTGCCGCCATACGCCAAGTCGCCGCGAGTTCGGAAGAAAACGGCGGGCGTCGTGCCTCGCTCCTACATTCGCCAGCAGAATTCCTTCTTCACGGACGAGGAAGAAGTCGTGAGGAAGGCTGGCAGACCCAAGAAGAAGCTCAAGAAGACAGTCGACGTTGCGGACGACGAGGATATCGAGCTGGCGGTGCTCAAGAGTCTTTCGGAGCCGCCGCCTAATGCAGACACGGAGTTTCTACGAGCTCATAGTCATGAAGCATTCGTGGCAGGGCCACCGACCATCTTCACGCCGAAAGAACGGAAGGTCTTGAAGGACTTTGTGGAGGACTATTGCATGACGCGTGGGCAGGTGGAAGTCCCGTTGGAAGTGTGGAACGGAATTCAGAAGTGGCAAGGGACGAGGAAGTCGAAGCAGCTCCCGATTGAGCGCTCGGGCTTCGCCTGCAAGCTCTGGTGGGACCTGCACGAGTCGCCAAAGCTGCGACTTTGTGCGTGGACGAAGCAAGAAGATGCTGCCCTTCGGCGCTTAGCGACAGGTGAAGAGGACCCTGCGTTAGTGAATCAGTGGCATGAGATTGCGAAACGCATGCCGATCCCCGGAAGACCAGCAGTGCATTGCCTGGCGCGATACCAGACGACGCTGTGTGCAGACAACGTGCGATCAATCTTTACACCAGAGGAAGATAAAATACTGCGTGAGGCTGTGCCTGTTTTCGGTGAAAAGTGGAACGTGATTGCAGACTTGCTAGATGGCCGCTTACCGGAGCAAATTCGTCACCGTTGGCAACTCTCGTTGGCGCCAGGTCTGCGGCGAGGCAAATTCTCGGTAATTGAGGATCGACGCTTGATATTAGCTCTACGCGCGTACGTGAGCAAGGACAGTGAATTCAATCAGGATCAAGTGGCATGGAATGACATTAGTCACCACGTTCCTGGGCGAACCCAACCGGCCATTCGCGACCGCTACACCAACTGCCTCAACCCGGACTTGTCATTCCGCAAGTTCACGACGCAGGAGGATGAAATCATTTTGGCAAGAGTGCGTGAATGGGGAGTAGAATCTCCCAGACTATGGGCACGCTTAGCTACTGAGCTGGTCGATCGGTCCGACTCTCAAATATCTCGGCGCTGGAAACTTTTGGATCCAGACGCCTGGGAGCAGCGCCGTCGGGCTCTGGAAGAAGCAAATAAAACTAAGACGACCGCTATCTTCCGTCGGCGATCGATACACAGGCATGATCCTCGTTTCAGAAAAAAGCATACGCTGCGAATCTCGTACAACGGTTTGGGTGATGGCGAACGTGAACGCGTAGCGAATAATGTAGCCAGAGTTGCTCCTCCAAGGCGACCAGGCTCTACAAATGAAAGCTCCCAACCAGAAGTTCGTGAAATGCTAGAGTCTCGTGAGACGGAAGGAGAGGACGGTTGGACCGAAATCAATCTGTAACCGCAAGTTACCAGGTGGATGAATCCGCATTTACTGATCATTGCGTTTGCACTGTCAATGCGGGAAAAGCTATTCGCAGTAGACGAAGTTTCTCCACGTGCCTCCTGAAATACTTGTCAGCCTTTAGCGGTTGCCAACATTCGACATTTACGCATTTCATTCCGGGCGAAGAGCGATCCCAAGAAACCATCTGCAAGAAATCCAGCATCAAAACAAGCGGCACTGTAAATTATGGAGGTGCTATCAATCAATGCTACGTCTTTGAGGCGTTCTACGCTTTCATCTCGCGGAGCCTCCCGCGGGTCGACAATGCGATGTCTGAGCACCCAGTTCAAGATGGACGAAGAGTACTCCTCCGGGAACAACAATCATGCGCAGCCCCAGCTACACCCTGTGATCACCAGCACGAAGGCAACGCGCTGCTACCGTCCTAAAGAGTGGAGTCCCGAAGCGGAGGAAGCATTTCGAGTTCAGCAGACAGGATGGCGCGACATCAAGGAGTATATGGAGACTTACGGCGAACCTGAGCGCTGGCATAACGGCTTCGTGCGCTGCACTCGCGTCAAAGCTAATGGCTACTACACGTACTGGCGCCCGCACCGTGAATGCGACGACAAGTACCTGTACACTGTCAAGCTTTTCGAGTATGCCTAGAATTTGCTGTAAGCTTTCGTAACCAAAAGCTTCGTTAATGCGCGTCAATAAACTGAAACTATTGAGCCTCCTTCGGCAACTCGTTCCTTTTACTCAACAAAGCTGAGCTGCCCAAGGGCTAATGCTATGCCAATAAGCACAATAGCGAACATCCACAGCGCATTACTAGACTCCTTTGGCTTCTGAAGCTGCTGCTGCTGCCCTTTGTCAACAGCTTTACTCTCGCTCATTGGTTCTTTCTCATCCAGTAGCCTGCCACCCCAACGCTCTTTCTCTTCCTTCTTATGCTCAGCCAGTTTCTCCTTCAGCGTCGACATGGCTTCGCGAATATTCCGATCCGCCGGGTGGTGCTTCGCTGCCTTTGTCAGTTTCTCCTTCGCTCCATCCAAGTCCCCAGTCAGCAGCAGCGCGCGTCCTCCACGGTACAGTGCCTTATCATTCTCCGGGTCAATTTCCAGCGCCAAATCGGCATTCTCCACGACCTTGGCCAGCAGCGCTTCATCCTTCTTCCCGTCTTTCGGCGCTCCTTGAACCAAGTAGCATGCCGCCAGGTTCAGATACACCGGCAGTCTCACCACATTCACATCATCCCGGTTCTTTTTAGTAAACTAAAGCAAACACAAATATACATAAAACAACATCAGAAACGTAAAACTCAAAGCGACAGCAAACATTGCACACCTCGAAGTGCCACGTGCCCTCGTCGAAGTCCACATGGTACAGCGCGCGCTGGTACCACTCCAGCGCCTTGTCGACATGTCCAGCTTTAAACTGGGCCGAGCCGCGCTGCCGACACAGATCGGCGCGCTCAATGCGCGTCTCAAAGATGCAGGAGCGCTCCTAATACGGAATCAAGACAGTTTTGCGTGTCAAAGTTTAAAGGGCATTAACTCTACCAATATTGCGAATTACAATGTGAAAAAAGGCTCACGTCGTGCATCAGCATCTTAGTTTCCGCGTCCATGTCGAGTTCAGGTTCTGGGGCGGGTGTGGCGTCCACGGGAGCCGCTGCGGCGGCGGCATCTTCTAGTGACGAGCTCATGTTTTGGTCTCGGACGAAAATTGGCAACTGACTGACGTACGTGGCAGGTGATTAGGTGCATTAGTTTTATCCAATCAGATGCGGATAGTTTTCAAGAAACGCTATTAAAGAATCGCTGAAGAAGAAGAAAATACATCGACGATGGCGACGCCGCTTACTGAGCAGATGCGCGCCGCGACGCGGGAAATCCACAGCGTCTCGGACAAGTGAGCGACGGCGGTGGTCTGGGTGTAATTTTTAGCGCGAAAATTGACGTAAAATGCGCTAAAACCGATGGCAGACTTGTGAACCTGAAGCTGGTGGTAGCCCTCACGGACAAACGGCTCTACGGACAGGCGCTGCTGCTCTTCTGTGCGTGGAAATCTATTGTAGAATGTGTAGAAACATTTTTTTTATGTTTCTGTATTTTAATTATCTTGGATGTTGTGTTTTTTTGTTGTTGTAGACTACGTGTACGCGCAGCTGGAGTCGGCTATCAAGACGCACAAGGACCACGAGGCCTTCAGCGGGCTGAATGAAATACTTGACGAGATTGCCAGAGTGGGTGTCTGGGTTGCTGAATGTTACTGGATCATTGAAGCGATTTGTGATAAAATGGTATCTCTTTTTGCTTCGTAGGCTGATAACATTGCTAAGGACTTGAAGTTCTACCTCGGTGAAGACTGGAGTACGACGTACACACCCAACCAAGCAGTGCAAGACTACGTCAAGTACGTTGGATGTATATATGTGCTGAAAGAAGTAGTGTTTGATGTTGTTGTGGGCTAATTTGGAGTCTTCTGGTGGTGGTGAAGGCATCTTCAAGGGCTGTCGAAGAAGGTTTCCTCTTGCAGAGCTTATTGTTGTTAAACTGAAGGTACCGAACTGATTGCAAGTCCATTTCATGCTTCAGGACCCCATCTTGGTGCTGCCCTACTGCTACCACATGTATATGGCGATGCTTGCGGGCGGTATGATGATCAAAAAGCTAGTCAAGCGAAGCATCACGCCTCCAGAGGGCGAAGGCCTCAATGCGTTTGACTTTAACGTCAAGAGCAACAAGGTGATCTTAATGCGTCTACACAGCTCGGGTAGTCAGTATCTGTGACTACGTTTGTGATAGGCACTTCGGGACACGATCAAGGACAAGATCAACGCGGTCCCACACGATGAGGCGACCAAGCAGCTCATTCTCGCCGAGTCGATGACTTGCTTTAAGATGAACAACCAGGTATCCATAGTTTTCGTATTGCACTAACGTAACCGGTAGATTTCGAGCTTTAACTAACCGCTCGTGATGTTGTGTTTGTGATACGGAATGCTGCTCTTTATCAGCTCGTGCGAAGTCTCGATGGCACCGGAAACCACGTGATAAAGTTCATCTTAAAGTGGATCGTCGTCGTCGGCCTCATCCTCGCGGTAAGTTAAATGCGGCATCTCAACTCATGGCGGCCGTGGAAGTGACCGAAGTTCATTCTCTGTGGATGCAGGCGTACTTCGCATTCACACGCAGCTCCATCGGCCACAACCAGTAGAACGCGCACCACCTCGTACTCATCTGTGACTGCATATCCAACATACTGAATCGCACTTTGGTAAAGTGTATGGAAGTGTATTCATATTCGTTAATCAATTCCCGATGATTCCAACATACGCCCTAGACAATCTAATCTGCCTTCATGGCGTTTTAGCGGGCAGACTGACGTCCACAGAGACGCCGAGACCTCCACGGTCTGCGTCTGGGTCGTCTTGACGGGGGTCGGCGACGTCCGGGGGTTTCTTGCGCGGCGGTCGCATCTTCGAGGCGAATTTGCGAATGAGGGAGAAGTGAGGCCAGCATGGCGGCTGCCACCAAGGCAGCCATCTCGGCTTGAATTGTTCTAGTATTGCAGCGCTGAAATTTAACTCCTGGTACCATGGCCGTCGGCTTGCTCTGCTCTTAGCCCGTTGTCTTACGAAGGTGGAACTATGTCACTGTTGCACGAAGGTTGACTGAGGTTACGTTCACGCAGTACCGTCGCATTAATTCGGGATTCCCAGTATAGTCCCCCATGACGCGCGGGGACTTCCAGGGCAGTCGCAACCCCCGCGGCCATCGAGGTCGAGGTCGTGGTAGAGGCCGCAGCAACTCGAACAACTCCCCCAATGTATCTGCACCACCTCCAGCCCCCGTTTCACTGCAGCAGAGACCGATCCGCGGCGAGTGTCAAGCTTTGTGTCCCCCGAAAGAGGAGGCGGAACGTGCTCGAACGCAGGAGCTCAGTCGCTTCGAGCGTCCCGCAGATGCAGCGCCCGAGTTGGTGGCCGTGAAAAAGTATCGACGAGCTGCTGCAGGTCGCGACGGGTGGGACCCCTCGGAGCTGAGACCGGCGCCTGTGCTGCTGCGCACACTGCGGCACTTGTTCACGACAGTGCTGCCTTGGCCTCAGAGTGGCTTTAATGCGTGGGGAGAGCGAGAGTCGGCACGACCTGCTGAGTTTCTAGCAGTGTACCATTTTGTCAATGACCGCGTTCGAAGTGTCCGACAGGATTTCACAGTACAGGCAAAGAGCGATGCTGTGAGGTGAACTGGAAGACACTGGCTGATAGTTGTTGTTTTACGTTGGACAGAGAATTGAAGACGGATCGCTGGTGACAGCCTTGCAGCTGGCAGCTCGGTTCTATTTGCTGGCGGGGTTGCGGTCGGTGCAGTTGTTGCACGGTGTCAAGACGCAGCAGGACTGGAGCGACAAGTTAAACGATGAGCAGCTTGCGTCGGCGCTGTCGCAGCTCCAGGCGCTGTATGGTATGTACGAGCTAGCTGGGTTTGATCATGAGGACGTGCCCGAGTTGAAGGATGCCGGTGAATTCGTGGCGTATGACTTGCTGCTGCATGCCGATGAACCTCAGGATGTGGCGTGGATGATGCTTAAGCTACCATCGAAATTGCGTGGCTTGTCGACGGTGCAACGTGCACTTCGAACTTACGTTGCATTTCAGACGGATGACTTCCACGCGTTCTTTGTCGAATTAGCTGCTATGCCATTGTTGGAGCGAGCGGCAGCACTTCGTCATCTTCCAAAAGTTTGGGATCGTAGTTTGCGCATGATGAACAAAGGTTTCGGCAAGCAGGATCGCTTCCCGCTGGAAGAGCTAGCGCGGTGGTTGTACCTCGCGGAGCCGCATAGTGAAGGAGAGGGTGGTGACATTGCTGAGAGACTGTGTAATGCGTTAAACATCCAGACCCAACGCCATTCACCGCCCCAAATTCGAAATGAAACTGAGGATGTTGCTGATTCTTGGGAAGTTATCGATGGCATCATCGATCAAGCCTTATCGCTGCCAGAGGCAAAGCCTTTGTCGATTGGGTTTGCACAGTTTAAGCTTGCGCCGCTGCACGACCAAGCGGACGCTGAGGTGATGCGAAATTTACTTCGTGATGTTGCAGTTCGGATGGAAGATGTCGCCAAGAATGTGCCCTTGACAGCAGCGGAGCTGATCATGGGGAGAAAAACATAAAGGCACAAGTTAGCACGCGAAGCGCTGATGTTCGTGAGCAGTTTGTTTCTTCGTTTTTATTGGTCTCTCACATACAACAAAGCTTCTCAAAATGCAAAATCGCAGCAGCTTACCTCCGTAGTCAGCGCCGGCAGAAATAGGAAGAAGACACTAGGAGTCCTCTCCGTCGCTCTCACTACGTACTGCTGCGCAATCGATTCTGCATGCTGCCTCATTTGTTCGCCTCTTTTGACGGTAGTTGGTTTCTGTAGTATGCCCTTGTTACAGCGCTCTGTGAGCCGTGATTCCATAGGCAGCTGCGCAACAGGATTCTGCCCTGAACTTGATCGAACCGCACAACGTTATCACACCTTGGTTTTCTTCTTGGGAGGCGGCAAGCTGTCAAGCGCGTCAAAGCTCAGCTCCACCTTAGTGTCCTGCAGGTTGTCCAGGTCGCGGTACGATGTCGACACTTGGCGAGGGTCCACAGGCAGCTCACTGTCCGGAACACGCGGCGGACCTGACGGAGGTCCGCGCGAAGGCGAGCGACCGTAGCCGCCGCCACCATTGTACCGAGGCGGCGAGCGCGGCGCACGATCAAACGACCCTCTCCGCATGCGATCATCGCGCATCGGCGGACCACGACCTCGGTATCCATCGTCACGGTAGAAGCCGCGACCGCCACCGCCATTAAAGTCTCTATCGGGTCTGCCACGATAACCGCCGCCATTGCGACCTCCGTTAGAGCCAGCACGTCCTCCAAGCACAGCGCCGCCCGGCATGCTGTTGCTAGTTTCAAGAGGAGGCATCGGGTGCTGCTCGTCCTCCCGGTATTGTTCCCACATGTAACTTTCGCCCACTTCAGCAATTTTATCTACCACAAGCTCGGGGTGCTTGTTGCGGATGTGCTTCTTCACGAAGTCCATGGCCTTGAACAACTTTGTGCACAATCGGCAACGGTGCTTACCGTCATCACTAGCCTTCTCGCCGTAATTAGAGTATGTGCTCTCCAGTGCAGCCTCCTCGCGGGACTCGATCTCATCAACCAGCGCGCGCTCCTTTGCCCGCTTTACCTCCACAACCTCTGGCGCCAGCTCTTTCAAGTATGCCTGCACCTTTTCGTCCAACGCAGCGGCCCAACCACCGATAGCCTTAGCAGTCTCTCCGGTCGTACCCTGATCCTTTTCTCCAGCTTCTGTATTCGCAGCGTCGTCCTTGTTTTCTTCCGTTGGGGCGTCTTCCTCTGGCTTGGCGGCATTGGCAGCGGCTTCCTGGCGAGCCTTCTCTTCCTCGATATCGCGAGCCGACGGAGGTGGGCGACAGAAGAGCGCAGGGTGAGCGTGCATGATGTCACCCATGTCGAGGCACTGCACACCGGCATAATAAATATAGTGGTGCACTCGGCGCAAGTAGGCCACGACGACGTCCAGCTTCTGCTTATCAGTCGAGTAATTCTGCGTCACCTCTTCGGACGCCAGCAGCGCTTCCACTCCGAAACGCGCCAGTTTCTCCTCGGCGCCGTGGAACAGTCGCGCGTCCAGCGCCTTGGCCAGCGCAGTTGCCTGTTTGAAGTCCGCGGTCAGACGCTCAGGAACTGACAAGTACGACGGCGTCTTGAGCGGCGCGCGGGCACGGTGAGGGGACACCTGCAGACGGAAAGGTGGGAACAAGTTGCCGTCCTCCACGAACGTGTTGTGGATCTTGGGCATGGCGTCACTAGCAGCAGCCGCGCTCTCGTAGATGATGTACGCCGAGCGGTCGAAGTCAAACGCACTCTTCTTCACAGGGTCCGACAGGTAAAGATGCACGAACGGACCTCCCTGTAGACATCATCCCACACGTCATCAGTGTCTTCCCTCGCAACCTCTCGCAGCCAGCACCACGTACCGCCTTCTTAATCGTCTCGCTGAGCGTTCCAACCGGACACGCACACGGCACACGACGCACGTACAGCACGCGCTCGCTGTTCTCCAAGTCGTTGGCAAAGTCGTCGCCGAGCGGGTTGACGCCGTCCTGGACCGGCGGCTGCTCGTCCAGACAGATCTTGGCCGTGCCGGAGCGCACGCGCTCGCCGAACTGCTTGGCCTCGTTGATCTGCTGCGACGTCTTGTGCTTCTCCACGCGGTGGCGCAGCGCCGGCGAGTAGCGCTCCTGCAGCCACTCCTCGCGCTTGTGCAGCTCGAAGAAGGCGCGCAGCACGCGCTGCACGTGTTTCTTCTTGTACTCCTCGTAGCGCTGCTGGTACACCTCGGGCGACGACTCGTCCGTCTGCCGCATCATCCACACCTTGTACGACACCAGCGGCTCGGGCAGCGCCGAGGACGCGCGCGCGTCGCGCCGCGGCGCGTCGTCGAATCGCGGGGCCGCGTCCCAGTCGCGGCCTCTGCGCGGCGGGCTGCGGCTGCGGCTGCGGCCGCGCGGGCCGCGGAAGCGCGCGTCATAGTTGTCTCGGCTGTCGCTGCGGTGCCTGCCAGCAACGTCCGTATCAGGTTAGAGAGGCCACGGGAGGTACCGTGACGGACGTCAAAGTTTATACTCACCGGCCGCGGAAGTCGTCGCGTCCGTAGGGCGCGCGCGCGTCGGCGTACGGCGCGGGCAGGGGCGGGGGGCCGGGGCGGCCTTCCACGGGCGGGAACTCCTCGCGCATCGGCGGCTCCGCCTGCAGCGGCGAGAAGGCGCATTACATTAGACAGGCCCCGCGGAGGAACACGCATTCCCATACTTAATACCCGCAGGGACGCACCATTCTGGGTCTCGAGGCCGCGGGGGAGGGGAGGGGCTGGCGGGCTGCGTACTGGCTGGCGCTTCGAAGACTGAAGGCGCCACCACCAAGCCTCGAAGGGCCTGTGAAAGTGGATACTTGTACCGACTAAATGGTACAGGCCTTGTAAGAGTTTATATGTGTCGAGGCAAGTTGAAGTGAGACGAGGAGGACACTTTGGAGGACGATTTGAATGGCCACGAAGGGGGGAGTGTATTGGCATGGTTAGACCTCGGCGGAGCCTCGGTTTGCGGCGGCCTTCATGCTGCGAGGGGTGCCTACAGTCTCGCCGAAGGTGAAGTCCTCGGCGGGCGGGTCGCTGCTGCCGACGGGGATGGCGCCTGTGGTGAAGAGGATGTCGAACACGAGGCACACGGACGCCAGGAACATGGTGACCACGGCGGTGACGATGTTGGAGCACTTGAACTCGCACACCTCCTCCAGCAACGTCTGGATGTCCTTGTCCACGCCCGAGCACACCGATGTGCCCACGGGCGCAGCAGCGACCGCCACGGCACACGCGAACGTGAACAACAGCCACACCGAGTCGAACAGCACAAGTGCACGCGGACTGGGAAGACGCAGTTTACGCACGTCGAAGACTAACACCCGAACGGTGAATGCGATGATCACCAGTGCTCCGACGACCATGAGGAAGTACACCTGCTTGCCGGACCGGAACATCTCCTGGCCGTAGTTGCAGCTTTTGATGCCACCAGAGCCTGCCGTGCCTGCCGCGATCAGTGCGAGGATCACCGTCAGCACGCGGACCACCATCGGGATACGTTCATGGACCATCTTGTCTGCGTTGGACGACGATACTTGGAGTGGTTTCTACGACGAGAATTCGTGAATGAGAAAGCTCGCAGCGGTGCAGTGAGCTCTCCTGTCACACCGAGAAGGAGGCAGCGCGCGTCCAGTGGCAAAGGCTACCGTGCCATAACGCTAAGAATATGCTGCTTGCTGTAGCTACGCGATCGTGCTGTGCGCAGGTTTGGCGCTATTCACTCCATTCCACGGGAATGAGCACGGGACTTTGAAGGACCTCACCGAAGTGTATTTACGTCGGAAGCCAGGCCGAGAGCACCATCGCATGCCAATTCCTCATGGTCTATTTGAGTGAAGAATAGCACCGGACAAACTAATGAATCGATCAGCGATTGTGTATTTCGAGATGTTGACGCACCCTGGTGGAGAAGCAAGGCAGTGTACCAGCCCAGAATGTCGACGAACCTGCCAACTACTTCGACGGGTGGTTTGAATTCCAATGAAACGAGTCCTGATCGAGCCGAGTCACCATCGGGAAATGGTGCCGTATCTTCTTCGGACGACAGTGACGACTCCGATGAGGAGGAGGACGACTATGAAGACAGCGATGAAGACTCAGACGAAGAAGATGAAGATGAACCGGAACTTGGTCCTTTGCAACGAATATCAAATGCGCTAAGGGCTAAACAACAGCGTATGCTAGCTAAGCGACGCCACCCGGTTCTCGAGTGGAAGGAGGTGGCTAGATGGCACGCCGAAAATGCAGCAGGTTGGGCTGCAGCCGAGCAAGAACGCAAGCATCGGGAGTCCATTGCAGCAGAGAAGACAGCACGCCGTGAGCGCAAAGTGAAGCGTAAGGCCCAGCGCAAACTCACGAAGCAAAAAGAAGAGGAATTTCGAGCGCTTTTAGAGGACTATAGCATCGCAATCATCAAGAGCGAGAAGCGCACTGCACTTATAACGCAGATTGCTATTGAAAACCGCTCGGTTGAAAAGCAGAAGCTGGCTGCCGCCGAGGCGGCTAAGCGAGCTGATCAACTACGCGAGGCGGCCGAAAACATAGCGCTTGCAGAAAAGCTTGATGAAGATGAAAAGCAGGCTACCATGAACAACCTGCAGCAGTGCATCGAAGCCTCAAACGAGGTGGGGCGGCGATACGGAATACTCCCAGCTATCAACACACCGCCAGCTCCACCACCAGAAGATCAAGACGAGACGTCCACGATCCTGATACTTCGAGTCAATAGTGCTCCCGTACCAAAGGATGGCGAGTCATCACAAACTTTTGCTCGAGTGGCATCGGCATCAACACTACCGTTGCCCGCAGCCAAGCAGCAGTTCTTCACCATAAACTTGAAGCGATGCAAACACGTTGAAGAACTTCGAGGTGAACGTATTGGTGATCGTGGGGCAAAGGAATTAGCGCGATCGTTGCTAACGGGGGCGTGTCCTCGGGTTCGAAGCATTCATTTGGGCTGGAACCTGGTCAAGTACTCTGGTATAGCTGCGCTTGCAGATTGCTTCACTCGCGGCGCATGTGCTCAGCTGCAGGAACTGGATCTGCGGTGCAATAACATCGACAGCAAGGCATTCGTGACACTTCTAACCGCGCTTGAAAAGGGAGCGCTACCAGAGTTGCTGGATATAGGCCTTCAGGGCAACTTGCTAGGCGATGACGGAGCTCGAGCAATAGCACACGCATTTTTTCGCGGCACGCTGCATGCACTCCGACGAATTGACATACGCCAGAACAGAATACGCAACGACGGCATCCTTGCACTCTGGAACGTGTTCACGGCACCTAACTTCAGGCGCTTCTGTCCAAAACTCGAGCTGTTGGATATGCGGCGAAATGATGCTCACGGCGCTCTCACACGCTCGTTTTGTCCGTGCCCTCCCTACCTTGAATTTTAAATGTTAATGTACATGCGAACTCAGTAAGTGTTGATTAGATACATTAGTGTCGCGTTATCAGCAAGAAACAAGGGCTCCGCGAGGCTGGGATAGGGAGAGGTGGTACCAATTGAAGGTTTTACAAGTCTGTAGTAGGTCTGCACTGTAGCAAGAAAGGAAAAGAGTTACGTTTTCATATCGCTTCTGCCCTGCACTTGTAAGACAAAGAAATATGAGCAGGTTTACACAACCGATTGCAGAACGAGCGTCTACTCCGCCTGCTTCGCAGCCGCAGCATCAACGTTCCCTTCTTGGGGAAAACTATGGCTGTATTCTCCATGATTACGCAATTTACTTGATTATAAAGCAGCTCCTAAGATTTAGTTTGCATCCGGATCTCGGCTCGAATATTGGTGAGAATGCCTCCTAATCGACGTCTCCATCTCCAGCTGCCTAGTGAACACGCTCTTAGTGTAGTGAACCAGGTGGCGCTGGAGACCGAGAAGGGACGAGCCACGTCTCCATCTCCAGTTGCCTAGTGAACATGCTTTAAGTGGTCGCCGGTCACAAGCTGAAAGCAAGTAATCTCATTTTGAAAGTTGCAGTCAAGAGCGCAGTCGACAGCAAACATGCGTTTCCATTCCGTTGTGTTGATACTCCTTGGCGTTGTCCTTGTGTATGCCGACACTACGTCGTCGACTATGCACGGTTGTCTCCCGATTATGAGCGTGGGTAAGCCAGAAGTGCTTCGTTCACCTTCCACCGGCAAGAGCATGGATACATCGTTTCGGCGCCTTCGTCTAAATGAGGTTGAAGATGAAGACACGAATGAAGCAAGTAGCAATGCTGTGGCTGACGATGGGGAAAGAGCAAACGCAGCGGTTTTATCGAAAATTGTTCAATCGAGCAAGAGCGCGATCAGTTCGGCTCAGATGAAGGTGGCTCTTAACCAGTAAGAACCCCAAGAAAGTTTTTAACAAACTGCGTCTTGGGGTAACAGGAGAAGTGAATGCTGACAACAATGCAAACGTGATCCGTTGGCTGAAGTACGTTATACGTACAGAAAGAAAATGGGTGGACAAGCACACTTTAATGATTTTGATATGGACGCGTTGCTGGCTAATACACCGAGATCGCTTCCGCGTCTCTTTCAGTCCATAAAAGAGGCGCCAGATCTAAAACAACTTGGGGAGAACTTGCTACTTATCCGGGTTAACAGGTGGGTTAACGACGGGAAAACACCAGATGATATTGCGCAGCTATATGGCTTTAAAAACTTCAAGTCAATCCCGAGCACCGGACCAGAAACGGAGATCTTAGAAAAATTCTTCCTCACATACACGGTTAATGCTATTAGAGGAAATCCAAACATTCGTAGCTTTTAATATCCGATACTGAGAGCTCTAGCTTCTACCTAAAAAGTAATACCAAACAATCCGTGGCCAGTTTGGTTTACAGATCCGCCAACATTTATTTTTTTAATTTCAGCACGCTAGTTGCAGCGGTAAACAATGCTTCGTTTTTGCTGCAGAATGCCCAGCTTTCATTTTGTGTACCAGTCGGGTGAGCTACATTTTTTTTTGCCTCAGTCGATATTCAGGAATGCAGCTTACATTTTTAACAAATTGTTACTTGAAGTTATTCCAATATTAAATACCATCCGCAACGGCAACTTTCCTTCAGTCTCGAGTTTTCTCTTGGTGCGCTCACTTGGCGCACAACCGGCACAAGTACGTGCCAGAGCAAGCGCAGCCTTACTGCGCGCCTAACCGCTTGCGTATACGCTGTACGAAACCATGCCTGCTTCCTCCCTCTGCCGAAGTCCGAAGGCTAGCGCAACATCTACACAAGAGTTCAATATTAAAGGTTACGTCTTCCATTACACAGCAACTAAATGGCCGCGACACCGTCCATCGGTAAGCCGATGGACGGTGTCGCGGCCCTTCTGATGTTTGCCTAGAGCTACCGCTACCTTGCTCGCCGCATGTACTGCCATAAAAGCTCAACTTTGCTCAGACAGGGAATTTTACTCATCTTTATGAGGACAACTTGATGGTGCTAAGGTCAATTGAAACAATAGTAGTTCGAAGTTTAGTAACTGTTGCTTCTGTGAACATTTTACACTGTACTAGGGCTACGCGAGGCTGGGATAGGAAGATGAAAAAGTAGGCTGCGTTTTTGCATCGGGGTTGTCAAAAGACTGCGTAGTTTCGGCGCTACTTAATTCGTTTACCGTGTTGCCTGCTCTGCGCTAACGAGACAAGGACTTGTGTATATCTCCCATGACGAGCATCTTCTACTCCGAATTTTGGTTTTCGAGGAGATGTGTGAATGGAGCTCTGAAAGAAATTGTGCACGTCTAATTAATTGATCGATACTATACGGGAGAGGCCGGCCCGTCAAATTAAAGCTTTTGGAAGCACCGTCACTTGTTGGGCTGTCCCAGATAGCACTAAAGTGCTTCCTATCCCTGTAAAATGGCGATGTAAAATAATTACATGAATGAGGCCGATGCGTTCTTGATCTCTTGGGTTCTGCAGTAGTATTTGAAATTTTAGCAAACTGGCCTCGAGACCGCATCCCTGGGTAGCTGATACTCACACGCTGCGAATGAAGAGAGCCTGGTTGATGTTTGTTACCGATTCTGGCAGACGCAGTGTAGGTTTTTCGATCCCCAGGTTGTGTAGAGCTGCAACCACAGTTCAAGGTTAAAGAAAAGTTGCTAGCATTAGCGGCGTAATTATCAAAGTGCTGCACCTCGATCGTATTGCTCCGTTGTAATGAAGCCCTGCTCTTTAATGTCAAAGGCAGCGAACATCGCTTTGAGATCGTGCTCTTCGAAGAATGGGATCTACATAAAAGCACACCGTCAGCGTAGTGAATCGAGAACTAAGTCCAACAACGACAGTATAGTCTTCATACGTGATTTTGCTCCTGCTTTGCTTTCCGCATCTCGCCCAAGTGCTGTGCGAGAAACTCGCGAGGATTGGACGGTCGGTGGTAGAGCAAAAGGGTTCCTAGACCTTCAAAGAGCTCCTTGATGCCGTGGGAGGCCATGTACAGCTCCGCACGCACCTTTGGGTCTTTTGTATTGATCTCAGGCGGCATCGAGCTTGTCCTTCGCACCGACGACATAACTTCAGCTTTCAATATCGTGAGTTTCTAAACGCAATCTCGTCTGGGACTACCCGAATACCTTAAGTCTCAAGAGACGCTGAAACCAACCGTCGCACTCAAGCACAGGCCATCGCTGCACAGTTATAAACGAGCTCCATGCTCATCGGATAAAAAATATAATCGTCCTCTATTTTGCACGAGCGTCGCTTAAAGACTACGTGATGAGGATCACTTACTCGAGAAAGGACTGTGGTCGGTATAGCACTGGTCGAACATCTTGTCAACTTCACTCCGCGCTTCAGCCGGAAACATAGACTACTCATCAACAGCATGTCCGCGTTACGTCAGCAAAACAATCGATAGCTCACCAAGCAGCTAGCCAGCACGAGCACCCACAACAACGCAGACCAACTTACACTTGTAGATCGAACTGCATGTTCACGAACGCACCGCGCATTGAGCCAGCGTGCGCTCTTCTGGAAGAACTCAACGTCCGGCAGCACAGTCTCCAGCAGCTTGGCTTTTTGATAGCACTCGGACTCGCGTGCCGACCGGATCTCACTGCAACGATCCAAGACAAGAAAACTACAATCAGCACCAACAGCCACTCAACTTCCAGTCATCAGCCAACGAACCTGCAGGCCAGCACGTCCGACTTTGTGATGTCCATCTTCCGCACCGTAAACTGCAACCAGTTCGCCACGTGAGCAATGACGAACGCATCAAAGGGCAACTTCAACTCGGGGTCTCTCCGAATTGATCAGCCTACATCGTAGGCGTGGATGAGCTCGTGCACCATGGTCTCCTCCACCTCTCGCGCCGAGTGCAGGCGGTTGGCGCAGAAGACGACGGTGGGCGGCGGCGCGGAGAAGAAGGCGCGCGCGTTGCCCTCGGGGCCTGCGCATCCAGCCGCATTAAATTAGAGAGTCTGTACCCTATCGGCCGCGCTCTAAATTGACCGGCGCCGACCGTCGTCTCGGCAGTCGAGACACACGAAGTCGATGGCGCGCACGGCGCTCTTGCCCTCGCGATGCTGCCGGGCCAGGAACTGCACGCCATCCACGTCAGCCGCAGCCACAAGATATGAAATATGAGAGTGCGCCGCCCGCCTGCCTTGTTGATGATGCCCACGATGTGCTGCGGCCGCCGCTGCTGCAGCGCCACCTGCACGGCGTCCTCGCACTCGTACAGCTCCATGCTCGCTGCGCTTTAGGCCCCAGATATCTTCTGTCCGGCGTCAACCGTCTCATTTCGGCGCTCTCGACGGGGTGATTACGAGACAATCATCCCCGGACAAGCACAGATTGCAATTCATTGATTGCACCGAGTTCGTGTGGTGCACACCACCGACTACGTTGAAGCACGTCAACACTTTTGGCCGAGCGGCGACAAATGCGTTTCGACCACCGAATTGCCGTCGTGACTGGCGCCGGCAACGGCTTGGGCCGCGCCTACGCCGAGTATTTGAGTCGCCTGGGCGCCTGCGTGCTGGTGAACGACCCGCAGAAGGCGGCGGCGGACGCGGTGGTGCGGCAATTGGGGCAGGACAGAGCTCTGGCCAACTATGACAGCGTGACGGACGGGCACAAGGTGGTGCAGGCGGCGCTGGACAAGTGTGCGTTAGAGCGGTAGAGCGAGCGGAGAACGGGGCTGACGAGCTGTGCAGGGGGACGCGTGGACATCCTCGTGAACAACGCGGGCATCATCCGGGACAGCAGCTTCGGCAACATGACGCAGCAGCAGTGGGACGAAGTGTACCAAGTGCATCTGGAGGGCACCATGAAGACGACCAAGGCGTCGTGGGACGTCATGAGGGAGCAGGAGTTCGGACGCATTGTGAACATCGCGTCGGCGTCGGGGCTGTACGGCAACTTCGGACAGGCGAACTACTCGGCGGCGAAGCTGGGGATTGCTGGCCTCACGTTCACGCTCTGCAAAGAGGGAGCTAAGCGCAACATCATGGCGAATGTCGTGGCGCCGCTGGCCAAATCGCAGATGACGGTCGGACTGCTGGAGAAGGAGCTCAACGATAAGTTGACGCCGGAAAGTGTCGCTGCTTTCGTTGCGTGAGTTTAGCAACAGGAGTTTTGCACGTGATGGGGACGCTGCTAACATGTGTTGAGGCAGTTACTTGTGCCATGAAAGCTGCGATCGAACCGGCAACGTGTACGAAGTGGGAGGAGGCTGGATTGCTCAGGCGCGCTGGCAACGATCGCGGGGAGTTGTCTTCCCGAAGAATGAGCTTACCCCCGAAAACATTGCGTCGCAAATCGACGAAATTGAGGTAATATTTTCAGTTTACGGTTGCTAGTCGTTAAAATTCACAAATGCGTGCTTTTCTGCTGGATTAGAACTTTGATGCTGAGCCAACACGATACCCGAGGAGCCTGCAGGACACCATCGGGCACGTCCAGAGTATCCTCAAATAGGACAGTTAATGGGTAATACCGGTAAGCACCAGGACGGAATATGGTACGGCTGCCAAGCCTAGCTTCCGCTCGACCTCAATGCATATAAATTTGTTTGTTTCACAGACATGAATCGAATTGATTGCGGTTAAAACGGCTAGTAACACCTTGATTCGCAGTTTGCAGCACAGGTCCTTGAGGTACTAGCCCCTTGTTCACAGAGGCACACAAATAAAGCAATCTAGCAAACCAACAAGGCACTGCAAAATTAAGTGACATGCATTTTCCACAATACATGTGTAGGATTCCAGTGCTTTGATGATTAATTGCTTCAGCACCACGTTCGACCACGGATTACTTCCATCTTCAAAATGATGCGTACAAACTTCAACTATGCAGTTGCCTTTTAACTTACGCATAGCGAGTTAAAACAACTTGATTGCGCAGGCAAGTGTTGCTCAGTGAAACTTGCACGCTCAGACGCAATACCATTTTAGCGAGCTGTGTTCTACCGTACGAAAGCTCTTCTTGCCAGGAATTCGGCGCCGGCCTCTTATCCACGTCGAACTCTGTATTTTGTGGCAAGAAAGGCCTGTAAGCTCTTGGCGATCTGTCCGCCTCATCTGTGCATTCTGGAGTTGAAGGTCGCACCAGCGTCGCCGCGTAGCTCACAATTAGACACAATAAAAACGGTCTCGGCTCAGCTAAGCCTCTCGCTTAGCCATGTGAACTGCATCCTGAACCACAGCAGATCGACTACATAGAATCATTTTGCATTCGTCAGGTTTGGTGGCGCTGGAGTCGGTCACTCGGGCAAATGAACAGTTTGCTTGCGTACTATGTGTTGCTTTCTTTACTTTGTAATGCGACTGCGTCGTCACCGGAAGGCAGATTCCACGATATTGCCGGTATCTTCACACCGGCACCAGCGACTACAGTATTTACAGCAGTAACTTCACGTATATCCAACAACCATTCTACGATGGCCACGACTGTATCGGCAAGTTCGTCCTCAAGTTCAGAAGCATCGACAACTACGCAGCAATCCATAATCGGTCCCAAAGCGAAAGCCATCAGCACATTCGAATCAACTTACCGAAACTGGGTCGGCCCTGTGACTACTCCGACGGACACAGCATGCTATCGCGAATCTCACTTTGGAAAGACTTGTCCACTTGATTTCAACAGCAAATGGGATACTTGTTGGGCTCAGTGTCCGCTAGAATTTCCTGTCAAGTGTGGAATGGAGTGCATCCGGCAAAACGACGATTGCAAACTCGAGATTGTGTCCAAGGTCGCCTACGTGTTTCAATCGGTGATGGCACTTTCGTTGTATAACGTGTACGGCCAGTTTAAGTTGATGGCCAAAGCTGTGCAGGTTGCATTTAGATGCGCCAAGGAAATGGCCAACCTAGTTAAGCAACTCAGCAAATACGTCCGAAACGTAATGGTGACCGATCCAGAGACTACAGGCGAGAAACTACTTGATAAGCTGTACCAGACGGACAACGTGGTGTTCGACATTCCCGTTACGATTGCTTGTTGCCTGGGAATCCCAGTCAAGCCAGATATTCGCTTTTACGACAAAATTACGAACACGGCCGAGCTCATTCTGAAGGAGATTATTGCAGACAGAGGGTCAATCGTTGAGACGTGGGACTCATTCAAAGCATTCATGTCGAGGATTATGTTAGGGAAATCAATTTCAGGTTTAAAGAAGGCCCAAATCACATCGCTGCAGACAGCAATAAAGTCAAACACTACCTGCGGATACGACATGAAGCGCCTCGCTGATCGCACTTGGATGACGGTGTTGGCACTCCGCAACGAAAATCCAGACATGTCTGAAAACGAGCTTCGCGTATTCATGAGCAGCTCAAACCTTGTGCTAAACGATATCCCTATCGCGACAAATAATTGTATGAAGGAGCTCATCGCTGAAATGGGAGAAGCCAAAGCTTACGCCACTCGCACTACACTACGGACGACGATGGGAGTCATTGTGGAAGACTTGATCAAGTCAGGAACGAGCAACAACGGCACATTTTTGTCTGCGGAGCATTATGCGTACAAAATTGCAGACAAAGCAGCTTCCTTCTACGGTGTGTGGGACATCAAGGGTTTCGCAAATATACTCTCTGAGTACCTTCAGACAATTTGCGGACCCACTAAGTTTGTCGGTGACATCGATGATGGATCTTCGAATGACACCTTAGGGCTAACGACGGACGGAAAAGCTTTCAGAGGCAGTTTTGCCAATTGGACGAAGGAGGGCGACGGCTCCATTACGATCACATTCCAGAGCAGCGATAAGAAGGATGTTAATGTGAACATCCATTCTGCTGGAGACAAGATTTATGAAGTTGCTGTCACAGCTGGGCGCACGGCAACATGGAGCTCAAATATGACAGCTCTAGGCGGAAAAACGTTGTATCTCGATCGTTGGCGTCCGGGCCTTTTTGGTCTTCCTGGTACGGGAGGTGGGTCATTATTACTTTGGGTTCCCCGCGCTACGTCAAGTGGTGGAAATCTACATCTGACAGCAAAAATTAATGTGAGCTAGTTGTTGAGGAGATAGAATAGAAAGTGAACGATGAAATGGGCAGTTTGTAAAATATAGGAGGTTTTTTTTTTGCCAATAATCAGGTTGGTGCTGAGGGTAAGCCAGGTGATGTAGACTACCACTAACGTATGCAGGAAGACTTGTGGAACCTTTGTCAAACAGCGATTTTTTCCTAACGTCGTTTTGCGAGAAAGATGCAAGGTCAGGCTCAGTAGACCGCATAGCTCGTAAAACGAGTCGAGTGGTTGCAGTGCCATTCCTCATCGTCAGCCGGAGACAAGAACAACTACGATAATTGTCTGACCGAAGGAGAGGACCTCAGCGATCAACCAGACAGCTTACTGCTACTGTACCAGTCTGGTCTCGATTCTGCCGAATTCGCTTGGGTGTAGTTGAACTTAGAATAGAAGGCAGGCGACCACAACGCAGCAGCATCATGCTTCCAAACATGACCAGCTCCCTCCTCTAAAACCATAGCCGGGGACACACATCAATGAGGTTGTTGCTTGCAGGCAGCAAATTGCTGCAGAGTTCAACGATGAGCAACCTTACTCCGGCTTTCACCACTCCGCAAACTAAGTTCATGAACGTGCAAACTTTCTTGCTTACTAGTACTGTTGCATTCTAGCTACAGCATAGAGCACAACTTCGAGTTGGGATTTCAGGTACACAACATGCACCACCGGTAGTTCGTGGTGTCGAAGTATGCATAGCAAATATAATAATAATGTACGCCTTTGAGCCGGACATTACGATGAACGAACAAAGCGCAAGATTTGCTTTTTTCTAGCAGTGAATTGGATGAGAACAGCCACCAATCGTTCGCGCTGTCCAATCACGCCGATTAGACAGCATTGCATGCGGTTCATGCAGCAAATGCATGCAGCAGTCGACCACGACAGTTCTGTGACGCTGACGACCACCAGAAATGCGATCGGTGACCGATCCGGCAAGTTGCAACCACGCATCAACTGCAGCCGGACTTGTGGAAATGAATTCACGACGCGACTACACAAACCTCAATGCTACTTCCCACTTACACCCTCTTCACATGGTCATACTGAATTTCGCTTCTGCTGTATGAAGATCTGGATCGAGCGAGTCACACACCAGAGCTCCAAGGCAATCAGGGGTGTCAGTATACTATTTCTTCAATACCAGTGGAAACGTTTTCTTAACTTTTCTTCTGTGAGCCATGATAATAGACTGATTCGTCACCGCGTGCAAGTGTTTTGGTACAGTACAAGAAAGGCCAATGCATTCTCGGCGATCTGTCCCGCCTCATCCCTGTGCATGTCAGAAGTTGAAGATGGCAGCAACGACGCTGCTGGACCAACAATTGGACACACCAGCGAGGTATGTGTAGGCTAAACAGCCTGAAGATCTCCAATTCAAAGCCACATTAGCCTTCATGCTGAAGCATAGTAACTCGCAGACTCATTTTGCTTTCCGCGATCTTGCGGTCTGTCGTGGGTTAGCAGTATCTGAGAGCGAACCAAGATGAACCGCGCGATTGTCTTCTATATTGTGACATCCATAATCATCACTGCAGCAACGTCCGCGCCAGAAATTGGGCCCCACGACAATGTCGGCGCCTTCACATTAAGTCGAGCAGCAACGATATCTTCAGCAGAAACCTCAGAACAAGCCAACTATTCCACACCATCATCTACACTCCAGATTTTGACACGTAACACCACTAACACAGCAACACAAAGCTCATATGTGACAGCAGAGCCAAGATTGACTAACACTAAGTTGTTTGAAGTCAGTTCTACAACGGCTGTAGTCAGCACCATCAAGTCCATTTACCCCAATTGGGTCGGTCCTGCCAGTAAGGCATCCGATACGGCATGCTACCGCGAATCTCACATCACGAAGACCTGCCCACTCGAGTTCAACAGCAAATGGGACACCTGCTGGGCCCAATGTCCGCTGGAATACCCGGTCAAATGTGGAATGGAATGCATCCGACAGAACGATGACTGCAAACTAGAAATTGTTTCCAAGGTTGCAGTCGTGTTTCAATCGGTGATGGCCCTCGCTCTATTTAATTTGTATGGCGAGTTCAAACTGATGTCAAAAGCAGTTCGGACTGCTTTCCGATGTGCTAAGGAAATGGCCATTCTGGTGAAGCAACTGACGAAGTACGTCCGAAACATCAAGGTTACCGACCCACAGACTTCACAAGCTCAGCTGCTAGCGCTACTGTATCAGACGGACAACATGGTTTTCGACTTTCCAGTTACGATTGCCACTTGTATGGGGATCATCGTCAAACCAAACATTAGATTTGCTGACAAAATCACAAACACAGCAGAACTCGTCCTGAAGGAGGTTATCGCGAGTTCAGACTCGATTGTAAAAAGCTGGGACTCGTTCAAAGCATTCATGAAGAGAATTTTGCTGGGAGACTCCATCTCTAGCTTGAACAACACCGATATCACTTCATTGAAAACGGCGATGAATTCCAATACAACGTGCGGATATGACTTGAAGCGCCTCGCGGACCGAACGTGGATGACTATTTTATCCCTCCGCAAGCAGAATCCTAAGCTGTCCGAAAACGATCTTCGTGTCGTCATGAGCAAATCGAATCTCGTCTTGAATGACATTCCCATCGTGACAAATAACTGCATGAACGAGTTGATCGTTGAATCCGACGAGAAAACAGCATACGGGACCCGAGCAACTTTGCGCAAGACCTTTGGAGTCATCGTAGAAGACTTGATCAAGTCGGGTACAAGCAACAACGGCACATTCCTCACTGCTGAAGAGTACGCGTACAAGATCGCCGACAAGGCCATGTCATTCTACGGCGTTTGGGACATCAAAGGCGTCACCAACGTCGTCGGCGAGTACTTCCAAACAATTTGTGGACCGACAAGATACACTGGCGACATCGACGACGGCCCCGCAAGTAAGGCGCTAGGGTTGACGACAGTTGACAAAGCGTTCAACGGTAGCTCTGGCACTTGGACGAAGGAAAGCGATGGATCAGTCTCTCTCATTTTTCACAGTTGCGACACGGAAGATGTGACCGTGAATATCGTCTCCGCCGGCGACAAGGTCGACGAAGTAGCAGTATCGGCTGGTGGTTCCGCAATCTGGAGCTCGAATGTATCTGCTCTAGGCGGCAAGACATTGTACTTGGATCGCTGGCGCCCGGGCTTTCTCGGTCTTCCAGGTACCGGAGGCGGTTCTCTCCTTCTCTGGGTGCCCCGATCGACTCAAGGGAAGCTAGAACTGAACGTACAGCTCAACGTGAGCTGATAGCGCACGTAAAAACTACGTCTTAGTAGAAAGTAAATAGGAATTTGCAGCCGAGTAATATGACATAGATTATAGATTGTAATGTTGAGTGCTTTGGTACGGAAGTGGCTGCATTGGTCGCTGCGACTCACATGAGCTTGGAGCTGGCGACGTGGAAGGGATTTTTCTTCTGCGGCTTCTGGCCCGCCTGGGGCTTGCCAGCTCCCAGCAGGTACTTGAGCGAGAACTTGTCGGTGACGCGCTGCTGCGGCGTCGCCTGCGGCTTCTTGCTGACCTTGAGCAGCCGGTTGCTGGACACGACGAACGGGCTCTTGCCGCCGTTGAGCGACGCCAGGTTGAACTTGTTCGCGAGGTTCGGGTCCTGGCGGCGGCGCAGCGCGGCGGCGGCGGACGGAACTAGCCGGGAGGCCATGGCTGGAACGGACTTAAGCGGAGACTTGAGCGCAAGACGGCAAATTGAAGAATGAGCAGCTTGGGAGAACGTGGCGGATCAGAAAGCCAGGACGGGTTGTTAAACCGTGAGGATTAGTGCGTGTAGCCATCTTCGGATAAACAGAGATTACGTCGGAGAGCAGACTGTGAGAACGGATGTTGAAGTTTGCGCAATTCAACGTGGTGACAAACGGACGCGTCAGATGGCTACACTACCTCTACGGCCACATGCGCCTTCCTTGCGATCTTGAGGAGCTGCGTCCTCGGCCTGGAAGCTTCAAGTGGTTTGGTGGGGATGCATCACTGCTTCTACATGTAATACTACTGTAGCGTGCTCGAGTGGACAGGCTGCTGGAAGCCGATCGTCGTCGAGAATTCCGCTGCGGTCTGGTTTTCGGATTTGCATTTCAACCAACTTTCATTACTCCATTTAGTTCTTAAGATTTTATCAATTACTTCTGCTGGCTAGCTTACGTTGAGCATTGCCGTTAGTTGCAAGTTGCCGCCGCTTTTGCTTGCTCGAGGCACCCCGAGCAGCAGTGAACCGCCTCCTGTGCCAGGAAGACCCAGAAGACCTGGACGCCAACGATCGAGATACAGCGCTTTACCGCCCAGTGCTGTCACGTTCGAGCTCCAAGTTGCCGTGCCACCAGCCGATACGGCACGTCGTCGATCTTCTCACCGCCCGACTGGATGTTCACGGTCCCGTCGTCGGTGTCGACGCTCTGAAACGTGAGGGTGACAGTGCCGTCACCTTCCTTCGTCCAAGTGCCGGAGCTGCCGTTAAATGCATCACCCGCACTTGTCATCCCAATGCCTCCTCTGCAGTGCCATCGTCGATGTCGCCGATGAATCTCGTCGGTCCGCAGATCGTCTGGAAGTAATCGGCGATGACATTCGTGATACCGGTGACATCCCACACGCCGTACAACGACATAACCTTATCTGCAACCTTGTACGCGTACTCCTCGGCAGTGAGGTACGTTCCATTGCTGCTCGTTCCTGACGTGGTGAGGTCCTCTACAATCCCGCTAAACGTTTTACGTAGTGTGGCTCGTGTGGCGTAGGCCGTTGCTTTGTCTGATTCAGCGATCAGTTCCTGCATGCAGTTGTTCGTCACGATGGGGATATCGTTCAACACAAGGCTGGATTTACTCATGGCCACGCGCAGATCATTTTCGGACATCTCGGGATTCTCACTGCGAAAAGCTGCCACAGTCATCCATGTGCGATCCGAAAGCCGCTTCATGTCGTATCCACAAGTTGTGTTGGACTTCATAGCCGACTGCAGAGAGGTGATATTGGTCTGATTCAATGCTGAGATCGGCTCTCCCAGTATGACCTCATGAAGGTTTTAAAGGGGTCCCAACTGGAGACAATCGTGTCGGCGTTTGCTAGCACTTCTTTCAATACAAGCTCGGCGGTATTCGTGACTTTATCGGCAAACTTGACTTTCTCCACAACCTTGATTCCGAGGCATTGTGCAGATAGTCACGGGTAGGTCAAAGACTACGCTTTCCGTCTGGTACAGCATCACCAACAGCTTTGCCTGCGAAGTTTGCGGGTCCGCCACCTTGATGTTACGGACGTATTTGCTGAGTTGTTTCACCAAGTTGGCCATCTCTTTCGCACATTTGAAAGCAGTGTGAACACCTTTTGCCATTAACTTGAACTCGCCGTACAGACCGAAGGTGGCAAGCGACATTGCCGACTGTCATCTGTCGGATACATTCCATTCCACAGGTGACGGGATACGTGAGCGGACACTGGGCCCAACAGGACTCAAACTTACTGTTGAACGGAGGGCACGTATTTGCAATGTGTGCCTCGCGGTAACAGGCAGTATCCGACGGAGTGGTAACCGGACCCACCCAGTTGTGGTTGGTCGATTCAATTGTGCTGACTGCAGTCGATGCAGAGCCAATCGTACATGAGGTATCAGTTGGCCTGCTTGACGGAGTTGTGCTAGCTTGTGCTGCAGATGCCGACAGATCAAATGTGGTTGACGAAATGGCTTGTGTTGTCGAGAGTAGTAATAGCCAGCACATTACACCGGCAGTTTTTTTCTTAGCGTTATTTAACAAGGAGAATAGGGCTAACCGTTTCTAATGCAATGCTACGACTTTGACGACACAACCTCTCGCCCACCTTAGGACGAGAGAAAGCGCCACCACTTTAGAAAGTAGTTTTAAATGCTCTCATCTCCTTAGAAGCGACAGCCACTCTCGACCACCTGAGAGTGAAGGCAACGTCTTTTGGATCTTAGGGAAGTTTCAGAACCGCTCAACCAACAACATTCAAATTATACATTGATAAATGCAATTGAAAGTTACGTAGTTCAGAGCAGCGCGACGCCTGGCGTCTCACCATTGGTTGGAAGTCGCCTTCATTTCCGCTTAAATACGTCCAAAAATTCTCTCCTCCCTGCCGGCTCGAGAACGATGGTGACCCTGTTCTGTGCCGTCGTCGTTGTTGCCGGAAGTGCGTTCCCTGTGGATATCGACGCGAGTCTGTCGGTGGGCCCTTAAAGGAAGCGATCAAGGAGAAGAACGCAACGACTATCACGGGCGACGCGAAGGACCTGCAGCTCTTCCTGGCGAAGGCGGAGGGCAACGCGTGGCTGTCGAGCCTCACTGAAGATGTGAAGAAGCTGAAGAAGGGCGAGAAGACTGCTCTCGTCGAAGCGCTAACGCAGGAAGACAAAGAGCTGCAGGGAGAGTCCGGCCTCGAGAAAGTGTTGGCGGGGATGCTGTCGCCATCCACCGATGAAATCCACGTGCTGGTGGTGGTTCCGGATGGTGCGGTTGGTTCAGCGAGCGAGACTTCCGCGATGAATAAGATGATCAAAGAGATACACGAGACAACAGTGCTGACCAAGCGCAAGACATATCGCCACTCGAAGGTGGGCTCAACCGAGTACCAAGAGCTTCTGGAGGTCTTCAACATTACGATGATACCTGTGCGTAAAAGTGGGGTGAAGTCAAGGGGTTCGCATGGGACAATAAACTTAGCGAGAGGCAGAAAGATGAATATCGCGAGTATGTTGTCACCAACATTGGCGAGGTTCTCCAGGAGAAGAAACTTTGCGTGTTCGGCGCGGAACGTTCGACAGATATTCTCCAAGTTGTTGTCAAGGGCTCCAACATTGAATTCAGCGGTCGCACCGATCTTCTCATACTCAGTGATATCGTCATGGAGAGCGCGGACTATGCGCAGGACTTGCCTGAAGTGAAGATGCTGATTGAAGTGAAGAAAAAGGTTGAAAGACAATCTGTCTTCCAGGCGACGTCAGAGCTAATTGCTCTGGATCTGCTTGCCACCGACCCAGTGGTTGCACTGCTTACTGACTTCAACGGTGATTGGCGGTTCTTTTGGGTCGCCGGAAAGGAAAACGGCACCACTTGCATCAACAGAGTGAACATTACGGATCCAGGAGCAGCTTTCGAGTTGATCAGGCAGCTACTGAAGCCTACTGCTACCACGGATGTCGTGACCCCAGTGCTCCAAGACCCTGTGAAGCGTCAGAAGCTATCCCGAGTGATGCCGTCCATCAGCGAGGCTAGTGAAATTGGCGGGATTCGTGAGAGTATCGAACGCTACTATGACATCGCCAGTATGTTAGGTCCCGACATTGAGATGGCGCGTGCTGTGGCTCGGCAGGTCACTCGATCTATTCCCACGTTGAGTTATTTCAGCTGATTCTTGCTGCACTAATAAAGTTTATTTGTTATCCCTTAAATTTTTTTAATCCTGATAAATATAAAGTTAATAATATACAAAGATGGCGTACTCACCCGAGCAATATCTAGCAAACAAAGAGCGCATCAAGGCAGCGCAGAAGCGCTACTATCAGCGCACACGTGAAGCTCGTCTATCCTATCAAAATGGGTATGACGATAAGAATAGGGACCAGATTCGTACACGCAAGCGGAAACCGAAAGATGAACTTAACAGCAACGAAGCCGAACTTAACACAGAAACCGAGCTTAGCTAATTAATTAATTTTTTTGACCACATAGAAAGTCAAGCCACATATAGACAATGACTGACCACGCTTACGATTTTGAAGGATGCCCTCGGGGACCTTAGCCAGTATCACTCGTCGGGGTGGTTCTGGCATGCAGTAAAGGACAAGGGTGAATGGGTGGCTTTAGGTAAAACGCAAGTTTATCCGTGCCCTGGCTATCGACCTGATGTTAACCCGCGGTGTTATTGCAACACCCCTATTAAGCGACACTTCCTTATCATTGACAAGGATGAGAACCATCATTTCGTTGGTTCAGAGTGTGTTAAGCTTCATGGTGGGCACTATAAGGTGTGCCTCGGCTGCCAAAGCCGGTACAGAGGTAGCTACAAATACTGTAAGGATTGTCGAGACCGTGGTCTGACTTCTTTTAGTGAGACGAAGTTATCATTTGTAAGTACCGAAAGCGAAAACCAGAGTCATTATTAGGAGTGTCTGACTCCTACATCCACTTCCTATTTAAGTGTGATATCGTATCTGAAGCCTCCAGACAGGATTTGGCACGTAATTTACTCCCAAGAACGGTTATTGGAGGCAACGGCAAGTACAGCGATAAGACATTTAATTGGATCAAGTCGCACGATCCGAAATATTATCGCTGGTTGCAAACGCTCGACAGACCGTACACTAAGTATTTGAATTAATTAATTTTGAAATTTTTTGTATAGGAGTAAGATATAAAGTCGATCCTGATACAAGATCCAATAATTATAAAGTCATTTCCACAGGAATAATATAGACAAGAGTATATAGGCAATATGTTTGCATACGAGCTCGCAGGTCTAAAGAGATTGAATATTGATGCCATTCGCTGGGGCAGTACCTACCGCGTTAAGGTGCGTGGTAGAACTGGAAAGATGGTTTATGTTAGCAACGTTTCCCGTCCGACCAATCAGAAGCTGCTAGCGAAGCAGTACAAGATCTCCGTCGAGACTCTGAAGAAGCACATTTCCCCGGACTATAAGAAGGATCCCAAGTATCGTTTTTACAACGGTAAGCACATGGAGTCCCACCTTTATGAAGGTATCCAGCCTGCTGAGTTCTACGACAAGCTCGAGAACGTGCTTGCTACCCAAACTAATGCCTTCAAGGTAAACATTGCTCTTGGGTACGATCTCGTAAGCCTAACGGATGGTGATTTTACCCAGTACTGGCACTCGAATCTGGCTAACACTAACGTATTTAAGACCCCTGTTGCTATCAACACTCGA
This sequence comes from Phytophthora taxon juncus, assembly GCA_033558005.1. Lineage (NCBI taxonomy): Eukaryota > Oomycota > Peronosporomycetes > Peronosporales > Peronosporaceae > Phytophthora > Phytophthora taxon juncus. The sequence continues at coordinate 1,103,786 of JAUCEE010000024.1, forward strand.
TCTGATATCCGTAAGAAAATTATCTCAGAGATAAGTACCATGGAGCTGGCAAATACGCTAAACTATCCCAAATCTGGCTATAAGCTGAAGGCGATTACCGGGTTTAAGATTTATATTTACTTCCGCGAGCATGCACTCGGTGATAGTGAAGCCGTTATCCCACAGATTATCCGGGACAATAAGCACATAATCAACTTCCCCAAGACCAATAAAAAGTGTGTGTTTCACTGTATCGCGTGGTATTTGCATCAGCATGCTAAAAAAGATCCTCGTCGGATCCAGGCTCAGGTGAAGGAAGTGTTCAAGCGCTGCTGCTCCTACAAGGGTGTTCGATATTCGTTGAGCCTATTTAGAAGTTTCAAGCCCATTGACCTCCTGCAACTCGACGAACTGGAGGAATGCTTTAGTTTGGGTATTAACGTCTTCTCAATGGATGTACAGACCGGTAATGTTGAGTGTATCCGTCGTTCTGAGCGAGAAGGAGTGGCTATGGATATTCTTTCTCATGAGAACCATGCTTTGTACATCAAGAACATTGATATGCTTCAGTCCAAGTACCAATGCACGAAGTGTGAAATGATATTTGTTAGCTCGACTAAGCTACGAGACCATACCAAAAATCAGTGTGAGCTTGTAAACATCTAGAGTTTTCCGGCTGAACCAACTATCTACAGACCAGCCCCGAACACTATTCGCTCAATGCTAACCAAGTATTCCATCAAGGATGTTGACCAGTACATCGACCACTTTATCGTTTATGACTTCGAGGCCATTCTTAAGCCTACCGAGACTCAACACGGTGAGAGTACTATCTTCACAAACGAGCACATTCCTGCATCTGTATCGATAGTTGATAGCTTAACCGAGGAGGTGCGTTGCTTTGTAAGTGATGATCCAAAGATGCTGCTTACGGATATGTTCAAATACATCAGTGATGTATCCATGAAGATTCAGCAGTACAATTTCAATAAGTACAGGCTGCTTCTACAGAAAATCATCAACGCTCACGGTCTGACTGGTATGGAAATTCCAGATGCTAAACTTGGCAAGACCTATAAGATGCCTGATGTGGAAAGCTGGATTGGGGAAGGAAAGTATGAAAGCTTCTTTGACTTTCACAGCAGTCTTGGCTTTGGTAAGCAGAGATCTGACTATGGCAGGATTAAGCAGCAACTTGATCAAGTACCAGTGCTTGGCTTCAACAGCGGTCGCTACGATATCAATCTGATTATGAACGATCTCTTCGCAGTTATTGGCACGGACAACATTCAATCGGTTATCAAAAATCCTAGCTACATGTGCATTGCGACGTCGGACATGAAAATGCTCGATATTAGCAACTATGTACCCGCTGGTACGAGCTATTCCAAGTACCTCAGCACGTATCTAGGGGACTGTAAATGCGACAACAAAATTCGTTGTGTATGTGGCTTAGGTAAAGGTCTTTTCCCGTACGAGTTCATTACCTCATTCAGCGTTCTTAGTCAGACTGCGATTCCGCCCAAGTCAGCTTTCGATAGCGCTCTCCGTGCGACTAGCATCAGCGATGATGACTATAAGCGCGTACAATTCGTCTGGGAGCACTATGGAATGAAGTCGATCAAGGACCTGCTGATCTGGTACAATGACTTGGATGTGGTACCTTTCGTCAAAGCCATCAATGCTCAGCGTGAGTTGTTTAAGCGTTTTGATCTGGACATGTTTGCCGATGGTGTATCACTACCAGGTCTATCGGAGAAAGTCATGTATCAAACATGCTTTGACAACCTCCAATATCCCTCCAAGAAGTCTCCTCAAGCGTTTAGATTCCCCAGTAAGCGTATGAGTGGCTATAAGAGTCAGGATATTGAGGCCAAGCGCGAGTTTGGTATGACGCTAGGGCATCTAGATAGACTGTTAAATCAACAGAAGTATCTTTGTGGTCTTTGCTACGGTCCTTTGAGTGCTGAAACTGCCTCAGCTGATCGAATCAATAATAAGCTTGGCCACATCGATGGCAACGTCTTGATTAGTTGCATTTCGTGCAATACCGCTCGTAAGGATATGTCTCTCAAGGGTTTTCGCTACAAGAAGCTGCTTGACTTCAACTCAGACAGACTGGTCTATTCCATTGACAAGGAGGAGAAGGAGATATACTGCAAGATGAAAGCTAATATTGCTGGTGGTCCATCAATTATCTTCAATCGCTACGCCAAGCGCAACGAGACAAAGATTCGTGGTGGGGAGCCGTGTAAGAAGATAATTGGGTACGATGCTAATGCTCTATATCTCTGGGCGCTCGGTAATGACATGCCGTGCGGGCGACTTACAACTATCGAAGCTTATCCAGACATTGTTGAGGACATCAAGACCGATAAGATTTTCGGCTTTCTCGAGTGTGATATTCAGACACCAGAACACCTGAAGCAGTATTTCGGTGAGATGACGCCCATTTTTAAGAACATCGAGATCGATTGCAACGATGCGAATATTATTGGTAAGCATATGTATGACTACAATCAAGCACGAGAGACAAGCAGATCGAAGCCAGCTCGCAAATTGATTGGTAGCTACTTCGGTGAGAAGATCCTTATCTACACGCCTTTATTGAAGTGGTACTTATCGCATGGTATGGAAATCACCAAGACATATAGCTTCATCAAAGCAAGCTCACACAAGGCGTTTGCCCCATTTATGGAAGCTGTATCGAACGCGCGACGAGAGGGCGATGCCGACGAGTCCAAGGCTATGATTGCTGAGATGATGAAACTGGTAGGCAACAGTGCTTTTGGTCGATCTGGTATGGACATGAGCAAGCACAAAGAAATCAAGTATGAGTCAAGCGACAAGGCTATTAAGGCTAAGATTGAGCATTTCACATTTCACGGGTTAGAGGAACTCAACGATGCTTGTGAGCTAACTATGATGAAGCGCAAGCTTAAGAATAAGAACCCGATCCATTTGTCGATTCCTATCTATCAGCTCGCTAAGCTACGCATGCTCCAGTTCTACTATGATTGCATCGACTTTTACTTCGATCGTTCAGACTTTCAATATCAGGAGATGGATACAGACTCTGCCTACATTGCATTCAGCTGTGATAATCCGTTCCAAGAATGTATCAAACCTGAGCTACGTGAGCACTTCGTTCTGCACAAGTATTGATTGGTTTCCACGCGATTATAGCGCGGATGTAGCTAAGTTTGATCGCCGTACCCCAGGTCTATTCAAGGATGAATGGTCAGGTGATGCTATGGTCTCATTATCCTCTAAGAACTATATTTGCTATCTACCAGACGAATTCTACAAGGTGAAGGTTTCAGCTAAGGGTGTGTAACAGGGGGGAGGACGCAACAATGATGTACTCACCCCTAAGGGATTTAAGACTGTTGTGCGGGATCGTATCACACTTCAAGGTACTAACACGGGGTTTAGACTATCGAAAGAGACTAAATCTATTATCACATACAGTCAGACAAAGACAGCTCTATCATATTTCTACGACAAGCGGCGTGTGCTTGAAGATGGTATTACTACAGTAGCGCTTGATATTTAAGAGACTACCTCGCTGGGGTATTTTTTGTCTAATAAAACATAGGATCATGGAGCAGCTACTGTCACAGTTATACTATGATCCCAAAACCGGTTATATCAGTGCTCAGGCTCTACACGAGAAGGCACGCGAGTTAGATCCGAAGATAACACTTAAAACTGTGAAGGATTGGTATGCGACGCAATCAGATATTCAGCGGTTTCAAGAGCAAAAGCAGCGATTCGATGGGTTCAAAATCACATCACACAACCCAAACTCTTGGCAAATTGATCTTGCTTTTTTGGGAAAACAACCAATTCTGACTGGCATCAACATTAACTCCCGAGTTGGGTACGCAAAACTTTTGTCAAATAAGACAGCCGCCACCGTATTGGTAGCACCAAAGGCTTTCATCCGATCTTACAAAGTAGATATCATCACTAGCGAAAATGGGTCTGAATTCATGAACTCGAAAGCTCAGCAATTATTTAAAGCCAAGAAGATCGAGCACTACAACAATGAGCCCGACGATCACGGTACTATGGGGAAAATCGAGCGCTTCAATAGAACGCTGAAGCAGAGAATAACCAAAATGTCTCCCAAGAGGATTACGCAAAAGCTCATCAGCGACGTTATTTCTAATTACAATACCACCTCTCATCGGTCGATTGGAATGACACCTAATGAAGCCAAAGGCAAGGTGATTGAGGCTGAGTTGAATCATAACCAAGGCGAAGCTGATAAAATCGATAACGAGCTCGAGGTTGGCACTAATGTCCTATATCGACTGAAGAAGAAAACGTTTGATAAAGAAGCTGCTAGGTGGAGTAAGGCTGTCTATTCGATTGTAGGTATGGATGGCTACGGCGTCCAAATTAAATCTAAGAATGGACATATGCTTTACAAGGCTCCAAATGATCTCAAAACGGTTCAATCGGAGGCTAGTAACGCTACAATCAATCGAGGCGACATCCTTGAAGCAGAGAAGAGCGTAGCCCACAAAAAAATGCGAAATGGAAAGTACAGATACTTGGTTCAGTGGGTTGGTAATGAGCCTGATTCCTGGGAGCCACAAGATAATCTCGAATTATTTGTTTTTTAGATTTTCTAGAAATATATGACTTGATATATAGATACCCTTCGTAAGAATGTGCCCCAGCTGTTTAGAATCTGAGCGTGAGCTTGCTAAGCTACGGCGGAAGCTGTGGATCATCCAGGAAGTGAGCCGAATTAAAAAAGAGCTGCTGAATCTTGATGCAGCTTCAGATTTCCGTAATACGATAGTCAACCGTAAGTACCGCTGCGAATTGTAGACAATATTTGGAGTTCCTTTCCACTGTATCAAAGATCGCTACCTGAACCTGCTGAATGAAAGAAATCACATCTGTCATAGTCATAATTCTTTCAGACATGATTCAGTCATGCCGAGCTATTGGTAGATAAACTCTCTTTTTTATGTTCGCTAATGATATACACGATTTACTATGTTTCCTAATTTCACTTCACTTGCTCAACGAGAGCAAAAGCGACAGGAGCTACTTGAACGGGCGCAAAGACGAGTCAGACAGGCAAATGCAAAGCGAAACATGTACGAAGGAGCGTCATGGGCCACGGATATTTCGAATGGTAGCACTACTGTGGCGAAGAAATCAACTGAATCAGCTCAGACTGATATCTCGGTGGGGCCGAATGAAGAAACTCCCGATTCGTTAAAGGTACCACTTTCTAAGATCTTAAAAAAATCTGAGTGATAAAAACTCACAAACAAACCCTGAGGTCTCAAACGAAGTCCCCGTCTCAACATCTGACATTGGTACTCAATCTGTTGTAAAAATGGTTGATGCCTCAGCTGACGCTGAACCACGGATGAGTGATGCTTCCGTACTTGTGCAACCACAAATGGCTGATGCTAATATAGGGCCAACCGATGATAAAGATGCTATGTTCAGTGATGATGAGAACGATGATCAAAATCAAGCAAGGCAAGCCGTTGCTCAGATATTCGAGGCGTATCCAATTCTTGCTGACTTAAAGATCCATCCTCTTAATTCTAACGGGCGACAGCTAACGAAGTATTATATTGGTAAAGAAGCCATGGTATATAACATTAGATCAGGAAGAAGTGTAACTGTACCAAACATTGATTGGTTAGAGACTTATAAAGGCATCGACATAATGTTAACAAATGATGTTCGTTTCTTATCGTACATGAACCAACAAAAGAATATTAAGGGGATGAGTAAGGAAGACATCAACGCGCCATATCAGATGTGGCGTCATATTGGAGCAAAACGAAAAATTGGTACTTACGAGGAAAAGCATGTGTTTCCGATTGCAGCAGATGAATCAAAATTCTCCAAGCAAAGGCTCGATGATAGTTATGCTTTTAATAGTTCTACCTCTACATCATCCGACCAACTTGACAGCAAGACCAAGATGTTTTGGACTATTAACAATTACAAGGAAACGCTCGATTTAGCAGGATTAAGGAAGAAAATCACACCAATTCTCTCTGGACCGATTAAAACAATCCCTATTGATGATGATCGTTATGTATGGATAAAGGGTGATTCGATTGACGTTTATGGTAAATCGAGCGATCGACTGAAACCGGCTATAACAAAAATTGTGAATTGGCGACTAACGTTCCAATCGTTTATCGATATGGCCAAATCGAGAGGACTTGATTTAGAAATAGCCGGAGGCGACGATTCTGTGTTAGAACCTAAAGCTTATAACACTACCGAAGGTGATCCACGTTAGTACTGAGTGGTGTTGATGAAGACATGGATCCGAATCTAAGCCCTGCTGACAACGATGGCAAGCAAATTCTAATAGATTATTATAAACAGCCTCATTCAAAAATATTAAAACAGCTTTCCGCCTGAAACCTGTCGTTGATACTAAAAAGGGGTTCAACCACACTCTACGTATTATTTCGGTGAGCCTACGGTTAATATCATTAAATATTAGAAATGCTAATCATGAGTCTGTTTCTGGTAAAGCAATGACTAACCTTCTGAAGACAATCAGATGGTTTGATACGTTGATGGTTCTAATCGATGGATTAGATGCGTTAGATCGTTATTTAGGGAATATTGACTATTCATTACCAACGAGTAATGCAGAAGTCGCGAAGTTGGTCGAAGAGAAGAAGCTTAATAGCATTCGTCGTAAGAATCTCGATAAGAACTGTGCTGCTGCCGCTGACAGTGCTTAACACGCTGCTCACTGCTGCTATCGTGCGGGTGCTGGAGCGACCGGTTCAGGCTGCGTTCGTAGCTGCGTTCGACAGCTACCGGACGTCGGTCTGGCTCACCATCGTAACTCTGGTACGAGGCTGTTGCTAAGGGGAGTAGGCGTTCAAGTCGCTCATCATCTGTGCTGGCTGCAGTCGGGGACCGGACTAGGCGACTACTTCCCCGTGACGTACCTGGGCCGAGCTTTCTCTGTTGGAGGCGGCATGTTCTGCGGCGTGCTCATCGTAGCGCTCATCCAGTCGCTCTTTTTCAACTTCCTCGACCTGTCGCCAAGCGAAAAGAAGGTGAGGTATCTCATCGAACTGGAATGGTGGGAGAAGGCGCGCCACAGCAACGCGGCGCGGCTCCTGCGAGCGGCGTGGCGAGCAGGGAACTTGCGGCGAGGAGTCCAGATCGACGACCAGTGCCATCTCTTCTCCCTGATGAGAGCGGCTCGGAAACTGCGGAGGGAGAAACCAACCATTGAGTTGTCGGTTGAGGATCAAGTTGCGGAGACGGAGGCCGCTGTACTTGCAGAAGTTGAGCGTATGGAGGCGCAGAAAGTGGAGGTGCTCCAGCGTATTCAGGCCAAGGCGGCGCGACTTGCTCTTCTGAAGGAGAAGCTGCAGACGAGTAGGAGAGACGTCTGAGGCAGATGTAAGGCCTGTATGTTACGTGTGCTCATGATGCACGACAATCTCGAAAATTGCGGTTTTTGCGAAATTTTACTGCACTGGAAGCTTTTTGAAAACCAAAAGTGAAAACTACACGTAATCGGAAAAATTGAATTACAGAACGGATTCGTGTCACTTGCGATTCTCATTTCCTGGACAGTTTTTTAAGAAAATGCTCACATGTAGTCAGTGCTTTAGACCTGTAGCAGAGTGTTAGCTTCATGACAGAGACTGTTCTTATACTTACGAGTGTGCTGGACTCACAGAGTGAGAGGTGGACCAATTGCCAACGGTCTGCCTCCTTGGGATCCGATCATGAGCTGCCGCTTACGCTTCGACTTCTTTCTGCTGACCAGCACCTCATTTCCGCTGCTGTCAATGTAGCCCAAGCTCCTTATCACGAAGACTACGTGAATGCAGGACCCAAAAGCGAAGTAGTAGCTGCATCCACACCACGTTCGATCTATATCAACGACCCATCCGCACCTCGGTTGTCCTTCAACCTCCTTGCGGGCGTAGTTGGAGCCCATCTGAGCGGAAACCGCGATCGCTTCCTCGGAGCGATTGTTTGGAGCGACGATGACTCGTTCAATCTGACGAGATTGCACCTGAAGGGTTCGCCAGCCTCCAGCGCCGATTTGAAGAAGCTGCTGCGCGTTCCACAAGCCCACATAGCCTTTCCTTTCCATCTCCATCGCTCTGCGTGTGAGGGTTTGAGGTGGAACAACGTCATAGCGAAAGGGACGCCCGGTGCTCGACTGATATTCACAACAGTCGCTTAACTCCCTCAAAAGTGCCCCCATCTTCAACCGGCGGCGGAAAGTGTAGTTTCGCTTGAGCTGGGCATTGAAGGTCTCCACAGGGTTGTTTGTGCTCGCGAATCCAATCGGTGTAGCGTGTACTCACCACGTGCTAAAGCGCCCGTACAGCCATTGGGCACACATGTAGTCCGTAAAGTTCAACAGGACGGGTTGACTTCTCCACTTGCGTACAATTACGTCCCGCATCTCGAAAAACTGGAGTCGGCTTCTGGCGAAGTGTAAATCGTACAAGTCGTTCACTATGGCGCTTGCCAAGAACGAGGGAAAGCCCTTGATCGCGTTTTATACCTTCTCCATGACGTGGAAAAAACACATAAGTGTTTGGAGCTGTCCAGCACCACCAAAAACGGCAGTCAGCGCGTTGAACTGGGCTTGATCGGCGTCGGCCATGGTGTACTTGACCACCAGCTCGCGTGAAGTGATCCAAAAGTACAATCTACGCATCGCCATGAGTGCGCGCTGGATCACGTCTTGGGTCTCTTGCGACACGATGAAGAGCGACACGAGATGGAAGCCGCGCGAGCGATCCGACATGCCCACCACGAAGACGGGGTACTCGCGGAAGTTCATCTTGTACGTGGCATCCACGTGCAGGATGGAGCTTTCGGGTGGGACAGCGAGTCTCTGCACGAGCGCTTTAGATGTTAAGCCAATGATGAACGGCTTCTGATCAGAGCCGTTCCCCACGACGGGCTTGCCCTCGCCGTCCAAGTTCCATCCAAATGTGAAAGCCTGGGCGATCGGCTCCTCACCAGTGAACGCTTTCGCGTGAACCCATTCCCTCAGGTCGTCGACGCGGTCGTTGTTCACTAGATGCGTTCGCGAGTAGTGGTTCACGAGATTCTGGACAGTAGTCAACGCTGGGAGATCCTCCAGGGCGGTCTCGAACTTCCGAGACATGCATTGCGAATTCGCATGGGGCGGAGGTGGTGGGCCGTCAGCTCCCGGCAGAACTCTTTCTGCGTGCTCGTCAACTTCTTCTTCTTGGGCGAGGAGCCCCCGACCGCGTGCTCGCCGAACTCGTATATGCACACCTCGTCGTGCTTCAGACAGGTCAGCGTCTTGCCCCGCCACGGGCACGCAAATACACTCGCTGACTCGCAGGCTGAAGAATTGCAGGCTAGCAACCTGTAGCGCATCTTATGCGGCTCGACGTCGGAGCAGGCCGTGCAGGCCATGGGGTTGCTCTTCGTGATCTCGAAGGACTTCATATCGCTCAACACAGTGTCTGCGTCTTCCGCATCGAGTGAGATCGTTACCTCCCGCCAAGCGATACGTCTCGGCATATTTCCTCGCGCTTCCGTCTGGAAGGGAGGGCGCCGCCTGCCGATCATCTGGCACCCAGGTGCGACATTTGGGCTCCGCGAGCCCTGGTCGGCTGTTCGGATCAGCAACCCCGCCCGTTTCTGAATTTGCTCAGAGAATGAACAGATGGGAAAGACGTGCCATTCGTTTTGTGTTGCTACACCATTTCACGTTCAAATTGAGAACCGTTCCATTCAAAACGAGAAAAACTACAATCAAAACGAGAAAACCCCTCAAATCAGATACGTAGAGTGTTATCGAATAAGAGGGTGAGTTAGAAGCGGGAAACACGTTCTAGAAGATCGACAGACGTGCACTGCAGACCTTCCATTCTGGCATTTACCGCGATGCGATACCGGCGATACACCGATGAAGAGCGTCAGCGCGTGCTTGCGGCCGCGAAATACCAAGAAAACTGGGCGCTCGTTGCATCTCACAACGGGATCACGTACAAGACGGCGTGGCGATGGGTTGATCAGGCAGAGAAGACGGGGTAATTGGACTCCAGTGGCAAAGGAGCGCGGAGGCGCGCGAAATCTGAAGCTGACGCCTGAGCACGTGAACCATATAGTGTCCTTGTTGGAGGATAATTGCCAGTTGACCCTGTTTGACATGATAGACGAGCTAAAAACCAAATTTGACGTCGATGTGTCTGCTCAAACCGTTCGCCGAGCTCTTGATGCGGTTTGTTTTACGCTGAAGAAAATACACGCGGAGCCAAGTGAGATGAACTCTACTCGTGTCAAGGAGCTGCGCCGTGAGTACGTACTGAAAATATCGCTTGCTCAGGCCCAGCGAAAGCGGATCATCTACTTCGACGAGACGAACTACAACTTATTTTGTAGCCGAAGCTATGGTTGGAGTCGTCGAGGGACGCGCGCAGTTGTTGTTCGCCCTAGAGCGCGAGGCGAAAACCTCAACATCATTGCGTGTATTTCTTCGTACGGACTGGAGCATGTGGAGTATCGCGGGGGAGCTGATGATGCCGGGGTGATCGACGGGTTTGTACACAAGCTCATGGAAGAAGTTCAGAGGAAGGGCGTGCCACTGTTTGATGTAGTGGTGGTTTGTGATAACGCGTCGATTCATAACGGCGTTAAAGAGGTTCTACATCACTCGGACTATGTTGGTGTCGAGCTGATTAAGCTGTCACCTTACTCACCTATGTTAAACCCGATCGAGAACGTTTTCTCCGTTTTCAAAGCTGGAGTAAAGTCTTACCTTGCCTCCCACAGCGACGCAATTCTTCGCGTGCCTCGGGGCGTCTCCAAAGTTGCTCACCGATCGATTACATGATGCGGGCTGCAAGGTACAGTATGAGTACGAAGGTAACTCCGGACTTGTGCGACAGTGAAGCTGCGCACACGCTAGCGTTCCATGCGCGTGCATTGGACAAAGAGAATATGCCTGTTGGTGCATAGATCAATTCTCCAGGGTAATCGGTTGTCACAAATATAAGGGATAGCAGGTTTTCTCGTTTTGATTGTAGTTTTTCTCGTTTTGAATGGAACGGTTCTCAATTTGAACGTGAAATGGTGTACCGTAATGTGTGGCATTTCCCCATATTTGCTGTGCTGCCCTGTATTTTCGGCTCCACTTGGACCGTATGCGGTGCGAGTAACGCGTTCTCAGTTTCTACGAGGCCGTACACATAAAAGCCTAAATCCTGGCCTCCAACGTTTCCGAAAAAAAAAGTGTTCCCAGCCCAAGTCGACGACGCTCTAGTTCTACACCAACCAGTCCACTAAGTTGGGACTAAACTTGTACACCATTTCTGGCTCAAATTGAGAATTTCCCAGTTCAAAACGAGAACTGCTAAAATCAAAACGAGAAACCCTGTAATCGTTGATGCTCTAAGCAACTGATTACCTACAAAACCTTATCGGACGAGGCTATCTTGCACTCGTAGATGCACATCGAAGATGCAACTTTGACGTCCTTTTTTGCTTTAAGCTTGCTGTTCGTTTTGGCGTACAATCTCATGATCTCCCGTACCGCAAACAAGCGGCCTCCTTCCGTCTACAAAATCACTTTCCATTCAGCCCTAAGCGTGCCGAAGCAGTTCCTCGCCGTCACCTCCTCGGACCAAGCAATGCGCACGACGCTTCTCCTCGTGGCGGCTGTCACCTTTCTCGGCAGTTGCAGTGCTGCGTCTGTGGCAGACCAGCAGTCTACGGTGGCGAAGATGGCAACCCCGAACATGATCCAGGAAAATGGCGTTGCTGCGGGCCGCTTGCTGAGAGTCCACCAGACGACACAGAAAGACGAAGAGGAACGCAGCAACAACGTACTAGACTGGATCAAGAAAGGCGTCAGCAAGTTAAAGTCGAGGAAGACCGCACTCTCGAACAAGCTCGCCAAGTCGAAAAAGGGGAAGCTGGTGTATGGCTTCACCAAGGCAGAGGTGAAAGAGAAGGTCGAAGAAGTGAGCAAGCGCACCGGGAGATCAAAGGCGGAGCTTCGTAAGAAACGACTTCGTTATGTCTTAGACCCTGATTACTTCATCGGCTAGGCAAAGTGATGAAGAAGATCTCAGACTCGAACGAGCTCGCCAAGTTGAAACAGAAGAAGGAGCTTCAGAAAGGATTACTTCGGAGTACGCTAGAGCACTAGAATATGGATAGGGCGTCCAGGATGGGTGTCATGTTCCTCAGATCATCAAACCAGACCCTGCCGAAGCGACTAAAGCCTCTCATCAAGCGAAAATTACCATTATGTTCACGGATTTTTTTTTTTTTTCGCCTCATAGAATTCGTACGAACGCGTTGGTGGGCATGATACTGCGTTGCATCCGCTGCATGCTTCGGCCTTCGAGTCGATGTTTCTGCAAAACGCGGACAGTCGCTACTCCGTTGAGGAAATCAAACAGTACGGGGTGAATGTGCCGCAGGTGGAGGAGTTCCATTACCAGCAGCAGCATTGCCGCAAGGAGAGGGGGATACCCACTAGCGTTCCCGAAGTTACAGTGAGAAGCAGCACGCCAAACCCACTCCATAAGCTGCCGCGAGTTCAACACGGATGCTGCACCGACTCAGCAGTGAGGTCGACCGGAAGTCGACGCAGCGTCTCCATGCTAGCAGCGGTGGAGACTGACGTTGACAAGTCTGCGCTGCCGAGCCACTACATTCTGTCGCAACAAAAACGATTTCGATGTGTGAGCTGCACAGGAAGTGAATGCGAAATAGAAATTTATTGGTCTTTACCGACCGCTAGTGCGCGCTCTAGTCGGCGCTTGCAGTAGCACTTTCGAGCCTGGTTGCCGCTTCTTGCTGATCAAAGCGTGCGATTCACAGAGCAGCTTTAATCGGCAGCGCCGCGAGCCTTAGGGGCAATGACAGCCCGGCCATTGGCGTTGCTCACGATGGCCCCAGGCGCGGCTTTCTTTACGGGCGAAGCATTCTTGACAGGCGACGCGTTCTTCACGTCCTTCTCGGGCATGGGGGTCTTCGCCTGCGTCTTGTTCTTCTGGGCCGTTTCCTTCTTGGTCGGAGCGTTGGCGTTCGCCTTGACGCTCACAGGAGCCGGAGGAGGAACCACCTGCGCCGCCGTCTTAATCTCAACGGGCAGGTGCTTCTTCTCAGGAGACTTCGCACCAGCAGCCGGGCCGTTCTTCTTCGCAGGCTGCTGCTTCTGAGGCGACGTCGTCTTGCCCGTCGAGTTCGACCGCGCACAGAGGTTCTTGGCCTGCAACGCAGCCTTGTCTTTGTTGGTGTCCCAGATCGTCGATCCTCCAGCCTGCTTCAGCTGCGTGCGAATCGCGTCGTACAAGTACTGGCCACCAAGCTGCTGCATGGTCTCCTGGAACTTGGCCGACTGGGCATGCGTGATCATGTGCTTCAGCTGGTTCTGGTTCAGGTTGTCCCAGTCGTCCGAGTCGGTCGAGGCAGTGCCGAAGACCGGCTTCAGGCCCTAGGTCGTCGGCGTCAGCACGAGGCGGCCATTGCTCTCGTGGGTCAGGATGTCATGCAGCGTCTGGCAAGCGGCACGCTTCTCTGGTGCAAGGCCGAGCACCAGTCGCAGCACATAGGTGGCACCGACCGTGTGCGGCATCTGCTGCTTCGAGCGCAGGCCGCTTGTGTCGAAGCGAGCACCGATGACGCTGTCCATCTCGCCGAGCTTGGCCAGCTCCTTCTCGCCGTACTTGGCGATCGCGGCCGACACGGTGATCAGTGCCAGCAGAGCCTGCTGGGCTCCTGAACCTCCTGGATGCAGGTCATCACTTGCGGGTTCACGGCACCACTCACCCACTGGTCGACCTGCTCGCGCTTGGCGTTGGCCTTGCCGTTGATCGTGCGCGCCGTGGCCTCACCGTTGGCAACGAGGAAGTTCTGCAGCGCTTGAAGTCCGCCTTGCGGATCTGACGCGCCCGCTGGTCACGTCGCTCATGGCGAACGGCTTGGCGCCAGCGGTGGCCGGCGTGTTGTTCGCCTTGGCATTGGTGTTCTTGTTCGCAGGAGCCGACTGCACCTCACGGGTCGGGGCTGCCTGCGTCGCTGCGGTCGTCGCCTTGGCGCTGGCCGGCTTCACGGGAGCGTTGGCCGAGGTGGCGGCATCCTTGCCGGTGGTGGCGTTGGCGGCCTTCTGACGCGAAGCGGCTTTCGTCATTCTCAGCGAGCGCGGGGCTATTCCTTGCCGTTCTCGAGCTTGAGCGTCACCACGCGCCTGCCGGAGGGCGAAACTCCAACGTAGTCGGCGGTCCAGTCGGTGGGAAAGCCCGCGATGAGCACCCTTGGCTGCGTCTGGGTCAGCTCACTCACCTGGTGCTGCACGTGGAACTTGCGAGTCACGCTGTTGACCAGGTCCGTCTTGTCCCACGCCAGCTGCACGCAGGCCGAGTCGGACGCTTCGTCCACGGAAAGGAACCCGCTGACGAGGGCCTTGGAGCTGCCCACCACGCGGGCGAACAGGTCGCTCACGCGCTGGTGATCGGCGGCGTCAGTCATGGTGGTCTGATTAGATCGGATACTATGCGTTGCTGCGACCGATCAAAAGTCTGTTGCGACCGAATCGTACTTACCGGAGATAGAAGCCCCCGATATTTAATATTTTTATTTTTTAAAATACGAAACTCGTTCTTGGAAGGCCCAATAATAATACATGTAGGTTATTGTCAGGCTTCTTGAGAATGGGTAAAAATGCCTACCAACCTACTTCGACAGTGAATAGGCATTTCAGTGGAGCTAAAGTAGGCGCGTCCGAAAGTGGCCGAGGCTAAGCGCGGCGGATCTCAAAGTATGCGCGCTTGTTTCTATACATAAATACAAGGGCAAGTCAGTAAGCAAGTATTTGCTATTGATGAACAATATCTACAGTGGTTGTGTGCATTCAAGTTCGCTACTGAAAAGGCACCGACTATGTAGTGCTATTGATGAACTGTTTGAGAAGTAAGTCCCAATATTTTTTTTGTGCTTGGTGGCCGAGTGTCGGGGAAGAAAAAAAAGCGATGATTAGTTCGAATTCGTTTGTAGCCAGTCCAATTCTTCTACTGTTTTCGATCTCCATGAATGTCCATTTACAGAATCAGGCATTGTCGATGCCCGCGATTTATGTCTCTTAGTTTGACAATGATGGGCATAGTTCCATCGTTTAGCTGCGTATCCACAAGGACATGAAGCCGTGCCTTAAAAATCGTACTCATCATCCCCTCAGCTTTCTCAACATTTGACACCACTATAGAATGCTGAAGACAACGAGACTTTGTTGGAGCCTTGCTACAAACATTTCCGTTTTTCAAGATGAACTTACACATTGTTATGAAGCTATGTGAATATATACTTAGTATATTATCCTTCAGGATCATCTTTGTTGTTTCGTTGCTTCATTCGACAGATGGTATGGTGTACCTGTGATGCTTTGCATCGCTCTTTTATCCTCGACTTGTCGAGCTGCTGTCTCATTGAAACCAACCACTGTCTCTGTTTAAGGACGATGAGAGGTCTCGAAACTATCTTCTCAAGCGCTGGTTATTTCTTTCGTTCTAAGGTGGTCGAGAGGGTGCGTCGAGTAAACCGTTGCATGCCCAAAAGAACGTTCCAGGATTGTTCTGGCTGATAAATTACGGGAAGAAAAAAACTGCCGGCGTAATGTGCCAGCTCTCACTACTGTCGAGTTATCGGTTGACGGTGCAGAGGTGTCAAGTGTAGCTGCGAACTTGCTTGTGCTATGGGTGCGCTAGAGGAACTTGCCTGGGCTGTCGACCCTGAACCTCCTTCTGTATCCGATTAATCTGTTGCCACAGAAGCGGAATAAGTAGAGCCTTGAGTCTGAACGGTAGACGTCAACGACCCGCTGGTAGATGTCGCTGCAGTTGGTGCCGATGTGAAGAAATCCACGATGTCGTGAAACCCAAATTCTGGTGCTGACGTAGTCGCAGTTGCAAGCACAGACAACCCTACGTAAAACGCGGCGAACCTCTTCATCTCTGCTCTCGGAAATGCCGAGGAGTTTCTCTACTAAGGCGGAAGCTGCAAAATTGAAAATGAATTTATAGTAGCTGTGGAAAAACACGCTATCGACTGCCCACCACTGCTCTTGTCATGCAGATGTGTTGCGTTGTATTGCTGCATCCAATTATTCGTTTGCAGGTCTTGTTGTCACGGCCTTCAACTTTAGCAGGCTGGTGTAGCGATGAGGCGAGACAGATCGCCAAGAGCATATGGGACCTTTTCCTATTAAAACGCACAGCAAACGTACACGGCAAGATTCATTATCCTGAAATATCCCAACGAACCTGAGTAAAAGCCACTGCCCAAGTCAAGGAATTCGCTCGTTGACCGAGAATTTTATGGTCTGCATACCCGAACGTGCTTTTTTGTTGCTTTGAACGCGCTACCTTCCTCGTACACTTTATACTACGCAACTCTACTAAAATATGCAGAAAAGTGTTACGAGGAGGGGAAAATAGTGGAGTTGCACGACCACGCTAAAACTACCTCCTCTCATCGACTTTTTATTGCGGTCGCTATGTGCTAGTCGAGCCGTTAAACGAAGATGGTTGGCCATCTGCTCGACCGAAAAAATAGCAAATCCCGAGTCTGTGCATGTTAGGTCCCAGCTCACTCAAGGCTATGTTCGTCTAGTGAGCTGATAGAATTTTTTATTGCTGCGCAAGGACGATTTCACTGCTTAGACGTGACCAAATTCTCTCTGCTGCAATAGTGCGATCACGATACAGCGACCACTTCGTTGAGTACCTCTCGAATAATTTGTTCGACCTCCCACCGAAGGTCCATGCACGCCTAGCTTATTAGTCCGAACTGTGATCACTAAAATCTGACAGCTACAGTACTACACACATTAAAATTGAACCTCCCAGATTGATGTCAATGCATATAAAGACCCTAATGACTCACTTTTCTTACTAGTTTACGGTTTTCCACGTTGGAGAAGTCGGAGGTAATCTTGCCGAGGGCATGAATGAAAAGTCGAAGCATTATAGCAAATTGTTAAGGAGGTCAACAAAGACACTGTTTCTTTTCATGGTGAAAGACTGCTTTCCTGAGAGAACAAAACCAAATCGCAGTCTTTTTCTTTGTTTTAAGCTTTAAAAAGCGGGCACCTTAAATTTGAAGGTTGAAGAATGTCAAGTATAGGACAGAAAGGGCTCTATCAAGGAGCAGAAGAACTAGCGGAAGCTCTTACTTACCCACTTGATGAGCACTACGAGGCCTGGCAAAAAGGACTTAGGGACAAGCAGAATCACCCCCTCTTTTTCGTGTTAGGTGGACTTGGCCACAAGATTTCTCTACCCGATATAATAATTGCCACGCACAGCGACAGAAACCCCTAGTGATTCACGTGTCCATATAGCCTGAGAGTTGGGACTTGCTCGGCTAAGACACCAGAAAACTCTACTAAAGCTCGGCAGAAATCAAATAAACGGAAAGCTGCTGTAGAAGACGGTCACTGCGGCAATAGTTTTGCTGTGACAATAAGAGATCCTGAATGACTTGAATGTGGGCGGAAACATGACCGTGTATGCAAAGCTGCAGGTGCCACAAGCAGTAAACGAAAGCACAGTTGCAACTTCCTGAAAAACAACTTTTCTAGTTCGTCAGACTTTCAAGATCTGCCGCACTTAATTGATAGCAACATTATCATACAAAGAACACGACCATCTGCGGCAAACATTTCCAGTCACGCGATTCTGGATACCGCCGCGATCTTCCACAAATCTCATTCGCTCTCCCGACCTCACGTCCGCGGACCTGGAGCGATGGCTGCGACGCGCGTGAACGAGTTCACGCCGCTGCTCGTGACCGACGACGCCTTCCGCCCCCCGATACGTCGCCGCAGCGTCTGGCAGTATGTGCTGGCTGGAGCCCTAAGCCTCGGCGTGCTGAGTCTGTTCCAGCAACAAGATGCGCCGTCTCTAAACGTCGCGGACGTGGCTGTCTCCCTCGACGAGACGCCCGATGCGGACGACGCCGCGTTTCTGTCCAGTATGGAGACCTTCAAGGACCCTTCGGTGGACCCTTGTGTGGACTTTTACGAGTACGCGTGCGGTGGTTGGCTGAAAAGTCACGAAATCCCGTCGGACCGTCCAAGTATCGACTCGTCCTTCTACGTCGTCTCGGAGAGCAACAAGGACACAATTCAACGCATTTTCGACCAGAACCCGCCGCAAATTGGACAATTGCACCAGTCGTGTCTCAATAATCAAGAGGTGGACGCTGACGCAGTGGCTTTTGTCGCCCAACTCATTGATAATGTCCACCAAGTTGACTCCACACTTGCACTGTTAGAGTATGCAGGAGAGTTGGACCAATCGTTGGGAATTAGCTCGTTCTTCAGTTTGTTCGTGGGGGCAGACCCTGAAGACCCAAGCACAAATGTCCTCCAGCTTGCTCAAGGTGGACTTACGTTGCCTTCGAGAGAGTACTATTTGGAAGAGACCAAGGTGGACGCCTACGCGGCGCTTTATGTGGACTATGTGACCAAGTTGTTTGCTGTGGGGAATCTGGACAAGCATAATGTGAGCGAGTACGCAGAGGCCGTATTGGAGACCGAGACTGCTTTCGCCAAGATCTCACTGCCCAATGCGGCGTTGCGTAACCCGTGGACGACCAATACTGCATATCCGTTTGCTGAGATCGCGCAGAGGTATCCATTTTTGATGGCGTATCTGAATGGAATTTACAAGCAGGAGCCATTCCCAATGCTTCATGCGATCATTGCGACTCCGGATTTCTTTAAGGCTCAAAACGAGTTGCTGAGTGATGAATCGCTGCTGCCACAACTGAAGAACTACTTAAGTTTTCATCTGATCGACTCTTTCGGTGCCATTCTTGGAGAATATTTCCGCCGAGCGAGTCATGAGTTCCATGGTACTATTCAGGGTGCTGGGACTCTTTTACCACGGGATCAGTTCTGCGTTCGCCTAACGACAGCGTTCTTGGGAGATGAATTGGGGGAGTACTACATGAAGGAAGTATTCGGTCCTGATGCAAAAGCTGCGGCTCAAGCTTTGGTGGCTGAAATTGAAGAGTCATTAAAAGCTTTGCTGCTGACAGAATCATGGTTGGACAAAGTAACGTACGATGCTGCTGTCGACAAGCTGAACAAAGTCAGAAACTACATTGGAGGCCCAGACAAAGTCCAGCCACTACCCTTTGAGTTGCAATCAGATGCTTTCTTTAACAACGTGAAAAGCTTAATGCAATTAGCTGCCGCTGGTACCATTCAAGCTGTCAACAAGCCCGTGGATCCGCATGCATGGGATATGTTTCCATCTACAGTCAATGCTTACTATGACCCGAGCGCAAACAAAATGGTTTTTCCTGCCGCAATATTGCAGCCACCATTTTACAGCGCCGATCATTTTCCAGCTGCGGCAAACTTCGCTCGTATCGGCATGGTGATGGGACACGAGCTTTCGCATGGGTTTGATGACCAAGGACGCAATTACGATAGCAATGGAGCTCTCCGCTCCTGGTGGACTCCATCAGTTTCAGCTGAATTTGCCGAAAAGGCACAATGCTTGGCAGCTCAATACTCGACTTTCCCAGTTGTTTCTATTGAAGACGGCCATGTGGTTGGAACGGTGAATGGCAATCTGACGCTTGGTGAAAATATTGCAGATAATGGTGGCATTCGTCTTGCATACGAGGCGTATCATCTCTGGAAGAGTACTTTTGCACCTCCACCGATTGAACCACCCGCCTCTCCACCAGCAGTAGTTCCCGAGCAATCTCCAGAACCGGCCCAGACAGAGCCTTCGCCAACCACAGAAGCGACTCCTGTGCCTGAATCGCTGCCACCAACCGAAAAAGAAACACCTCAACCGAATCCCAACGAAGACATTCCAGTGGTGACACCGGCCCCAGTTGTTCCAATTCCCGATGAACCTGTTCCTCAACCGTCTGAAACTGGCCCTGGTGAACAGATTCCTGTGGTAACTCTACCACCACCTGTACTTCCTGTACCTGAGGCTGAAACACCAGAACCGGCACAGACTGAGCCGGGTGGAGTGATCCCCGTGGCAACTCCAACTTCGCCCCCACCAGTCATTCCTGAGCCCCAGCCAGCTGACGTCGGACCAGGAGAAGTAATTCCTGAGGAGACATCGCCTGCACCCGCAACTCCTGCACCTGAACCTGCACCAACCGACTCGGAGCCCGTGACGCAGGTCCCAGTAGTGCCCAATCCTCCTGCACCTAGTGAGCCTGCACCAAAGCAGAAAACACCTGCACCTTTCCCCGAAGACACTATCACGCCGGTAACACCACCTCCTGTACCAGAAGAACCTACAGCAGTACCAGCTTCAAATGTACCGGCGCCAATTCCTGTTGATGTTACGCCTGGTGCTACTCCTATCCCAGCGGTCACTGAAGGTGCACCCGATAAGCACAAACACAAGAAAGAAAAAGAAGAACCTGAGACAGAGCATCCTGTCAAAAAGCAGAAACACCATTCAGACGATGAAGCCGGCAAGGACAAGAAGTCCGATAAATCTGAATCCAAACCTGAAGAAGGTGATGAAGATTCAAGCCGAAGTGGCCACAAACACTCTTCTGACAAGAAAACGAACAAAGAGGAGGAAGAAGAAAAGTCACGTGACAAAAAGCATGAACGTAAGGATGAAGACAAGAAAAAATCCTCCGAGCGAGATCATGTTGGCAAGCGTGATAAGGAGGAGCAAGATGACCATCATCAGAAGAGCCACCACCACGATGATGACTCTAAACTCGAGGATGAAGAAGACACGAAAAAACACAAGACGGATGAAAAAGATAGCGATGAACACAAGTCGGCGAGTCACCGTGACCAGGACAAACGCCATCGCGAAGACAGCGACTACGATAAGTCTGAAAGAAAGAATCGCCACAGACATGTAGGAGACGGAGATGAAGGCGATCACCGGCGCTACGAACATGAAAGGAAGCATGAACGGCGTGAACACCACCACCGTCGCGATGAAGAAGAGAACGATGAGGGAGAAAGCGATGGCTACAAAAGGAAGCATCATGACTACAGAGAGTACAATGATCGCGAGGAAGAAGAAGACGACGAACGTCAAGGCAAGCGCAATTACCACTGGGATGAAGACGATGGAGACAGCGACCGCCATGGGCGTCGTAACCATGAAAGCAAGGAAGAACGTCGAGAAGAGCGTAAAGAAAAACACAGGGAGCGCCGTGAAGAGCGTAACGAAGAGCACAGGGAGCGCCGTGAAGAGCGTAAGGAAGAGCAGAGGGAGCGTCGTGAAGAGCGTCAGCAACGGCGTGAAGAGCGAAAGGAGCGCAAGAAAGAAGAAGAAGAATATGAAAAGAGCAAACACCACCACCACCGTGATGAGGACTATGATGACGATAGTCGCCGCCGTCATGGTCACAAGGAGCTCACCGACACATGGGAGGACTGTGACGAATGCGGACGAGAGGAGTACAGGCACCACCACCGTGATGAAGACTATTATGAAGATCGCCATCATGCTCACAAGGAGCACGCCGACAGATGGGAGGACTGTGATGGTTGCGGACGAGAGAGGCACAGGCGCCACCACAAGCACGATGAGGAATGGGACGAGGAATCGGAGCGTGGGTGCGGTGAAGAGGACGACGACTGTGTCTCTACACGACACAAGTGGGCTCTCTCAGAACGCACATACCCGTTTTCTGGGGGCGACGCGAGAATTCACAGTATAGTTCAGAAGCTTGCTCGTGCTATTGTGCAACCTAATGATCCTGTGGCAGACGATCGTTTGTTCTTCACCGCGTTCGCCCAAAATTGGTGCGAAAAGCGTACACCTGGATATGCGGAGCTATTGCGAATGATCGATCCGCATTCACCAGGGAAGTGGCGAGTGAACGGTCCTCTGATGAACTACGACAAGTTCGCTGAGGTCTTCTCGTGCCCCGTGGGAACTCCTATGAACCCGGAAAAGAAGTGCGTCATCTGGTGAGGGAGTGAATCAAAAGCCAATGCTGGTGGACAGCGTACAAAGAAAATAAAAGGAAAGGATCAGATAAGGCGACAAAAGAATATACCAAGCGTTGATTCCTGTTGCTACGTGTTGAGAGAAATGAAAATGTCAACGACAAAAAGCTGGCAGACAATTGCAGTTCTAAGCGGAGCAACAAGAAGTCCGCTAAAAATGTACATCATCCATCCTTTGCAGTTTTGCAGAGCACTATTTTTGTTGTGCTAGTTCTCGAGAGGTGTTGTTTCTTGGTTGAAGCCATCTCGTAAGACAAACTCTAGCTTTCCGCGCAGTCGACCACATGGATGTATCCGAGACACCAGGGACAGTACCTTCAGGTAGCAATGGCAAGGATAAAGAGACCGTGAAAGTGGTTGTTCGTTGTCGACCACTTTTCGGCAAAGAGCTAGTGGAAGGGCGGAAGTCAATTGTTACGCTAGATGGAGCAACAGCGTTGATCTCACTCAAATGTCCAGACAACGGCCAGATCAAGTCCTTCACGTTTGACTCGGTTTATGACGAGAACACATCACAGCGGCAGTTCTACGACGAGTCTGGGTACCCACTAGTGGAGTCCATCTTCGACGGCTATAATGGAACCATTTTCGCTTACGGACAGACTGGCTGCGGTAAAACCCATACGATGCAGGGGAAAGACTCCCCTCCTGAGCTTCGCGGAGTCATTCCACTCTCTTTCGATCATATTTTTGACACAATCAATGCGGACACAACACGCGAGTACATGGTACGAGCGTCCTACCTGGAGATTTACAATGAGGACATCCGCGATCTGCTGAATGACGATGCGAAGAAAAAACTAGATCTAAAGGAATCTGCTGACGGAACTGTTTACGTAAAGGATCTCACAGAGGTAGTAGTGAGAGACGTGGAATCTATGAACAATGTGATGAACAGAGGATTCAAGAATCGAACTGTCGGCGCTACTCTGATGGTAAGGATGCACAGAACGTTTGTCTTGTGTTCATTACAATGATCACACGATCTAACGTATATACGGTCTCTTAGAATGAGGGTTCTTCAAGATCACATTCGATCTTCACTGTAGTTGTCGAGACCAGCGAAACAATTGGTGGACAGGACCACTTTAAAGCTGGAAAGGTAGTAGCACAATACATTTTAGCTGAGTCGTTGTTTGATGTCACTAACTCTTCTAGCACTTGCGTTGCAGCTGAATCTAGTCGACTTGGCAGGTAGCGAACGCCAAAGCAAGACCGGTGCTACAGGCAACCGTCTCAAGGTATGGCTAAACCCTCATATTTTTTCTCACCTCTGCAACGTTCACTTAAAAACCGCAATTTGATCACACTCGCTACCAGGAAGGTTGCAAAATCAATCTTAGTCTATCAGCTTTAGGCAATGTTATTTCGGCTCTTGTCGACGGAAAAGGAAAGCACATTCCATACCGAGACTCTAAATTGACCAGATTGCTACAAGATTCATTAGGTGGCAATACAAAGACGCTCATGGTTGCAGCTGTAAGTCCAGCAGACTATAACTATGACGAAACATTGTCTACGTTGCGCTACGCAAATCGAGCCAAGAACATTAAAAACAAGCCTATCGTGAATGAAGATCCTAAGGATGCCAAATTACGTGAATATAAGGAAGAAATCGAGCGGCTAAGAAAGATGCTCGAGTCCCAGTCGCAGTCACGAGGAACTAGATTGGGAACTTCGAGTGGAATGGGGACTCCGACTCCACGCGTCGGTAGCGGCAGTGGTTCACGCACGAGCAGTAGCGAAGATCTGGCAAAGGAGAGAGAAGAAATTGCAAAATACCAGCAAGAAGCTGCTGAAATGCTTGAGCGTGCCAAACGGATGATGGATGAAGCAAAAGCAATGCAGGCACAACAGCAAGTGCAACCAGCAATCGACTCAGGCAGTGAGGTGTCTGTGCAAAAACGGAAAAGCTCTGGTGTGCTAGGAAATTTGCCGCCTCTACTGGGACTCTTTGGTAAACAAGACCAG
Source organism: Phytophthora taxon juncus (assembly GCA_033558005.1). NCBI lineage: Eukaryota > Oomycota > Peronosporomycetes > Peronosporales > Peronosporaceae > Phytophthora > Phytophthora taxon juncus. The sequence goes on from JAUCEE010000024.1 coordinate 1,127,745, forward strand.
CAAACACCTTCTGACGCTACTGCCAATACCAGTTCACCTGCCCCGACGGAGATTGCTGGAAGCTCTACAATATTAAAAGAGGAAGATGCCACTATTAAACAAGCAATTCGAGAGGCTGCTCGGATTGACGCACAGGCTAAAGCTATGATGGCAAGAGCAGAAGCGATGATGAAAGAGGCAGCGCAACGCGAAGGCGCCAAACAGGTGGAAGTGGTGGTGAAGGAAGTAATTCCTGACTCACACGTAAAAGAACGTGACGAGCTACGCGAACTCAACCAAGCAATTCTTAACCAGCGTGATCGAATAGGTCAAGAACTGGAGCAGACACAAGTGGCCATGGAGACTTACATGCGCGAAAAAGAGATGCTACACGCTAAGTTAAAAAAAATCGAGAGCCACATTCTCGGTGGTGCATCAGGTTCATCTTCGACTCGAGGGTCCGTTGGCGGAGGTAATGACGGAGACTCAGAGGTAGCACTGCTAAAGCAACAAGTAGAGTATCGGCGTGCACAAATCAAGCTGCGGGAGAAAGCAAAAAAGCAGGCAAAAAATGAGGCCATGCGACGAGCTCTTGAGTTGGAGAAGCAACAGGTTGAGGAAGAGTTGAAGACAGCACAAGAGGCCGCCCAAGCAAACTTGGCTGCAGCACGCAAAAAAGAAGCCAAATACAAAGCAAAGCTCGAGGCCACAAGACAAGAAATCGCTGATCTCAATAGTGAGTTTGAACGTGAGCGCGAGAATATGCTGGACACGATCCGAGAGCAGACAAAGGAGGCAAAATTGCTCGAGCAGCTTGTAGAGCTCTTTCTACCACAGAACGAGCTGGTCAAAGTTTGGGAGCGAGCTCTGTGGAGCGAAGAGCGCGAGGAGTGGAATCTGCCTAAGCTTAAGCCTCGCAGCGATTTTCACACTATTAAACTTCCAACATTACCACTCGGTGGAGGTGCTGGCAATCTCGGCATTGAATCAGGAGGGGCGGAGGTGGTTTCCGACGAAGATGATAACACTCGGCAAGGAAGTGCTGGAATTACGGGTCATTCTACTGTTCGTTCATCTGGGTCATCTTCAAGTGCCAAGAGGAAGAAGAGCAGTATATCTCGACAATCTTCCCAGGGTGCTCACGCTGGGGCCATCATACCCTATGAAAACGAAGGACTGATGCCAAATCACACTCCAGCCACATCTGCTCGCCTTCCTAGTGCAGTTCACACAAGTCGACCCGATTCCAAAACTGTTAGTGCATCTATGCGTGGCGTAAGTCCTCACAACAGCGCAAATGGTAGCAAGGAGCGTCGGAAGCACAAGGAAAAGGATAAGGACAAGAACGCGGGGCCTTCAGTGTCCCAATATCAACGCCAGCCCCAGGAAGACCTGGACCAGCCTCAACTAGCAAGCGCGTATGAGGCACCGGGTGCAAGTCACTTTTTCCCAGCAGATGACGATTTACTTGCACCGCTTTCTGGTGATTACCAGCCGCGTGATCGATTGCAGTCGCGACAAGGATCAAGACAAGACTCACGGCAGGAAAAGAATCGGCGAAGTGGAAGCACCGGGGGGAATTCTCGAGGTGCACCTAGCGGTCTTGGCCAGCTAGATCACACACCACCACCAATTGCTACCACATCCGATAAAACACGGTCTTCAAGCCGAGGTGATAGCGGGAGTCGGCAGGGAAACCACCGACATCATCGCCACCGTGATAGGAAAGAACGTCAACAAGAAGACGATGGTGTGGGTGGTGATGAATGGACTGAGACCGGTGATGGAGTGCTTGCCCCGATTACAAAGAAAAAGAGTAGCAAGCAATCCAAGAAGAAAAAAGAGCGTCGAGACAAAGCTGAGCTACCAACAACTGAAAATGACGATGACACTGCGCAACCCATGGAACCGTATACCGATCACTATTCGTCGCTACGGCGGCCATCGTTTCGATCTCTTGACGATCTCCTGTAGACCCAATAAAATAGTTACTCCACGTCAAAGCTAAGTATTCAAAAGGCAGTAACCCCAAGGCAACAAAACTAGCAATTATTGTTGCTGTTTATTGATTCTTGCGGAATGTTAAGCCTTATGATCCTGCCTATATGGCCATCAACGTTTAGCTTTTCGTTGCGATGCAGGTACAATTGAACCTGCTTGCTGCCGCATCTTCTTTTGAGCTTGGAAGAATGCTAATGAGTCAGGATCCTGCGCTCTGACACGATCTACCTCCATTTGGTCAAATTTCTCGCCGTCGTCGAGTTTGTCATCCTTGCTAAACGCAGGTCTCGCAAAAGCATCGAAAGCACCGCCACCAGAAGTTTTGCTCAAAGCATGGGCATGCCCCTCTTCATCGTACCAGTCCTCAAACTCTCGTACCAATCGCCGTCGAAGAAGTTCTACACTGCGGATAGAGAACTCCAGCTCAGCCTTGGCATCCTTAAGGTCCCCAAACAATGACCGATAGTCACGCTTCGCTTCACGTTCAGCTGTCATTAGGATAAATTCTTCCTCATCCACTACTTCGTCGCGTTCTTGTTGCATTTGTTTTGCTCCACCTTTGCGGCCACCTGTTCCTTCATCGTTAGTGCTTCGCTGGTTGCGTTTGTCTTCCAGCTGGGAGCGGACACTGTCAATTTGGGCTTTTGCAGCATTCACGCGACGTGTAACCTGCTTGACACGCTGCTTGGCGTCAAAGAGTTTGTCCTTTTCATTCTGTAAATTCTGGTGCAGTTTTCTTCCAGGCCCTGCTGAGCGATAGAACTGGAAGGCATCATTTTTTGCACGCGTCTCCGCATCTTGTGATACTGATGCACCATCGCCATTTCCACTTCCGCCTTTGCTAGTGCTATAGAGACCGCCATCGTCATCACCACGATCGTCTTCATTGTTGTCAGGAACACCAGGAAGTTCAGCGCCACTGGGTGATCTCAAAGCAGAAGGGCTTCGTTGTCCATTAGCAGTCGGACTAGTTCCTCCAGGCCCAGCAGCTGAAGCACCACGATAATTTTTGTTTTTTCCAGTGTCCATTGTAGAGGGCCTCGCTGCTCCAGGTACGAGTCCAAGAGCGAACCCAACAGCACCAGGTTCCTCTTCGCCCACTAATTCCTCACCATTCGGTCCGTGCGTTGCATGCATACGGAGGTCGTCGCGTGAACCGGCGGAAGTCTGTGTCCGCGAGGCTGAGGATCCCGCTGACCCTGACCTTGTCGAGGTGTTTGAGTTTCCTGTGCCACCATGAGGACCCGATCCATTTATTCCAGAAGAGTTTCCACCCATAACGTCAAACCCAGAGCTTTTAAAGAGTAGTTTGAACTGACGGAAGAGCTCACGAATTTCGTGCACGCTTGTAAGTCGGAGTACTTCATCTTCCATGTCTTGGGTTGGTGCGTCGATATATCGACGCACCATCTGCAGCAACTGATGCTTCTGCTCAGGCGTATGCTCATCATAAACGACGGCAGTACGCTCTACCAGTGCATCATGCATGACCAGTTCATGTTTCAATTCACGAATCTGTCGTTCATACTTGCGTAACAATAATGCTGGATCTGTTTCCACAATCGTGGCCACCTCGTTCTGCACACGCATCATGCGTTGCGCTAGCTTAAGCGTTGAGATTGTTTCCTCCAGGTGTCGGCCTTCTCCCCAGATACACGCAAACATTAATGTGTTCGAGTTTCCTCCCAGTGAGTCTTTCAACACGTTTGTGAGCTTGGTCTGGCGATACGGAATGTGGCGTGGCTCCTTAGAGCCCAAAGCGACAATGCACTGCTCTAGGAAGCTGAGACTCTGGTTAATATACATAGACTCCTTCTTAATAGTCGACAACGCCAAACCAGCTTTGCCAGAAGAGGACGAAGTCTTAGTAGGACTTCCAGCTTGCTCTCCATCGAGTGTTTTCTTTAGCCGCTCGCTTCCAGCCAAATCTACAAGATGAAGCTTACTCAAAGTCACACGTTCGGTGCCTCCCGCGCGAGACTTCTGAGCAATGTGGAAAGTAAGCACACAATGAGAGCGATTCGAGCGCTTGTTCAACTGGTGTTCAGCAACTGTGCGCTGCAGTTCTCCGTTAAAAAGTTGATCCAGCGCTTCCTGCTCACTGTGCACCTCCACCTGCGTAAGACCTCGCACATACGTTCCACGCGCGTCTTCCACAACGACTAGCTCTCCGTTACCACCACCTCCATTGTTTCGGTCTCCCTGCTGGCCTTCGAGCAAGTCGTAGATGCGGTCGTTATAGATTTCCATATACGACACGCGAATCGTGTACTGCAGCTCAATTCGGCTTTCTACTTCTTCAAACAGTTGTGCAATTGCTCGCGGCGCGATACCTCGGTGCTGATAGTTACGTGTATCGCCAATCATCGTAAAACTCTTGCCTGCACCAGTTTGTCCATAGGCTAAGATGGTGCCGTTAACGCCATCCACCACTGCACCGTGAACAATATCTCGTGCAATGGCTTCGTAGACCCGGTCTTGACCTGCATTGTGAAGCACCTGGTGGAACTTGAACTGCCAGCAGTCCTTGCGGTTGGACGGACCTCCGTCCGTTTTAGGCGGCGAGTTACCACCGGAAGCTGCAGCGATCGCCGCTGCACCGCTGTAGACGGTGATGGTACTATCGTCCGGGTCGACTTGCAGCTGATGAGTGGCAAAGCTAGCCGTGGGCCGCGTGCGGATGATCACTTTCACACCATTGCGACCCATTTTCGAGCCGACTTGCAGGAAGTGATCGATGGCAGGACTTGCCGAGACACAGTCGTTTCTTCCAAGTTCCCGAAGTTAGCTACAGAAAGCAATTTTACTTTAGCACTGTTGCTCCAGCAATAGCGGGACTCTGGGCTGATTGTCCTATTCACATATGCTCACGGTTTGACTCCTGTCCAACTCGGGTCGTTGGGCCTAGCGTCAAGCTTGCTGCAAAGACTACTTTAATCAACGTCTGGAACCAAAGAAATGGAGTCGACTCTAAAATCCTGGTTCCCTATCAAAATTGCTATAACACAGGAACTCAAATATCCAGGAAAGATGTGCAAGTCGCGCAATCATGAGTGACCAAGTCAAGACGCGCCATTAAATTTGCATCAGTGTAATGTCTAGCCCCACTTTCAAAACTCTCACAAAAAAGCAAGGGCTGACAATGAATTTCCAGTTCCTCCTCGTTGTACTTGCTGCCAGCGTTTGCGCGATCAGCGCCAATTCAATCGGCCACGATGAGGTTAGACCCATTCCTCAACCAGAAGCTGTCACCATATCTGAGAAGGCTGCAGTCAAGTATAAACCGCAGCTGTACATCACGAGTGGGTGTGATTCGTATCCGGCTGTCAACGCTGCCGGAGAAACGAGTGGTGGACTGAAAGGAACTAACGGGGATAGTGGTTGCAAGGCCTTACTTTTGGGATCTCAGGTTTACGGTCGGGCTGGATGGTACAATGATGTATGGGCCATCATGCACGCCTGGTACTTTCCGAAGGGATTTATGTTTTGTTCTGCATCGAGACGTCACGACTGGGCAAGTTTTGTGGCTTGAATTGACAATCCAGCGTTGGAGAACCCGAGGCTGCTGGGGGTATCTGTATCGAAGACAGCAACCAAGTACGACACAGAAACTCAAGTTCCAGAATATATGTTTGCTGGTTATCAGCGGAGGGGCATGCGTTCGGGAGTATCGAACACATCTGTAAGGGCGTACCATTCGAACGAGGCGCTCTTGGGTCCTGCCTTCTTAACGTTGGACGGTAGATTAGATTGGGAATACCAAGACCTGATCATGTGGGAGCAGCTGCCGAATGAAGCACGCGCAACCTTGACTGACGACAACTTTGACGACTCCCGCATCCTGTTTAACGATGAAAACTTTGACCAAAGCTTAAGCAAGGCTTGACCATTCTAGAAAAAGCAGTTGGATCCTCGAGCGACACTGGTGGATTTAACCAACGAGCTGTCCTGATTAGATCATCCGACAATTTGTACTTAATCGAAAATTCGGTCAGAGTTGTCGCTGGACACGTTTGCGCAAGTGTTGAGAGTTTGCATGCTTCTGTAAGCAATTTACCAATGCCCATTGCCGCTGATTACGTTTGCTACTGCCACACGTATGTCACAGGAGGTGCCCAGATACTGAGCCGCATATCAAATATTTTATTTTATTTTATTTACGACAATAAGAATAAAGTACCGCAGGATGTAGTGAGGGGTCAAGTGGTCACAACAAGATGACGGGCAAGCAGTAGTCTCACGAAGCCGTTCTGTTGGAGCTCGTGCGCGACGACCACACAGATTTGTGGATGCTATTCTCTGTACGGGACCAAGCTGTAGAAGTTATGAACGGGAAGTACTTCAAAACGCATAGCTCAGCATTATCTTCGGCTGTGAGGTTTACGAGACGTACTATTCCTTACGTGGCTTCTCTGATCTACAGTGCAGTAAATTCTACACGTGCTGTTTTAAGGCTGACGAGTTGAATGTTTCTTTGTGCGCCTCCAAAAGAAAAACTTGTTCTTGAACCACTTCTTGAAATTACCCCACCACGCGTCGCTGCCACTTTTACTTAGACGATATTGGAGCTTTCGTCCTACATGTACTTCGTCCGAGGTGGAGTCGAATACTTCATTGAAGGTCGCGCGTAGACTAGCTGTCTTGTCCACACGTTTCTGCGGTGATGTCAGTGCACCTTCACTGCTCGTGATTGCTGTCATCAGAACGACAAAAATCACTATAGCAAAGTGGCCCGCACCCATACTCCTTGACAACTTGGTTCTTGTCGAGGCACCGAGCTTAGCTACAGCTCCTTAGAAGTTTAAAGCATACGATTTGTATCTTTCTTCGAGCGCTTCCAAAACACGAAAAATATATATATATATATATAAAACAAATTAATGGGTCAAAACTTTGTCCTTGAACCACGCCTTTAAGTCACTCCACCAACTGTCACCGCTCGATGAATGGCCAAGATATTTTCTGCGGAGATTTTGTCTTACATGAACTTTGTCCGAGGTGGAGTCGAGTGCTTCGTTGGATATCACGCGTTGAATCGCCATCTTATTCACAAGTCCCCGCGACGCAGCCAGCGCACCTTCCGCAGTCGTGATTACTGTGGCCATAACGGCAATGACCACCACAACAAAGTGGCCCACACCCATGTTTGTTGACAACTTGGTTCTTGTCGAGACAGCTAGAGTCTGCCGAATGAGCTCGAATAGGGATAATCGCAAAATGTCAATGAACAACTAGTTCCTAGTGGGGGGAGTATACTATCATGCATACGTTACTAAATACATACCATCAACATGCGGACTCGATAAGTCACACAAAAGCGTCTCGTAAACTTTAAGGCGAAAGGTACAATAGCCTTGTTAAGTACACGAGCTGAAATGGAGCAACGATACGTGACATTCAGGGAATAGCTGTTATTTTAGCTTGTCCAGCAAGAATGGATTTGAAATGACAAAACACAACTTACATACGAGCCCTTTTTTGGTTTTAGGTACAGTAAACTGAAGTTGACGGCCCTCGACATCTGTCATAATGTCTTGGCAACACTTCAATACATATTGTTCTAGAGTAGTATAGAGCCACCTTGGGATACTTTTCAGAAAATCATTGGCTTAATCGACGCCCTTTGTGAAAATTGTGCCTTACTTCATCTTTGAGTTGTCTCACTTATTTAGCAGCCTGGAGGGCTAATCAATTAAATCTTGTTTTCTAGCATATCTCCAGCAGAGTAACTTGTCGTCTTTCGTTTGAAGTTACAAACAACGATTTTGATCCTTGTTCCACCAACACTTGTAGATTGTACAGGTGACGTGATACGCTGTCGTTGACGTACAGACATCAATTTGCTCTGCAACGTAACGTAGCCGTTTGATACTTCCGCACTGTTAGGAGCTAGTTTTCATTCGCAATTTGGAGTTGTCGCTGTCCGGGCTAACCCCGCAGAAACTTGTTGTCTCGACCAGAACCAAGTTTCCAAGGAAGATGGGTGTGAGCTACTTTGTTATGGAGACTTTTGTCGCTCTTCTCGCAGCGGTCACGACCACGGAAGGCACGCTGACTACACCGCAGTCATTCGTGGACAAGGCGGCAAAAATGAACATCAACACGTGCCATCCAACGAAGTATTCGACTCCACCTCGGACAAAGTTCATGTAGGGCGAAACCTCCGTCGTAGATATGGTGCTATGTCAGGTGACGAGCCGTAGTGGCAGCACCTTAGAGCATGGCTCCGGAACAAGTTTACCTCCATCAGCCACTGAAGTGGCCACGACTTGCAACTATTACCACACTGAAGCAAAAAGCAAAAAAAACTTCAGTCTACTGTTATTTTTTTCTATTCCATGCGTAATCTCTCCCCTCCAAACGTAAAAAAACACACATCGAACACAACCGTCCACACTACTCGTAAATAAAACACAAGTGGATTAGTGGAAACCTCAGCATGGCGGTGCGCGGCACGAGCGCGACGCAGGACGGCCGCTACCTGGCGCAGGAGAAGAAGCTGCTGGCGCAGATGACGTTCCCGGCCTGCTTCGAGCAGCGCGTGGACATGCGCAAGGTGCAGCGCGAGGTGATCAACCAGTGGCTGGCCGAGCGGCTCACGCAGCTGCTGGGCTTCGAGGACGACATCGTGGTGGCGCTGGCCGTGAACCTGCTGGAGCCTAAGGTGGACGAGCGGCTGGACCCGCGGCGGCTGCAGGTGGCGCTCACGGGCTTCCTGGAGAAGCAGGCGGCGGCCTTCACGGAGGAGCTGTGGCAGCTGCTACTCAGTGCGCAGAGCAGCCCCACGGGCATCCCGGCCGTCATCCTTGAGAAGAAGAAGAAGGAGATGGAGGCCATCGCCCAGGACAAGCAGCAGCTCAAGAAGCTGCTGGACGTCAAGCGGGCAGAGGTCCAGGGGAGGGACGGCAAGCCCGAGGACAAAGCGGAGAACAGACGCTCACGAAGTCTGCAACGACGTCCACGCAGTCCACCGAGACGAGCGCCAAGTCCTAGAAGACGCTCGCCTAGTGTACGCAGAAGGTCGAGAAGTCCACCGAGACGCAGACGTTCTCCGAGTCCAAGGAGACGCTTGTTGAGTCCAAGGAGACGATCGCGCAGCTCGCCGCGTGGACGCTCGAGACGCGATCGCTCTCGCTCGCCGTCAGTGAAACGTCGACGGAGCTACCGGTACGTGATGTTCTAGTGGTTTCGTGTTTTTTTTTGTGTGTTTAGGGACTAACCTGCTTGGTGCGTTATGCCAGATCGCCTTCTCGGTCGAGGGAGCAACGTTCTGAGAGGAGGGAGCGATCTCCGAGGCGAAGGAGCAGGTATTATGGTGATACATTGTTGTAATTTACGGTTGCCAGCTTATTAATCCACTTGGGATTGGTCTATGTATCTCGGTGAAGCAGAAGTCGTCGCTCTCGTCGTTCGCCGTCGAGCTCGTCGTCAGTGTCTCGAGGACGCTCTCCATCTTCCTCACGCTCACCGTCGCCCCGTCGACGCTCAACCAAATCCCGTCGACAGAGCTCTGCTGCAAGCGGATCGGACAGAGACTAAATGTTGTTTAACTCTCCAAGAGTCGGGTGGAACAAGGATCAGTGAGATGAAGAAAATTTTGTTTTCTTTGTAACTTCAAACGACGCGATGTCTCAGTTATTTCAGCAGACCAGCGAAGCAAAAAGCTGACTTAGAAAGCGATACTATGCTGGGCATGTCCTTCGTCTTAAAGACTCGTTGTCGCAACGATCACTAGCTTTTAATGGCGTCGATTTGAAACTTTCTTGGAGCGCTTCCAAAAGAAAAACTTGTTCTTGAACCACTTCTTTAAGTTTCCCCACCATTCGTCGCCGCTGCCGCTGTAACTTGCACGAAATCGAAGATTATTGTTCGAGGTGGCCTCAATTGCTTCGTTGGAAGTCGCGTGCAGACTAGCTGCCTTGTCCACGCGTTCCTGCGGTGATGTCAGTGCACCTTCAGTGGTCGTGACTACTGCCACCAGAACGGCAATAGCCACAATGATGAAGCGGCCCACACCCATGTTTCTTAATATATTAATTCTCGTCGAGGCAGTAAAATTCTACAGAATGAGCTTAAGCAGCGTCAATTGCTTAATGTCGTGGCAGTACAGTCCTGCATTTACCACGACGATTACGGTACAATGTACATACCATCAACAACAGCAACATACAGTATTCTGTACGTTTCATCAACTTCAAAGGCGAGATTTATCAGTATTGTACTCGTCATCAATTGAACTAAGAATTTGTAAACGTGGTGGTGGGGCGCGTTACCTCAGATAATGACCCGGATAGTGAGCCCATGAGAGTAACAAAAAACCCGGTCATTCAAATTGTTCGAAATAGACCATTGAAGGACCGGGAAAGGAGAAGCAACTGTTGTCCCAATTGAAGTTTTTACAAGTCTGAATAATATCGGAGGAGTTCTGCACTAACCAGGTAGAAGTTACGTTTTCAGTTATACGCCTGTTTCGCAGCCGCAGCATATGCTCCATCGTACGTTCCTTTCGTTGTACCGATAGATTTTTTTTTAAACCTACAATAATAGCATTAAATTCAAGATTTTTAAGAAAACAAAAAATTGATTGTAAATGAAGGTTTTCAGATAATAAAGTCGTACGTTTGATTGTTGGGTCAATCACTGTCGCAGTCACTGACTTTTAATGCCGACGATTTCACTCATTCTTGGAGCGCTTCCAAAAGAAAAACTTGTTCTTGAACCACTTCTTAAAATTACCCCACCACGCGTCGCTGCCGCTAGTACTTAAACGTATCGGAGACTTCGTGCTACCGATACTTCGTTTGGGGTGGCGTCAATTACTTTGTTGGAAGGCGCGAGTAGGCTCGCCGTCTTGTCGGCGCGTTCTCGCGGTGGTGTCAGTGCACCTTCAGTACTCGTGATTCCTGCGACCAGAACGATAAAAGCCACTATAGCAAAATGGAGCACTCCCACATTTCTTGAAAACTTGGCTCTTGTTGGCGTGGGGTTCCTCAGAAAGCGCTTGATGCAAAATAGCAGGACAAACGGATGTCTGTTACAGACTCTGTGCCATCAAGAAGAACATTCACATCACAAGGATTTGGCGTGCCACAGTAAGGACAGCAAAGTATCATAAACCTTAAAGCCGAAGATAACAGGTTGCCTCAGTCAGTAGTACTGAATCAGCACATAATCTGACGTTTTCTCGATGACCGGTGCCCCGAGGGCACCAGTAAACCGTAAACATTTCAGGACAGGGCCCGTCCTGAAAAACGAGTAGCTTGGTCCTCAGGTGTGGAATGGTAACGGAGTATCCTGGCACGTTTGATCCCTGTTATCGATGGCGTCTTGACATATATAATGCTAGTAGAACGCGAATCCACCTAGCGCGTTCCTAACAAATGTATAGGGCTTAATTGATGCCTGCCAAATCTTAGCTTGATGAGCTATTTCCCAGATTTGTTAATCAAATTTGCTGTTATATGGATCGAAAGAAGCTGGCTAGCATCGTTTGAGTATAATAATACTGCCTTCATGTTGGAGTTGCAGTTCGTATTGTAATCATGATGATACGTTCGTAGCGTGTTTAGTATATTTGCTTCAAAGTCTGGGTGATCTGGCCGGACGGAGACCACCCTGTGAGTGGCGTGTGTATTTCGTAATCAGCATCGGAAGATCGCCACTTTCGTTGTTGCTGCTGCTTATATTACTAGAAATGCTACCTTACGTTACAACCTAGTGTGTATCAGCAAGGTAACGCAAGAGTTATAGTTTTGTCAATGGCTGGTATCTTTCTCGGCAGCGTTGCATAGAAGTCATCATAATGTATGTAGTTTCTAATCCAGACAGTCAATCCTCGAATAAGAGCTCTACGAAGACATAGGAGAGCTTTTCAGTCGAGTCTATAGTTGAGAAGCTGCACACTAGTGCAAATTCAATCGTGCCAATAATGCCCTTCTGGTTCAGGAGAAGGTCAGCTTCACTGCTTGCGCGAAATGTGAGAGTACTTGTCGCTAAATATTTTCAACCGTACACCATAACGGTTGCCACCACGTGAATCGGTTCGCCAAACTTCGACGTTACAGTGACGCCGCCGTCCATAGCACTTGTGTAGCTCGTCTCCAAATTGTGGTTCTTTACAAATGTACTTTAGTAGCGTAAAAGCTCATATCGAGTGTCTCGATAAACGTTTTCTCTACGTACGCCGGCTTGCAGTGAGTAGTAATCGGTAACTTGGCGATCTCCCACCATTTTGTTATTACTCGGGGAGGTGCTTCCTCTACGCGAAGAAAATAAGACTGAGGCACACGTTTCAGCTAAATGTCACCTGTGATTTCAGTATCACCAATCTCCAGAGTTAGGTGATTTCGAAATGAAATCACACGCCGGCTTTTTTAATTCTGACACTCCCTAATCAAACAACAACGCACGGCATCCTTTGTGAGAAGTGTGCCTAGTGGTGATTCGTACTGAGCAGCTTCATAATTCTACAGACCAGCGGTCTTTTCAGAACATTATATTACTGAGAAACCCATTGGAATCCACAACTCTTCATCGTAAGATATGGATAACACAAACAACATACTATCAACGTTGCTTTTAACCCCGATTGATTAAGCCCTTCTTAGCGTGTCTTGAAAATAAAACGCTGTCTTTGAACCACGTCTTGAAGTTCTTCCACCAATGCTGATGTGTAGATTTAGAGCCAGGATATCCACGAAGCGCTCGTCCAGTTTGAGCTGAATACTTCGGTGGATGCTACGTATCGATTCGCCGTCTTGTCTACAAATGTCTGAGACGTAACCAGCGTACCTTCCGTCGACGTAATTGCTGCGATTTGAGCGACAAAAGTCACCATAAAAAAGTAGCTCATCTTGGAGACTTAGCTCGTGTCAAGAGAACAAGATTACGCCGGGTCGGACAGCGACAATTCCAAAATGCTAATAAGGAAAAACAAGCGGGAGTAGTAAATGGATGTTTGTACTTCAATAACAGCGCATGTAGAATTTACAAATGTCGGGAGAAACAACGATCAGTGAGGCGATGGCAATCGCGTTTTAGGTTTTGTTGTTTGCAACTTTAAACGACGCACAAGACGTCTTCATAAATGATTTCAGCAGATCAGCGAAACAGAAAACAAAAAAAAGGATATTATGGTGGACACAGTCCTCCTCATTTTTTCCCTTTTAAAGTCTTCGATTTGTTTCTGTCTTTGAGCGCTTCCAAAAGAAAAAACTTGTTTTTTAACCACTTCTTGAAGTTATCCACCACTCCCAATGACTCGATTCCCTACCATAATATAGAACGAGATTTCGTCCTACATGTACTTCGTCCGAGGTGGCGATTTCGTCCTACATGTACTTCGTCCGAGGTGGCGTCAATTACTTCGTTGGAAGTCGCGCGTAGACTAGCTGTCTTGTCCAGGACTCCGGAAATATATTTACTAAAAATATTGTTTTTAAAAATATATTTATTATCCGAGATTTTAAAAAATCTCAAATAATAATTTGTTAACGGATTTATGTAAACCTACATGAAATTTATTGCAGGCCGTGACCGACAGCCACCGTTGGCTCTGAGCTCTCTGCAAATTGATCTAGCCGACTCGAGCTCACTTTGCAATTTCGCATACACCTCAAACGATCCATCTCTTGTTACCTAGCCATGTCCGACGTCTCCCTAATGCCTTCCCAGCGCTCTCAGAGCAAGTTCTCTTTGAGGCAAATCGCTTCGTTCTTCTTTTCTACCTAACGGAAGACGGGGAGCCTACTGGTCTCCAGGTGTGCAAGGCCTGCGGCAAGACGCACAGCACGTCCCCAAAACGGGGTACACCAACTTGGTGTCCCACGTGCGCACCGACCACCTCGCTACGAGCAGGAGATGGAGGATGCCAGCACCGCCGCAACGGGCACCCTCCTTCAATGAGTCCGCCAAAAGGCGTCGACGAGGTACGCCTGGCTGGAGTGGGTCCTGAACGGTAACCTCCCACTCTCATTCGTTGAAATGGAGTCTACTCGCAGGTTTGTATTGGCTATAATTTGACCCAGTTTTCTTTTATTAATTTTAATTTGTTTTAAAATTTGTGTTAGGTACACTAAACTGCCCCCCGTTTCGACCAAGACTCTGCGAGAGAACATGGAGGGCCTCACGAAGGCGGTCGAGGAGCATGTGGGCAACGAGATGCCCGACAAGTTCGGGCTGATGCTGGACGGTGGACACACGGGTCCGAGCACTACCTCGCCGTCTGCGGCTGCTACGAGACGCGCGCCGGCCCCAGGTACCCTCTGCTGTCTTTGGCACCGATCATCGTTGATGCAACCGGGCGGTTTGATGCTGAGTCCCATATGGCAGCTTTATCGGCATTCCTGCCATTTTTTGGTAAAGAACTGTCTAACTGCATATTTCTGCTTGGCGACAACTGTGCTGTCAACATGCGGCTTGCTCGCCTCATGGGCGTGCCGCTTGTTGTCTGCGCTAGCCATCGTTTGAATCTCGCAGTCCGGACACTACTGGACCCACACGAAAAGGACCTCGAGCAAGTCCAGTCACTGATGAAGCGCCTGAGGACACTGACCCAAGCGGCCAAGTGAAGGTAAGTTATCCATTATTGGTTTTTAATCATGAAATTATTAATTTCAGTATTTTTTTATTAAGACTGAAGACGCCTCTCCGCCCTAAACTACGTCAGCAAACGCGCTGGGGGTGGACATATGCGATGCTAGCACGCGACTTTGAGCTGCGCGAGTTTATTTACGCGGAAGATGAAGAGCTTGTCGAGCTGATGCCGTCGCCCGCCGCCAACCGCAGGCTACAAGCTCTGCTGAACGAAATGAGCGACGTCGAGTCGATCTCAAAAAAACTACAATCGGAAGGCCTAAATCTTCTGGACGCCCGCGACCTTCTTGACGGGCTGCCTGAGATCAAGCCAAATTTCACGAACTATCTCGATAAGTATTTGTTCTTTTTTTTATTGCTGTTAGCTCACATTGTTTTTTTTTTCAAATATGTATTTATTTTTCACACCCACAGCAGACATCGTGCACTCACCAGATTTTGAATCTGGTGCAGTGAAGGTCCTTGGAGGACATGAAAGCGACTTGTCGCGGGCAAAAAAGGAGGCCCTAAGGGCTTTTGTGTCAGATGATCAGCAGGAGCAAGAGCCCGGAAGAGGACCCGACCAGGCTCGCTTCGCCGACAGAATTCTGAAACGCAGAAAGTTGCACGCGGAAATAAGTGCGTATGTGATGCTGTCAGCCATACCACCTACGTCTAACAAGGTGGAACGGCTGTTCAGCATGGCCCACATGATCATGCGATATGAACGGAACCGACTGTCATCTCTGATGTTGGAGATGTTGCTGTTTCTGAAGGTGAACAGCAACTATTGGGACGTCACTACCGTTGACGCAGTGATCTAGGTAGTATGCCAGTATATCGGCTTAGTAACATGATCTTACTTTGCTGCTTAATATTTATTTGCCATGGCTGTAGGTACAAGTTATTTATTGGCAGATTTACTAAGCACCATGCAGGTATTTATTCGCATTACAGAGAAAATCCATATATATAATGTTTTACGGAACCCTGGTCTTGTCCACGCATTGCTGCGGTGATGTCAGCGCACCCTCCGTGCTCGTGATTACTGCCACCCGAACGACAAAAGCCACCACAACAAAGTGGCCTCCGCCCATGTTCCTTAACAACTTGGTTATTGTCTAGACGGAAAAAATTCTGCGAGATCAGTTCGAACTGCGACAACTGCTAAATACTAATGAACCACTAGGTCTTACTGTGCACGCCAAGTTCTTATGAACACCCACATTTTAGCGCATAACTCTCTCAATTTTGAGAGTTCGGCGACGCTGTTTAAATATGTAATTCGCACCGTAAAAGCACAGAAGAAGGTTGTTTTAGCATCCCACAAAGAGCACTTTTTGTTTTAAGAGGTAGCTACCATACAAGCGACCACACCTGCAATCACGACCATTATATGAACACCCCACCAAGTATACAAAAACCAAGTCAAAGTGTATTGAAATGATAGCTTCATTAGTAGTTGTTGCCGTGTGGTGACCATGTTTCTTAATGCGCTTTTGGCAGCGGCGAGGCATTGAATCGATCAATGCGTTGAGTGTAGACGACTCGATAGCATCCCACGCTTCATACAATGCAGTAGTTAGTTCACTTACCCTAGCAAATTGCCTACCGTTTCATATACCCGTCGACTCATAATTGACCAGAGATTTTCGATCGGATTCAGATCGGGGAGCGTGCTGGCCATGGTAGCACGCGAACCTCTTGCTCACGCAAAAACTCCATAGAAACCTTGGACCGATGAATTGACGCCCCGTCTTGCTGGAACGTGAAGTCGGTGCCATAGTGAAGGTGAGAAAAGGGCAAGAGAAACTCGGACACGGTGTGGATGTAGTCGTCCGAGTTCTGCTTGCTGCAAAACAGCCAGCTTTGTCTTACCGGCGGCACTAACACCTGCCTACACCATCACCGACCCACCTCCCGCTTGACGCCGCTTCGTTTGGCTTGGTGGGCGGCGTATGTCGCGCCAGTAGTTTTGGAATCCGTCCGGCCCATCGAGATTCCATTTCTTCTCGTCCTAGAAGACAATGGTTTCCCAGGCCGGACGGGGTCCTTGTGTAGTACCATATCCTAGGCCCAGGCCTCCCTTGCACGCTTGTCCTCGGTCGAAAGGGGCAGCGTGTTGTCCATCTTGGAGTACACAAGCCAGTCAACACCGGCAAGCACACGTTGAATAGTGCGAACCGATGTCGACAGCTTCAGCTCCAGCTGAAGTTGCTTGGCAGACAGCTTCCCCTTGGCCGCTGTATGGACAAGCAGCCGTAGCTCGCGGTCCGACAGCGAGGTGGCTGGTCCAGGGTTCTTGTGCAACTTCTGTGGGATGAAGAGCACTCGGTGTAGGCAGCTCCCACCGAGCGCTGGACTTGGCTAGCGATACAGCGCTGGCTATTAGCCTGCCTCGTAGAGACCTTGGATGCGACCCCTTTCGATGTCTGTTAGCGGCAGTCCCCTCCCCATCAAATCAAAACTGACAGCAGCCACGAGAATGCCGAGCGCGCGCACGCCGATGTCCACTCGAATCACTGGTCACCATACGGCAACTACTAATGAAGCTATCATTTCAATACACTTTGACTTGGTTTTTGTATACTTGGTGGGGTGTTCATATAATGGTCGTGATTGCAGGTGTGGTCGCTTGTATGGTAGCTACCTCTTAAAACAAAAAGTGCTCTTTGTGGGATGCTAAAACAACCTTCTTCTGTGCTTTTACGGTGCGAATTACATATTTAAACAGCGTCGCCGAACTCTCAAAATTGAGAGAGTTATGCGCTAAAATGTGGGTGTTCATAAGAACTTGGCGTGCACTGTAGTACACGGACTGTATATGCAGCACGTGCACCTGCCACGTTGAATGCATCATACTGCTTACGTGACAATAAGCGTACCATCAACAACAGCAATATTCGGATCCGATCATTCACCCACTGTATACTGTAGGGGAGTTGTTTCACATAATTCAACAGACCAACGCTCCTTGCAAACCAACAACATATAATTGCTGCCCAACGCTTTGAAATGCTATTACGTTGCACTCTTTATCGTAAAGATTCGCATAACACAACCAACACGCTATCAAAAATATATTTTAAAAGCGGGTACTCGAATCTTTCTTAGTGTGTCTCCAAAAGAAAAACTTGTTTGTGAACCACGCCTTGAAATTCCTCCACCAATGTTGGTGGTTAGATTCAGAGCCAGTATATCGCCGGAGGTTCCGCTCTACTTTGTTTGAGGTGGAATCGAAGATTTGGTTGGATGTCATGTGTTGATTTACCGTCTTGTCCACGAATGACTGTGGTGTAGTCAGCGCGCCTTCCGTGGTCGTGACCGCTGCGAGAACAGCGACAAAAGTCACCACAACAAAGTAGTTCACACCCATGTTCCTTGAAAACTTGAGACAGCAAATTTTGCGGGGTTAGCTCGGACAGGGACAATTCCAAAATGCCGATGAGAATCTAGTGCCTAACAGTCAAACGGTTTACGTTACGTTGGATATTTGTACGTCAGCAACAACACATGGCATCACGCGTAGAATCTGCTACACTGTACAGTGTAGATCAGGTAATCACGTATGGAATAGTAACGTCTCGTAAACCTCAGAGCTGAAGATAATGCTGAGCCAGTACCAGATCCATAGTGTTCC
Organism: Phytophthora taxon juncus; assembly: GCA_033558005.1. Classification (NCBI taxonomy): domain Eukaryota; phylum Oomycota; class Peronosporomycetes; order Peronosporales; family Peronosporaceae; genus Phytophthora; species Phytophthora taxon juncus. The sequence continues at coordinate 1,145,938 of JAUCEE010000024.1, forward strand.
CATTGCGTAGCGAGGCTTACACTTTAACTGTTGCGCTACAGTTGAGCTTAACCCGATGAATCCAGCAGAGCAACAGAACTATGTGACCGTGCTGGTCGACCAACGATGTCATCTTTATGTTGAACCATGCTGCCGACCCACCATGACACCCACCACAACAATAAGCACAAGTTGTAAAGGGCTCAGCGGCAGTTAATAAAAATATCAAGCGAGCTGAAAGTTCTTATCTTCGCATCCTATTAGGCGAAATATGACCCCAAAGAATTGGGATTGAAACCTCCAATTGAATCGACGCCCACAGGAAACGCGCAACTGAGAGGTGCAAGATACCATGCTTTCACGCTTTGGCCTTGGACAAGAAGCTGTCACGGCGAGTGGCAGCGATGCGGCAATAGCAGCATTTCTAGAGCAGGAAGCGGAGGAAGCAGACCCGAAAAAGAAGAAAAAGAAGGCGCAGAAAGAGAAGAAAAAGCCAGATGAGGAGCTTCCCAAACTGTTTATGGAGCTGAAATGGTCCGAGCAACGAAAAGTGGGGGCGAAGGCACCAGTCCTGCGCCAGGTGGAGGGAGACTCCATCAATCAGCGGATTCGTCTCTATCGTCGTACGATCTTTTTCCACATCCACTGTATGAACAGTACTTGTTTGGTTTGTAAATGTATTTCGCCGGCGCAGCTCTAACAACAACAGCGCTTTACATTCTGCGTTGCAGCCAAGCTTGAACATAATGGATATATTACTCAACGGCTACGGTTAGACAATCAGAATCCAAACGGCAAAGACGTAAATTATTATTTAGCGTTGCTACATGTCGGTCTCCTGCTTAGCTCACCCTTTTGCACCAGGAAAAAGGTCGAACAGCTCTACATTATGCTTGCCGACATGTAAGTTACCTTTAAGTGATAAGACTCAGCCGACGCGATAGTAAACTCTCGACCTGTTACCTACAGGGTGCCGAGGGAGCCGTTCGGACACTTATCCACGAAGAAACCACAATTGATGATCCGGATGTACGTAAACCGAATGCTGACACGCACTATATGCCACGATGCTTACACTTCGCAGTTGGATATGCGTTGGACCCCCTTGCACTACGCCGTCATGGGAGGTCATGAAACTATAGTGGAGCGGTTAGTGGACAAAGCTCCTGTGCGAAGGATCACGACCAACCGCAAAGACGTGAGTTGCTGTGGTAATTTGAAGTTGTGGTACGGTTTGTGATTTTGAATGCTCACCTTTGTCCAACACCCAGAAATGTGGAATGACGCCGCTAATGCTGGTGAGTGATCTGCACTTAATTAAACTGGCCTTGCAACTTTTCTGATACATTGCTTGTTTTAGGCGTGTGGAGAGGATCAAGCAGGCGTGGCAAAGCTGCTCCTTCGAAAGAAAGCCTTCATCGACGAAACCGATGTACGTCTTGCAGCCTCAAACGTAAATGAGATCTATTAGACATCTATGTAAGCTTACAAAATGAGCTGCCTCTATGCTCAGAACGATGGCTGGAGTGCGCTTCACTACGGTACGAGCATTTCTTTTTCTTTTGTCGGAATTAGCACCGGATGTATAAAGCTTTCTGCATACCAGCTGCTGCGAACGATGCTGCCTTAGCCGCCGAAGTCCTCGTTCAGTACGACATTAACCTCAAAGCTCGGACCGAATCCACGAACGAGACAGCACTTGAAATGGCAGAGCGCCTTCGTTCTCACCTTGTTGCCATTCTCTTGTATGAGGTGACCTACCGAAAGCCTCAGCAAACCATTTAGCTGCTAAAATCTATCTGGGTAAAACGTCTCAATAATTCAAGACATTTTTCACAAGCGACTGCGTGATGATCGGGAGAGCAACCGCTAGAATGTCGATGTCCGGGTCCAGTTTTCGACCGACTGCTTCGAGCACCGCAATGGACACAACAATCGAGGCGTACTTGCCTTCTAGCTTCACTTCATGGGTACAACAAAGCTCCATCACCTGGCGTAGCAGTGCTCCGACGTGAACTTTTTTTAAGCTGAGTCGCCAGCTTAGCGCTTCATTTACAATTCTCTCCATTCCGGCACAGAAGGACTCTAAGTCCTTGCATTTCGCCGGTGCGATTTCTCCGTTAGGAAGAATTGTGGTGCCTTTACTACGCGATACGATGAGCTCACCGGCCTTGTATCCATTGCCTGTAGCAACTGCGTGAAAAAGCTCGACAAAATTACGCAGATCTTGTTGCTCAAGCTTGGTCACAATGCCAGCATCGATCACCACCACACCTGCATTCCGGATGGCCTCGGAGCGCGAGACACGAGCGTTTGCACCACTACCTTGCTCATCAAACAGAAGATTTCCTGGATGCAGGTCTCCATGAGCAAAATTATCGAGGAACACCATCCGTAGATACGCTTCAAGTACAACTCGAGCAACAGCTTTCCTGCGCGGCGGCTCCATCTGTGAGAAAATCTCACTAAAGTGCAGACCATCCTCAAAGCTCTCCACCAGCACGTTCTCCGTAGTGTAATCCATCAGCGGCACAGGGAAGCGCAGTCCTTTGCGATTGCGAAAGTGCTCACTAAATAGCGTGAGGTTCTCCCCTTCCACTCGCAAGTTCAGTTGACGCTCCATGAGGGATGCGAACTCCGTTACGCTGTCCTTGCCTCCAAGCCACCGAAGCGTCGGCACCACCTCCAGCATCGCCACAAACCCGCGCAGGAGCTGCAGATCCAGCGCGACCATCTGCTTCACATGTGGATGAATGACCTTGACCGCCACTTCCTCATTCGTTTCCCGTATGCGTCCTCGATAGACCTGCGCAATACAGCCAGACCCAATGGGGTCGCTATCCACCTCCAGCACGTCTCTCCACTTGTCCCCGAACGCCATCCTGAGTGCGTCCTCCGTCTGCTGCCACGAGTGCATCGGCGCGTGCTCGTGGAACTTCTCGAACCGGTCACAGAACGAGGCGGGGAACATATCCCGCCGTGTGCTGGCCCACTGCAAGAACTTCATCACCGTCGGCGACGAGACCTGTGCGATCCACAGCGCCAGCTCCCACCACTGCTCCGTGACTGCCGGTAGTGCCGACTGCAGCGTGAACGCCGCCGGGGCCGTGAGAGCCAACGGCAGCGCGAGTCCCAGCAACTTGGCGAAATGCAGCGCCACGCGCAGCAAGCGGCGCATTGCCTGCGTCAGCGACTCGCTCTCATCCTTCGAGAGCGACGTGGCCAACAGTCTGGGGAACTCGCGGCGCAGCTCCGCATTGCGGCGCGTCCAGGCGTCGCGAGCGAGTGTCGCGCGCGCTTCTGCGCCGAGTTTCGCGTGCAGCTGAAGCGCCTGCTGCGGGGCCAGACGCGGCCACGTCGACAGCTGCGACCTGCGCGCATTGAACGCGACTCGACGCGGCACGTGGACGCTGTGGGGGGCGCGGCGAGTGGCCGCCGCGGCGCCGCGCAGGAACACGAGCACCATGCCACGGTTCCAGTTATTGCCGACTGTTATTAGTCAGTTAATGACGGCGAGGTTTCGGTGCGCTGGGGCGACCTTCGCGCGACAGCACTGGAGTGGTTCACGTCGTGCTGCAGTCATTTGCGGACGAGCGTTGACAAGCATGAGCAGCTGCGTGCTGCGCAATGCGGCGTGTGGCCGGACGTGTGCGTGGCCGGACAATCACGCGCGGCCGGAGCTGCGGACGTTGAGAGGGCAAGTGATGCGCGTGGTGCTGCTGTGGTTTCTGTTTGGATTGTGGATTGTGGGACTGGCGACTTTCATTGCGCTGTGGCTGGTTTCGGGCTTTTGCGTGCTGCGGTTTGGATGGACTGGGGTGTGGGGAGGCTGGGAGGCTGCTACCCCGCTGCCGAGAGGCGTGCAAGTGTACTTGACTGCGACTGCGGCGTATGAAGGATACCACTTGGTCACGCGCGACTCGCAGCACTTGTGGCCGCTGATGCGCCGCTTGGCGCGATACGTGTTCCTGCACTTCCCGTACTTCCGCCTGAACGTCGTGGTGTTTGAGGAGCGGGAGCTGGCGAAGCAGAAGATGGAGATGGAACCGGAACAGGAGCAAGACGGTGAATTGACTGCGGAGAAACGTGACAGTGGCCATCTGAGTGTGAAAGCGGCGACTGCGGCAGTCGAAGAGAACGATGTAACGCCGTACGTGGAGCCAAATAAGCATGCGCTGTTTACGTTCCACCCGCACGGCGTGCTGACCTGCGGGTTCTCGATGAATGGAGTTCACCACATGGCCTTTCAGCGCGCGGCTTGCCGTTGGATTTCAGCGGAGAACCTCTTTTACTTCCCGATCATGCGCGATATCCTGCACTGGATGGAGTTCAGCAGCAGCACCAAGTCCAACATGCAGAGTATTATGCGGACAGGCCAGAACTTGTGTCTCCTGCCAGGAGGCTTTGAGGAAGCCACACTCTTTCAGCGAGGTCGGCACCGCGTGTACATCAAGAAGCGGTTTGGCTTTATCAAGCTGGCGATCCAGAATGGCTACGATATCTACCCTGCTTACACATTCGGCGAAGAATACACATATCACGCATTTCCGTACCTCCAGTGGCTTCGTCTCCAGTTGAACAAGTTTCGGATCCCAGGAGCTATATTTTCTGGACTGCCCTTCTGCTTCTTCCTGCCTCGTCCCGACGTGGACCTAATTACTGTCGTTGGTAAGCCTCTGCGACTGCCTCGTGTTAAGCATCCGAGTAGAGAGCTCGTGGAGGAGCATCATGACAAGTATGTTGAAGCGCTGCAGGATCTCTTTGATTCCTACAAAGCTGTCTACGCCGTCGACCCCGACGCAAAGTTGGAGTTGTTCTAAGACGAGGAGTTGTGAGTGAAGCCTCAAGTGTAGCAAAGCTCAATATAGAATGCATTGATCATTTGTTCGGTTCAACTTCATTGTTCAGCCTCTGAAGAGGGACGACCATGCAAGTCATTTGCTGCAACCGCGTTTATACTGTGAAAGGAAGCAATTTAGTGCTGTCTGGGACAGCCTAAGAAGGATTAACACCTAAAGGAATTCCCATTTCTAATGGAACATCATGTGCATTTTTTTACCACTGCTGCATCTTGAATGAGGTGCTAACGTGGTGCGTGATGCCAGTGCTGGCGGTGGCAGGTGTTTCAAATCCTATCAAAGAAGTTTATATTTTAGGTCGAATAGCCCCCATAGCACCTATAAAAATTAAAATACAAGCTACATCAACAAGATTTGCTCCAACTTTTATCATTATTGCCTCTCATTGTGATTATCATTGTAGCACGTGTGTAGCCCAACTCATATTAACTCACTTTTTATAAAAGTTCCAATTGATTGTTAACATTAAGTTTCAGAATTATTTCAAACTCAAAAGTTCTTTTTCACCTTTCCTTTACAGTACTTGTTCACTATCGATCATTAATTCTTTAAGAAGTTGCTGGATCTTGAAAACCTAATTGCCAAGGGGGTTGTATATTTCTTTTTTTTTATTTTAATGGTGACAATGGTTCTTTAAATGAAATCTCTTCCAATCCATTAAATACTAAATCGGTTAGTGAAATAATTCGACACTGGTTTCTTAAAGGATGTTTTCTCCTGACTTTTTTCTTAGAAGTGTCTTCCTTTCCTTTCTTTTATCAATAAAATATGTCAGTGTCGTCCTTTCCTTTCTTAAAAGAAAGTTCTTTCTTAAAAGAAAGGAAAGGACGACACTGACATATTTTATTGATATAAAATTTGCGAGCCAAGGTCATGAGAATTGGCAAATTTCGCAACTAGTTTAAATGCCTGCTTCGCAGCCGCAGCACGTACGTTCGTAGTAGCCATAAAAACACTGTAATTGATTTGCTTTTTACATGATCTTTCCGGCAAAACCAGAATCACAAAAATCGAAAGAATATTACGTTCGCAACCTTCCAATAAGTACCTTCATTTTGAAGCCCAGAAAATGAAGATTTTTTTTAAGACTTAAACGCCTCGGGTATTAAGACATCTTGAGGTCGACAAAGCCTCAAGACTCGAATGATACCCTTAAATCGCGATTCGTACTTACATAAGCCGGTGTGCCGGGTACGTTGAAAATTTCAAAGAAATTTTCAACCGGCTTCGCGATAAATCCTCTGTTCCGCTCAATCTCTTTTCCTTCTTCCTCATTCCAGAATCAGCCGGCTCGTGTGTGCGGTCGTTGGTATGGCGGAATGCGTGCTGCCTGCGAACATCGATGCGGATCAATTGGTGGGGGACTAGAAGGAGGTGATCTGGGGGGAAATCAAAAACAAAAACAAGTTTATACACGGCGTTATTCAGAAGCGTCGTTGCGTCTGACCTGCAGCTCTTCCTGGCGCAGAAGGGCGCCGGCTGGCTGCCAAGTAACGAACTTGCTGCGTTACAAGAAGAAGCGGTGTGTTTAAGAAAGTACCGTTGACAGATTCCACTTGGTCGATCCATGATGTGTTGGAGAAAATGAAGATGCCAAACCCTGGAACGAGGCAAATTCACGTGTTGGTGGAGGTTCCGAAGGGGGCTGATGGCGATCAGGAACTGAAAAATATAAGTTTAAACGATGAATTGAGGAGGATCCAAGAAAACAATGTTCGAATGTTTCATGTTGTGAAGGAAGAACTTCGCAAACTAGCGGAAGGAGATCGCAAGCGTAGTCGTAGCAAGCGCAAGAAACTTGTCAGCTTTGGCGCACACTCGAGAGAGATAAACCCCACGGCGCCGAGTAAATCCGATTTACAATTGGGTCAAGATCATTTGAATTTATTGCTGAAGGTTGGATGCGTCTCGAATGCTGAAGAAACAGTCGGAGCAGACCCCTATTGGTCTGTAGAAGTTCAAGCCCAAGTCGACTGCATTAAAACGGAGGATGCTTTCGACGCATTCATTACTCCTTACTTTAGCGATGGGCTGGCTAGCGATGATGTTGTATTCGTCAATAGCGAGCTTTATAAATGGTTGCCGCAGTCTACGTGTAGCAACAGCAATGCAGCCCTCAAGCCAGATGGATTTGTGACTCATCGTGGGATGTAGCACAAGGAGCCTGAACCAAATAATGATGTGAGTCGAGTGGGTACCTCATTTCGTTTTGGGAAAGCGGATAAGGCACTGTTTGATTGCCTCGTTCTCTTCGAGAGCAAGATCACTAAGTAGTAGTAAATGATTTGATTAATAGTTAACGGATTTCTCGTCAGATTGCCTAAATTAACAGAAGTACCAATGGTATTGATATCACAAGAGCTAATCTATGATCTTGGAATCCAAATATGACGATCCGCTGTTGCGAGGGTTAACTCTTGGGGTGGGTTAGAGCCTAGTTGGCTGAGCAATGAAGCTAGTTGGGATTTGTTTTACTGTATTTCAATTCAGAGGCGTGTTGGTATAAAAATTGGCAGTGTGTTTTGAAGAAGTGTTGGATCTGGAGAATGCTTGGTGTAATTGCTGTAGTCTCTCGGAAGAAAATATCATTTAGGATTCTCCACGATGCATGAAAAGCAATCGCAGTAAACACCCTCCACAAGATGAGCACAACATGAGCATTCCGCCGCCAACGTGGTCGTAAATCATTCGGTTTCGGAAAAAGCAGTAGCCGGCCATTCCAGGCATAAAATGAAGAGCTGACGCCACGGGGTTCCAAAGTTGTTGCCACATTGCCAGCACTGCAGGGCACGTGTAGAAACAATGTTCAATGGCATGGCATGATGATCGAACACATTCTTGAATCGTAGGATTTAGGAATCTCAATACAGCCGTGAACCAACTATTAGGTTTCCAATAAATAGGCGGAACATTACATCGTGGACTACTGGAAGCATGTATTTCCGAAGGGAAATAATCTTGGTGTGTGCTTCAAGAAGAGAGCAAGATCACTAAACACTTATAGGCTCCATTTGGCGAAGTCGTGCGATACATGCAACACCTTTTCACGAAGGGGCTAGGAAAGTGCCGTTCTCTTCAACGCCACGTTTTGGTTGATCAACAGCATCAATGGTGTTGTGGTGCGTGTTATCACGGCGACGTGGGTCATGGAGGGCTCGAAAGCGTTATTTCGTGACTTTATTACTAAGAACTTGTCACCGTGGGTGACGCGTTTGATTGCTGCCTGCTCTGCGTTAAACGTTGGGGTGGTGGAGGGTGATGCATTTCTCGGCCGTGGTGCATTCGGACGCGTTTTCAAGGTAAAACGAAAAGGTCAAGACGGAGATGCATTGGCCTTGAAGATCGTGGAGACGGGCTCGGTTGGACGCCTTTTTCAAGAAGAAGACGCGTTAGTGCATGCCCAGCACACTGGCCTGGCGATTAGGCCCGTGGGCACGGCTACAGAAATTTCTGATGGCGCCGCGATGTTGCTGTCTCCTGTTAGGGAACCTATATCTTATCCTACTACAAGTGAGGAGGCGCGAGCTCTTTTTGGTATGCTATGGCAGCTCCACTCTGTTGACGTTGCTCACGGAGATCCTCGCGTGCTGAATGTGTTTGTCAAGAATGGACAGCGTTTGTGGATTGATCTTGTTGAATCGAGGGGCGCGTCCCCCATACTAATGCAAAATGACGCAAAGATACTTACGCAGTCCATTTTTCACGGCTTTCCGGAGGATTCGACGGACTCGGAGCTGGAGAAGCATATCATCGAATATGGTGAAAATCCAACACAAACGAATCTCTATCGTCTGGCCAATAAAGTCTGTGAAAGGTTTGCTGCAAGCCAAAGCGACGATTGAATGGCTTTATTTCGCGTGTTGAGGTGGAAGGTGCGAGTAGCTGGGATGATGCTAGGCGAGATAAGCAGGCACAAAACTCTCTGGAAATCTCTTAAAAACAGCTTTTTGATTTCACTAAAGCCGTGTCAACATGCGGCATAAAACAAAAAATACATCTTTAAGATAATCCTTGAAAAAGCAGTCGGAGGATCTATCTGTGCACGGGGTAAGCAAACCGCATGCAGGTTACTCCTGAATTCACGGGTGCAGCAAACCAATTCGCGATGCCATGTTGGCGCATACCGACTCATTTGGTCCAAGGCCTTTTGCCTTCGTGAAACCGCTGCTTGCTTCAGAAAGATGGTATATGTCATCCTTTGCTCCGTCAGCAAATTCAAGACGTTCAACGAGCGTGTGCTCATGGGGCCGCCGCCGTGATGCGCGAAGAGCTGATGCAAGTTCTCCTCTTTCTTGGGCAGAGTCCGCAAAGTCAGAATTGACATGCTCGTTTAACACTTGCCTGATCAGCACATTAGAGTTGACAGTGCTTCTTACTCTAACGAGATTGTACCTGCCACAATTCGCGAGACTCGACGTTTTCCTGTTTCAGGGGGAGTTAGCTAGCTCGTAACATGCTGAACAAGTTTCGAATTCCTGGTGCTAAATTTTTGGGTGCCGCTCTGTTTCTTCTTGCCGCACCGACGTAGATCTACTAACCGTCGTAGGGAGGCGATGCGACTACTTCATGTCGAGCATTCGAGTAGAGAGCACGTGAGGAGCATCGACAAGAACGTCGAAGCATTGCTGGATCTCTTCGATTCCTATATAGCTGTGTACGCTATCGACCCGGACGCAGAGCTGGAGCTGTTCTAAGACGAGTAGCTGTTAGTATAACCTCTCGTGTAACAAAAGCTCAATAGACAATAATCTTTTTTTTTCCTTCAGCCTCATCAAAGTCCCTTCATTGTAACGTTAAAATGGGGGTCAGCCTCTCACGAGGGTGACAACCACGCAAGCCATGCGCTGCAGCCGTCACGAAGACGGGTACGCGCACGCGTTTATTAGTTGTATTTGTACAGACGAGGGGCTGACAACTTGCTAGAACGTTGCTAGACGATCTTAAACAGCCCTCCTCAAGATCCGACATTCCAGGCGTCGTCTGGCAGCGAGTGCAGCACTTCCTTCACCACCTCATACGGCGCGGTCGTGAATAGCGATGCAGGATACACTGCCGCACCCCAGGCAGGATGGACCAGAATCTTGCACATGCCGGCGCTCAGACAGCGGTAGCGCAGCAGCAGCTCCACGCCGTCCACCTCGCTGTACACCTTGTTGCTGGACAGCGTCAGCATCTACGAACGACAAGGATCACGTCAGTCCACGCATGTCCAGCATCATCCATTAACCAATTCTCCATTGGCCGTGAACATACCGGCAGTCCAGAGCACGGGTCGATGAAGTCGGCCCAGTACTTCCTGGCGATGAGCTCGTTGGCCACCTGCTGCGCGAAGGCGACGAAAGTCTCAAGTAGCCGGTCCTTCTCGCTGTCGGCGTCCGTGCCGAACTGGCTCAGATCCATGAGCGACTTCTGGCACGTGAGCACGGCCAGCACCGCGTCGCTGCTTTGGCGCTGGAACTGCGCCGGGAAGACGTGCTGCAGCTCGCGCAGAAGCAGCCGCGGACACGCGTGCACCGACACCTGGAAGCCCTCGCGCAGCTCCGTGGGCCTCAGCAGCGGCTCCAGCCACCCGCGCACGGCGCGACTGGTCAGCGCCGGCCCCGTGGACGTCGTGGCGCGCTGTAGCTCGACCTCGCCCATACTGGAAGCGGTCGAGTTCCGTTATGAGCCTTTCGTTCCGCTGGTATCCCTACCGCTCGTGAGTCATGCTGTATGGCAGTTTCTACATGCGTCTCGCTAGGCTTAGCTGGGTATTGGCCAATCACAACGCAGCATTCCTGGCGTCCAACGGATAATGTGTCAATCCCAAGTAGCTGCTCTACAGTTGACACTATGGAGGCGATGGACCAGAGCCATGAGCGCCAGCAGGAGGAGATCAAGGTGATCGTGATGAATTACGGCAAGTGGAAGACCTCCAAGGTCTTGAGCGACTTGCTGCGCGCCAAGGGAGTCGACTTTCTCAAGGTGCAGAAGGCGAGGCAGCTGTCCTTCGGCTTCGTGCACTTCCGCTCGGTCGAGGAGCGCGCCGCTGCAATGCCCACGATGCAGGCAATTGACTGGAACGGCGAGCCGCTGGAGGTCAAGGATGCGCTGCCGAAGCGCAGCATGAAACCCATGCGCACGCGCGGCAAGCGCGACCGCGAGGACAAGGACGAGGACAAGGAGGACACGCAGCAGGAGGACGTGTCCGAGAGAGATGTGCGCGATGTTGTGACCCCGTGGGCCAATGTGCCGTATGAGGAGCAGCTGGAACGCAAAGAGGCGGAGATGAAGAAGGTGCTGGTGAAGATCGTGCGGCAGGCGCGCAAGGAGTTCGGCAAGAAGGAGAAACGCGTGGCACAGGATCAACGCAATATTGCCAAGAAGAAGCGCAAAATGGAAAAGGAACAGAAGGAGGCGCAGGACGGAGACAAGGATGTAGAGAAGACGGAGGTGAAGGAAGAGCCAGCGGAGGTATACGTGGACGACGCGAAGCCGAAGTATGCGCTGAAGATCCCGAAGTGGCTTAACAGCCACGGATCGCTATTCGTTGTGGCTAACAATGTGCTCTATTCGCGTGCGCATGAAGCCGATGCTGGCACGCCGTGGGAAGTCGTGGCGGATGCTGCTGATGTGGTGGCAATCGTGTCGTTTGGCAGCGATTTGGTAGCTGTGAAGACGGACAACATGATCTACGCTCTGAAGCCGAACTTGACATCTCTTTCGTGGGAAAAAATTTGCAGCGGCCCTGCAGGATCGCAGATTACGTCTTTTTCGTCGCTGCGCGGCACGCTGCTGTGCTGCACCAGCGATGGTAAGATCTACAAACAGGAGGGTACCGGCCGATTCGCGTCCGGCGAATGGAAGCTGCTTGGTGAAGTTCCTGGTGCTACCATTATTGGTCTGCACAACAGCTTTTTGTACGCGCATAACCCAAAGTCGGAAGGCACCAGCTCTTACTCGCGTGCACCGCTGGATGCTGATGCGCTGGAGGCTCTGAAGTTTAAGACCTTCGACGTCGAGATGCCGAAGGCACTTGGAATTGCGTCCCACAACACGCTGTTTATTCTGCTTACCCCTGACGCACTCCAGTTCGTGCAGCAGGATGGCACGGTGAAGGCTACCGTTCCTCTGGCAGAAGAGTTAAAGGGTGCGACTTTCACCGGCTTCGCAAGCCACAAGGGCTTGTGCTGCCCTATGGATTCAATTCACGCCTCTCCTGTGACGGAAGGCTACCGCAACAAGTGCGAGTTTAGCTTTGGCTTTGACAACGAGGACAAGCCATGTGTCGGCTTCCGCCTTGGACTCTTCCGTGAGGGATCTGTGGTTGTAAGCAGGCCCAATGAGTGTGTGAATGTGTCAAGCGAAATGAAGGCTGTGTGCGCTGTCATGCAGAATGTCCTGGAAACTACCAATATTCCTGTGTACAACGTCAACACAAAAACAGGAGTATGGCGCGTGTTGACGGTCCGTCAAAGTGTCAACACTGGCGAACTTATGGTCATGATGCAAGTCAACCCAGCAGGCAAAACTCCTGAAGAGCGGGCTGCTGTCAAGGATCTCGTCGTAAAGCGGCTAACAGACGAGAGCAACTCGTTCAAGATTACGTCAATTTACATGCAGGAGTACGAGGGACTGTCAGCTCCGTCAGACAATGACCCGGTGGAGCACGTGTTTGGAAAGGAGAAGCTTGAGGAGCACCTGCTGGGCATGAAGTTTTCAGTATCCCCAAATGCTTTCTTCCAGGTGAACACTCGTGGTGCTGAGAAGCTGTACTCGCTGGTGAAGCAATACGCTAACGCGGACGAGCACACGCTGCTTTACGATGTATGCTGCGGTACGGGTACGATTGGTATCTGCTCGTCGAAGGGCGTTGGCAAGGTCGTGGGAATTGAAATTTGCAAGCCTGCCACGGATGATGCCGAAGTGAATGCGGTGCTCAATGACGTCAAGAACGTGACTTTCGTCAACTCTAAGGCGGAGGATGTGATGAAGGACCTGCTGCACAAGAAGCGCGATGAGAGCGAAAAGCACCTCAACCGCGTCGTGGCCATTGTGGACCCTCCTCGTGCTGGTCTTCACCACCAGGTTCTGCGCGCGCTTCGTTCTTGCCCCCCTGTGGAGCGGATCGTTTACGTCTCCTGCAACCCGACGAACTCACTCGTGCGTGATGCTGTCACACTCTGCGGACCTAGCACCAAGTCCATCCAGGGCCAGGCTTTCGAGCCCGTGCACGCTGCCCCAGTCGATATGTTCCCCCACACGCCCCACTGCGAGATGATTATTGTGTTTGATCGGGTCAAGGCCGAATAGACATTGCATCAGCATTCTAATAGCATTGCTCACTGTTGATTTCTTGCATCCAATATTCTAATCATTGTTCTACCTCCTCGAAGTCGTCCTCTACGAAAGGCGGAGCCTCGTCCATCATTCGCGACTTGAAGGGCTTGATCGACCGTTTGACAGGGGCAGTTCCCCCTGGTGCCGGCTCGGTTGATTTCTTCTTTGCTGCAGCAGTAGCTCCTTTGACTGGTGTCTTTGGCTGTGCGGGTTTCTTGGGTGCCTTTACCTTTGCAGCCTTGTTCAGGGCACGCAATGTCTGTAGATCAGTCAGTCCAGGCGGAAATAGGGCGAGGACCTGCGAAAACGAGCAAATATTGATGAGCCACATTGCATCATCCGTGCAAAAAGGATGCACGACCATCATACCCGGTTGAACATTCGATTGCGCTCCTGGCGCTGGTTGAGTGGTTTGTAGTCTGGCTCCTTCATGTGTTTCTTGTCTTCTGTCTTTAGCATTTGCCTGTAACACAATGCATTAAATTAATTGGTTCACGACTAAACACAGCAAGAGCGCTTCTTACCGATAGTCATTTTCTTTAGAGACCCACTCGTCTTGAAGCTCCAACAGTGCATGCAGCTTTGTGCCTAGCTCTTTGTCCTTCGTGATATCTGAGACATCAATTTAAAGCATTCAGCTTACAGCCTAGACACCATAATTGCAATAGTATGCGCGCCAGAACGCACCCTCCTTAGTTGTTTCAGCCGGTTGCACCGTTGCTCGTGTCGTGTACGCAGCAATGTGCTGGGTCAGTGATTCGTATGCGCTGTCCAGCTTCTCCCGCTCGCCCTTCGCCACATCCCGAGCTTCCAGACGCAACATATTCGACTATAGCCACAACAAATCAGCGTGATGCAAAGCACATTCATCCATAACCCCTACTAACCTTAAGGTATTGCTTCGTGTACGGCAAGAACGTCATCAACGTCGCAAAATATCCCGTGACGCGCCACTTGTTCGGGTGTGCCTCGACCACCAACTTGTCCACTGCGCGCAGCGGCTCATCCAACGACCTCGGGAACACCTTCGGGATAGGTGCCGCCTCCGCCACTACAGAAATTCAAGCATCAGTTCTCCTCCTCTCTTTCTCCTCTTTCTCCCCCACTTACACTCCTGCACCGCCGTCCGTAGCACTTCAAGATTCTTCACTATCACTTCATCCGGCTGCCAGTCACTAGCAGCATCAGGCAGTTCATCCAGGAACGAGCGCAGCGCTCCGTCCACTGCTCTCTTCCTGCCTCTCTTGGCTTTGCCCGTTCTGTCGTCGTCGCTGTCGTTGTCCTCCTTCTCGAGCGTCTCGATCTCCTCTCCAGCGTTCACGAAGAAGCCCGAGTGCTTGGTCTTGACGCGCGTCTGGCCGCGCACCTCCTCGATGTTCTGCTGTAGCTCCGTGTCGTCGATGAACGAGTCCTCCGAGTCGTACAGGTCGTCGTCGTCGCGTCGGTCGAGCCCCCCGCCCACGTCGCCGCCGTCGTTCAGCACCGCGCCGCCCCCGTAGCGCTTCTCCAGGTGCTCGATGATGTTGAAGCGCTGCGGACGCGTCGGGGGCGGCTTGCGCGGCGCTGGCGCCGTCGCCAGAGACGTCGCGTTCGACGGGCTCGTGCTCGACGACACGGGCTCCTCCTGGCGCGAGCTTTGGATCATCAGCTGCTTGAAGTTGATCTCTGCGGGGCTGGAGCCGTCCAGCTGGATGTGGAAGGTGCGGCGCGGCTTGGGCGGCGTCGCCGCGGGCAGCTCCGTCGCCGTCTCCATCGCCATTGTTGATGGCAAGCTGGCGGTTGCGCTAGTGACGGTGAGGGACTCGCAAGAGTGACATCCTGCCACGTGAGACGAGGCGGAAAAAGGCAAGTTGAAGTGGAGTGACAGTGAGCTGTTAGGCGGCGAAGCGAGGACGGTAGGGAGGAGGAGACCGGAACTGGGTCAGCAGGGCGGCGCGCAGGTTGAAAGTGGGTCGGGAGAGCGAGAGACGACGAGCGGAGTAGCGAGAGGAGCAGAAACCGATGGCCACGCACAGATACGCCGTCTCGAGAGCTACCAGCGGACCGAGGAAGAGGCTGACGAGCTCGCGACGCTGCAGAAGCTTCAGGGACGTGATGGAGAGCGAGGTGTTGGCGCCGCATTGGATCCCTTGCATCTGCATACAGTCGATGACCATGGCGAATGACACTTCGGCGACGGTATCGAAAACGACGATCTGGCCGAGCAGCACCATGTAAGCCACACGGAAGGCTGCGTGCGTGTTCGTCATGAACCCCAGGAGGAACACGCACAGGTTGATCACTGGCCGAATCAGAGCGAGTGAGTAGGATGAGCTTGGGGAGGAGAGTCTTGTCACGCTGACGAGAAGAACGACTTGAAGGACGATCCCGACCACGGAGAGAAAGCGTACAACTCGCGTGTGTGCCTTGATAAGAGCCACTTCTGGCGTGTCGGAGGTCTTTCGATTTTCAGCCGCGGCGCCGATGAACTTTCGTCGTGCTCGCATACTGATCACAACAAACGCGAGGAGGAATACCATCGGACTGCATCCCAGCACTACAGCAAGTATGTAAAGGTTTTCCATGTACCAATCCGCCATCTTGAATAACACAGTGCTTCGTTTACACTGAAGAACCGACCGATTGAGGATGCAGAACGAGTGCTGAGACTTCGCAGCAACCAAAATAACGGGCGTTGTTGGCGATTTCCAGTGTCAGCATGGAGAATGAAACGCATGAACATGTCACCCCGGCTACATCATTTTCGCTTACAACGTCTTGTTAGAGGTGCCAGCGCCGATCGACAACCCACTTACATCCTCCATGCCTCGTGACTTATTGGCCCCACCATCTTTTAGCTGCAAGACAAGATGGAGCAGTGGTTTACTTCTCTTGATCGAGCTTGTGAGCACTGCTGCTCTATTTGCGCTCTACGCTTTGGCTTCTCTTCACCACACCACACTTATCTTGAATTGCGCAGTGGGGGTTGCAAGCATTCTTTGCGGAATCCTGGTACGTCCCGGCCTAAAATGCTCTTGTTTCTAAGCAAGGAGCTTATACTGTTGTGTTGCGCATTTTAGGGAGTGTGTAGGTCGACACCAGCGGCAGTGGCTAGTTTCATGGTTGCAATTGGATCATGCTTCGGATTTTCACTTCTGGGGGGCTTGTGCATGTTGTTCACTTCGAATGTCGAACTGGAGGTTGCAGCATTTCTGGAGAAATCGTTGGTCCTACGTGACATTGACAACAGAGAGAAGGTTTGTCCTAGAGTTATTATTGATTTGTCTCGTCCATGAATTGCTTTGTTGACGGAGCGTTGCTTTCCAGCTCCTTTCTGACACCAAGAAAATTTTGGAGTTTGCGGCAGTCGTCCTGATTGTAAATGCTGTCGCACATTTGTGCTTTAGCTGGTACTTACGCCGGGTAATAGGTGCACGACGTGCTGCGGTAGCGTTTTTGCAGGTAAGACTGAATGTTTATAAGTGGTAGCATACTCTGTGAATACTCACATCGATCTGATGTGCAGGTTTTCAGCATCATCATGTTCCCACTCTCTTTTTTTCTCATCCTGGGTGGCAACTACGTCGTGGACACGGGCACTCTTGCCTCGGCGCCATACGCAGGACTCGCAATTTTTGCTAGTGGGACTCTACTGTTTGTAGTGGCGCTCCTTGCTTTTGTTGGCGGAAACTTTGAGTATCGTCGTCTGCTGTCAATGTGTTATCTTATTTCGGCTCTGATCGGAGCGTGCTCGGTGGTGCTGTCCATTACATGTTTTGCTGGACGAAATTTTGTGGAAGATAATATCCTCGAGAACTGGGAAACAATCCGTATGCTTTTACCGCCAACTTCACAAGTGGTGTATGACCGGGATCGGTTTGCGGCGGTCATGCGGTCTAATCTGAATACTGTTGCGTATGTGGGGCTACTGTCAGGGGTATTTGTTCTATCTGAAGCCGGAATGAGCCTAACACTAATGCGCCATGCATCGTCGTGGAAGCACCGCCTTGCCAGAGCAAAACGTAGCATCAAAGATCTTCAACAGACTGCTGTGGGCCTTGATCCAATTGACGGGAACGCTAACATTCTTGCACCCGACTCTCCTCTTTCCTTTTTCCATCAGGTTGCCATTGATCTGTGTAAAACTGATTATGACAACGTTGTATTGACCATTTGTGCTTGTTGTTCGGGACTGCAGTGGATTCAGCTTTTTGAGAATTCAACACGACGACAACGGATCGCTATGCGAGTTGTTGTCGTGCTCACTATATTAGCTGTGGCTTTTATACTAGCTATTATGTGCGCCAACGTTGTTTTCGTCGCAAAGTGTAGCAGTATCGGCAGCCGCATTGCATCAGCGAACTTCGCTTTGGTTAATACCAGCACAGAAGTCAGCATTGACACCATCCAGTTGCAAAACTCATTTTCTCGTGGAGAAATTATAATTTCAGCCGCGAGCTCTTCAACAGGAAGCGTCGACATCGGTTTCTATGGGTCAGAGGTAAGACTACTACCTCCAAAAGCTTGAAAAGTTGCCAAGCCTTACAAACTAACAATCAATATTGCTTGATGGTTTAGGGTGGAGATGTGGCAGCATCAAATATGTATAAGAAGGAGAGCAAGAACAATACCATCAACATTAATGTATGGCCGATGAAGACAACTCATTTCTTGTGGCTTGACGGATCATGCCAGGTACGTCGTAAAAAAATCGACAAGGTTGCACACGAATGTCAGAATTCTTACGTAAATTATTTTATCTTATAGCGATTAGCAATAGGAGTCGAGCTACCACAAGACCCGCTTCGAAGTCTTATCGTGAACAGCAACACATCTGTCGTAGTTAATGGGTCGAGTACCGATGGTGGTATAACATTCCAGGGGCTCAGCATCTCGACGGTGCAATCAAGTATTGTGTGCTTGAATGTCAATATTCAGGGAGACGAGTTGGTACTTCAAACGACTTCTGGTGACATTAGCATCGAAGGTATGGTAATCGACGCTAGGGATACCTCTGTAACCGAATCACCGGCAAAAGTCTACTCAGCGCTTGGACTTGTCAGCTTGACGGACGTCATACTCTCACACTGCGACCTTCTCGTTGAGACTGGGGCAAGTAGCTTAGTGCTATCTGATATTCATGGGTAAGAGGTGGACATATCTGGGAGTTTGCAACGTACTATAGTAAGCTAACTTATTTTGTAACAGCTCGGTGAATACAGGTAGAAGCCACGTGCAAGCTAAAAGCTCATCAGCTTCAGTTTCAGTAGAGGAAGTGCAAGCAAATTGGATCACTCTGAAAAGTGGAACAGGCGACATCTACGGCACAGAGTTAACTGTGGAAGTAAGAAGGCATTGCTGGAATTTTGCAGTATAAAACCTGTTTGGTGTTCCTAACTGTTCAGTGGGCTTGCCTACTCTAGGGAAACTCGGCTTTTATGGGAAGGTTAGAGGTCACAACAATATCAGGAGACATCCAGCTTAAGGAGATTACTGCAATTGGCACGGTTCACGTTGAGTCTGCCTCAGGGAAAGCCTCCGTGCAGTTGAATGTAAGGATTGGTCAGCAACACATCCATTATTCTTGGCTGATTAGTGTTCTATGAACACGCATGTAGACTCAAACATTTGCCGGAACGTACTACATGAGGTCTGAATACGGAACCATGTCCATTCGTCAAACCAACTATTCAAGCGACGTTGTCATAGAGTCACCGGTGCGCCCAAACGTTGTTGCAAGCGTGCATACTATCGCTATAACTAATACTCATGTTGATGCCTTGCCTGCAGGATTCAGTCGACGGGCTAGAGAGGCATGGCACTATTAACTGTGATCCAGCCACCAACAATTGTCTGGCCTACGGGAACATTTACATTCGGTCCAACTTAGGCGATGTAGAAATTGTGCTTGGATGCGATTCGTACAGCTGCAGTTAGCGTAGTGATCAAAAGCAGCAGTATCTATATTTCACCTTTTTGCAATCGTGCTCTACTTCTCCAAGTTCTCTTCGCCGTAATAAAACTCATAGAACAGCTCCATCAGCGGAGGCTTGACGTAGTGGAAACTGATTGAATCCGGCGCACAGCAGTTCTTTCCGTTCTGCCATCCAATACCGTTGTGGTCCGAGAACCAATTGTTCTCCTGGTAAATCGACGTGAAGAGGTTGTGATCATACGCGTTTTCATCGTAGGGTCTCGAGTACAGGTCGTTCGGGTCATACTGGTGAAATCTCTCTCTCTTCTCGCTGTCTCTCGTGTCCAGCGGAGTGACCCCTAAGTGGCGCATGCAGAACGAGATGGCCCAGTCGTCCGGCACCACTTCGTGCGGCAAGCAGTATGGCTCGTCGAACGCTGCCTCCAGTTTCTCCAAGTAGGCCCAATTCATGGCGTAGCCTCCTCCTCCGGGGGTGTACAGCAGTCCTCCGTCCTTCTTGGTCTCCTGCTTCACCTTGAGCATCGCCGCCACGTGCTCCGGGTCGTGGTCCTCGAACGGCTCAAAAAGCCGCTGCATCTCCCACCACTGCAGCGTCATGCGATGCCCCAGCAGCGTGGGCTCGTCCTTGGGGATCGCACTGATCTCGGGCGACGTCAAGTACGCCTTGAGGTTCTCCATGATGAGGAAAGTGTCGTCGTCGCACTTGAAGACCCAGTCGAACTGCCCCTCGCTGTACTCGCGCACGAGCAGCCGCACGATCTCGCGGTGCTTCTGCCACAGCATCTCGTGCGTGGGCGGCGCCACGATGTGCACGGTGGGGACACGCGTGTCCTCCTGGTCGCTCATGAAGAGCAGCTTGTCGCACTTGCGCCCCCACGAGCGCTTGATGGCGCGCAGCCGCGCCTCGTGGTTGGCGTGGTACGTGTTCACCCAGCACAGCACGCGCGTCTTGGCGGCCGCTGCCGTGGGGGGCGCCACCGACACCAGCTGCATGGCCGGCACGTTGTTGCCCAGCTGCTGCAGCAGCTCGGGGCGCGGCGCCGCGGCCGCCAGCAGAGGCGCGAGCAGCAGCAGCAGCAGCAGCATCGTGCTATCGGAGCTCTCAGGATGGTCCAATCGCCACGTGGTGAGGTGGCGTCGTTTGTCTGAGATGGATCTGCACGAGACGAGATTGATGGAGGAAGGAGACGAACTAGTTGCCATGAAGTTAGGCTAGTTGTTGTGGCGTGCTAAGTGCTTGCGTCGACGTTCTACGCGATGCTGCTCGGAATGGACAAGAAGAGAACTCCATGAGGCGAAAGCGGTCGGTGCACATTGGCCGAGGACATTCCATCTCCTCGACTTCTTCTTCGGACGACGATGCCGGTTCCTGGTTCAGCACCATGTCCAGAGCTACTGAGGGAAGGCAGAATCCGGGAAGAACGTCGCGGCCGTCAAGGTCTCGCCAACTGCTGTTGTCGGAGGATTGCATTTCTTCATTCGCGTTGAGATAGTACTCGTACATCAGCTGAGAGTCTGGGTGTGGATCGATCAACCAACCGAGCTCGACGCCATGCTGAAAGAATTGGGTTCGCATCGTGCGGTCGAGAGCGAGGAATCGGGAGTCCTGTCCTGAGAGCCTGTCGATCTCTACAACGAAGGTCGGCGTGTAAGGCTCGCCACGATATGTCCATGTTGCCACACTTGACAGGTTTCTGTCGGTATGACGAGGAGCGTACGCGATGTCCGGCGTTCGGACATCAGTGCCGCTAATAAATGCTCCTGCCGAAGTGCTGTCTGCGCCTCGTTTTCCCGATCGCGAGGCCCAATTGCCGAGCTCCCCAGCAATTTCTGCCGCCACTTTCTGATTGCCATACGAGGTCAACCGATAAGGAATGAAGCGGCCTTCATCGATGAAAAATGCTGGTTGCTCGCCAAACTCGGGATTCACCAAAGGACCGTGCTCCTTCACATAGAGGTTCAGCTGTTTCAGCTTCACTGCAGGATAATCCTTGACGAAACACAAAGCTGGTTTCGTTTCCAAGTCGTGTACGAGCTTCATGAGTGTGGCTGCTGGTTGTCCGTCATCTCACTGTGATTTTCGACAATGAACTCCTTTTCTATTCTCCTTTAGGGTTAATTGAGATCGTTGCGAACGAAAACATCTATCGTGTCACTAAGTATCAACAACTGAAACAAATGTTACGAGCTGCAGTTAGTAGTAAAACAACATGCGTTCTGGCAACATCACATGACATCGAGTGTCGGAAATTGGGTATCGTTTCAACTACCTCTAGGTTTACTACACCACACGCATACTGTAAGAAATTGAAGAAATCACTCGGCTATCTGCTGTCGGGATTAAAATAAAGCCTCATAGTCTGAGTTGCGATTCTGCTTTTAGTGGGTGCTGTTTCCCGCCTTCTTCTTGTCATCAGGGCTCTTCTTGTGCTTCTTTTTGTCGTGCTTGCCCTTGTGCTCCTTGTCTTTCTTGTCCTTGTGCTTCTTGTCCTTCTTGTGTTTCTTGTCTCCGTGCTTTTTCTCATGCTTCTTGTCTTCAGGTTTCTTGTCCCCATGCTTTTTCTCATGCTTCTTGTCTTCAGGTTTCTTGTCCCCATGCTTCTTGTCAGGGTGGCCAGGTCCTCGGAGACTGCCGGCGCTAAGCTGACGGCCGACCTCCAGGTCCTCGGCGAGGTTGTCCGTCGTTAAACGCATGGCAGCGTTGGCGGGAGCGGCGGTCGAGGCAACGACGACGACGGCCAGAGCAATAAAGTAGGAAAGCTTCATGGAGCTTGGGTTGGTTGCGTGGGTGGTGGTGTACTGGACTCGGCAAATTGCAGAATGAGGCCTGCTGTAGCCTGGCGAGGAACCTTACGATCCAGCAGATCACCTCGCAAATTCATTCGAACAGCGCAATGTATCCTTTTTATCTTCAACGTTGTTACTTACAATGTCCGGGATTGAATCGAGATGGTCACCATAGTAAGACACTAATGCGCAGTATTGTCGAGAAGACATGGTGTTACCAGGGAACATCTCACTAGCCCTCTGTTAGTGAAGAATAACAGACTCGCTGAGTCCACAAGATCTGCTACGTTGTGACTACGATGCTGCTTTAGCTGTCGCCTTGTCATTGGGTTCGCGAAGTGGATCAAGAACAACTCGGCCAACAATATTTCCCTGGACAAACACAGCACAAGGATGGATGCGCTGCATATCCAAGGTGGCGTGATTCCCGCGGGCATTTAATCCGGTTCAAAATCCTTGTCTTGTTTACCAAGAGTGCATAACAGTCTGTAAAAGTGCGGAACTCGCAATCAATACAGCCCAGTCCGTCATGAATGGCGTTGCCCGTTTTACCATCAATTTGATGCACCATCTTGGAGCGGTCTACTCGTTCTTACAAAGGGCCTGAGTAAGGACGAGTAGTCTAAGGCATGCATGCAGTAAGCGAATGGCAACACACTGGTTGATTCTGCGATGTAGAATGTCATGAAAAAATCAATTCGTCAGCGGCTGCGACTGCCCCGGGGAACCGTACTTCGACGCCAGTACACCTTGACTATGATCGACTCCAAATGATCGTCCACACGCTGGAAAAATAACTATCGCTCAGCTCGCCCGAAGTTTTTTAGGTACAATATGCCGCAAGTACTGCGAGCTGAATTGGTGTCACCTTATCTTCACACAGAAAACCTAGCGCTGGTGTGGAGAGAGGAACCATTGCTAGCAATATCAACTGTGAGCAAAAGCTTGCGATTGCTTTTCATGCAACGTGGAGAATCCGAAATGATATTTTCTTCCGAGAGACTTCAGCAAATGCACCAAGCATTCTCCAGAACCAACACTCCTTCAAAACACACTGCCAATTTTTTATAACAACACGCCTCTAAATTGAAATTCAGTAAATCCCAACTAGCTTCATTGCTCAGCCAACTAGGCGTTAACCCACCCCAAGAGTTAACCCTCGCAACAGCGGATCGTCATATTTGGATTCCAAGATCATAGATTAGCTCTTGTGATGTCCAGACCATCGGTATTTATGTTAATTTAGGCAATCCGATGAGAAATCCGTTAACTAGTTAATCAAATTATTCACTACTGTGAGCAAAAGCTTTACCGGGCGTACCACCAGCAGCATGACGCCCTGCCAAAATAAAATACAAATACTTCTCATCAACAAGTGTCCAAATAGGCTGAACACGGTCTATTTTCTCAATATCTGTTCAGCGCGCTTTCATCAAGCATGTCATGCTCTCGTTTGGCGTCTTCTTTCCCTGTAGGTAGTCTCCGCGGCTGAACTGCGCAAGAGTCCACACCACCACAATGTCCACCAAGGGTGGACGCTGGCTCGCAATCCGAGTCGTAATCACGTCTGAGACATTTTATAACGGTTTTGAGGCCAGTAACGCTTGTCATTCATCTTCCTGCAGCAGTAGCGAGCATGGCCGACGTCTGTGGCTTAAGGCACGCGGCCTGCGGACGCTCGCCCTCGTGGCCCAACAACGACGCTCGGCCAGAGCTGCGGACGCTGCGCGGGTTTGTGATGCGGCGCCTGCTTCTGTTGTCGTCGTTCGGGCTCTGGATCTTCGGGGTCGGCGCCTACCTCGCCCTGTGGCTCTACTCGGGGCTGTGCGTGTTGCGCTGGGCGTGGACTGCAATGCAGAGTGGCGGGTGGTCGCAGGCGACGCCGCCTCCTGTGGGTGTGCAGGCGTATTTGGCGTTCACGGCGGTGTACGAGTCCTACCACTACGTCACGCGTGACGCGCTGCACCTGTGGCCCCGGATGCGGCGGCTGGCGCGATACATTCTGCTACACTACCCGTACTTCCGCCTCAACGTGACCATCTTCGAGGAACGAGAGCTGACCAAGCAGAAACTCAGGTCCGAGGAAGAGCAGTCTAAGGACAGCGACGATGCCACGGCAGACGACGATGAAGAGGACGACGAGCAAAACAACGCTCGACACCTCAGCCCCGCGGCTGCGATCAGGGCTGTGGAGGAGAACGACGTCACTCCATACGTGGAGACCGGGACGAAGAACCTGTTTGCTTTCCATCCTCACGGAGTGCTGACCTGCGGTTTTTCGTTTAATGGCGCGTACCACATGGGCTTCGAACGCTCGGCATGCCGCTGGCTGTCGGCGGAAAACCTCTTCTGGTTCCCCCTTATTCGGGACATTCTGAACTGGATGGAGTACAGCAGCTGCGCGAAGGCCAACATGCAGAAGTTTATGCGCAGAGATCAAAATGTGAGCATTATTCCTGGTGGTTTTGAGGAGGCCACGCTGTTTCAGAGAGGCAAGCACCGCGTGTACCTCAAGAAACGTTTCGGATTTATCAAACTTGCCCTGCAGCACGGCTACGATGTGCACCCAGTGTATACATTTGGTGAAGAGTACACGTACCACGCGTTCCCGTATTTGCTGTGGTTTCGTCTTCAAATGAACCGGTTCCGGGTGCCAGGAACCCTCTTCTTTGGCGATGCACTCTGCTTCTACCTCCCGCGCCATGATGTGGACCTCATCACTGTCGTAGGCAAGCCGCTGCGGTTTCCACGTATCGAACACCCCAGCAAAGACGATGTACAAAAGTATCAAGCCCAGTATTTGGAGGCGCTACAGGACCTGTTCAACAGTTATAAGGGCGTCTACGCTGTCGACCCCAATGCCACATTGGAGCTCTACTAGGTTGGCCGCCAACGAATTACCAACAACCACGAATGCGTATTGAGACTGAATCCCATTTTGCTAGCAGCGCTTTTTACACAATAAGGAGAAGCGATTAACTGTAAAATGCTCTCCAGATTGCGTGCGATCTCGCCGCCACTTAACGACGGGGAAAAAGTCGCAACTTATGGGCACCTACACCGGTCTCTGACCTGATCACTGTATTCACTTCCTCTCCCCACTGGTCCTTCCCCCATGTCAACGGAGAGGGCTTGCTTTCGGCACCGGCTAACGCGCACACCAATCGCTTGTTTCAGATATTATCTCGTCGCTAGCGGCAAATTCCCCAATGGTTGAAGTGAGAAAGGAAGTAACATTTACAAAGAAGATTTCTCCCTACCGGGATGCATTTAAGACTAGGGTCGCTTTCGCAATAAGCGACGTAAGACTGTAGACAATTCATGTAATGGTTATTATAAGGCTATCATCTCGAAGCTGACTAAGCGCGCATCGAAAAAATGATGGTCCAGACCGGTAACGCCGACAAACACGAAGTCGGACTGTGGCGGTCTAAGAGCTGCTCACTTGAACACGTGCAGTCATGGATGATATCAGTCCACTCAAAATGTTCACACCGATGTGCGCACCGGATACCTTGTTAAAAGTACTTTTCGCGATTTGTAAGAAACTGCAGGGTCTTGCTTATACTTTGCAAGACTTGAATGGTCTTGATATCAATTTGTCAATTGTCTTCGAGCCAGCTGCTTCATTCAGCGATCTCTACGGCATAACTCCACTCAAGTGTTAATTCCAATTATCCTGCACGATCCTACCGACCCAGCAGGCTGTCGCAAAAAAAATCATTATCCAACGATTTCAAAGCTTTCATCAGGATGGGTGCACCTTCGATGTTCTATGGTACATCCATGCCAGCAGCATCAGCAAGGGTAGGGTCCCATGCCCGTGGCTTCTGCGTCGTACTAGAATTGGGTAGAACAATTACGGCCGATCATGCGAAAAAAAACAACGACAACAAGTGTAATGCATTAGGGCGTCAGAAAGGAACAGGTACGAAATGCATAAACCCTATTCAATTGTGCAAGCCCCCGTCTATAAAACAGTTCGAGTTTTTTTTTTTTCGAGTACGTTATAAAAAACATGTACTTCGAAGTACTCGAGTACTGCATTGACGTCATCCGCTGGTCGTGTGACTTTCAGAATCCAAAGTTTTGACAGGAAGCTTTTCGTCCCTGTTGCTATTGCAACCCAACTATGTCGGTCGGGTCATTAAGGAAGAAATAGTGAAGATGGGATGGAAATTTTACAGCCTAAAGCCTGAAAACAAATCCAATTTCAAGCAAAGTTTTTGCAGTACCAATAAATGTCAATTTGTTGGGGTGGGGATGAGCGACTGGCTTCCACTGCTGTTCCTCCCGGCTGATGGTTAGATTTATGTGCATCTTACACATATGATTCTCCTTCATGTGTTTAAGTTTTTTTTAAACTCCATCACATTCACGAGGCGGCCCTGCGGAGCTTGACTGAACAGCTTGTCACAAAACAATTCGCGAATTGAGGCTTTCACCTTGTCCTAACATTTTGTCGCTGTTTTTCGCCCTCAGGCTCGGAGTCTGTCCGAAATACTCTCGGAGGATAGGGTTCTACTTGAATCGTCGGCACTTTCAGACTGTATGCTAGAGAGCTCCTCCTAGCAACGATTGATTTGTTGGAGCAGTCAACGCACGAACTTTGCACTGTACGAAAATGCAGTGGGCTTCCTTTAGCACTTCAAACGCCCACTCACCCGTTTTCGCCTCGATTAAAATCTTCAGAACCTCCATTAGCTCCTTTCTAGCTGCAGTGATGAAAGCCCTTTGGATATGATCTTGCTCGGAAGCACGGGGTTTCGTAGCGAAAATCTTCACTATTTCTCTGACGACATTCAGATTACCCCTAGATGCAGCCGTATTAAACACTTTAATAATCGCCTCTTGTGTGAGGCGCTCGTCGCGCAACAATTTAATTAGCTCAACTGACTCTTTGTCGATTGCAATAGCGAAAGTATCGTTCATCATGTGACGAGAAAGGCGACTGCCATCACGCATTAATTAAACCAATTATGGCGACCAGCTTGAGCTGCAAACACAAAAGCTTCGCTAAACACGTTCGGTGGGATACTGCTCTTCTTGTACAAGAGTTTCATGATCTTGGCATTCTCCTCACTGTTATCATCACGAAAGTCTCTCCGCAACCTGCCGCATTCCTGAATGCCGTAATTATCGACTCGTCGCTGATTGCCCCATTTTTAAGTAGAACATGGGTCACACCAGCCTCACGAGCGGCAGTAAACGCTGCGTTGATCGCCTGCGTGGATGCTTGTTTCTTGCTGCAGAGATATTAAACTACCATCTCGCAACCCCGCGTAGCGCTAGTGGATACCAAAGCTTTATCAAACGCATCTGAGGAAACACGCCCAGTTTCAAGCAGGAAGTTCATCATGTCTGCAAATATTCTTGGCAACTTCGCAATATCGACAAAAGTGTCCCTGACCAGCTCAGCATTGTCACATCCGTGTTTGTACAAATACTTGACAGCGTTCAACTTTTCTGTGAGCGCCAATCGAGTAAATAAGTTTAGATCCGTTTCAAACCCTGCGTACTTCTCACGAATCTTCTCTGCACAATAAGGTTGGTACACTTCTATGGCTGCTACGAAGGCTTTTTCCAGCTCACTTTGAGAGCCCGCGCGTTCCATCAAAAGCTCGACAACGTGCTTGTCACCCCCACATATGGCGCGAGCTAGAGCATCAAAAGCCTCGATTCTTCCATTGTAGCCTTTGTCCTCCGCCAACCTGATTAGATACTTAACCACGTTCAAGCAGCCATTAGCCGCGGCTTCACTGAAAGCCCTTCCAGCAATATCCCAAGCTGGCAAAGTACTGTTCCAGGATCTCATCGCTTTGAAAACTTATTTCATCAATAGCTTTAATACTGCAACACATCCGTGACTGCTCGCAGCATTGATTGCTTTTGCCAGAGCGTCCCAGGTATAGAGGTCCGCAATTGCCCCATCACGGTCGTGAAGGAAGAGCGCGAGCACCGCTTTGGCGCTGGTCACGCGGTTGTATGTGGCTGCAGCCGCAAGAGCTTCTGGAACTTTGCACTTAGGGTACGTGGAGGCCAAGCGGCGTATTTCATCTGCGTTTCCCTCCTCGGCCGCCGCCACCACAGCCTCTTTGGGCGACATGAGGAACTCGTCCACGAGCTGCAGCACGTGGGCGCGCGGCGCAATGGACGGCGGGAACTGCACGTCCTTCAGACGCGGGAGCACCTGGAGCGGAGGCTTCGCACGGTGGACTCGGGCCTTCTTGGCGGGCGCGCCGCCCTGGTGACGAGATCTCTTGCCGGGCATTCTTCCTTTTGCCAAATGATAACCGCCCTGACGAGACGACTAACTTCAACAACATTATGGTAAAATAAAATAAAATATAGGTGGACACGTGCCACGTTTAAGATTTCGGAGAGTATTTTTGTATTAAGCAAGGCCTTCAAAACTCAGCAGAAGGGATACAAATGCTTATTGCAGCGCTACGTTGCCTACGCTTTGCCAAACCTTCTGTAGACTCGACATGTTCTTACAGTGCCAAATGACGTCACTACCGACAAATAGCTGAATGGCTTAATCGTGTAGACAACCACCGACTTATTAGCGTGACAGTTTGAAACTAGTCTCGGTGCCAAGACCGAGAACCCGTGCATCACTGTAAGAATCCACAAAGGACACATACATAAATTCATCCCTATGATGCCGAGCACCATTGATCTGACGAAAATCATTGAGCACGTATCTAGAAGTTTGTGCTAAGCTCTTAAAGTACTTTTCCCCCACCTTCGAATCGTTTCAATTGACTGACGGTATTATCATCGTTTACAAGCAACTCCCAAAAGCAAAGAATGCTCGATCCGTTAATCACCAAACCAATGAATCCTCTACCATCCTTTGTGTGCCATTCTGGGGTAACCAGCACATCTCAAGGCAAGCATGATACTGTGGCGCGGTATAGCCTCATTTGAATCTGCCGTTCACGAGCAATGCTATTGATATGACCGGTCGCGAAACTCTGTAGGCGAGACGCACTCATTCGTTGTACACACGCAACAACGAAGCTTTCTTGTGACATATCTGATACCATGTATTGGATTGGGTCCACTCGGTTTGAATATAGCCAGGTCTTGAGGTGCATGTTAGAAGCGAATTGGAGCTGCCTCGCTCATAAAAGATCCAGTACTTCGTCAAATATTCCACAGCAGTCTGAGTTTGCTGCTCATCACATGCGAGAATAACCTTGCCATTAGCAACATCATTCAAAATATCACTCATCTTCGGTGTTAGTTCCTCTGAGAGATCATGGTTGCGCAAAACTCGAGAAAAAGCAGCAGCAGTTGAGATACCCCGATAGCTGGTGCGAATATATTCCAGCAGCCCCTCGGACCGAAGTTCCATCTCAACATCTTGGGGTTCAATTAACCCTGGTGATTTTGAACCAAACTTGTCGTGCAAGAGCCTGAGCATTGCTCGAGTGATTCCGATATGGCCCGAACACAGAATCCAGATGAGATCGGAGACTGATGTCCACAAGCTGATTTGAATCATTTCTTCCAACTCCTCACGTGAAAGCTGCAAGCCAGGCTTCGATTGTGTCGCATTCAATCCAAACATATTTTCAGGAGGGATAAGGATCCGGATTCCATGCTTGCCGTATATGCCAAAGCTACCATACGATGAGAAGAGAACGAAGCGCATTCCAGGCAATCCTCCATCCAACGCGCGTTTTTTGAGATAACCCAGCCACAGCAATGCATCGCCGTATGTGACTTGAGCTCCATCAACCAATACCACTCGGACACACTTGAGTGAGCTGAACTTCTGAAAGTCTTAGTCGTAGATGGATTGGAAGTACTCACAAAACTTGGTCGGATCAGGCATTAAATTTACATACACCTGAGCACAAGTGCATCAGGTTTCGAGTGAACAATATGATTGTAGAGTAGATGACACATGGCTGTCTTTCCAGACAAAGGTAGCGAGCGGACGACTATCACCGGGGAGTATTCGCCATTGTCAGGAAAGAGCACCTGGAAGAATTTCTTGACAGTGTCAGTTCTGTAGGTTTGAAAGGTTGGAGGAACCCCTCCTTCAGTACTTGCGTTGGAGTAATCAAGTAGTGCATTAAACCTTCTTCTGATGCTATCTCCAGGAGCTCTATCCTCCGGAACCACCACCACCACGTGAACTTGTCCCTCACCTGGCTTGAAATTCTCTCCAAAGTGGGTGAGAATCCGTAGCATCGGATCCATCTGCACGAAGGCATGCCGGTTTCCACGGTCATCTCGCATCATAGGTACCCATCAGCCTCATCGACTGTCACGGTTGCCACACTCGCCCCATCCAGCCACACGTCGTCCTTCGTCTTCGCCAGGAAAGCTGCAATTCCCTCGCTTTGCCGCTGCATTTGAGAACCTCTGCAATCGCTTGCTGCAAATGACCCACAAACTCTTCCGTGCCGATGTCGACGACTTTCGCTTTTAATGTCTGCGCACACAAGTGAAACTAGCACCATTTTCTCTCTTCTCTGAATGTTTTCTACAGCTGGTTCCTCAAAATTTACGATCCGAAGCCCGTGAAGGTTGGTGACACAGTGCAAACTTGACGGTGAAAGGCTTGGACTACATTGCACAAGCACACGAACCAAAACCAAAACTTTGTTTTCTACGAGGTGAGTCTGCAATCTTCTTTTCCAAATCGGTGCTCGAAGTTTGCTATCGATCAATTCCAGTCAAACCTCTAAAAAAGATTCCGACTTCTACGTAGATGCACTCTTCAATGAATGTGGCATCTCGGCTCTAGCTAGCGGCGCACATGCTAGGAAGGCCACAAAACTATGGTATTTCGCGCACTTGCCAGTATTGTAGCAACTCGACTTGGCGTGTTCATTCAAAATGCATTAGGTCGATCACAAGGAGCTGTCAACCTTGCAGCTGTCTATTCTATAGAGAAGGATCGTGTTGCCTTCGGGCTTCACTCATCATCATCGTCATCGTCGTCGTCATCATCGTCGTCGTCATCTTCTTCCTCTTCCTCGCTAATCTCAAGACCCTCGTACGCCTCCTCCTCCTCTTCATCATCGTCGTCGCCGAACTCCATATCGTCGTCGCCCGACTTTTGCTTTTTCCGTGCAGGTTCGTCGTCGCCCACCGGCATATCCTTGAGACCGTCGGCGCAGAACAGCACGCTGTTGAGTCGCTGTTTGGCGTAAATTGTGTGGCGATATTTGCGCGTGTTGATGTCGAACACATGCACCATGCGGTCCAACCCCACGGCGGCGATGTATGGTAGTGTCGGGTGGCAGGCGATGTCGCGAATGGAGCCCACGGGGCCTGTGCAGCGTCCCATGTGCTTGAGCGTGCGCAGGTCCAGAATGTCCAAATTGCCTGCCGTGTCGCCGACGTAAACGCGGGTCTCATCGGGCGACACACACAGCGACTGAACGGGGTTCTCTCCGAAGTCGTCGAGCTGCTGCACCGGTCGCCTCTTAGTGTTCGAGTCGTAGATGCGGATGTGACGGTGACCTGTGCCGACCACGACGCGGTGGCCGTTGCTGTTGCCCGAGGACAAGAAGCGCAGGTCCTTGACCCACACAGGCACGCGCATGTCGAGCTTGTCGTGCGTGACGTTCTTGGCCTTAAACAAGACCTGCTGCGTCTCCAGCGACCACAAGTTGAGGTCGTGCTCCTTGCCGCCTACAGCGACGACGGTCTGCTCGGCGGCGTCGAGCCGCATGATGTTCAGGTCGCCGCCCACATTGAAGGCGGCCGGCTGACCGGCGTCCTTCAGCGTGCTGCGCACCAGCACATCGCCTGCGTCCGAGCACTGCACCACGGAGCCGAAGCGCCGCAGTACGTCCAGCCCCACGCAGCGCGTCCTGTCCGGCGATTGGTGGGGCGCCGGCCAGGACCAGTCCGGTTCGCGCGCGGCGCTCAGGCCCTTGCCGTGCGCCGCCTCGTAGCTCTCCACGACGCCGTCGGCGCGCGCCAGCACCACGTTGCGCTGGAAGTCGGCGGCCCCGCGCTCGTCCGCGTACCAGGCGAGGCGCTGCACGCCGCGCGCGCGGGCCTGCGGCTGGCTGCGGCTGCTCAGCACGCGCTGCTCGCCCTTCTCGAGCTCGACGGACTTGAGCAGGCCGGTCTCGTCGCCTACGAGCACGCGCATGTTGCTGGCACTAATGGGAATGGCTCGGATAATGGCTGGCACGCAGGCCGGAGCTGCGGATTGGTGGAAATGCATGCAGATCAGGATGGCATTGGAGGAAAATGGAAGATGGCTACACTGGTCAAGTAGCTTTGAGTCATCGGCTGCAGTTGGCATCAGACCGAGTGGATGAAGTGCCCAGCTGCTTCCGCGGCGTCAAGCATGGAGCTGTGAACCCATGACTCACACACTCCTCGCCGGCGGCGGCCAGAACGGTGGAAAGAGTTCGCCGCCCGACCTCTGCCGAGCAACAGGCTGGTCTCACGTGGCGATCGGCTCGCGCCTCCTCGTCCGGCATTGCCGACGCAAGACTCATTCTCCAATCTTCTTCTTGCCCCGCAAGAAGATCCAGCTCCAGCAGACAACTCCTCCCAAGACCATGGGTCAAGTCTGCTCCGGTTCCGCAGTCAGCAAGCACGTGTGTGTGCCCCGCGACCCCGCTGACAAGGAGCTGGACCCGATCGAGATGCGCAGGACCAAGGTTCCGGACTTCGATGCCTTCTTTGAGTCGGCCGCCGCACCGCTGAATGAGCTTGTGGAGATCCACAATAGCATTGCAGAAAGCGAAGAAAACCTCAAGTCGGCAGCCGCTGCGTTGCAAGGTGAGACTCAAGTGCGGCTCACTGTGGGTCAGGCAGGTCACGTTGCGCTGGTACTCTGGAAGTTCGACAAGAAAGACCAGGTGCACGTGCTCACGGCGGCGGAACGAGACGAGAAGCTCAGCTTCAGTGTGGAGCTGCGGGA
Source organism: Phytophthora taxon juncus (assembly GCA_033558005.1). Classification (NCBI taxonomy): domain Eukaryota; phylum Oomycota; class Peronosporomycetes; order Peronosporales; family Peronosporaceae; genus Phytophthora; species Phytophthora taxon juncus. The sequence continues at coordinate 1,178,708 of JAUCEE010000024.1, forward strand.
GGCATTTGACTCCAGTGAGCACGCCATCTCGAACCTCAATACAGCTTTAGAGAAGCCCCCGACCGACGAGCCACTCTGTGAATTTGCCGAAAAGCGCGGACGGCTATTCGTGACGAAACGGGGTCAGCTCGATGTCCTGGTCCGTGATGTCAATGTCGCCGTCTTCACGCTGCGCAAACTGCTGATGATTCAAGCTCACGTGACGAGTTTGACTGAGGCTACGAAGATTCTTTTGACAGAGCTTGCCAAGGTCGAGGATATCGGTGCACTGAGCATTGCAACCGACGACAAAGGCTCCATCAAGATCATGAACGGCGACGATGAAATGGATTTGCGCAAGATCGAAAAGCTGCGAGCGCCTGTAGCTCAGCTTCGTGATGCATTGATCGATCTGATCGATAATGTGCAGACCGCAGTGACGTCTGTTCCCGAGCTAGCCGAGTCTTCCGCTGCTTTTGTCGAGGAGTCAAAAGCGCTTCCAGCCAAGGTTCCAGATGCCGTGTCTAACTCGGGATTAAGTATCACGGAGATGCCCAAGGCAGCCACAGCCACGACCAGCAATGTGAAGGCTCTGAGCAATGGCCCTAAGATCGCTCGAGCCACCTCGATCATGATACAGTACGCTGGCCGAGAACTCATCCAGGCCGCAGCAATCCCTCGAGGCGGATAAGTTGCACTAGTGAGGCACAAACGTAGTGCAGGTATGTGTAGTCGAAGTCAAGAACCAGATCAGCTGATAAAGCAATAAATTACGTGTTCTCAACAAGCATTTAATTGTAAGCATACAACTGTTAAAAGTGTATTTTAACCGCAGCTGACTTCGCATTTGCTTTGAAACAACGGCGTGAGAAATGTCGAAAACCTTGTTAGAATGGATAGATCGATCTTGTTGGGTATTTATTGAGCTTCTATTGCAGAATAGAATTTGTATATTTGATTGAGCAAAATATTTGCTAGGTACTTTGAAGTAGTTACCAGGAGTAAGGGTATCTTGTGCACGAACACACTGGCTTCAGCAACGTTCAAGCGCTAGCATTGAGAAGGAGAAGTTGGGATCAAGTAGTTTAGAAATACTAGAAGTATAATATTGAAACGCTGCGACAATTGATATTAATGTGATGTAAAAACGCTACTTAACCCCTCAGGCATTGAGTTCGTCCTAAACGCGTGTGGTGAGAACTTCTCGCAACTCCAGCAAGTCAATTGTAATCGGGTCGTGTTGGTGGCCGGCCAGAGGTAGGGGCAACGCAACACCAAAGTAAATAGCTTCTAGTGGAAAAGTAATCGTCAACGGAGCTGGTCGACATTGATCAAGTCCAGATTCCATTTCTTCAACCGGCTGGCCACGGCGGTGCAAGATAGCAACCCGACGCGAGTTGACCGATCCAGAGAAAATCTTAGCCCCGATAGCAACTTGAACAGAAAAATACGCGGGGTTCATCCAACGATCGCGTTTGGCACGGAGACGTCGCAGGCTGTCATTTTGGTAAGCAACTTCAACGTGACGTTTGGAAATGGGGTGTTCCTTGCAGCCGCCCTCACTCGAACTTGATTCTTGACCGTGATCACCGGTCCTACATGTCAGTTGTGCACGGATATGACAGACCTTATCAGGCCAATAGCATTCCCAGTCACTTGTATTTGCATGATGATGGACTGAGTGACTGTGCATGCATGCACAAATGTTGTCAGACTGTAGATGACCACTCTTCCCCTGCCTGTGCCGTCATTGAGAGGCTCAAAAACCCAGCGTCGTAAAAGTCCGTCCTTGAGGTCGAGCCATCATTCAAAATCTTCCTATGTGGTGGCAGCGCAAATAACGACAGGTCCCCATGAAGCATCTCCATCTTCATCGACTGGTGTAGGTGGGCGCTCCAATCTCGCATACAGCTCTTCCTTAGCATTGACAACATCTCTTGTGTAAATTGCACCCCTTCCTCTCACCATTGTTGCTGTGGGTGCTGTGGGTGCTACTGCTGCTGATGATGACGATGGGGCAAATGCCGCTGTTATCGTTGTGGCTTCTAAGAATGAAAAAGGTAATATCTTCTTGTTCTCTTTACCTTTCTCACGTTGAAGCAAAAAAGTATGGTAGACAGAAATTTGGGTTGCTACAATTGCATAATGCAATTTGCATTTAGATAATAGAGAGGTATTACATACTAGTTACAGAGGCTCCTTCGGCAGTAATACATGGAATGGCTGCTATTAGCAAGCTGCGAGCACTCGGAAAGGATAGATTGCAGGCTCACTTCTCAGGAAATGCTATGTAGCTGAACTGCTCTGGTGCGACAAAGATTTTGTTTGACTTCCAACAAGTAAAGCGTTGTGTAGTGCTACGTATTAGTAGTTTATTGGATAGTGTGCCTTTAGTCCAGCATCTAGCAATCAGATCTATCAATCTACGCGGAGGCCTTGGGCTCGGCGGCAAGCGCGCGCTCCAGGTCCGCAATAATGTCCGGCAGACCCTCGATGCCGACGGACAGGCGGATGAGGCTGTCCGAGATGCCAATCTCCTTGCGGACCTCAGCCGGCACACTGGCGTGGGTCATAATAGCAGGCGATTCGGCCAGCGACTCGACAGCGCCAAGGCTCTCAGCCAGCGTGAACACCTCGAGGTTCTCCAGGAAGGCGCGGGCCTTCTCCAGACCGCCGCGCACGTAGAACGTCACCATGCCACCGAAGCCCGACGCCTGGTTCTTGGCGATCTCGTGCTGCGGGTGCGACTTGAGGCCCGGGTAGCACACCTTCTCGACGGCAGGGTGCGCCTCCAGGTACTCTGCCACGGCCTGCGCGTTCTTGGCGTGGGTGGCCATGCGCACGTGCAGCGTCTTGAGGCCGCGCAGAGCCATGTAGCAGTCGAACGGGGCGGGGACCGCGCCGATGCCGTTCTGGATGAAGCGGAGCTTGGTGTTGATGTCCTCCGAGTTGGTGATGACAACGCCGCCGACCACGTCGCTGTGGCCGTTGATGTACTTGGTGATGCTGTGCACCACGATGTCGGCGCCGAGCGTGAGCGGGTTCTGGAAGTAGGGCGACATAAAGGTGTTGTCCACGACCAGCAGTAGGTTGTGCTTCTTGGCGAACTCGGACACGGCGCGGATGTCCGTGACCTTGAGCGTGGGGTTGGTGGGGCTCTCGATCCAGATGAGCTTGGTCTTGCCGGGGCGCACGAGCTTCTCCACCTTGCTGAGGTCGCCGAAGTCCGTGAAGTCGAAGTCGATGGCGTACGTGGGGTGCACCGTCTGGCGGAAGTAGCGCTGTGTGCCGCCGTACACGTCGTCGATGCATAGCACGTGGTCGCCGTGCTGCAGCAGGTGCGTCACGGCCGTGGTGGCGGCCATGCCGGACGAGTAGCACACGGCGAAGCGGCCCTTCTCGCAGGCGGCGAGCGCGCGCTCCAGCGCGCCGCGCGTGGGGTTGCCCGTGCGCGAGTACTCCCAGCCTTTCCCGAACGAGTTAGCCTGGCCGCGGCCGGCCACGACGCCGGGCGACGCCTGCGCGAAGGTGCTGGCCAGCGTGATGGGCACGGCCACGGCGCCCGTGTGTTCGTCGGGGGCCTGGCCCTCGTGGATGGCGGTGGTGCCGAAGCCGTGGTGCTCGTCGACGTACTGGGAGGCGGCGCTGCTCATGGCGGGAGGATCGGGGGCACTTGAGCTCGAGGAGGCAGATTAGAAACTGACGTCATCGGCAGCAGACGAAAGGGGATGCGCTCGCTGTGTCCGGCGGAAAGTGTCCGTCGCACCTATCCGGCATCAGACAAATGCTCTGGAACCGAAACGACACACGCCCGTTGACCCGGACGCCGACGTCGTGACGAGCAATCCAAGCACACTCTCTGCCTGTCACAGGCAGCGCCGCCGACTCGGAGGCGCGGGTTCGCCTCGGTCACCGGAGCTTGCCTGGCCATTCGTCGACAGCGGTTTACGTGGGCTTGACGCCTCGTCTCTGCGAGATTCGCGCAAATCGGGCGTGTTCTCCTTCAAGATGGCTTGATGAGCGGCACCCAATGGCGGCCGCAGCGGTTGCCGGCCGTAGGACTGCATGGGGCGATGCAGACCAGCAACTTCCTCCTCGGAGCTGGTTCAAGTCGCCGTGCTTCCCGTGGTCGCACCTTTTGCCCGTGGCGGAGCGTGACCTACCCGCGTCGACTTCGTATTGCTGCGCGCTGTCTGCAACGCATCAAGTCCGACAACGTTAGACCATGTTGCTGTGAAAGCGTTGCTACTTGTAGTTTTGCTTTGACATTTCGATAAGGAAGTCTTTTTATCCAGATAATTGCTTGAAGAAGTTCAATGACCGTCGATCGTCCCTATCTGGACATGAATCGGCACCCCAAGCAGTCGTTCGCTTGCTTGCACCTGCAGCTCGGCCTGGCTGAGCACTAGCTCGATCTCGTCCGCGACGGTGCCAGCTGTGGCGCTAATCCGAATGTCATCGTGTTGCGCTGCTCGCTTGAGCCAGTAGAGCGCCTGCGAATAGTCTACGGAGGAGCCTTGGCCGTGAACGTACATCTGCCCAAGAGCGTACATGGCTTGTGCACTGCCGAGATCGACAGCGTCCTGGAAGTACTGACGCGCTCGCTCAAAGCTATGCTCGACTCCTCGCCCCTGGATGTGAAGCAAGCCGAGGTAGTACGACGCATCGGGCACATGCTGCTCGTGCGCTTGTTGATACAGCTCCGCAGCCTGTTTGAAGTCTTGCACGACGCCACGACCGTATTCGTGCAGGACACCGAGGTGGAACTTTGCCTGTGCACTCCCTGCACTTGCAGCATCCTGCAGCAGCTCGACAGCTCGACCCACATCTTCGTCTACACCGCGTCCTTCATTATACATCCTGAACCAACCAGTTAGTGGTCTAGAATACAATGTCTTGGCGCTCGATACTCACGTAGCAAGCAGCCATTTGGCATCCGTGTGACCACGAGCAGCACTCTTAGCCAGCCAGGAGGCGCTCATACTGTCACTGTGTGTGACGCATTCTCCTCGTCCATAAAGGACACCAAGAGCAAATTCGGCGTCGCGGTGATGACGTTCAGCTGCTCTGGTCAGCAATGTCACCGCAGCAGCCAGATTCCGATCGACGCCGTGGCCATAGAACTTCATCATCGCCAGCAGATAAAGAGACTCAGGCTGCTCTTGTTGAACTCCGATCAAAATCGTCTGCATCGATCCTTCGTCAATGGGGGACCCTCGCGGTGTCGCGACTTCTTGCAGGTCATCTCGAACGAGAGATAAACTGGTACAACAAGCGGCCAGCAACGCAGCTACTAGCACAAGGAGCACTAGTGCTGGTCTCAAATCCATCACGAAGAACCGCCACGGATCCCGTTGTGACTCTTCAAGTCGCCGTCCGAGCCTGTGATCCTTAATGGACGACCCGTACAAGACAGCATTCGATCGATGTGGAGGAGGTGCTACAATTCTAGATGATCGACAATGGTGAGTTAAAAGCACGAGTCTTCTTGGTGAAAGGCTGATGCTCCAGCTTGGTATCCGCAGGGTGCAGTTTCTCGATTTGCTGGTGGACTCGAATTTCTTGAGCGAGGAGTTGGCCCAGCAATTTCGACAAAACGTAAGCCTAGGCTCTCGCTGTACTGAGAGGTTCGCGTTGCTCTAGCGTCTCACAGGACAAGCTGTAATTGTCTTGTTCGTGAGTCAGCACGAAATACAGCCTCACTCCTTCGATCTCTTCCAACAAGACCTCTGCAACTGGGCAGACAAGTATACCAGCACCTCTCGTGTAGATAGCATCATCAACGAAATCAAGAAAAAAGTAAGTCGAGCTACCTGGCAAAATAGCCAAAGAACTCTCAAAATTGCTGACCACAGACATCTTCTAGACGCAGTTCCTTCGCCAGGTCATCGATAGACAGCCTAAAGCAGATCCCATCGACGTCAGTTTCTTGCATCCGGTCATAAAGCAGGCCGAAAGTCTGCGAGGAGAGCTGGCTAGATTGGAGGATACCACGAGTATTTCATTGGCATCAAAATGGATAGAATCGGACTTGTTTGGCTCGGACGACTCGCCTGCAGAGTTCAACCGTGCATGCCCGTGGAAATTCCAGCACGCAAATGCACGATACCTGAGGGTCGAAGACCAACAGAGAGCACGATACCAGCTCAGCCTGCACCAATGCGACGAAAACACGAACCGAGTGTTAAAAGAGAGCTTCTATCCAATTCTCCAGCAATTTTGTGATGTCCAGGTTGGAATGGCTACGCTTACCTCTCGAAAGCACAGAGAAAGTGAGAATTCGGACAAAGACTCCGAACTAGCGATTGCTGTGATAGTGCATCGCCAGAGCGCTAGTCACGAAGCTCTTGTATGGCTGGAGAATTTCGTCTCCGCCTACCGTCAGTTGTCACTAAGCCCGTACTTCCAACAGTACCTCGGCAGTGAAGATGTAGCTCCGACAAAGCAGGAAGCATTGATCATAGACGGCGTCACAACTCGGCACTACTTCGAGTTTATTCAGGTAGGTCGTGCTTTTAGTGTCTAATGGATGAATATCCGAGCCAGCTAAATAACATTTTGTCGCTGTTTTTCTCCCTCAGGCTCGGAGTCTGTCCAAAATACTCTCGGAGGATGGAGTTCTACTTGAATCGTCGGCACTTTTCAGACTGTATGCTAGAGAGCTCCTCCTAGCAACGATTGATTTGTTGGAGCAGTCAACGCACGAGCTTTGCACTGTACGAAAAATGCAGAACCACTGGGACGAGCTGAAACAGCATTTATTTAACACGTTAGTTATGTAATGTGCAGCGCGTGTTACCTGAGCACGTGATGATTTCGCATTCAGGCCGTCGCCTTTTTCTCGGTAAACTCGACTTCGGAGGATGCATCGACCCCTTTCGAAGGTAAGTGATCATTTGATTTAAAGTAAGTGCATCAATATTTTGATACGGTTGCTTTTACGCTTCCGTGACTCGTAGTGGCTCTCTGTCGAAAGTGCTGCAAAACCGAGAGAGAGCATTGCTACAGGACGCATCAGTTGTGCTTTTCTCGATGTTATATCCTGTTACTCTCCCACAGAATCTGCCAGACTTTCGCACTCAGTATCTCGGGCGTCGAGAGAGCAAATTTGTGTTCAGGTATCGAATTGACAGCAAGACCCTGCACAAAATGTCTGGAATCTGTGTTTCGTGTGGCGACACATTTGAAATTGTACTCGGGGTAGGCCATTCTCTTGATGAGATGTGGAGCTGTCAGACGACAAAAAGCAGCGTGTTGGTTTGTGTAAATCGCCACTACTCCCCCGTAAGTTACATAATTGTTCGAGGTTGAGATTGGGCAGCAACTAAAAGGTTTCTGTTTAGATGACGTTTTGTTTTCAGGCCAAATCAAGAGGTGTCTGCACCATCACATTCCTGCCTCTAGGTAATGGAACCGTTAAAGCTCTCTCACTATCAGTGACCATTTGGCAAGAGAATTTTAGTTTGAGCCAAAGCAAAGCGCAGGTAAGTAATAGTGGTGCTAGCGGTTGATCGTAAGTGTCGCATCACCTCATTTTGATCGTGCTATGTAGACTCTCATCAGTGCATGTGCGTCGGGAACAGAAGTAGGGTCTACGACACTTTCACTTCGAATGCTGCTTCAGCAGCATGAATACTTCCGAGCTCTGTCTAAATCCGACACTCATCAAGCGGAACGCGAGCTGCTAGAGCGAATATGATAAAACAAATATGGCACTTTTATTTTGGATACTGTGCCACGTAATTTCTGGTGGATATCACTTTACAGCATTTTGTCGCATGATGCCTAAGAAATTCGGGATTTGAGCGAACAAAAATGTCTTACATACTACAAGCAACTGCAGCTATTTGTACGATGAAAATCATACACCAGTTTGGAGCACCGTAACTCGCGCTGTGCTTATTTGTTTCATGATAAAATGACTCGTTAAAAAGCTTTGTGTTTGCTCGTTAAATTGAACGTCCATATAGCGTGATAACTGTTGATCAATAAACTTACACCAATTTGGTGGTTGATGACGCCTAAAAACAAAAACAAAAAGCAAACGTGCACGACAGCAGAGGTCGGCAAATAATATTGTAATTTAATATATCATCAGTTTTTTTCCACTAAAAATATTTATTATCGGATATTTCTACCTCTAATACAATATGATATTGTCTCAATTATTGGCAATACATATAGTACAAGTACTTCAGAAAAAATCTGGCCGTTTTCTATCGAAATTACTATAATATCCAGTTTGGAGGGATGTAAACTGTTTGGCTGATATGTCAACTAGGAGGTTATAGAGCGATCAGTAAAGTGTCCAGTGGTTTATGTGCTTCTGCGACATTAGTCCGTTGGAATCCAGGTGGAAGGAAGAATAGTAAGGTAAATCAATAATATGAAATTGCGGCAATATTTACTGCTCGGCCTGATATTGAAATATTTATTATTGAGAAGGAAGTGGAGTGGGCAATACATTTTTTAATGATATTGGATGACCTCTGCACTACAGACTACTTTCCTGTAAAGTAGTAAAGAGCGCCAGGTTCGCTGCGCTTTGAATGTTGCTCAAAACAGGGACGACATTAGAAACCTATTTAACCACAAGGCTTTGGACGACGCCTCTTTTCACCAGTACATTGTCTGTCTTTGTGTAGATATACCTCCCGTGATTTGCACTGTGTATTCGAGAATTGGTGGCCACAGGCGAGGACTAGGCTGGTGGCAGCAATCAAGTCACTGATTTCAGACCGAAACGCGCTACAGAAGCTCCGAAGTAGCGAGTCAAATAACGGGCAAGACTTCAGGCGTGCCCCAGCTTCGTTTTCCTGCTCCGATTCTGTGGACTCTCTTGCGGGCCGGCGCACATCCCGCCTGAAATTGACTGTCAAACGCAGACTTATCAAACCAATAGCTGCCTCCACTCTTGACAGCCCATTAATGTTGCCTGCAAGATAGTCGAGAAATAGATTAGCTGGTATTAACTGTAGGATCCCTTCATCATCCGTACTTGATTGCACGGCGAGTGTCATGCATGAGCCTGTTCTGCTCTCGCTATACCCGCATCCTAGAAAACGAATTATGAATCACAAAAGCGTAGCAGTGTGACGTACCTTGCACAGGTGCGCTCTCGCTCCCACCCGAGTCGTCTTCGCCATTCGGCTGATCTTCAATAAGAGATGCGTAGCTAAGTGAACATTGGAGGGACGTGTCGTACTTCGACATAACGCTGCGCTGAATCATGAGCGCATATTGGATTAAAGCAGTACAAGTACTTTCCACTCAATTCCTGTAACCTTGCACTATTGTTAACGGATAATGCCAATTTGTATACGGTACACAATTCCTGTATTATACCTTCAGTTACCAAAAGGTACTCAAATTGGACCGGTACACTAATTCTAGTCCTACACAGACTCTTCGCTGTCCAAATCGTAAACTCATCGAAACAGTCCTCACTGAGGGCACCTCCGCTGTCGCTCACGTCGTCAGCATTTTCTCTAATGCGCTCCTTCCACTTTGAGCAAAAGAGCTCGCCGTAAACGTCGTGTCGCGCCACATGCCAATCTCCAAATCTTGGAGAAAACCCAGCTGCTGCCACCGAGCGCTCAACGACGTCAGCTGGAACATCGCGCCAAGCGACGTTCACCCAGTTCGCCACGGTCTCAACCGATGGCGGCTTTGGATTTCCTCCGCGAGTGTAGAGCACAGCATCAGACTTCTTCCAGCTGTCAATGATGGCGACAGTTTGTCCTTGAACGACTTGTAGATCCCGATATCTCCCGCTTGCACGTAGGGTGTCAGTCCTCCTGGGATGACGAACATCTGCACCCCTTTCGCGGCGCACCGAGCCTTCACCATCTTAGAGATGTGTGCACGCATGCTGTCCCAGACCAGCGCTTTTCCCTGCGTACACGTGTCGAAAATGGGCGGAAACACCAGATCCAGCCAACGAGTGAGAAGCGCCGAGTCGACCGATGCCTTGGGTTGGTTTACGACGTAGACGTTGCCGTAGCGCTCAATCTTGGCATCCTGCTTGGCTCCTTTCCAAACAACCAGCGGGGGCAGCTTGCGGCCGGTTGCCGTGACGGCCAGCACAGCCGTCACCCGCATTGAAGCAAATCCCGTAGACTTTAGCACGACGTGGCGAGCTCCAACTTGGTCCACCGTCTGGCGGCGCGGGTCCTCGAAGTAGACTGCCGTCCCGTCCATCAGGATGGTGTGATCGTCGCTAAGCCCATCGATGCGTGACGTGAGATAGCTTAGAAAGCTTACCGCCCGGTCGGTCAACACGTCATCGGTTAGCACGGTAAGATTGGTGGTGCGGCGCAGCGACAGCCCATACCGACGCATGAAGCCGTTTACCCAGCGGTCCGACGCAACGAAATCTGTATCGCCCAGCTCAGATGCGGCAAGCCGCTGCCCAGCGTCGCGAATCCAATCACGAGAGACTTTCTCTTTTGCAGACCGGCGAAACAGCACTTGATCGAACAGGATATCCTCGATCTCGGAGAGCCGTGGCTTAGCGCCCGCCCCACTCAGGCGGCTGCGTAGCGCTGCGCGGCCTTGATAGCGGTGCGCTTCTTCCACCAGTAGCGCACCTGAGCTTCGGAAACCTTCCAGCCGCGCTCGTTCTTGAAGTAAACAGCGGCTGGGGTGGGCACACCGCCGTTTTTCTCGATCCACTGAACGACCTCTTTCTTCTCGGCCATTGACTAGGGCATGTGTGACGACGGCATCTTCACTGGGAGTGGTTTGGCTGCTGGGGGTTTGTAGGGACTGGTAAAACTCAGAATAAAGAGAGCCGACCAAGAAAATTGGTGGTTCTGGTCATTGGTGGCTGGTGGTGATGGTATTATATTTGGTACGGTACACTATTATTTGAGTACCGCCAAAACGGTACACAATTTGGTCTAGGTATACTATTTGGAAAAGTACTCTATTCGGCATTATCCGTTAGTCCCACATCCAAGGTTTAGGTGGGGAAATCTGCATCTTGAGTGAGCGTGCAGCTGAAGTCCGCAAGGCGAGGGCAGCCATGGCTCGTGGTTTCTTGTTGGCGTAACACTTCGCCCACCTCGGTCAGCACAGCAACCCCACTTGAACTCCCACATGCCAGGTTTAAGGAGGTGTTGAAAGTTGAGGTGGTTGTGAAGGTTGCGAGGACATGGTAGTGATGAAAGCCGACAACCGCTTCATTTCACCTCGGCGACTATCCTGGTAGCTCTCTGCAAGTACGGATGGCTCATACCAGTCTCCCTGTCTGTTTCCCAAGCAGCGGCTGCACCTTCAACGTCGGCTAATCCAGCCCACCTACTGCGGAACGTGCATCCTGTATCATTCCACCAGAATCCGTGTGCCTAAATCGCCTTTTACTACTCTCTTCAATGGGGTTGAAACACACGCCACAATGAATACAGCACCTCAGCAGCAGTACTAGACAGTATCAAACTTCCGCATTCCACTCTATTCATGGTCCAACCGCTGTAAAAGTCGAACAACAATGTCCTTGCGCAATAAGAGCTAGCATCACAAAAAGGCTGCTGCTTTGCTGGTGACACCGCATGTCGCCATCATCATCGAAACTTCTGCTCAGTCCAACTGGCGTTTTGGAAGCCACCCCCACTACAGGCCAAAGTACTTGTAAGTACGTCAAGCAGCCACGCTGCCGTGCCAATGGTTTTTTGCCTGCTCCCGATTGCTGATGTAGCTTTTATTGTTCCATCACACTTTTGGTGCTCCGCCAGATCCTGTGGCGACAATTTCAACACTGGTGAATTTCAAACGTAGCGCTGGGGCTTTGACGTCCCGAGACTGCTGCGTACTTGCTTTGTGTCTTACACGAGAAATCTTCTCCGGGATGAAGCTTCCGCGGATAGACAGCTGGGCGAGGGAATAACCTGAAAGCCGTAAGGTCCGGGAAGAGCTCTCTTATGGGAAGAAAGCGAACCCGAGGAACTCGGTCAGAAACCTCATCTTGCGTACGCTCTAAAAAGACGATTGTTTAACCAGGGGATGATCAATCACAAAGGTCTTAGGAGTCCCGACCTTCTATGCCTTGTGTGCGTGCTCGTTTGTGTTTTTGAGATCTTAGATATATCCTCCGAGTGGCGTTAATATGCACATCTTCGGGATACCCTCAAGGTTCCGGAAAAAATTATTTTAAACAAGTAGACCACTAAGAACTGGTCTTTTGGAGAGATCCGGCACCGAGGGTCGCTAAACGTTTTCGGAGCTAAACCTCACGGGTAAGACCCAAAGAATGTGAAGTGCACTCTCTCCGGGCTGGTTAGATCGCGCTTTGGGAGGGGCAGATGTGAAAACGGGGGGGCCTGGGAATCCCTGGCAAATAAGATGTAGAGTTACCTTAGTGGCGCGTTTAAAAGCGTGATTCCCCGGACCGCAACTCTTAATTAGCTCGAAAGGCTTTTTGCGAGGAGCTTGCGCGCTTGAAGGGAAACGTGAAAGTAAACTATGCATCCGTGCGAGGCTACAGCCTCGGGCATGGTGAGGAATATGGTTTCCTACGATTTTGTTAACTGATTGGATTCACTATGGCCAGCTTCATCGTCCGGCTGGCTGTTTCTTACGGGGTCAACTAATTCCTGGGAAATCGACCCGTTCCATCATCATCTCCTTGGGTCTCCTAGGGATTTGGCGAGGAGTCTTCTCTGGCCTTGATTCCTGGGGATTGACTCACCCAGGCACGAAGGTCTTGGGTCTCCCGGTGAATGAACATCCTGAAATAGCCGTCACGGTCGGGCTCAGAGAGGACGCAGGTATTACATTACACCTGGGAATATAGGGGCGGGGGGGGGGGGGGGGGGCGTACAGAAGGCATGCTGAACGGCCTTCCCACCACAACTTTTGCGTTTTTTGTGCCCGGTAGTGCGTTGGTTCATATCGATCTGGACGCTTTCGTGGTTTTTAGTCAAATGCCTAGGTGTGTGCTAAAATAAAGTCTTCTTATTATACTACAGCGATTGGGTCTAGCTCCAGAATTTTGCCCACACCGTGGAATGATCATGTTGTTAGGCTAAACCATGCAATAACACTGCATAGACAGCTAGAGCACCAACATGAAACGCGACACAATCGCCTCCAAGACAATGATCGCGTTGAGCCACCGTCACATTTAAGAGACACCAAACGCTCGCTCGAATCAACGAATGATCTAAAAACGTTTCATCTGCCTTTGTTGTGGAGCGTTGATAAGTTCCGGTGTCTTCGTAAACAGTTTCCTATAGTCTGCTGAGTTTTGTTGTAAACGAGGATGAGCTCCTTTCTAACATAATCGAATAGTAATAGCCGTATAAACAGTGAAAGACCGTATTAGCATGTTGCCTTGTAGCTGCAGTTTCCATCTGACTGATAAACACAAGCAAGGAATACTACGAACTGGAGGCGTCTCACGACAGTACCGAGCGTGCTCGCGAGCGGCGCAAAAGGGTCCAGAGCAGCGATGGCGGCTGCCGCATACAGTGAAACCCCGGTGAGGATCGGTGCCAGCACCAACAATTCGGCGGTAAGTTATACTCTCCCGGCTCGTGCGCGGCACGCCGAGGTTCGATTGATGCCGACCGGCAGCTGACAGCTCGTGCACGAAGCATGGGTTGCTAGTGGTGTCGGCAGAGCGGTTCTGGCGACTGTGCGCACGTAGCGAGCGACCAGCGCGTGGTGTGCACGCGTGTGTGCGCTGCGCAGCGGTGAGGCCACGGAGCTGTGGGAGGCGCTAGGAGCGCGAGAAAAGGGCGCGTCCGTTTTGGAGCGCTTGTGTCGATTTGGCCTGGTATCTTGCCCGAGTGGTCTAAGGGGGCGGACTTAAGATCCGCTAGACGTTACAGTCTGCGTGGGTTCAAACCCCACAGATACCAACTCGTCACCGCACGCCTCTCTTCTTGGTGCCGTGTGTGCGTGTGTCTGTCTCGGCGTTTGCTTCCTTTCGGAGGGATGCCGAGTGCTGGCTGTTGTTGCTGCGTTTTGCAGTCGGTAATTTATTTCACGCACGCGCGCCAGACGCCGGCTCGGCGGTAAGTTATACTCTCCCGGCTCGTGCGCGGCACGCCGAGGTTCGATTGATGCCGACCGGCAGCTGACAGCTCGTGCACGAAGCATGGGTTGCTAGTGGTGTCGGCAGAGCGGTTCTGGCGACTGTGCGCACGTAGCGACCAGCGCGTGGTGTGCACGCGTGTGTGCGCTGCGCAGCGGTGAGGCCACGGAGCTGTGGGAGGCGCTAGGAGCGCGAGAAAAGGGCGCGTCCGTTTTGGAGCGCTTGTGTCGATTTGGCCTGGTATCTTGCCCGAGTGGTCTAAGGGGGCGGACTTAAGATCCGCTAGACGTTACAGTCTGCGTGGGTTCAAACCCCACAGATACCAACTCGTCACCGCACGCCTCTCTTCTTGGTGCCGTGTGTGCGTGTGTCTGTCTCGGCGTTTGCTTCCTTTCGGAGGGATGCCGAGTGCTGGCTGTTGTTGCTGCGTTTTGCAGTCGGTAATTTATTTTACGCACGCGCGCCAGACGCCGGCTCGGCGGTAAGTTATACTCTCCCGGCTCGTGCGCGGCACGCCGAGGTTCGATTGATGCCGACCGGCAGCTGACAGCTCGTGCACGAAGCATGGGTTGCTAGTGGTGTCGGCAGAGCGGTTCTGGCGACTGTGCGCACGTAGCGACCAGCGCGTGGTGTGCACGCGTGTGTGCGCTGCGCAGCGGTGAGGCCACGGAGCTGTGGGAGGCGCTAGGAGCGCGAGAAAAGGGCGCGTCCGTTTTGGAGCGCTTGTGTCGATTTGGCCTGGTATCTTGCCCGAGTGGTCTAAGGGGGCGGACTTAAGATCCGCTAGACGTTACAGTCTGCGTGGGTTCAAACCCCACAGATACCAACTCGTCACCGCACGCCTCTCTTCTTGGTGCCGTGTGTGCGTGTGTCTGTCTCGGCGTTTGCTTCCTTTCGGAGGGATGCCGAGTGCTGGCTGTTGTTGCTGCGTTTTGCAGTCGGTAATTTATTTTACGCACGCGCGCCAGACGCCGGCTCGGCGGTAAGTTATACTCTCCCGGCTCGTGCGCGGCACGCCGAGGTTCGATTGATGCCGACCGGCAGCTGACAGCTCGTGCACGAAGCATGGGTTGCTAGTGGTGTCGGCAGAGCGGTTCTGGCGACTGTGCGCACGTAGCGACCAGCGCGTGGTGTGCACGCGTGTGTGCGCTGCGCAGCGGTGAGGCCACGGAGCTGTGGGAGGCGCTAGGAGCGCGAGAAAAGGGCGCGTCCGTTTTGGAGCGCTTGTGTCGATTTGGCCTGGTATCTTGCCCGAGTGGTCTAAGGGGGCGGACTTAAGATCCGCTAGACGTTACAGTCTGCGTGGGTTCAAACCCCACAGATACCAACTCGTCACCGCACGCCTCTCTTCTTGGTGCCGTGTGTGCGTGTGTCTGTCTCGGCGTTTGCTTCCTTTCGGAGGGATGCCGAGTGCTGGCTGTTGTTGCTGCGTTTTGCAGTCGGTAATTTATTTTACGCACGCGCGCCAGACGCCGGCTCGGCGGTAAGTTATACTCTCCCGGCTCGTGCGCGGCACGCCGAGGTTCGATTGATGCCGACCGGCAGCTGACAGCTCGTGCACGAAGCATGGGTTGCTAGTGGTGTCGGCAGAGCGGTTCTGGCGACTGTGCGCACGTAGCGACCAGCGCGTGGTGTGCACGCGTGTGTGCGCTGCGCAGCGGTGAGGCCACGGAGATGTGGGAGGCGCTAGGAGCGCGAGAAAAGGGCGCGTCCGTTTTGGAGCGCTTGTGTCGATTTGGCCTGGTATCTTGCCCGAGTGGTCTAAGGGGGCGGACTTAAGATCCGCTAGACGTTACAGTCTGCGTGGGTTCAAACCCCACAGATACCAACTCGTCACCGCACGCCTCTCTTCTTGGTGCCATGTGTGCGTGTGTCTGTCTCGGCGTTTGCTTCCTTTCGGAGGGATGCCGAGTGCTGGCTGTTGTTGCTGCGTTTTGCAGTCGGTAATTTATTTCACGCACGCGCGCCAGACGCCGGCTCGGCGGTAAGTTATACTCTCCCGGCTCGTGCGCGGCACGCCGAGGTTCGATTGATGCCGACCGGCAGCTGACAGCTCGTGCACGAAGCATGGGTTGCTAGTGGTGTCGGCAGAGCGGTTCTGGCGACTGTGCGCACGTAGCGACCAGCGCGTGGTGTGCACGCGTGTGTGCGCTGCGCAGCGGTGAGGCCACGGAGCTGTGGGAGGCGCTAGGAGCGCGAGAAAAGGGCGCGTCCGTTTTGGAGCGCTTGTGTCGATTTGGCCTGGTATCTTGCCCGAGTGGTCTAAGGGGGCGGACTTAAGATCCGCTAGACGTTACAGTCTGCGTGGGTTCAAACCCCACAGATACCAACTCGTCACCGCACGCCTCTCTTCTTGGTGCCGTGTGTGCGTGTGTCTGTCTCGGCGTTTGCTTCCTTTCGGAGGGATGCCGAGTGCTGGCTGTTGTTGCTGCGTTTTGCAGTCGGTAATTTATTTTACGCACGCGCGCCAGACGCCGGCTCGGCGGTAAGTTATACTCTCCCGGCTCGTGCGCGGCACGCCGAGGTTCGATTGATGCCGACCGGCAGCTGACAGCTCGTGCACGAAGCATGGGTTGCTAGTGGTGTCGGCAGAGCGGTTCTGGCGACTGTGCGCACGTAGCGACCAGCGCGTGGTGTGCACGCGTGTGTGCGCTGCGCAGCGGTGAGGCCACGGAGATGTGGGAGGCGCTAGGAGCGCGAGAAAAGGGCGCGTCCGTTTTGGAGCGCTTGTGTCGATTTGGCCTGGTATCTTGCCCGAGTGGTCTAAGGGGGCGGACTTAAGATCCGCTAGACGTTACAGTCTGCGTGGGTTCAAACCCCACAGATACCAACTCGTCACCGCACGCCTCTCTTCTTGGTGCCATGTGTGCGTGTGTCTGTCTCGGCGTTTGCTTCCTTTCGGAGGGATGCCGAGTGCTGGCTGTTGTTGCTGCGTTTTGCAGTCGGTAATTTATTTCACGCACGCGCGCCAGACGCCGGCTCGGCGGTAAGTTATACTCTCCCGGCTCGTGCGCGGCACGCCGAGGTTCGATTGATGCCGACCGGCAGCTGACAGCTCGTGCACGAAGCATGGGTTGCTAGTGGTGTCGGCAGAGCGGTTCTGGCGACTGTGCGCACGTAGCGACCAGCGCGTGGTGTGCACGCGTGTGTGCGCTGCGCAGCGGTGAGGCCACGGAGATGTGGGAGGCGCTAGGAGCGCGAGAAAAGGGCGCGTCCGTTTTGGAGCGCTTGTGTCGATTTGGCCTGGTATCTTGCCCGAGTGGTCTAAGGGGGCGGACTTAAGATCCGCTAGACGTTACAGTCTGCGTGGGTTCAAACCCCACAGATACCAACTCGTCACCGCACGCCTCTCTTCTTGGTGCCGTGTGTGCGTGTGTCTGTCTCGGCGTTTGCTTCCTTTCGGAGGGATGCCGAGTGCTGGCTGTTGTTGCTGCGTTTTGCAGTCGGTAATTTATTTCACGCACGCGCGCCAGACGCCGGCTCGGCGGTAAGTTATACTCTCCCGGCTCGTGCGCGGCACGCCGAGGTTCGATTGATGCCGACCGGCAGCTGACAGCTCGTGCACGAAGCATGGGTTGCTAGTGGTGTCGGCAGAGCGGTTCTGGCGACTGTGCGCACGTAGCGAGCGACCAGCGCGTGGTGTGCACGCGTGTGTGCGCTGCGCAGCGGTGAGGCCACGGAGCTGTGGGAGGCGCTAGGAGCGCGAGAAAAGGGCGCGTCCGTTTTGGAGCGCTTGTGTCGATTTGGCCTGGTATCTTGCCCGAGTGGTCTAAGGGGGCGGACTTAAGATCCGCTAGACGTTACAGTCTGCGTGGGTTCAAACCCCACAGATACCAACTCGTCACCGCACGCCTCTCTTCTTGGTGCCGTGTGTGCGTGTGTCTGTCTCGGCGTTTGCTTCCTTTCGGAGGGATGCCGAGTGCTGGCTGTTGTTGCTGCGTTTTGCAGTCGGTAATTTATTTCACGCACGCGCGCCAGACGCCGGCTCGGCGGTAAGTTATACTCTCCCGGCTCGTGCGCGGCACGCCGAGGTTCGATTGATGCCGACCGGCAGCTGACAGCTCGTGCACGAAGCATGGGTTGCTAGTGGTGTCGGCAGAGCGGTTCTGGCGACTGTGCGCACGTAGCGAGCGACCAGCGCGTGGTGTGCACGCGTGTGTGCGCTGCGCAGCGGTGAGGCCACGGAGATGTGGGAGGCGCTAGGAGCGCGAGAAAAGGGCGCGTGCGTTTTGGAGCGCTTGTGTCGATTTGGCCTGGTATCTTGCCCGAGTGGTCTAAGGGGGCGGACTTAAGATCCGCTAGACGTTACAGTCTGCGTGGGTTCAAACCCCACAGATACCAACTCGTCACCGCACGCCTCTCTTCTTGGTGCCGTGTGTGCGTGTGTCTGTCTCGGCGTTTGCTTCCTTTCGGAGGGATGCCGAGTGCTGGCTGTTGTTGCTGCGTTTTGCAGTCGGTAATTTATTTCACGCACGCGCGCCAGACGCCGGCTCGGCGGTAAGTTATACTCTCCCGGCTCGTGCGCGGCACGCCGAGGTTCGATTGATGCCGACCGGCAGCTGACAGCTCGTGCACGAAGCATGGGTTGCTAGTGGTGTCGGCAGAGCGGTTCTGGCGACTGTGCGCACGTAGCGAGCGACCAGCGCGTGGTGTGCACGCGTGTGTGCGCTGCGCAGCGGTGAGGCCACGGAGCTGTGGGAGGCGCTAGGAGCGCGAGAAAAGGGCGCGTCCGTTTTGGAGCGCTTGTGTCGATTTGGCCTGGTATCTTGCCCGAGTGGTCTAAGGGGGCGGACTTAAGATCCGCTAGACGTTACAGTCTGCGTGGGTTCAAACCCCACAGATACCAACTCGTCACCGCACGCCTCTCTTCTTGGTGCCGTGTGTGCGTGTGTCTGTCTCGGCGTTTGCTTCCTTTCGGAGGGATGCCGAGTGCTGGCTGTTGTTGCTGCGTTTTGCAGTCGGTAATTTATTTCACGCACGCGCGCCAGACGCCGGCTCGGCGGTAAGTTATACTCTCCCGGCTCGTGCGCGGCACGCCGAGGTTCGATTGATGCCGACCGGCAGCTGACAGCTCGTGCACGAAGCATGGGTTGCTAGTGGTGTCGGCAGAGCGGTTCTGGCGACTGTGCGCACGTAGCGACCAGCGCGTGGTGTGCACGCGTGTGTGCGCTGCGCAGCGGTGAGGCCACGGAGATGTGGGAGGCGCTAGGAGCGCGAGAAAAGGGCGCGTCCGTTTTGGAGCGCTTGTGTCGATTTGGCCTGGTATCTTGCCCGAGTGGTCTAAGGGGGCGGACTTAAGATCCGCTAGACGTTACAGTCTGCGTGGGTTCAAACCCCACAGATACCAACTCGTCACCGCACGCCTCTCTTCTTGGTGCCGTGTGTGCGTGTGTCTGTCTCGGCGTTTGCTTCCTTTCGGAGGGATGCCGAGTGCTGGCTGTTGTTGCTGCGTTTTGCAGTCGGTAATTTATTTCACGCACGCGCGCCAGACGCCGGCTCGGCGGTAAGTTATACTCTCCCGGCTCGTGCGCGGCACGCCGAGGTTCGATTGATGCCGACCGGCAGCTGACAGCTCGTGCACGAAGCATGGGTTGCTAGTGGTGTCGGCAGAGCGGTTCTGGCGACTGTGCGCACGTAGCGAGCGACCAGCGCGTGGTGTGCACGCGTGTGTGCGCTGCGCAGCGGTGAGGCCACGGAGCTGTGGGAGGCGCTAGGAGCGCGAGAAAAGGGCGCGTCCGTTTTGGAGCGCTTGTGTCGATTTGGCCTGGTATCTTGCCCGAGTGGTCTAAGGGGGCGGACTTAAGATCCGCTAGACGTTACAGTCTGCGTGGGTTCAAACCCCACAGATACCAACTCGTCACCGCACGCCTCTCTTCTTGGTGCCGTGTGTGCGTGTGTCTGTCTCGGCGTTTGCTTCCTTTCGGAGGGATGCCGAGTGCTGGCTGTTGTTGCTGCGTTTTGCAGTCGGTAATTTATTTCACGCACGCGCGCCAGACGCCGGCTCGGCGGTAAGTTATACTCTCCCGGCTCGTGCGCGGCACGCCGAGGTTCGATTGATGCCGACCGGCAGCTGACAGCTCGTGCACGAAGCATGGGTTGCTAGTGGTGTCGGCAGAGCGGTTCTGGCGACTGTGCGCACGTAGCGAGCGACCAGCGCGTGGTGTGCACGCGTGTGTGCGCTGCGCAGCGGTGAGGCCACGGAGCTGTGGGAGGCGCTAGGAGCGCGAGAAAAGGGCGCGTCCGTTTTGGAGCGCTTGTGTCGATTTGGCCTGGTATCTTGCCCGAGTGGTCTAAGGGGGCGGACTTAAGATCCGCTAGACGTTACAGTCTGCGTGGGTTCAAACCCCACAGATACCAACTCGTCACCGCACGCCTCTCTTCTTGGTGCCGTGTGTGCGTGTGTCTGTCTCGGCGTTTGCTTCCTTTCGGAGGGATGCCGAGTGCTGGCTGTTGTTGCTGCGTTTTGCAGTCGGTAATTTATTTCACGCACGCGCGCCAGACGCCGGCTCGGCGGTAAGTTATACTCTCCCGGCTCGTGCGCGGCACGCCGAGGTTCGATTGATGCCGACCGGCAGCTGACAGCTCGTGCACGAAGCATGGGTTGCTAGTGGTGTCGGCAGAGCGGTTCTGGCGACTGTGCGCACGTAGCGACCAGCGCGTGGTGTGCACGCGTGTGTGCGCTGCGCAGCGGTGAGGCCACGGAGATGTGGGAGGCGCTAGGAGCGCGAGAAAAGGGCGCGTCCGTTTTGGAGCGCTTGTGTCGATTTGGCCTGGTATCTTGCCCGAGTGGTCTAAGGGGGCGGACTTAAGATCCGCTAGACGTTACAGTCTGCGTGGGTTCAAACCCCACAGATACCAACTCGTCACCGCACGCCTCTCTTCTTGGTGCCGTGTGTGCGTGTGTCTGTCTCGGCGTTTGCTTCCTTTCGGAGGGATGCCGAGTGCTGGCTGTTGTTGCTGCGTTTTGCAGTCGGTAATTTATTTCACGCACGCGCGCCAGACGCCGGCTCGGCGGTAAGTTATACTCTCCCGGCTCGTGCGCGGCACGCCGAGGTTCGATTGATGCCGACCGGCAGCTGACAGCTCGTGCACGAAGCATGGGTTGCTAGTGGTGTCGGCAGAGCGGTTCTGGCGACTGTGCGCACGTAGCGAGCGACCAGCGCGTGGTGTGCACGCGTGTGTGCGCTGCGCAGCGGTGAGGCCACGGAGATGTGGGAGGCGCTAGGAGCGCGAGAAAAGGGCGCGTCCGTTTTGGAGCGCTTGTGTCGATTTGGCC